>CM038228.1:76131716-76789867 GCA_021442155.1 Cymbidium sinense | reverse complement strand
TTTCCAATCTTAATGAGGTGCTCTCTTTTATGATAGAAAAAATTGTAATTAACTATGAATGCTTGTGTTCATAGAAAGTACTCATAACTAAAGAAACCTTAAAGAACTGATTGCTCTAGAAAAACACCTTTAAAGCTTATGGTGTTTTAATTTCGAATGCCGGGTGAACACCATATAGATCTTAGGGGGTACTTATTGAAGTGATCATGTATGATATTAAAGTATGATGTATTACCTGATAGAAACATCACCCTACAATGGACCTAATCACCTAATAAAGACTCATAAGGCATGATGGGTCTTCGAATATACCAGAGATATTCCCCTACTTTACATGAAAAAGTAAAGTAGGGTTTATGTTATGTTGGGTTCTTTAATTCCCTATGGAGGCAGGCCTCCATAGTTAATTACATCCTAGGAAAGAGGAATTAATTGCTTTTTTATCCCGTCCCATGTTACTAATTTAATGTGTTTAAGGAGAGCTAATTAGATGAGTTTTTATGAATTAATTAAGTTTGGAATCATTAAGAAATTCATTTAATTACCCTTTTATATGCTTATTAATTTAATTTAACACTTATTCATGAGCCTCAAATGATATGCAAATGAAAAATTAAAATTGCAATGCTCTGAAAGGACATAATGTAATAGGCTTATTCCGAATTATTAATTAGGTTAAGGAATCGATTGAGATAGCTTCATATGGAAGAGATGAAGACCTATTGAGAAGCTCACACCTTGTCTCCTCGTCGACAACTCTATGGACCAAGCATCACCAAAATCCTCATCGAAGTTGGTTTTGTAAGGGTCTTCAGTGCTCGAATCGATCAGGAGTTGATTTGATCTTGATGGTCAGAGCTTGGGGAATGTGTGGGTGAAGTTAATTTGTATTTGATGATGTTTGAGAGGAGTTGGACAGAGTGGAGGATCAGTTTTGTTCAGCTTTGGTGTCGTCGGTGATGGGGAGCTTAAGGGAGATCAGGAACTCACTATGGAAGGTTGCCTCTACTCTTTGAAGGTCTCTGTGTGCATGGAATGGAATGAAAAGGAGTATAGCCTCCTCCACGATGGTGACCCAATAAATGGCTTCTCCAAGTTTTTTTGGTAGATGTTCGGCCGGCGCAGGCGATCGGGGATAATAGAGGGTGGCTGAGGTGGCTCTCTTGAGTGGCTAGGTCCGAGGTGGGGCGAGGTGGAGTATCCTTCCTCCCCAAGGTGAGCCAATGGGACTGTTGGGTTAGCTAACCTTCTTTGCCCCATGGCTAACCTAACTTGGATTGGGCCAGGTTAGCCAGTGGGATAGAGGTCCAAATCAAGCTAAGGGTGGCTGCTAAGGACAAAGGGGTAGTGAGACCACCCAAATGTGGATTTTGTCTCATTTGGAGAGCTTTACCTTAAAGATATTGGGTCAACTTGAGTTTGATTTGGGCTGACCTATGGTGACCCAAGGATGGGCCATGCTAAGTTTGAATGGGTTTGGGTTTGGTTTATTGGGTTTGGCTTAATTTGACTCAAGTAGGTCAAATTGGGCTAGGATGGATTAAGTTGACCAATTGGTCAAATTTGGTCAAACCATGGGTTGAGACAAGTTCAAACGATGATTTGAGATGTTTAGGATCAATTAGTTTGACTTGATTTGGATTAGATTTGAATTTGACTCATATAGGTTCATATGGGATAAATTGGCTAAGTTGACTATTTTTTTCAAATTGGCCAAATTAGTTTGGGTTAGGTATTGATTTAGGTTCAATTGATGATTTGAAGATGATTGTAAGTTTTGATTTCAATCAAGTTGGATTTAGATTTAATTTAGGCCAATTTGACCCTTTAGGTTAATTTGAGCTAAATGGGTCAATTGGGTACAATCAATGGTTTGATCATGTTAAATAATCAATTTGTGATGGATTTGAATTATTGGTTTTAATTAATTTAGATTAGAATTTGATTTAATTTGGTCTTTTAGGTCAAATTGGGTCAACTTGGGTCAAGAAGCCAATTGGACTTGGTTTGGCTCAATTGATGGTTCAATCACATTCAATTATCATTTAGAGTGGGTAGGAATCTAGGTTTCAATTAATTTGGTTTGGAATGAAATTTGGTTAGATTTTATTCATGTAGACTAAATGGGTCAAATTGAGTCAAGTGATCAAATTAGTTTGGTTTGACCCAATTGATTGCAATTGGACAATCAAGGGTGATTAACAATCATTGTAAGAGGTTTTGAATGGGTTGGTTCAATCTAATTTGGGTTGGATTAGAGTTTGGCTCAAGTGGGTTCTTTAGGCCATCTTGGGTCGAGTGAACATAATGGGTCAATTGAGTTGGTTTTGGGTTGAATTAGGTTGAGTTGAGTTTGATGATTGATTTGGGATTAATTCATGGCTTTGATTGCAATTGATTGGGTTTAATTGGTTTTTAGCTCATTTGGACATTTCCGGTTCAAATGGGCTAGGTTAGGTTAATTAAATTGGTTTGATTTTATTGGCTTGATTATAGATTTTGGAAGAGTTTGAAATGGAGATTTGAGGGGTTAGAGTGCTTTTGTGAAAATCAATTGGGTTTAGTTTGATTGAAGGAATGTTGATTAACTCCATAGGATTGGAATATGGGATTAGGTTTAAGTCATTTTGGCTTGGAGCTTGGATATAAAATAGGATTCAATTGGGTTTTGATTGGATTGGTTTGAGATTGGATTTTTGCTAAGTGGATAGGCATGTGTTTAGTTTAAGTCATTAGGATGATTAGGTTTCCTTATGTCCTAAAGGCATAACCTAAACTTAAGGTTTACCATCTTTAAGTCTCTAGGCTTATGTTTAGTGTTCACCTAGCCACTATAAGTGTCCTATGATTGTGGTGTTTTTTTTTTGGTTTGTCATGTTATGATGTGTGTATATGGGGGGGGGGACACTATGTAGATCGAGGATGTACTTATTGAGGTGATCGGGTATGTCATCAAGGAATAGCGCACTATCTCAAAAGATAGAAATCACTACCACCTGATGGACTAATCACCTAATAAGGACTCTAGGTATGATGATGGGTCTTGAATGTACGATTTTTTTCCTACTTTATATAGATGAATAAAGTAGGGTTTATTTAAACCAAGTTCTAAAGTTCCCTATGGGGGCAAGCCCCCATAGTAAATTACATCCTAAAGAAGGTGAGTTCTTTAGGAATACTCTCGATTAAAGTAGGTTATTGTTGTCTCCAAAGAATTCAAAGATAGGACTATCAATAAATTAGTTTTATTTAGAGATCAAATGGGATAAATCGAAAGGAAAGATTTATTATCAAAGCCAAAAGGAGATAAGTAGGGGATGCTCATGATACTAGAAAACCTAGTGAGCATCCCAAACTATCGTATGGTTGGGCTTTATATGTTTGAAATTGATGAGAATTATATATTTGAGTTGAAAGTTTATTAGAAATCTAGGACTTATAATCCCACAATACAATATAGTAAAATGCCTAAGAGGTGAGGATTTATGCTTGTAGCCCCAAAGAGAAAAAGTAACCTTAGATCCTAAATCTGGGGAGCTTTAGCAAGGGCCAAACCATGACCTACATGTAAGGCGAAAAGTGGGTGTATAGTTTACCTCCATAAGAAAGAGTAAACTACCCCACTGTTGGACTTATAACCATCTGGAATGGCAGCCAGCTAACTCTTCCTATGATTTAAAACCATGTAGACAAGTCTTATGATTTTACAAGATGGCTAGGCTATTATTATTTAGAAAATAAATTAAGTCCTTAAACCCACTCCCTAAGAGATTAGAACATGAGTGGTATGAATAATGACTTATTCTAATACAAATATTTTCAATTTTCAATTTATTTTTGGCACTTCAATTTGACAAAGGCTTTAGGATTTTATATGCCTAAATGCATGATGAAATGAGTTATGGGCTAAATCAAAGAGAAGAGGTGTTTTCCACCATAAGGGACTCTCAAAGGTTAAGCCTTTTCTCTATGTGGAAAAGATGGAAACCTTCTCTTAGCAAGAGTGAAATGAAATGACATGTATGATATTAAGCATACAACATCTAGTTAAGGGGTTGCTAAATATTTTATTATCTTGATTTAGTACCTGGGCTTTATGTCAAGTTATGAATTGTTTAGAAAATTTTAGTTATGAGTTATAGTTGGGATAGAAAATATAATTTTATCTTAAGAACCTAATCGCATCTAGGCCATATAGCAATCATCAATCATAAATAAACTATGAAAAAGACATGCTATTTCTCTGCAACTATAACATCATATATCAATTTTATAAAACTAGCAAAAGAATAAAGGCTCGGTGGCACCGTACCAAAAGAAATATAATGAGCTCTACCCTTATACAACAGATATATGAAAGAATAATTTTTTACAAATGAAAAAAATTTTGGGGGTCTTCAAGTCTTGATCATCTTCATATCTTCATGTCTTCATTTCTTTATGTCTTCTTTCATTTGATTTAGCAAATCAGGATCACATGGTACATAAGACTTGGTCTTTAACCAATGCTCATCCTAATCCCCATAATACTAATCCTAATTCCTAATATAAAATTACATTAAAAGTAAGAAAAAGAAAATCTAACTACACATGCAAAACATATATTAGCTAAACATGCCATACATTCCAAGCAGTTATATTTATAATTTGGACTCAGTACCCTACACACCCACCTATCTTAACTTAGATTATGCTTAGAGGTTATGCAACCTGCACAAAAACATTTATATTTATTAAGTGACCCCTTAAGGATAATCTCCTTGCAAAAAATATGATTAGGCTATCACCTAACATCCGTCTACATACACTAATCATTATCACATAACATCATCAATTATACACAACCTAACATAAAGCTAGAAGTGGTGACATAATCTAATATGTGTGTTAGGCTTGTGTGGTATGTCCTAACTAGGCTTTAAAGTTAAGATTTTCTAAGTATGAAGGACATTTAATAATAAAGGGTGGTTTCACTTTAAATGGTTTAATTAATTTACAAATTTTACTTAATATTTTCTTTTGTTTCACTTGGCTACACTTAACAACTAAATGTTATGAAGAGAAAGAAAGAGAGGATCACTCTCTTTTATCCCTACCTTAAGTCACATCTAAAGCAAGTTAATTAATCAATTCCCTTTAGTGAATGACTTATTACATGTTTTAATTAGTCCTAAGTTTAGGTTAACTTTAAATAAACTCATTCAATAAGAAAGGCATCTTAAGATTAGTTGGAATGAATTACTATCAAATAACACATGTTTTTTCATTTCTTTCCATCATGTACATCATGCATATGATTAAATCCTATAGCTATACATATAATTTATATATTAGCACACTTAAATGATGAATGTGAGTAAATATATTTGGAATTAATATTTTATTTGGTTGAATGCTTTTGTCATATTAATTTAAAGCTCTATCTAAATTCTTATGCAAAAGCATAAAAAAACCTTAAATCACATGACTAATCAAATCAACCAATTAAACAAAGTATGAATGCATGCCTTTTTTTATAGAAAAATGGGGTTTTCATTCATTAATTAAGTACACATTCACATGTATAAAAGTTTTAAGCAAGTACGTTGCCATTGTTCAACACCAAGGGAATGAGGTAAGAACCTTCTTAGGGCTACTTAAAGCTGTGCGTCTCTGGAATGTCCAGACTAATATACCCACTATCCTTAGATACATATGGATGTATAAATAATTATAAGAATAGAAAGCCATGCAAAAATTATATTTTTTATTTGATTGATTCATTTTGTGTAAATGAATTAAAGTTCTATCTAAATTCTAATGTCAAAATGAATAATAATAAAATCAAGTTGGTATATCACCATTATTTTGCACCAAGAGAATGAGGTAGGAACCTCCTTAGGGCTACTTAAAGTCTGCATCCACAGGGGTGTCGGATATAATATAACATTCTTACTTATACAAATCAACACATGAAAAGTAAGGAAGATACTTTATTTCATACACTAAATTTATATTCACTTACATTTCTTATGTATATATAACTAAAGTTATAATATATATGTATATTCATTCATTAGTAAACTTTTGAAAATATATTTGAGATTTAATAAGTGATACAAGCCACACATATTTTTAATTAAATCAACACATGCAAATTAACATAAAGGAAATCATTTTTATTTGATTAATTTGAAAGACATGAATGCATGAGTACAAGTGGAATATAATATTTAGCATGATTATAAAGAATAAAGAAACACAAGCATGTAGTTTCATTCAATCAACTAAGTCCTAAGGACAATCATATTAAACAAACTCACTTATGATGAAACAAAGTTTCTTTAAAGCCATTTTGATCTTTATATTGATTTAGAAATGTGAAAGATGTATGCTAATCCCAATCTCATCCCCATGTGTGAGTTAATTTGGTTTAATGAAGAGCAATTAGGTTGATTTTATGTCTTAATTAGATTGAGGTATGAATTAAGTCATTAATTAACCCTTACCTACATCACTTTAAGTTAATTAACTAATAATGATGAGCCAATATATAATGCAACCACATGAAAAGTAAATTGACAATGCTCTTATGAAATGAAAGGGGCTTGCAATTTAATTAATAGTTAATTAAGCTTAAGGAGCTCACTTAACTACTTTTATAGTTTTCTCACATATGTAAGCTAACAATAATTTCATTAGCTCTCTCTTTAGGTTATTGAGCACCCAAAGGGCTACCCAAGATTAATTAAACAAAGTAGGTTGTAAATGAATGGATTTTAAATTAATTTCATTAAGCATGATTAAATTAAATTCTTTGATTATGCTTTAATTAGAATGATGAAACTAACTTAAGGAAAGGGATCAAAGAAGAGGCCTCAATCCTAATCCCTAAGTCATTTCAAACACTCAATTAGGCCCTAAAATAATTAGGTTCTCTCTTATTTTAATTAGTTAATTGAATGGCTAATTAATTATTTAAGCTTTTTAATTAACTTGAAAAAAATGAAAAGGCTTAATGAAATGGTTATAAGGAATGAACCCAAACCACTTCCTAAGGCTTACCATTATTAATAGAGGATAATGAACTTAATGGATTAAACAAATATTAATTTGCTTATCATTAATTAAAATTAGAGTAATTAAGGCTTAATCATTGATTTCCCTAATTACTATCAATAAATTCCAAGAAAAATAGGGTAGGCAAAGATAATCCCCTTAAACATCCTTGGAAAATTTGAAATTAATTGGACAACTAATCATAGAGTAATTAGCTAAAGTTTTTAATTAAACCTTAATTAAGTAAAATTACTCAAAATTAATTAATCATAATTTTAATGGATTCTACTCTAAAATATCTTTAAAATGAGCCCTCATTTGTATTTTTTTTGTTTTTCTAGCATTAGTTATGATTTTAGGAAGATTCACCTTAAAAATATATTAATTAAACTAATTAGCCTTAATCCCAGCCACATGGCGGTGATGCGACGCGCGATATGGTGTGCTTTTCCTGGTGTGAGATTGGCCAGTTATCGCATCCACCACGACTTCATTGCGGTGGGCTATCTCCATGGACCATGTGATCCAAGATCGAATGACCATGATTTGATCTACTGGTAAAGAAGGAAATGGATCTATCTGATTTGATCACGACCATCCATTTCGATCATGTGGAATGATGGCATGATGTTCTTCCTTCGTGAGCAGCAAGAGATGGATGATGTCCATCTTTCCCCATTTAATTTGAGCTCACCCGAGCTTCATTGCCTCAAAATTATAAAACACCTTGAGGAAGGGAGACACACACATCCAATGACTAATATTTGCTCAAATGCATATTTACTTCATAAAGGATCAAATTATTTTCACTAGAGCTCGATTTTGCAAAATTACCTCACGAGCTAATGTCCGTGTGGGATCAATGGAGGAAGCTTTAGTTGAGGCAGCTCTGAGCTATGAGCTTTGATTTGGTGTAGAGCTCTCGATCGACCAAACCACATGTAGCCTGGCTTGAACTCGGTCTTCATTTGGAAGGCTTGAGATAGGTTGGCATCGATGAAGTAATGAGAATGGTGTGGTGTGAAGAATGAGATTTAGTTAAGTGGAGAAGGAGTATTACAGAGAAGTTTGTCTTGTTTTACCTTTGCTGGGGAGGAGGAAAAGGTTGATCGAAGCTTGGGGTGATTTTGAAAAAAAGGCTTAGGAAGTCTCACAATTAAATGTTGATTCTTGCTTGAATTGGGGAGTATACCCAATCAAGCTGATGGATGATGGGATTATTTCCCAAAATTTGATCAATTTGCGCTGGAGTCATCATCGGTGCTAAGTGGCTCGATGAGTGGCCAAATCCATGTCAGCTTGGAAGATTTGGGGCTTGGGATTTCTTTTCCCTAGTGTCCATGGTGGGTTACCATGAGAGGGAAGGAAAGATTACCTTTGGTTCATCAGGTGTGTGTAGAGTGGGCTAAGGTGCCTAGGAATGCCTCATTTGGCAAGTGGAAGTTTTGTTATGGGGAAAGGCAAAGTGGACTTTGCCCTTATGGCAAGAATCCTATGTAAAGAGCTTTGCACATTGATCAATTCCCTTGGATCGGATCCCACTTAGACTTGGGCAGGCTTGGAGCTGACCTAGGGTCAATTTGGGTCTGGTTAAGTCAACCACCAAGGTTCCATAGGTTGGTTTGGGGTTGTTTGGCTTCATTTGGGTTAGGTTGGGTTGGGTTGGGTTGACCAATTGTTTAAATTAGGTCAAACCAAGACTTGGGCTAGGTTCAAATGATCATTTAAAGAGTTTTTCTTCAAGTGGTTTTGATTAATTTAGCTTAGGTTTGATTTTGGCTCATTTGGATTCAAATGGGTCAAAAGGGTCAAGTTGACCAATTTGATCGATTTGACCAAATTGGGTTGGGTTAGGTATTGGTTCATATTCAATTGGTTAATTGAAAATGATTGTGGGCTTTGGTTTGGTTTGATTTAAGCTTAATTTAGATTTTGACACTTTGACCTTTTAGGCCAATTTGGGCTAGGTTTAGTCAAGTTGATCGATTGGTCCACTTGGGCTTAATTATGGCTTTGGTCAAGTTCAATAAGTGATTTGGAATGAACTTGGGCTATTGGTTGCAATCAATTTTGATTAAATCATGATTTGACCCATTTTGCCTTTTTAGGCCAATTTGGGTCAACTTAGGTCAAATAATGGGATTGGACTTGGTTTGGCTCAATTGAGGTTTGGTTATGTTCAATCATTGATTATGAGTTGGTTTGGAACAAAGGTTTCAATCAATTTGGTATATGGTGGGTTTTGGCTAGTTTGGGTTTCATTTGGGCTAAAGATTGACTTGGTCAAAAGGCCAAGTTGACTTGGTTTGACCGAATTCAAGATAGTTGATCACCTTAGGATGATTATTGATCATAATATGAGGTTTGAAAGGGCTTAGTTCAATCCAATTTGGGTTAGATTAGAACTTGGCTAAAAGAATTTTAGGTAATTTTGGATCAAGTGGACCTAAATGGGTCAATTGGTTAGGTTTTGGCTTGATTCAAGTTTAATTGAACTCACATATGAGCCTAGATGAAGATAGAAATCTATTTGTAATTGGTTTTGAGTCAAATGAATTTTGGTTCATATGACAATTTTAAGTCAAAAGGGGTTAACATGGGACATCGAATTGCCCAATGGTTCAATGAAGTCCTTTGTGTAGTTGGAACATCTCTTCATCAAGAGATTTGTTGGAGCTTAGCAAAGGGTAACGGTAGATGACCTCGTTGTAGAGAAACAAAAACCCAATGAGTCCCTTGTTGATTACATTTGGATGGTGCAACTTGAGTATGAAGTGCTACCATGAAAAGCACCATGAGATTACTCAAGAATATCATGGCGTTGCCTTCATGTTTAAGGGCTTTTCCATTAAGAAATTTGAAGCTATTTTGGTTATTTTGGTAGCCTCACGCTACCTCCTCTTATACCTTAGATAATAGCCACCACCACCACCACATGAACTTTGGTGAATATCCATCACCAAGTATGCTTTCCACCTACTCTTATCGATAAACTCAACAAACCATACTTGTTGAGGGAGGTAGTGTAAGATCTTCATGAACCTTTCAAAGAAGCTAGATTTTTTAGCTACAGCCTAAAAGCTAGAGGAAGTGAGTAAGAGTGATGATCCTAGCTTTGATTTGCTAGGTCATGTCTTGAGGATTGTTTTCACTTTTGGATTGGCAGCATAACTACAAGTCGGGAGCCATGGTTATCCCTAGAAATACTTAACAAAATAACCATAGTTCCATCAAAGTAATTTTTAGGGATACCTTCGATCCTCTTAAGATAAAAGAAGGTTAAGATATTTTTATATCCTGAACCTCTAAAAAAATAATTTTTAAAATCTAGAAACTTTCTTTTGCGGTGCTGGGTTGAACCTCCAACATCAAGGAAGGTTTGGTAGTTGTGAAGGAGAACTCAAGGAAGGTGGAAGTTCATTTTAGCATTTGTAGCCTTCTCTTGCCCGATAGATTTCGAAGTCAGTCAGACTCCTTCCATTCTTGCTACTACTACCTCCTTGCTCCTCCAATCCTCCACCTCTGAGCATTGTATCAAATATGAGGTACCAAATCATCCCCTTACTTCACTTAATTTCTACCATGTACCTCAAAATTAAAGAAATCAATGAAGAAATATGATTATCTTTACTATGATGATCTTAATAATTTTATTCCAATTAAAGCTCTTCAAGTCAAAGCAATAATAACTCAAATAATTTAGATCATTCTAAATCCAATGCAAAAATGGATTTTTCTTCCTTAAATCATCTGGGTTCACCTATGAAGATTGACTTGGAGTCATCTGACTCTGAGGATCCTTTAAGAGAAGCTGTAGGTATACCCCATAAGTAGGTAAAACTTTCTACAAACTTATCATTCCAACAAGTCACTGAAGTCAACCTCCATAGTGGCAAAGTTCTACCTCCTAGGGTTGCACCTCATGATAAGAGAGAATATGTCATTAGTTCTAGTGAGTAGATAGCCCCACCACAAGATGCTCCACACATGGATATGCTTATTGAGGACCAATCCAAAGTTGATTACAATGTCCTCACACATCTTAGAAAGTTACCAGCTAAGTTAAGCATATATGATGCTCTTATCTTATCCAAAGAGATGAGAGAATCATTAATCAAAGATTTGCTTAATCTAGAGATATGCTTAGCTTAGTTGATGCTCTGGAGAAAGCATGATACTCAAGGAGATCCTAGTAGTTACATTTACTGAGACTTACTTCTAGGAATGATCGAGCACAATCATTCCCTCTACATTATAGTGGACATTGGTAGATTCAGGCTATTCAGAGTTATGGTTGACCCAGTGCATAGTGAATATTATGAGTCTAAGAACTCTTGCCTATTTAAGGATTGACATCTCTAAACTCCACATGAAGAAGATGATGTTGAAAGGATTCAATGAACAAGGCGATAGGGCCTTAGGCTTAATAGTGTTGCCTTTAGAGATTCATGATTGGAAGACCATTACTAAGTTTTACATAATAGACTAGGATACATCTTTCAATATTTTACTTGGGAAACCATGGATACACTAGAATAATGTGGTTCCATCCTCTTTACATCAGTGCATCAAGTTCCTAAGAGGTGGGATCAAGTATTGTGTTAAAGGAGATCTCAAACCCTTAGTAGTTCATGAGGTCGGGATATATGAAGATGCGTCCTACTATCTCCCTAAGAAATAAAATATCATCTATCGTGACCTTCATCAATATGAAAATGAGAAAGAAAAAGAAAAATAAAAAGTAAAAGAAAAGAAAGAAAGAAAAGAAAAGAAAATGAAAAGAAAGGCAGAAGAAGATCTTAGGAAAAAAAAGTAGAGCTTGATTCCACCCAAAGTTTGTTATTCCAATCAAACAAGTGGGGATGATGACCTGACCTCCACTACAGAAAGAGGCAAGTCAGGAGGGAGTCCCAAGGTGGAAGACCTCCATACCACCAGCGGAGATTCCTAGCTTTACACTACTATACATAGACTTAGAATCTAGTTCAAGGATGAGTCTTGTAATTAGCACACCGGCTAGCTCTTCTCGATAGTAGATTTCATTGGAGGTGACACTCAAACCAGATAGCGATGAAGACCAGATTCCCATCCAAAGCATAAGTGTATCCAAGTCCTTATTATGTGAAACTATTAGGGAACCTTGCTCAACTTCTTTCTCACAAAACATTGAGTTTGTAGTTGAAGCCCTAAAATATATGCAACCATGAAGATTTAGAGGTTCTATCCAAGCATCATCCTCAAGTTAAGAAGTTGCCTTTTGATTGGTACTCACCTTATGTTCATATAAAGAATAATAGAATTGCCTTTTGATTGGTACTCGCCTTATGTTCATAACTTAGTAAAGAAAGGTTTAATTCACATTAATGGTCCATAAGTTAGAATACTTTGAAAGACTATGGAACAACAAATGCAAAAGCTCTCAATCAAGACCGGACTAGGCTTTGATGTAGTGGGCCCAATCGATGATGATGATTAGTGCATGGTCATCACCAATCATTTAGAATCTGATAGGTTCATTTCAAATCACATTAACTCATATGAGGAGGTGTGCTTAGAAACTTCAAATGATCCTGATTTCTAAGTCAAAGATGCACCTCAGAGTTTGAGAAAGAAATTAAATCAACATCACGAACTTAAAGAAATCAACCAAAATTGAAGACAACACCATGTACATTAGCTCCTTGTTGAACAAAGCCAAAACTAATGACTTAGTTAGGCTACTCACTGAGTTTAAGGACTATTTTGCATGGAGTTATAAAGAAATATTTAGATTGGCTCCTGACGTAGTGGTTCATATGCTAGTGATATAGCTTGATGCTAACTTTTTCAAGCAAGCTCCTAGACGCATGTGATTAGACATTAAAAAATAGGTCTGTGGTATTTATTTTTAAGATGTAAGACACCATGCAGATCTTAGACGGTACTTATTGAAGAGATTGGGTATAAAATTAAGGAATGATGCACTATCTCGAAAGATGAAAATTGTCATCCTATAATGGACCTAATCACCTAATAAGGACTCTAAAGGCATGATGGATCTTTGAATGTACCAAAGATCTTTCCCCTACTTTACATGGAAAAGTAAAGTAGGGTTTATTTTAGGTCGGGTTCAATAAGTTCCCTATAGAGGAAAGCCCCCAAAGTTAATTACTTCCAGAATGAAATTCCTTAAATACTGATTAATAAATTAAAGTCTCCAAAGATTTATGGCTAAGGTATCAAAGGATTGACTATTTTAGAAAATCAAATGGGATAGATCAAGGAGAAGAGTTATTTTGGAATCCAAAGAAAGAGAAAGTAGGAAATGCCATGATACTAGGAAGCCTAGTGAGCATTCCAATCTACCCTATAATTGGGATTTATATATTTGAAATTGAAGAGATTTATTTATTTGAGTTGGAATTTTATTAGATTGCCAGGGTTTATAATCCATCAATGCAAGATTATGGAAATGCCTAATAGGTGAGAATTTATGCATGTAGCCTTAAAGAGAAATAATAACCTTAGATCGTAAATCTAGAGCTTTGAGGGGAAAGCATGACCTAAATCTAAGGAGAAAATGGGTATATGATTTACCTCCAGAGAGAATAAATTACTTGGACTTATAACCACAGTGGCGGCTAACTCCTCCTACACTTTAAATCCATGTAGGCAAGTCTTATGCTTCGTAAGATGGCTAGGCTATTGTTTATTTAGAATGGAGACTAAGTCCTTAAACTTACTCCCTAAGATACTAGAGCATAGTGGTATGAATTCATGACTTAATCTAATGCAACTTTTATCAAATTTATTTGATTCTTTTGGACTCTTTATTTTGACACAGGCTATGGGATTTTGCATGCCTAAATGCATGAGAACTTGATTATGGGCCAAATCAGGAGAGAAAGGTGTGTTCTTCCATGAAAGGCTCTCACAGGTTAAGCCTTTATTCTCTAGCATAGATAGAAGCCCCAACTTAACAAGAGTGGAAGAATGTGACATTCATGATGTTATACATGTAATCATCCAGCTAAGGGGTTGCTAAATATTTTATTATATTGATTTAATTCCTAGGCTTTTATGTGAGATTATGAATTGTTTTAAAATTTTAATTATGAGTTATTAATTGGGGTAGAAAAATTAATTTTATTCTAAGAGCTTGCATCAGCCACACATTTAAATATCAAACATGAAGAAACTAGTAAAATCATGCAATTCTAGTATGCAATCTAAACACAACATCAAACAATTTTATAGACTACCATAAAAAAATAAAAGGCCAGTGCGGTTGGGTTCTTTCATACACCCCGAAAAGAGAAAAAAAAAGGGTAGCCGAGCTCTACCTTTATATAACTCAGATTACAAAAATAATATATATTATAGGGGTCTTCTTTTCTTCATTTCTTCCTTCTCTTCCTTTTGATTTAATTTTCTCCAAAGGCATCACAGCCCCAGGGACTAAGTCTTCTGGCCACTGCTCATTCTAATCCCCCATAACACTAATTCTAATTCCTAATGTAAAATTACATTAAAAATTAGAAAAGTAAATCTAGCTACACCTATAAAATAAATGTTAGCTAAACACACCATACAACCCAAGCACTTATATGAATAATTTGACTTAGCACCACACAGGGTAACCCACCTAATGTGGGTTATGCTTAGGAGCTAAGCAACCTGCATAAAAAAATTTATATATTTTTTATTCTGACCCCTTAAGCACAACCCCCTGTAGAAAATATGATTAGGCTAATAACGACCTAACATCTAGCCTATGAAACATACACCCTAACATGCAGTCTAAAATATTACATCATAAAACAAAACATCCATCACACATACACTACCCTAACTTAGCACTAGTGACTTAGCATTCTAATGTGTGTGCTTAAGGCTTGTATGGTATGCCTTAATTATGCATTAATGTTGAAGTTTTCTAAGTGTAAAAGAATTCAATTTAACATGGAATGTTAGTTTCACTTTAAGTTGTTTAGTTGATTTTGCAAGTTTTAATTTGTGATTTATTTGGTTCCATAAGACCCTACACTTAACATCTAAGTATTATAAAGAGAAGAAAGGGGATTGCCCTCTTTCATCCTTACCTTAAGTCATTTTCTAAAGCATGTTATTATGACTTAATTTCTTTTGGTAAATGGCTTATTACATGTTTTAATGAGTCTTAGGTTTGGGTTCACCTTAAATAACCATATTCAATGTGAAAGGCTACTTAAGAAAAATTGGAATGAATTACTATCACATGGCACATGTTCATTCATTTCTTTCCATTACATGTAACATGCACATGATTGGATCCTAAGTATACCTACATATACAATATGTCTTAGCACACTTAGATGATGAAGGTAATGAAGTATATTTGAAGTTTATATTTCATTTAATTGGATTAATATGATTGCATGTCTATTTTTTAATAGAAAAAAGGAGACTTCAATCCATTAGTTTCATGTACACTCAAATGTATAAAAGTTTTAAGCAGGCATGATGCCATTTTTTTGCACCATAGGAGTGAGGTAAAGACCTCCTTAGGTCTACTTAAAGCCATGAGTCCCCGGGATGTCCAGACTGATTGAATTATGACTTTCTATTCATTAGTCACATTGCACATACATATGTGTAAGAGATATGAGTAGGTACAACACCATTATTTTGCACCAGGGGAGTGAGGTAAAGACCTCCTTAGGGTTACTTAAAGTCATGTGTCCCCAGAATGTCCAGACTAATATACCACTCTTATTTTATACAAATGAATGTACAATTAACCATATGAAGAAGAAGTCATGCAAAATGTTGTGTTTGATTCGATCTTATGATTTACATATGTGATAAAAAAATTCTTTATAAGCCTTAGCATGGACATACATAGGAATGGATTTGGACAAATATTTTGTCCTTTTCAAATGAACTATTCATTTTTAAATCCTATGTAAGCCCATGGAAAGTAAAGAGAGAAGACTTCATACCACGTATCTTAGAAAATAAACACATGCAAACTCATAGTTTAATTAATTGTGATAATAACCACTCCTATTTTTAATTTAAGTCAACACAGTGATTCGACATAAACAAAATCATTTTGTTTAATTAATTTTTGAAAGAGATGAATGCATGATCATATATGGAAAACAATATTTAATATGATTGGAAAGAAATAAAAGTACATAAGCACATGATTTCATTCAATTCAATTAAATCCTAAGGGCAATCATATTAAAAAAGATCATTCAAAACAAACTAAAGCTTCTTGATGTCATTCTGATTTCATGTTTGATTTAATTTAAGAAATATAAGAAGAGGTTTGCTAGTACTATTCCATGCCCCATGTTCAAGATTTAATTTGGTTTAATAAGAAATGATCAAGTGAATTTTATGAATTAATTAAGTTTGATCCTTAATTAAATCAATTAATTATCCTTACCTATGCTTCTTTAATTTGATTAACCACTTAATTATAAGTCATAAATGTCATGAACATGTGAGGAAATAAGATTGCAATGCTCCTAAAGAACCTAATGTGATTGGCTCATAATTAAGGATTAATTAAGTTAAAGAATCTAATTAGGTACTTTTATGATTCTCCCATACTTATGGGTTAATCATAATTTCCTTAAAGTCTTTATGTTGTTAAACACATAAGAGGAACCCTTAATTTTATTATTTGTATTTAAGGTTTGATTTGATTTGATTTATTTGAATGATTTAGTTGAATTGATTTGATTTGATTAGTGTTTATTACATTTGTTTTGCATTTGTTTACATTCATGTAATTTGATTGATTAATTTTGATCTTGATTATTCAATATTCTTTTAAATTAATATCTAATTCATTTCTTTGATTATAATTATGTGATTTAAGTTTATGTTTATTTGATTTGATTATGGTTTATTTATTTATAGTTCAATTGGATAAAATGAATTGAAAGTTTGCTTTAATTTTAAGTGAGTTTGGTTATTTATGATTAGAATTTCATTTTAATTTCATTCATTTATCATGTTTACTAGGTTTTAGTTTATGTTTTGATTTTACAAGTTTTAATACTTAATTAGTTTATCTTATTTCCGTAGGTTGAATTAGATTTAATTTGATAATGTGTTAAATTGATGCGAGTCTTTCTTTATTTGGTTTAATTTGATTTGATTAGCTTTAATAATCTATAGGTTTGGTTAGGTTCAATGTGATTATATAATTAGTTTAATTAAGAAGTGTGTTTAGGTTAATTATTAGAATAAATGAGGATTTGTTTAATTTTTAATTTGGTTTCATATTTGTTTAAGTTGATGATGTAATTAATGACTTAAAGATTTAAGTTTAATTTAGGATTTGATAGGCATTTAATTGCATTTTAATTATGTTCAAATTTATGTTTGATTAAGATTAAGTTTAATGTGATTACTTTAATTAACTTAATTGGTTTATTTTAAGATGTTAAATTAATTAATTGGAGTAATTAAAGATTTGATTTGAGTTTGATTTAAGAATTAATTTTAATGTGATTTATTTAAATCAATTTGGTTCATTAAGATGATGGATTAATTCACTGTTTGCATTAATTAGATGTTGAATTAATTAAGTTTGATTAAGGGTAATTGAATTTTGAATTATTAGATTAATTAAAGGTTTGTTTAATTATAAATTAATGACTTAATTGCCCACATGTTAATGATTGATTTAATAAGTTTATTTACCTGTTTTACTTAAATTTTGTTTAATTAAGTGTTTGATTAGATTAAGTGAGTTAATTATTTATTTTTATTTGATTAAACTTAATTATTCATAATTATATAGTTAGTTTGATTTCATTCATTATGTTCATTAAATTTCATTTAACATTTTAATTATGAATTTATATTTGATTTAATTGTTAAGGTTTCCTATTAATGGCTAATTAATTATCTTATTCCAAATAGATGTGATTTAATCTTATGCTAATTAAGTTTGCTTTAACTTTATTTGGTTTAATTTGATTAATATTAAATGATTATGTTGAATTGGTTAATTAATCAATTTGATTTTTAGTTTATTTAATGATTAATTGATGTTCAATTTATTTTAATTTATTAAGTAGTTTCATATAATTAAGATTCAATACTTAATGTTGGTTTAACAAGATTAGTTTGATTTTATATTAAAGTTTCATTGATTTATTTAATTATGAGTTTAATTTGAAATTTTAATCATTTAATTGAATTTCACAAACTCAATTAGGTTCAATTTTGTTTAAATTTAATTTCATTTGAGGGATACATGATACTTTTCTGGTTTAAGGTTCGATTACCAATCATTTGGGTATTACATCATTTTTGATTTTGATTTGGTATTTAAATTATTTTTAGGTTATATTTTAATTAATTTCTTAATTGATTAAACTTTAATCTCAAGTGTTTGTTTGGGATTCATTAAGATTCAAAACATCACATTATTTTCTTAAGTGTCCTAGATGTCAATTGAAGTGATTAAGTTATTTTGAAGATTTTTATAAATTTTTGAATTTTTTTGATTTATTTTATTAAAATAGATAATTTAAACTTCAAAATTTAATTTCTCTAATCAGTCATTTTTTGAGATTTTTATAATATGTGTGTTCTAACTTTAGTTTCAATTCCTAAAAGTTTCAACTCAATCTGACTTGTGTTTTTAGACTAATTAATGAAATTTGATTTTTACTAAAACCTAAATTAAGCCCAAATCATTTAGTGGAGTTTGAGAATATTTGATTCTTTGGATTCCTCTCAGAAAGATGAATCCAACGAGCCTTTAATTGTAATTTTTTGTTAACTATTTTATTTTTTTATGAATTTTCAAAATTTAAGGCAATTTAAATAATTTTTAAAATTAAAAAATAGGCGATTTTCCCACTTAACCCAATCAGCTCCGTGCAAGCACTAACAGGGCAAAGCGGTGCCACATGGCACCGCACAAGGGGATGTCGCGGTGCCACTTGGCATCGCGCGATTAAGCATTTTTAGAGAAAATGATGAATGATGATCGGATCAAATCGATCCATCCGATCGTGGATCAGATGGTCCAGATTTGATCTGATGATGGTGACCTTGAGAATGTCGCATGATCAATGATTGCATGATCTGAATAGTGGTTATTTCCCAAATGGGAGATCGATGATCCATGAGATTCGGTGAACAGTAAAATCAGGCAAATTTTGTAATTTTTTGCTAAATCAAAATGAAATCTCATCCAAATTAGCTCATTTTTATGACAATTTTCACCAAAAAATACTCCAAATTGTATTGGGATTGTGTAAAATAAAAAATGCGAGGGTAATCTATGAGAAATTTCTAGAATCGAGCATACATTTATGCAAATGGAAGATCCTAAGGCTGGCTATGATTTGATGAAATTACCTCACCAGGGATGATTTTCGGTGGCGGTAATAATAAACGCCTGAGTGGAAGAAGAAACCTTGGAGTGAGCTTTCTGCCCACTTGGAATGATGTATTCTTCAATTGTCATCGCTTCCTCACCAGAATCCACCCAGTTTTGATATTTTTGGCTCAAGAGAAGTGGGGAAATGGTGGTTGGTTGCTTTGGGAATGCTAAGAGGATCTCTAATGCCAAAATCATATCTCTTTACTATCTTTATTCTCCCTCTTTTAATGGTTGCCAAAATTTGAATAAATGTGATGGGGGGAGGTGGTTGTGATGGATGATGGCTTGACTGAAGACTTTGGATTTAACTCCCAAAGTCTTCATTTACTGCCATAGGATCACCTCCATTGAATGCAAATGTTAGGGAGGAGTTGAATACATGTGATGGGGAGAATCAAATGAGATTAAGTGGAATCCTATATGGGGAGGATCCATGAGAGATTTAATTGGGTTGGGTTGATTTTGAGCTGATCCCAAATGGGTTTGGGTCAAGTTTGATCAGCCCCCAATGGGTCATGGCTTGGTTTCAAGGGATTTGGCTCAATTTGGGTCATATCGGGTTAGTTTGACCAATTGATCAAATTGGGTCAAACTAAGGCTTATGTTAGGTTCAAATGATAATTTGAGGTATTTTGGTATGATCAATTTGATTTAATTTAGCTTAGGATTGATTTTGGCTCATTTGGAATCAAATGGGTCAAGTTGATCAATTTGACCACAATTGGCCAAGTTGGCCTGGGTTATGGGTTGATTCATGTTCTATTGGCTAATTTAAGATGAACGTAGCCTTTGGTTTGAATCAATTTGGATTTAATTTAAATTTTGTTTAATTTGACCCTTTAGGTCAATTTGGGCTAGGTTGGGTCAAGTTGACCAATTGGTTAAATTAAGCTCAATTATGGCTTTGTCAAGTTCAATAATCAATTTGGAATGAACTTGAGCCATTGGTTGCAATCAATTTGAGTTAGATCATGATTTGACTCAATTTGGTCCTTTAGGCCAATTTGGGTCAACTTGGATCAAATGGCCCATTGGGCTTGGTTTGGCTAAATTGGTGGTCAAGTCATATTTAAATATTGATTTTGGGTTGATTCAAATCATTGGTTTCAATCAATTTGAAGTAGAATGAGTTTTGGCTAGTTTTGGTTCATTTAGGCTAAGGGTTGACTTAGTTTGACCCAATTGATTGCAATTAATCATCCTGGGGTGATCAATAATCATGGTGGAAGGTTTTGGTGAGCTTAGTTCAATCCAATTTGGGTTGGATTGGAAGTTAGCCCAAATGGGCCCTTTAGGTCACTTTTGGTCAAGTGGACCTAAGGGGGTCAATTGATTTGGTTTTAGTTTGATTCGAGTTTAGTTGAACTTATATATGAGCTCTAGATTAAAATATAAATTCAACGATAATCAATTTAGACTCTAAGGGATTTTGGCTCATTTGAAATTTTCAAGTCAAAAGGGCTAGGTTGGGTTTAACTTGGGTTGGCTTCAATTTGATTTGATGATTGTAGATTTCATTTATATTTGGGTAGATAGTTGAATGAATGATTAATTCGAGAGAAAATCCATTAGTTTTTTTGGCTTAATTTGGATGAAATTTGGCTAAGTCCAAAGAATTGGCTCAAAGGGCTTAGATTGGGTTTGGATTTGATTTTGGATATAATTTTGGCCATTTGGATTTATATTTTATTTGTATTTATGATTATAAATGAAGATCTAAATGATTTATGAGAAAATCACTTGAGTTTGGAGTGATTTGGAAGCAAATTTTACCAAGTCCATTGATGTAGGTCAAAAAGGCTTAGAGGGCAATCAATTTAGTCTGATTCTTTTTTGGTCATTGGAAGGTGGGTTTCATTTATATTTGTGAATATGAATGAAGGAATAATTGATTTATAAAGAAATCAATTGAACTTGATTTGATTAAAAGGGGGTTTTGGCTAAGCTTATGATTGTAGTTCATATGGCTTAGGAAGAATCTTAGGATTTGAATTTGATTTTTGGTTTCAATCATTTGGAGTGAAATTTGAAATTAGATTTGGAATTTGAATTTGAATTTGAGGTTTAGTTTGAGATTTGAATCTGGGTTTGATTTGAGAAGGTGTATATGGATTGGGTTTAGGCTATAGGGTAGGTGATTTGCTTAAGTCTTAAGGCATGGCCTAATCCTATGATTAACCCTTCTAAGTCTCTAGACTTAGGTTAAGTGTTCACCTAATCATTAGAACTATCTTATGATTAAGGAACTCTTAGTGTCTAGAAGAGTCTTAAGCCTAAGAGGAGGAGGTTGAGAGCTCACTCCAAAAGTAAGGTCAACAAGGTCATTTCTGAAGTCAAGAAACTGATCGATGATGGTTTCATCAAGGAGGAAAAATATCCCACCTGGTTGGCTAGTGTCATCCTAGTTAAGAAGAAGAATGGCCAAATTCGTATATGCATCAATTTTAGAGATCTTAATAAGACATGTCTAAAAAATGAATTTCCACTACTTATACTAAAACTAATGGTGGACATTGCCTCATCTCATGCAGTCTTCTTTAATGGATGGTTCATCTGATACAACCAAATAAAGATGGCAAGATGAAAGAAACCTTCAAAACCACGATTAGAATCTATTACTATTAAGGTCATGCCTTTGGCCTTAAAAATCGGTGATACATACCGGTCAAATCGAATCTTCGATGAACTCATTCATCATCAAGTCAAATGTTATGTCGATGATCTCATGGTCAAAAAAAAAGAAAAGGAAGACCACCTCTTTGACTTGAGAGTAGTATTCATCGATAATATAACCTCAAAATGAACCCTCTGAAGTGTGCATTCAGAGTAGCTGTAGAAAAATTTCTTAGGTTTGTTGTCCGATACTGCATAATTGAAATTGACCCAGAGAAGATTAAAGTGATATTAAAAATGCCACCCCCTAAGAGTCTAACTCAAATCAAATTATTCCAAGGGAGGTTTACATATCTAAGACGCTTTATATCCAACCTATCATAGAAGCCAACCATTCTCAACACTGGTCAAGAAAGTCTCCAAGTTCAAATGGGATGATAAGTGCCAGCATGCCTTCAAGAGCATCAAGAAGTATCTCATGACACCACCAGTCCTTGCCTCTACTATCTCAGGCAAATTGCTTATACTCTACACTACTGCATTAGATGACTCCCTTGGTGCTTTGATGGCCCAAGCCAATGACGAAGAGAAGAGAACACACTTTACTATCTTAGTTGCCATCTAATCTCTGCTGAAGCAAACTATCTATCTATTGAGAAGCATTATCTAATTTTAATCTTCGCATCCCAAAAGATACGACATTATATGCTTTCTCATAAAGTAAACTTGATTTATAAAATCAATCCATTGCAATATCTCATGACCCGACCGATGCTATTTGGATGGTTGGAACGATGGTCCATGATTCTATCGTAGTTTGATATCACTTTCGTATGCCTTCATGCGGTGAAAGGAAAAGTACTCACAGATTTCTTAGTAGTACACTTACTTTTTACTAATTCTCTGCTTAGTGATGATCTCTTCGATGAACAAATCATGAACTTAGGGGTTACTAATATTTGTCACTGGGGGAGGTACTTTGATGGTGCGACTTCCTCTCAAAGAGGAGAAGAACCACAATCTATTCTTCCAGGAAAGACAAGGTAATTCTCCTAACGCTAGACCATGATATGATGAGATTCTCATATGATCTATCTTATCCTTGCACAAACAATGAAGCCTAATAAGAAGCTCTGATTACAGGTCTAGAGTTGTCCATTTCATTAGGCATCTAGAACATCAACATCTTTCGGGATTCTCAACTAGTGGTAAACCAAATCGTTGGATCCTATAAGGTCCTAAAGCCTAGACTCTATCACTACCACAAGTACACCATAGAGTTACTATCTCAAATCCCAGAAGTTACCATCTACAAGATCCTTCAAGAAAAAATGCCATATTGAATGCCTTGCCAAGCTTGCCGAGTTGGCATGTAGGAAGATGAGTCCATATTAATAGAGGTCCAAAATAGGCAAGTCCCACCTCTTATTAATGTCAAGCTCATTGAAAAATATTCTCTTGAAGGGGAGGTTTTCATTGCCAAAAAAGATGAATAACTGGATTGGAGGAAACCCTTCATTTATTACCTGAATAAAGGCAAACTTCATCAAGAGAAGTCTCAAGCACATCAAGTGAAGAAAAGAGCACTTTCTTATGCCCTCGTGGATGGTGTCTTATACTAGAGGTCCTTCGATCATATGTGATTACATTATTTAGACAAGCATGAAGCCTGTAAGATCTTGATTGAGGTCCATTCAGGATTATGCAGAGCTCATCAATCTGGTCCTAAGATGAAAGCCAAAATTAAGAGACTCAGATACTATTAACCGATGATGATCACCGATTGCATGGGCGCGATGCCACCAATGCCAAGTACATGGAGTGGTGGTACACGCCGACCAACATTCTACATTCAACACCGCCTCATGGTCATTCGGTGTTGAGGTCGACATAATGGGTCCATTGATCCTCACGATTCATCATCCTTAATTACTTTTCTAAGTGGGATGGCGATTCCACTCAGGGAGGTCAAAGCTCAACATGTGCTATAGTTTTTCAGGAACCATATCGTATATAGATTTGGGGTACCTCACTAAATAATATCCAATAATGGTACTACATTCAAAAGCACCAAGATCAATAACTTCACCCGGATACATAACATAGATTGGAGATACTCTACCATATACTACCTATGGGCGAATGATTTAACAAAAGCTTTCAAAAAAACTCTCATTCAAATACTCATGAAGATGGTCGATGATAACAAATGACATTGACATGAGCAGTTAGTTGAAGCTTTATGGGCCTACCGTACCACCTACAAAACTCCAACTCAATCTACTCCTTTCTCCTTAGTGTATGGGTTTGAAGCCATTCTACCATTAGAAGTCCAACTCCCTTCACTAAAAATAGCTGTGGGTAGCAAAATCATAATTGAGCAGAACATCAGGTTGCAGTTAGAAGAGCTCAAAGTATTGGAGTAGAAACACTTACGATCATGCTAGAACCTCGAGTTATACAAAGAAAAAATGATTCAAGCTCACAACAAGTTGGCCGCCTAGAGCTTTTCAAGTGGGAGCTTGTTTTAGTTCTAAGGTGACCAATTGTTAGCCATGCAAGATGGGAGAGTTTGAACCCACTTGGGAAAGCCCTTTTGCCATAGAAGGCTCTAGGGGTATCATACTAGCTCATCAACCATAAAGAGAACACTCGATGCTTCCAATCAACAAACTTTACCTTAAAACATATTATTCATAAAATAATGTTCAAAATAATTTGCATCAATAAGATTCTATTTCAAATCAAAATTTCTCTTCAAATTGAAACTTTCCATTTACTCAATTTTTGTGGTGTGTTTATAGTAGGTGTAAGAGAACTCGAGTGACATCTTATCCCTCATTAGCATAACATAAACACAAAATTGCACACAAAAATAAATCAAACATAAATCCAATTGCTTCAGGCTACTTTGAGTTGAGATAAGTATCCGAGCGGCCCTCACTCAATAGTTGCTCTAGGTCAGGTTTGATCCACTACCTAGCTAGTGAGTCTCCCTAGTGGTCTATCTGTTTAGGAGGATGTGAGTCCCTATGCTTTCTTTCTAGCTTGACTACTGCAAACTAATGAGTGCTTTGTTAATGTGGTATGCCTTATTGCATGACCAATAAGCTACCTGATGTTGGCTTCCCAAGCTTTCTTCTTGAACTAGCCTTCGTACACTGTTTGGGTCTGAGTTTATATCTAAGGATTAGGTTAAGTCCCCCAATGGCTCCTCTTCCTTCTAACTACTTCAAGCATTGGATCTAGTCCTTCTTTATGACTCCCCACTTGGTAGTCACCCTAGGTTGGATAGTAACTATCTTGTCGATGACAAACTGTCTCGATGATTAGTTCCACTTAGGAAGGTGTGAGTCTCTGATGCTTTCTTTATAAATTGATCATTGCAAACCAACGAGCACCTTACATTGGCTGGTGTTTTCCTTGCTAACGGTAACCCACCCGGTGGATAACACGGCTCAGGCAGATGTGAGTCCCTGTGCTTGATCCCTAATTTGGCCACTGTATACCTATAGGCTTCTTTTACAGGGATTATGGTAAGACCCCTAAAAGCATTTTCCCTGTGGGCATTCTATTTATATTATATATTTTATGACCCCATCTAGACACTACCCAAATTACTATTGGATTGGATAGTTCCCCTTTCCTAGTATCCATCCTTGTGGTTGGAAGTTTTGTACTGTGGATGCACAAACTCTCCCTTGGGCCAGTAAATCTGAGATAGGCCTAAGCCCCCTTGGATCCTTCTTACTGTGGTTCCTCTAAAACCAACAAGGTTGTTTCACTTTTGGAGTGAGCTCTCAACTTCCTTATCATAGATCTAGGACTTTTATATACACTAAGAGTTCCTTAGTCTTAAGACACTTCTAGTAATTAGCTGAACACTTAACCTAATCCTAATGACTTAGAAGAGTTAGCCATAGAAATAGGTTGTGCTTTGGGGATTTAGGAGGACTTTTCTACCCTATAGCCTAAACCCAATCCTTGCTTCCTTCTTCCAAACCAATCTCAAATCAAATCCAACTATCAAATGATTGAAACCCATGATTAAATTCAAACTCCAAATCCCTTCTTAAGACCTTTGATTTTATCTTATGGACTTGGCCTTAACCAAATTAAAATAAACCCCAATTCAATTAATTTTCTCAAATATAAAATTCAAAATCAAATCCAAATTCCAAATCATAAATCGATTCCAAACTTTAAGTGATTGAAACCCATAATCAAATTCAAATTCCAAAATCTCTTCTTAAGCCATATAACCACCTTCATATGCTTAGCCAACCCAAATTTCGTTGATTTCTTCATAAATCAATCATTTCTTCATTTAGATTCATAAATATAAATGAAGTTTAAGTTCAAATCTTCCAAATCAAATCAAAATAAATCAAACTAAATGAAGACCCTTCTTATGCTTTATAACCTACCTCCATAAGCTTAATCAAATTTTCTTTCAAATCACTTCAAACACAAGTGATTTTCTCATAACCCATTTATATCTTCATTTATATTCACAAATATAAATGAAATATAAATTCAAATGGCCAAAACCAAACCCAAATCAAATAAAATTTTCAATTTTAGTCCTTTTAGCCAAATTCTTGAACTTGGCTAAATGATACCCAAATCAATTCAAAACTCATGGATTACTTCATAATTCAATCATTCCTGCAATCATTAACCCAAATGTAAACATAAACCACCATTATCCAAACCCAAATCAAGTCCATGTTGACCCTTTTGGCTTGAAATTATCGTATTTTTCTCCAAACCACTTGCAATTGGATTTATATATTTCAATCCTAAGCTCATGTGAGTTCAACTAAACTTAAATCAAGCCATGATCAAGCCAATTAACCTAGTTAGGCTCACTTGACCCAAAGTGGCCTAAAGGAATCTTTTTGAGCCAAGTTCTAATCCACCCAAATTGGATTAAACTAATCCCTTCTAAACCTCACAACATAACCAACAACCACCCTAAGGTGATCAATTGCCTTAAATGGGGTCAAACCAAGTCAAACCTAGCTAAATGGGGTCAAACCAAGTCAAACATAGCTTTTGACCAAGTCAACATTTAGCCCAAATGAAATTCAAACTAGCAAAAATCCACCATATGCCAAATTGATTAAAACCATTAATTCAAACCCACTCATAATCAATGATTGAACATGACCAAACCTTCACATGAGCTAAACCAAGCTTAATTGGCCATTTGACCCAAGTTAACCCAAATTGGCCTAAAAGCCAAAATAATCATGATTAAACTAGCAAAAATCGACCATATGCCAAATTGATTAAAACCATTAATTCAAACCAACTCAGAATCAATGATTGAACATGACCAAACCTTCACATGCAAACCAAGCTTAATTGGCCATTTGACCCAAATTAACAAATTGGCCTCAAAATGGGTCAATCATGATTTGATTCAAATTATTGCAACTAATGGCTCAATTTCTTTCCAAATCACTTATTGAACTTGACCAAAATATTCCAAGTTGACCAATTGGTCAACTTGACTAAACTCAAATTGACCTAAAGGGTCAAATTAGCCAAAATCAAATTAAACCAAACCAAAGCCTACAATCATTTTCAATTAGCTAATTGAACTTGACTCAAAAACCTAACCCAATTTGAAATTGGTCAAATTGGTCAACTTGACCTATTTGACCTATGAACCCAAATGAGCCATAATCAAATCTAAAGCAAATTAAATCAAATTAATGACACTAATACACTCCAATTGGGCATGTGAACTTAACCCAACCCTTGGTTTGACCCAACCTAACCCAATTTGACCTAAATAGGTCAAATCAAGCCAAATGAAATCAAATAAACTCCAAACCACTTGAAATTTGGGCTAACCCACTTTTGACCCATTTCAAATTTGTCCAAATCAAACCCATAACCAAATGACCACTTTGTCCTTGGGTCTAGAGCATCCCATGAGATAAGACACATGAATATTTGGTCATTTCCTCCCCTTGGCCACTTAACACTCATTCATAGGTCCACTTAGGCACCAAGGACCATGGCTGACCTGACCCAAAGGTGGTTGGGTCGACCATGACTCATGGGGAGGTGAAATCACCTACCCATTCCCATTGGAGCATTTTAAACCACCAAGGACATCCACTACCTCCCTTGGAAGCCACCTCCACACCCTTAAACAACCAAACCAAGCCACATCATCCACCCAAGGACCTCCACAACCCTATGAAATAGCCCAAATGATCAAGAAAAGCTAAACTAGCCATAATCATTTGATCCAAGGAATGAGGGGGTATACCCTCCTCATTCTCACTCAAACTCATATACACACTGATTTAACCCAAATAGCCAAGGAAAGAGATCCCAGAGCAATTTTAAGGCTTCCTGAGCTCCCAAAATCCTACTCTCAGTTTTATGTGAAACCAAATAAGGGAGCCACAATCCGATTGCCATTTGCTCAAACCTCCACCAAAGTATAATTAATTTTGCACACACCATCCTTGGACCAAAACGAGCTGAAATGAATCATTTCCCAAGCTTCCTAATGGTTGGAGGGTGGAGTTCGATCAAGATCGATTACCTACATGTTGTGGATTGGTCTTCCAAGCAAACTACACCAAATTAAGGCTAGTGTGGCTCAACAGGGCTTCTTTTCTACCAAATGAAGGTTCCTCAATCATATGAATCGCCAGTCCCAAGCTCCGGTGAAGTATGCCATAAAACCAATCCTTGAATGAAATTAGGTTGGTTGGTGTTTATGAAAGAAAGTTTTATGTCATGCAATTTTCACTGTTAGATTTCTTTATTTTGCTTCTCCAAAGGTGTGGGATACTTTTCATCTCCACTCGAGCTCGGGTGAGCTCAGATCAAGCAACAATCGATGGAAGGTATTCGTCGTTCGCCGCTCGGGAGGAGACAGATCACAGACCATCCATTCCATGTGATCAAGATGGACAGTCCTGATTTGATAACGCATTAGATCCTTTGACTTCTCCTCTAAACTGTAGATCGAATCATGACCGTCTGATCTTAAATTGGACATTCCATGAGAAAGCGCATCGCCATCCAGTCACCGATGTGACAACTTAAAAGCCACTCGTCGCTATGTGGAAAATGCGCGTTAGCGTACGTGGGAAAAGCTTTTAATTAGTGTTAATTAATCCATTTTAAGCTTGAAACTTTTAAAAATCATAACAATCCTAGAAAAATTCAAAAAATACAAACTTAGGTTCATTTTAAAGATATTTCAGAGTAAAATATAGAAAAATTATTATTAATTGATTTTGAATAGTGATTTTGGCTTAATTAAGATTTAATTAGAAATCTAATTTGATTAATTATTTTTTAATCAATCACCTAATTGATCTCCAACTTTCTATGGATATTTGAGGGGATGACCTTTGCCTCACCAATTTTTTTGGGATTTTATTGGTTGCTTAATTAGGGAAATCAATTGATTAAGCCTTAATCACTTTCTTAATTTAATTAGTGATAATTAGTGAATGAACTATGGAATTAATTATTTAAGCTAATAATCACTTGAATAGTAAGGAGCTTAGGGAATGTTGGGATATTTTTCCTAATTCATTTCTAAGTTTTCTTCACTTTTGGAATTTGATTAGTTAATGATTAATGAGGTAATTGTTTAATTAATTAATTAATCCAAGATAAAATCAGCCTAATTGAGTGTTTGAAGTGACTTAGGGTTAAGGATTGAGGCCTTGTCCTTGATCCCTTTCCCTAAGTTAATTTCATCATTCTAATTAAAATATAATCAAAAAATTCAATCAATTAATTAATAAGCTTGATTAACTCAATCTAAAATTCATTTCACATCTAAGAAACCCTAAATTAATCTTGTGTAGCTCTTTGGGTGTTCAATAACCCAAAGTGGGAGATAATGAAATTATGGTTAGCTCACATGTGTGAGAAAATCATAAAAGTAGTTAGTGAGATCCCTTAAGCTTACTATTTAATCATGAGCCAATTGCATCCCCTTTCATTTCTTAGGAGCATTGCAAATTTACTTTTCATGTGGTTGCATATCATATTGGCTCATTATTAATTAGTTAATTAACTTAAGGTGATGTAGGTAAGGGTTAATTAATTGGCTTAATTCATACCCTAATCTAATTAAACCATAAAATCAACCTAAATATTCATTAAACCAAATTAACTCACACATGGGGAATGGGATTAGGATCAGCAAACCTCTTTCATTTCCTAAATCAAATCAAACTCAAAATTAAAAATGTCATTAAAGAACTTTGGTTTATTTTAAATAACCTTATTTAGTATGATTGTCCTTAGGAATTAATTAGAATGAATGAGATTATGTGCTTATGTTTCTTTATTTCTTTCCAATCATGTTAAATGTTGCTTGCCAGTGTAATCATGCATTCATTTTTTTTTAAAATTAACTAAATGAAATGGTTTCTTTTATGTCAAATTGCATGTGTTGATTTAAATTAAAAATAGGTGTGGCTATTATTACTATTAAATCAAAAGTTATCTTCAAAAGCCCATAAATCAATTATAATATATGGAGTGATGTTAATTACAAATATCTATAAGTTTGCATGTGTTGATAATATAAGATATGCAATATGAAGTTCTCTTTCCTTACCTTATATGGATTTGCATGGAATTTATAAATGTATAGTTCATTTGAAAAGAACACAACATTTGTCTAAATCTACTCCTATGCATCTCCATGCTAAGACTTAGGAAGAATTTCATATCACATATGTAAATCATATAATCAAATCAAATATGACTTCTTGCATGACTTCTAGTTCTTGTGGTTCTTTTTGTACATTCACATGTATCTGAGAAAAGTGGTATATTAGTCTGGACACTCCGGGGTTGCGAGGCTTTAAGTAGCCCTAAGTAGATCTTGTATCTTACACCCCTAGTGTAGAATAATGCTGTTGTACTCACTTAAAAATTTTATACATATGTATGAATTATATGATCAATGAATAAGAATCATAAATCAAATATAACTTTTGCATGAGTTTTTTCTATTCTTATAGTTGCTTATACATCTATATGTACATAAGAAAAGTGGTATATTAGTCTGGATGTCCCGGCAAGGCTTTAAGTAGCCCTAAGTAGGTCTTGTACCTTACGCCCTTAGTGTAGAATAATGATGACATACTCACTTACAACTTATATATATATATGAATGTGTATTTAGCTAATGGATGAAAAATCCCTCTTTTCTATTAAAAAGACATGCATTCATAGTTCAATGAAATGAAATATTTAAATTCCACAACACACTTCTTTGCATTCATCATTTAAGTGTGCTAAGACATAAATTATATGTATAGGTATGCTTAGGATTTAATCATATGAATGATATACATGATGAAAAGAAATTAATAAACATGTGTTATGTGATAGTAATTCATTCTAATTAATCTTATGGTGTCTTTCTTATTGAATAAGGTCATTTAGAATAAACTTAAACTTAGGATCGATTAAAACTTATAATAAGTCATTCACAAAAGGAGATTGATTAAATAACTTTCTTTAGAAATGACTTAAGATAGGGATGAAAAAGAGGTTCCCTCTCTTTTTTCTCCTTATAACACTTAGTTGTTAAGTGTATTCCATATGAAACAAAAGAAAATATTAAGTAAAATCTTCAAATCAATTAAATCACTTAAAGAGAAATCAAAAATTACAACTCTAAAGCCTAGTTAGGACATACCACACAAGATTTAATGTACACACATTAAACTAAGTCACCATTTCTAGCTTTATATTAGGGGGGGTGTATGGTTTGATGTATGCTTGTTTTTATGATGTATTGTTGTAGACCGGATGTTAGATTGTATGCACGTAGTCTAGATGTTAGGTCGATATTAACCTAATCATGCTTTCTATAGGGGGTTGTGCTTAAGTGGTCGCTAAATAAAAATATAAATATTTTCACTGTGCAGGTTGCTTAGCCCCTAAGCATAATCCAAATTAGGATAGGTGGGCTTGGTTACTCATGTGCGGGGTGTTAAGTTCAAATTATTCATATAACTGCTTGGATTGTATGGTGTCTTTAGCTGATATTTATTCTGTAGGTTTAGCTAGATTTACTTTTCTTCTTTTAATATAATTTTGTATTAGGATTAAGATAAAAGTTATGGGGGATTAGGATGAGTATTGGTTATAAGACCAAGTCTTATGTACCATGTGATGCCTTTGGAGCAAGCACATCCAAATCAAGCCAAAAGAAGAAAGAAATGGAGCAAATCAAATGAATAAATAAAAGATGAAAAAATGAAGAATGAAGAATGAAGACCACCATATCATTCATCATTTGTAATTGTAATTATTCTCTTATAATCTAGGTTGTATAAGGGTAGAGCTCGGCTACCCATATTTTTTCAGGTTGTATGACGGTACCTAACCGCATCAGCCTTTTATTCTCTTATGATAGCTTTATAAAATTATTTGATATTTTTTTAGCATGTGCATTAGAAAAAGCATGCCTTTTCATAGTTTATTTATGATTGGTGATTGTTGTATGGCCTGGATGCGATTAGGCTCCTATGATAAAAATTATTTTTTTACCCAAACTAACAACTCATAACTAAACCTCCAAAACAACTCATAACATCATATAAAATCCTAGGCATTAAATTAAGATAATAAAATATTTAACAACCACTTAGTTGGATGTTGTATATTTAATATCATGCATAATCATCTTATTTCACTCTTATTAAGGGAGGGCACCCATCTTTGCCAGATTGTAAGGGCTTAACCTTTGAGAGCCTGTGATAGAAGAACATCTCTTTCCCTTTTGATTTGGCCTATAACTAACTTCTCATGCATTTAGACATACAAAATCCTATAGCCTGTGTCAAAATAAAGAGTCCCAAATTAAATGAAATTTGAAAAAAAAATTGTATTAGATTAAGTCATTATTCATACCCCTTATGCTCTAGTCTCTTAGGGAGTGTGTTTAAGGACTTAGTTTCTTTTCTAAATAATAATAACCTAGCTATCTTTCAAAAAGCATATGACTTGCCTACATAGATTTAAAGCGTAGGGAGGAGTACCACTCCAGATAATAAGTTTACAATGGGTGGTTTACTCACTCAGGAGGTAAATCATATATCCTCTTTTGCCTTAGGGTGCTTAGGCCCTCGCCAAAGCTTCCTAAATTTGGGATCTGAGGTTGCCATTTCCTGTGGGCTACAAGCATAAATCCTCACCTCTTTAGCATTTCCACAATTATGTATTGTGAAATTATAAGTCTTAAATTTCTAATAAAATTTTAACTCAAATAAATAAATCTCCTCAATTTCAAATATATAAAGCCCAACCATATGATAGATTAGAGTGCTTCTAGTATCATGAGCTCCCTACCATTTTTGATTTCAATAATAACTCTTCCCTTTTGATCCATCCCACTTGATTTTCTAGAATACAACCAATTTATTGATATTCTTATATTTGAATTCTTTGGAGACAACAATTGCCTACTTTAATTGAGAGTACTCTTAAGGGATTCATTTTTCTTAAGATATAATTAACTATGGGGGCTTGCCCCCATAAGAAACTTTAGAACCTTATCTAAATAAACTCTACTTTATTTGTCCATGTAAAGTAGGAAAAAATCTTTTATACTCAAAGACCCATCATGTCTCAGGAGTCCATATTAGGTGATTAAATCCATTAATGGGTAGTGACATCTATCTTTTGTGATAGTACACTATTCCTCAATATTGTACCCGATCATCTCAATAAGTACACCCTCAGATCTGCATGGTGTCCCCCATACACATGAATGGAAAATAAACACCATAAGGGTCCACACTAATCCAATTAAATAAAAAACAAAATGAAATATCTTGTGGATTAGGACCCAGAGGCACCTCTTCCCAAGTAGGCATCCTTTCTTTTATGCAGTGTCAGCAAAACTCCCTAAAGGAATTGCCTTGAATACTTTCGAGTTGAGATAAGACACTCAGTGACACTTACTCTATAGTCACCCTAGGTCGAGTTTTACTTGTTATGCCATCAACAAGCTACCCCACTGACTTATTTTACTTTTTAAGATGTGAGTCCCTGAGCTCTCTTCCTAGTATAGTCATTATAAACTAACGAATGACCTTTAGGTTAGATTATCTATACTCTTCGACCATTAGACAACCCCTTTGGATTGGTAAATCTAAGATAGATTCAGGCTTTCATAGCTCCTTCTTAGTAATCCATCACAAACTGATAGGATTAAAATTAATTAAAATTCAATACAAATCAATTGTAATAAACACAAACTCAAAATCAAACTTACTTCCCCAATGAAGTCATCAACAAACAATATCAAACAAGCTAAACACAATCTACATTTATGGATCCCTCTCTAAATCAGTCAATCAAACTCAAACAAAATCAGTCAAATTAAATAAAAAAACTTAATCAAACCTTAATCCTTAGTAAATTTTGTCCAAATCCAATCATAACCTTAATCCTCAGTAGATTCCAATCAAACTCAATCAAACTGATACCTCTTCCATAAATTAAATTAAAATCAACCAAACTAAACAAACTAAATCAAATCAATCCCCTAGCAGATCTTCCCCCTTTATTCCCTTGGCATAAATCAATATATAATCCAACCAATTCATGTGCGATCAATTCTCAACCAATCTAAACCAAATTGATTCCTCGCTTCCATGCCATTGGCCTGAAGCGAATTGCATCATGTTAGGATTTATGTTCCCACTCATCTCTTTGTTTAGGTATGGATGGACATCTTTAGTGCTTGTGGTCTTTCTTGGACACTATTGATCACCTCAGTCAACGTCAATATGTGCGGTGTGCCTTGTCAGTTAAACAACACCTATTGGGGGTCCTTTTGGTGACATCATTTTTAGAGTGAGGATTCATCCTTCCTATATTAGACTTAGGAGACTTCTAGATACTAGAACTTTCTTAGTTATTATTGACCTCACTTTTGGAGTGAGCTCTCAACTTCCTCATTATAGATTTAGGACTCTTGTAGACACTAAGAGCTCCTTAGTCCTAAGACACTTCTAGTGATTAGGTGAACACTTAACCTAAGCCTAGAGATTTAGAAGAAATAGCTATAGGAATAGGTCATGCCTTAGGGATTTAGGAAGACTTGCCTACCCTTTAGCCTTAAACCCAATCCTTGCTTCCTTCCTCAAACCAAAACTTCAAATTCAAATCTAAGATCATAAATCCAATCCTGAATCAAATGATGGAAACCCATGATTAAATTCAAATTCCAAATCACTTCCCAAGCCCTTTGATTTTATCTTATGGACTTAGCCTTAACCAAATTCAAACCAACCCCAATTCAATTGATTTTATTAAATATCAAATTCAATCTTAAATCAAATCCCAACTAAAATTCCAAATCAAATCTAAATCCAAATGATTGAAACCCTGATTGAATTTAAACTGCAAAACCCCTTCCTTAGCCATATGAACCACCTTCATATGCTTAGCCAAAACCCCCTTTAAACCAAACCAAACTTGGTTGATTATTTTATAAATCAATCATTCCTTCATTTATATTCACAAATATAAATGAACCCAAATTCAAACCATTTAAATCAAATCAAACTAAATCAAACCAAATCAAGACCCTTCTTAAGCCATATGGACCCACCTCTTTAAGCTTTACCAAATCTCAATCCAAATTAACCCAAACTTAGTTTATCTCTTTATAAATCAATCATTCCTTCATTTATATTCACAAATATAAATGAAACCCACCCTCCAATAGCCAAAACTAAACCCAAATCAAATCAAATTTCCAAATTTAGCCTTTTTAGCCAAATTCTTGAACTTGGCTAAATGGTACCCAAATCAATTCAAAACCCATGGATTTACTCATGATTCAATCATTCCTTCAATCATTTTCCCAAAAATAAACACAAACTACAATTATCAAACCAAATCCAAGTCAACCCAAGTCAAGCCCATGTTGACCCCTTTTGACTTGAAATTATCATATGAACCATTCATTTGACACCAAACCAATTGCAAATGGATTTATATCATCATCCTAAGCTCATATGTGAGTTCAATTAAACTTGAATCAGGCCAAGATCTAGCCATGATCCATTTAAGTTCACTTGATCCAAAAAGATCTAAAGACCTTTTTTGAGCCAAGTTCTAATCCAACCAAATTGGATTGAACTAAACCCTTTCAAACCTCATATCATGATCAACAATCATCCTAGGGTGATCAACTATCTTGAATTAGGTCAAACTAAGTCAACTTGGTCATTTAACCAAGTCAACCTTTAGCTCCAATGAAACCCAAACTAGCCAAAACCCACCATTTATCGAATTGATTGAAACCTTTATTCCAAACCAACTCACAATCAATAATTGAATATAACCAAACCCTCAATTAAGCCAAACGAAGTCCAATTGGCCATTTGACCTAAGTTGACCCAAATTGGCCTAAAAAACCAAAATAGGTCAAATCATGATTTAATCAAAATTGTTTGCAACCAATGTCTCCAGTTCATTTTACTTAACTTGAACTAATTGTGACCAATACTAATTGGTCAACTTGACCTAACCTAGCCCAAATTGGCTTAAAAGGTCAAAATGGCCAAAATCCAAATTAAACCCAAATCAAGCCAAACCAAAGCCCACAATCATTTTAAATTAACCAATTAAACATGAACCAACACCTAACCCAATCCAATTTATTCAAATCGATCAAATTGGTCAACTTGACCCATTTGACCCATTTGAATCCAAATGAGCCAAAATCAAACCTAAGCCAAATTAATCAAAACCACTTGAACCAAGACTCTTTAAATGATCTTTTGAACCTAACCTAAACCTCAAATTGACCTAATTTGACCAATTGGTCAATCCAACCCAACCTAACCCAAATGAACCCATTTTGACCAAATGAAGCCAAACCACCCCAACCTATGGAACCTTGGCTGACACCACCCAAATTATTAACCCCAAGCTAGCCCAAGTCCAAGTGGGACCCAAACCAAGGAAATTGACCAATGTATAAAGTATACATTGCCTTTCTTATAGTAGCCCTCCACTTGCCAAATGAGGCATTCTTAAGACACCTTAGCCCACTCTACACACACCTAGTACTTGCCATGGATCAAAGGTAATCTTTCCTTCCCCCCTCTCATGGCCGAACCCACCATGGACACAAGGGAAAAGCAATCACCCAAACCTGCCCAAATCTTCCCTTGGGTGACCTGACATGGAGCCACTTATGGATGATGACTAGTCACGATGGTAAATTGGCTGAATTTCTAAAAATGATCTCGTCCATCCATCAAGCTCAATTTTGGAGTATACTCCTCTAATTTGAGCGAGAATCAACACAATTTGATTCGTGAGACTTCCTTAAGCCTTTTTCAAAATCCCAGAGACTTCTCAAGAGCCTCCCCAAGCTTCCTCCATCGGCCTTTCCTCCTCCCCGAGCAAAGTTGAAACAGGACAAGCTTCTTTCGTGCAATACTCCTTCACTCAACAAAATATCAATTCCGTGCACCCACACCATTCTCATACTTCATCAAAGCCAACCAAATCATCCCCAAGCCTTCCCGATCATCGGAGACCAGAGTTCAATAGAAGTCAAAGCTCCTACATACGTGGCTTGGTTGACTGAGAGATCTACATTAAATTAAGCCGCATGCAGCTCAGTACGGCTTCAGCTCAACCAGACAAAGCTTCCTCCATCAATCCCACCACCAGACATTAGCTCCTATGAGGTAATTTTGCAAAATCGTCTGGTCCATGGTGAAGTGAATGTGCATTTGAATGAATCTTAGCCGTTGGATGTGTGTGTCTCCCTTCCCCAAAGGTATGGGATGATTTTGGAGGCAATCCGAGATTGGGTGAGCTCGCATCGAATGAGGAAAGACAGACAGCATCCATCATTCGCTGCTCACGAAGGAGGAAGATCACGGGCCATCCATTCCATGTCAAATTGTGTGTGAGATCCCCTGATTTCCTTCCTTTATCGTGGATCAAATCATGGTTGTCTGATCTTGGATCAGATGGTCCATGGGGAGAGCACATCCACCATAATTTGAGTTAGTGGTGGATGTGACAACTTAAATGGCCAATCTCCATGGAATTCAAAGCCCATGTTGGCTGAATTAAAGCATTAATTAGGCTTAATTAATCTATTTTGAAGGCTGAATCTTCCTAAAATCATAACTAATCCTACAAAAATCCAAAAAAATACAAATGAGGGCTTATTTTAAAGATATTTTAGAGTAGAATCCATTAAAATTATGATTAATTAATTTGGAGCAGTAATTTTTGATTAATTTAAGTGTAATTAAAAATTTAATTAGCTTAATTACTCTTTGATTAGTGGTCCAATTAATTTAAAATTTTTCAGAGATGTTTAGGGGAATGATCTTTGCCTCCCCTAATTTTCTTGGAATTTATTGGATAGTTAATTAGGAAAAAAATTAATTATTACTCCAACCTCTTAGTGATAAGTAAGCAAATTAAATGTGGTTTATTTAATTAATTAAGCTCAGTATCCTCTATTAATAGTGGGAAGTCTTAAGGAAGTGGTTTGGGTTCATTCCTTATAACCATTTCATTAAGCCTTTTCATTTGTTTCAAGTTAATTAAAAAGCTTAAATAATTAATTAGCCATTTAATTAACCAATTAAAATAAGAGAGAACCTAATTATTTTAAAGCCTAATTAAGTGTTTGAAATGACTCAGGGATGGACTTACCTATTAAGATTGAGGCCTCTTCCTTGATCCCTTTTCTTAAGTTAGTTTCACCATTCTAATTAAAACATAATCAAAGAATTTAATCAATTATTCAAAGGCTTAATGAAATTTATTTAAAATCCATTCATTTACAACCTAACTTTGTTTAATAAATCTTAACCCTTTCAAATAATCTAAAAGGAGAGTTAATGAAATTATGGTTAGCTCACATGAGAAAACCATAAAGTAGTTAAGTGAGCTCCTTAGGCTTAATTAACTATTAATTTTGAGCCAGTTGCATTAGACACCTTTCATTTCTTAGGAGCATTATCAATTTACTTTTTATGTGATTGCATCTCATATTGGCTCATCATTATTTAGTTAATTAGCTTAAGGTGATGTAGGTAAGGGTTAATTAATGGACTTAATTAATAACTCAATCTAATTAAGACATAAATTATATGTATAGCTATGCTTAGGATTTAATCATATGCATGATGTACATGATGGAAAGAAATGAATAAACATGTGTTATGTGATAGTAATTTATTTCAACTAGTCTTAAGATGACATTCTTATTGAATGAGTTTATTTAAAGTGAACCTAAACTTAGGACTAATTAAAACATATAATAAGTCATTCACTAAAGGGAATTGGTTAATTAACTTGCTTTAGATGTGACTTAAGGTAGGGATAAAAGAGAGTGATCCTCTCTTTCTTTCTCTTCATAATATTTAGTTGTAAAGTGTTGGTCAAGTGAAACAAAAGAAAATATTAAGTAAAATTTACAAATTAATTAAACCATTTAAAGTGATACCACCCTTTATAATTAAATGTCCTTCATACTTAAAAAATCTCAACTCTAAAGCCTAGCTAGGACATACCACATAAGCCCTAACACACACATTATATTTGTTCACCACTTCTAGCTTTATGTTAGGGCAGTGTATGGTTTGATGTATGCTTATTTTGTGATATACTATTGTAGACTGGTGTTAGGTGTGTATGCAGACTAGATGTTAGATAACAAGATAATCATATTTTCTTATAGGGGATTATGCTTATGGGATGCTGTAATAAAATATAAATATTTTGTCGCATGTGTTACTTAACCCTAAGCATAATCTGTTAGATGTGGACTTTACCCATGTGTAGGGTACCAAGTCCAAATTATAAATATATTGCTTGTATGGCATGTTTAGCTAATATTTTTTAGTATAGTTTGATTTAATTTTCCTACTTTTAATGTAATTTTATCTTAGAAATTAGGATTAGTGTTATTAGGGATTAGGATGAGCATTTGTTAAAAGACCAAGTCTTATATACCATGTGATCCTTTGGAGCTTGCCAAATCAAATGAAAAAAATACATGAAGACATGAATACATGAAGACACGAAGACATGAAGACACGAAGACCCCCATAACATATTTTCATTTGTAAATTTGTAAATTATTCTTTAATATACTGGGTTGTATAAGGGTAGAGCTCAGCTACCCAAATTTTTTTTCGGGTTGTACGGCAGTACCCTATCGCACCAGCCTTTTATTCTTTTGCACTAGTTTTATAAAATTGATTGATGTTGTGTTTTTGGTTGTGCATTATAAATATCATGCCTTTTAATAGTTTATTTATGATTGATGATTGATGTATGGCCTGGAGGCAATTAGGATTTTACGATAAAATTAATTTTTTCTATCCCAACTATAACTCATAACTAAAATTCTCTAAATAATTTATAACCTCACATAAAGCCTAGGTACTAAATCAAGATAATAAAAGATTTAACAACCCCTTACCTGGATTTTGTATGCTTAATATCATGCATGTCATTTCATTTCACTCTTGCTAAGAGATGGTTTCCATCTTTGCGAGATAGAAAAATGGCTTGACCTTTGAGATTCACATATGGTAGTAAACATCTCTTTCTCTTTTGATTTAGCCCATAACTCATTTCATCATGCATTTAGGCATATAAAATCCTAAAGCCTATGTCAAATTGAAGTGTCAAAATAAATTAAAATTGAAAAAAATTTGCATTAGAATAAGTCATTGTTCATACCACTCATGCTCTAGTCTCTTAGGGAGTGGGTTTAAAAACTTAGTTCTTTTCTAGATAATAATAGTCTAACCATCTTGTAAAATTATAAGACTTGGCTACATGGTCTTAAATCGTAGGAGGAGTTAGCTAGCTACTCCTCTTATAAGTCTAGCAAGATGTATTTTCTCTCTCTTGTGGAGGTAAATAATATACCCACTTTCCTTAGATGGTCATGCTTTGGCCCTTGCTAAAAGCTCCCTAGATTTAGGATATGAGGTTGTTGTTTCTCTTGGGGCTACAAGTATAAATCCTCACCCCTTAGGTGTTTTCATAATCTAGTATTATGGGATTATAAGTCCTAGATTTCTAATAAAATTTCAACTAAAATATATAATTCTCCTCAATTTTAAACATATAAAGCCCAACCATAGGATAGTTTTGGATGCTCACTAGGTTTCCTAGTATCATGAGCATCCCCTACTCATCCCATTTTAGCTTCGATAATAAATCTTTCCTTTAGATCTATCCCATTTGATCTTCCAAACATAACCAATTTATTGATAGTTCTATCTTTGAATTCTTTGGAGATAATCTACTTTAGAGAGTTCTAAAGGAACTCACCTTCCTTATGATGTAATTAACTATGGGAGCTTGCCCCATAGGAACTTTAGAACTAGTTTAAATAAACTCTATTTTATTCATCCATGTAAAGTAGGAAAAATCTATACATTCGAAGACCCATCATGCCTTTGAGTCCTTATTAGGTGATTAGGTCCATCGTAGGGTAGTGATTTCTATCTTTTGAGATAGTGCACTATTCCTTGATGTCATACCGGATCATCTCAATAAGTACATCCTTAGATCTGTGTAGTGTCCCCCCATATACACACACATCATAACATGACGAACCAAAATAAACACCAATTTTTTGGACTATGGTACTCCTCTCCATCTCTAGTAGACAATTATTGTCTCCAAGCATCGATAATGGACTTGTATTTCATATTAGTCCAATACTATCTTTCCTTCTATTGGCACTTAGCTTAATTTATTCTTAAGCAAAGCTAGCCAACATCCTCTAGATTTTAGGACCTCACTCCTTGTAGGTCCTATAACCCCTATTGGGTTTTCCAATAGGTAAAAAATAAATTTAACTCATGAAAGGAAATGACAAAAATTTAGAACCTCCTTACCACTCGCTTGGTGAGGCAAGGTTCATCTTAACGATTAAGAAAATAAGCTCTTTTGCAAAATGTCACTCAAAAGCACCTTTTTTAAAACTCACATAATAAATAATTTTGCGCAAATTTTTTTAAAAAAATACAAAAACTCATATAACCAAACCTCACCTAACAATCCCCATGATTGTTACATAGAGGCTCTTTTCATAAGCACATTTTTGAAAATGACCACCTTCATTAAACATACTCAAATTGGTTGAATGGAGATTCTATTTTCAAATAAAATCATAGCATAAAATTGAAACTTCACTTAACATATCTCACATATGCTAGAGTTGAGTTTCTTTCAAAGCACTTTTGAAAATGACCATATTCATTAACATACCCAAATTTGTTGAATGAAGATTCTATTTCAAAAAAATCATAACATAAAATTGAAACTTCACTTAACATATCTCACATATGTTAAGTTGAAGTTTGTTTCTCTTTTCAAAAGCAAGAACCACACACATGAAATCAAGATATTCATTGAACATTTGACACAAAATTTGTCAAATGGGAGTCTCTTCTTTTAAAGATCAAAAGTGAAATCTATTTTACTTATTTCATATAAATAGAATTTCTCTTTTCAAATCTTGAAAATCATAAATATTTTGATTCACTTAACATACTAAATTTGTTAAGTGAGAATCTCTTTTTCATAAATCACAAACACATTTGACCCCCACTTAACATACCACTTTTGTTAAGTGAGAGTCGCATTTCAAAAAACAAATCATATCACATTTAACCTTCACTTAACATATCTTATTTGTTAAGTGAGAGTCTTATTTCAAAAAGCAAATCATAAATGCATTTCACACTTTAACATACCATTTGTTAAGTGAGAGTCTCATTTCAAAATATCATAAACACATTTGACCAACTTAGCATACCAAATACATTTGTTAAGTGAGATCTCAAATAAATCATAAACATATTTTGACACTTAACATACCACATTTGTTAAGTGAGAGTCTCATTTCAAAAAGCAAATCATAAACATTTGACCCTCACTTAACCTACCACTTTTGTTAAGTGAGATTCTCCTTTTAAAAAAAAAACAAATCATATCACATTTGACTTTCACTTAACATACCACATTTGTTAAGTGAGAGTCTCATTTTCAAAACATAAATCACGATAATATTTGATTCTCACTTAACATACCACATTTGTTAAGCGAGAGTCTCATTTTCAAACACATAACAAACACATTTGGCATCAACTTAACATGCCAAGTTTGTTAAGTAAGAAGCCCTATTTTCAAATCACATCAACTTATATCATACACATAATCAATCATCACAAGAAAATATTTTTCACAAGAATTTCTAAATACAAAATCAAAATCTCTTCTTAGCATACATAAATTTGCTAAGTAGACGTTCTTTCAAATCAAAATTTTCAAACAAGACACAATACAAATATATTTAAAGGTCTCTATAAACATTTAAACCCTGCCCAACCTACTTAAATTAGTTGAGTATGGGTTCTAAATCAAAAGTATATGGAAAAGACTCTCCTTACATATCAAAATCTCTCAAATGAGCCCCACTTAACATAACTAGATTTGTTGAGTGTGGGTTCAAAATTCCAAATCAAGTCTAGGATTTATTTTAAGGCAAGAGGGACGATGTTATTTTTAACAAAAGTTTCAAAGTTGTGTTTGGTACATGGCTCCTAGCAAGTTTGTGTTCTCCTTCTCTTATTTCACTTGGCCTTGATCGGCCAAGCTCACTTCACCCACCAGGTGATTTAATTTGGTGAGTTACTTGTGAGGGACCCTCATGACAAATAGGGAGGAGGTGTCAAGATAGACACCACTTGTTCACTTTGGCATGCCTTCTGACTCTAAGTTTCCTCCATTAAAGAAGAAGGCAATAGAGGTCCCTAGAGGAGAGCCAACTCGATGATGGGTCAGCCTGGTAGCATCAGAATGTGGGTTCCTCTGCACCATCAATTGTCCATTCTTCCCGATGAGGTACACCACTTCATTGGTCCCCAAAAAATGGGAAGGCTATCTTGGCCTCGAGATAGTCTACCTCTGGTAGGTTCCAGTCCCACCCCACTCTCACCCATCACCCAAATGTTGTGGGAAAGCCATAGGAGGTTCAAGCCACACTCAATGATACTGTGTGGGAGGGAGGAGACAGAGGAGTTCACTCCACCGATGCTTCCAGGGTCCCCTGAGTCTATGCATTATTCTACTTGAGGTCATTGATCCCTAGGAGCATCAGGGATTAGATACATAGAACCGAGATAGGAAGCTGAGTGGGGTAGATAGAGAGAGGAGGAGGTATGCTCGGTAGTCACCTCCACTCTTATGGATTTCCAGAGTGACCGGCCAATATAATAATAGTAGTACTCAGAGTGTAGCCATGGGAGGAGAGTTCGCTGCTGGTGTCTCCATGACACCACACTCATCACCTCACCGCATCCAGATCTCCCATCCACCAAGGCAGAATATAGCATTGATGGAGAAGAAAGCCCCATTGTGATTGATGACCAGGGTCTTGTTCCATTGACTCCACTCGTTGAGGTGAGGTCGAGCTCTCCTTCTCAACCATCTACTTCAACTATGGTGAAGAAGGAATGGCGACCCAAGAGCGTCTTAGTCATTCCACCACCTCCACGGTAGTGAGTCGAAGAAGAGGGGGAGGGAGACAATTTCTCATGGTAGATCCCCATAGATAGCACTCCACGATCGAGTAGTCATGAGCATGTATCTTCTAGCGAGCATAGTACTCCTGAGATAGCATCCAATAGGCGTGTTAGATGTATTATCGGAGCACATACTACATTACCGCGAGCGTACCAAATATAGATCATTCCTTGGATGACATTTTAGCATAATATTTTACGGATAAGAGATAAATTTTTAGGAGTGATTTCTCCAATCAGGAAGAGGGTAATGTTAGTTTTGACCCTGATGAGGATGATCTATTGTAGGACTCGACCGAAGTCCACATGGTCCATACTAGGAGCTCCCTCCAAAGATACCATCAGAGTCAGAAAGATATTATATTTGAAGAGGATTATACCGTCCATTCAACTCAGCAGCTCCTCCACCAACTCAGATAGAGAGATGATCATATCGACAAAATGGGAAAGAAATTTGAGGAGTTAATGGTAATGGTTTCAGCAGAACTAGCCCCATTTCAGCCTTCTCCCATAGCAATGAAAGAGTTGGCACATACCTCAGATCATCCTAAATCCATTCTTGTAGAGGAAGATAGTGGTAGCTTGCATAGGAAGGTGGTGGATAGTACCTCCATGCATGAGAAGGATATTAAAAACATGGTGGAAAAATAAGTGAGAGAAGCACTGGTGCAAGCCTAAGGTTGCTCATCTGTTCCAAAGGGTAAACCCTACCCAGAGGAATTTGATGCAGTCCAATATCCTAAGGATTTTGTGCCTCATTCTTTTAAAATCTTTGTTGGTAGTGGGAACCCTCACCAACACATTGCACATTTCAAGGTCAGCTATGCAACACTAGGGGTAGTGATGCCCTTCTTTTTAGATTATTTGTTAGTTAGTGGTGTTGTATTTGGTATGCCAAATTCAACCAAGAAAGACATTTGCTAAGTTGGAGCACCTCTTCATCAAGAGGTTTGCTGGAGCTCATCAAAGGGTTAGTGTAGGTCATCTTGTTGTAGCGACACAAGTCCCCAATGAGTCCCTTGTTGATTACATTCTCAGGTGGCAAAACCTGAGTATGAAATGTGAACCACAACTATCTAAATAGCACCATATAAAATTCTCCTGAAGAATATCCATGGCCCTATTGCTTTCATGCTCAAGGGTTTTACAATAAAATCTTTCGAGAAATTAATCAACAAGGCAGCTAATATACAAGAGGAAGCCAAATAGTTACCTTTTTAGGACCAATCAACCAAGCACAGACCTCAGAAGGTATTTGAGAAGAAGCTAGTGGTAGTCACAATAGTTGACAAGGGAAAGCAGCTAGCTAGGGTTCAGTCAGATAGGTCTTGAGCTCAACAACCTCCTTTGCCACCTCCTTTACCACCACATTAGCCACCATACCGACCACCTCAGTTGCCATGGTGGCCACCATCATCGTGTCCTCATCAGCAACAATATTCCTACCCGACACCATGTAGCTATTACTTACCTACTCTTGATAGATTGAATAAACCTTATTCATTCAAGAGGGAGGTAGACAGGAAGATCTTTAATAATCTCATAAAGAAGCCTGATTTACAGTTACTGGAGCCTAAGAGGCTAGAGGAAGTGGGCAAGAGTCATGATCCAAACTATTACCCCTACAACCGCCTATTAGGCCATGTCTTAGAAGATTGCATTACCTTTAAAGACTGGCTTAAGCGTAGCTTCGAGTTGGGTTCCATCGTCATCCCCAAGGAATACTTATTAGAACAACCTTCTAGATCTTTTAGGGTAATCCTTAGGGATACATGTGATCCTCTTAAGACAAAAGATGGTTGAGATATCTCCCTATCCCAAAATTCTAAGAAAATCATTCCTAAGATTAGAAAATTACCCTTCTAGGTGCGTGAGGTAGCTCAAACCTCCAACTCTAAGGAAGGTTTGCAAGTTGCTAAGGAGAACTTGAGGGAAGGGAGCCAGCAGCAGCAACCTCCACTTCGGATAATACAGTAGTAACCACCCACCGTTCCAAAGACTCCTTCCACTATCAAGTTCCTCCAACCAACTCTTCTTTTAGCATATATTATGTATGCCAAATCTCCAATTTTACTTTACTTGATTTCTATTGTGTACCTCTATCCAAATCTAAGAAATCAATGAAGAAAGCTGATTTCACTTACATTTGTGTTACTTCTAGTGATCTTCCTGAGTTTATTCCTATAGATAGCTCTCCAAGTCTAATTAATAATAACTCTAGTTCTGATCACTCCTCTTCTTCTGATTTGGAAATCATTATCCATTCTCAATCACTTCCATTGAGATTGATTTGGAGTCATCTGACTCCGATGATCCTATAGGAAAAGATGTAGGTGAACCTGATGAGTGTAGAACTTTCCATAAAACCACCTCATGAAGTCACTAAAGTCAACCTCCATAGTGGCAAAGTTCTACTTCTAAGGTAGCACCTCAAGATAAGGGTAAGAAAGTCATTGGTTATAGCGATCAAGTAGCCCCTCCACAGGATACTCCGCTTATGGATATGTTTATGGAGGACCAGCCCAGAGTTGACTACAATATCCTCAGTCACCTAAAAAAGTTGCCAGCTAAGCTAAGCATATATGATACCCTTGTCTTATCCAAAGAGATGAGGGAGTCATTGATCAAAGCCTTCTCGATCCATAAATATGCTTAGAACGCTATTGAGAGGAGACATGTTATTCAAGAGAAGCTGTGGAGTTACATTCACCAATGAAGACCTTCTTTTGGGGACAACTGAGCACAACCGTCCCCTCTACATCACAGTGCATATGGGTAGATTTAGACTCTCCTGGGTGTTAGTTGATCTAAGTGCATCAGTAAACATTATGAGTCTAAAGACCCTTGCCTACCTAAGGATTGACATCTCTGAACTCTGAGGAGATCAGATGATGTTGAGAGGATTTAATGAGCATATAAGAGGGCTTTAGGCTCTAAAATGTTGCCATTAGAGATAGATGACTAGAAGATAAAGCCAAGTTCTACATAATTGATTCAGATACATCTTTTACTACTTTGCTCGGTAGGCCTTGGATACATGGAAACAACATGGTTTCATTATCTTTACATAAATGCATCAAATTTTGAAGAGGTGGAATCGAGTATTGTGCCAAAGGAGACTTGAAGCCATTTTCAGTTAGAGAGGTCGAGATATACAAGGATGCGGTCTATCTTCCTCAAAATCAAAAAGTCTAATCTCACGAACTTGGTCAATGTTCTATAAAAAAAAGAAAAGAAGAAGAAGAAAAGGAAAAAAGAAAAGAAAAATGAAAAAGAAAATGAAAAAGAAAAAGAAAATGCAAGTGAGCGAGAATCAGACACTGAAGAAGAAATAGAGCCTGAAGTTAGAGATTCCACCCACAGTTTGTTCCTCCATATGGGTAGGATGACTCAACCCCACTAGGTAGAGAAAGAGGCAGATCCAGAGGCAGTTCTAGAGGTGGAAGACCTCCTCTGGCACCAAGGAGCTATGTTCCACTCAGGAGTACCCTATCCACATAGACTTAGAGTCCAGGGAGGATGAATCTCATGTGGATAGCATGCCAACCAACCCCTCTCAATGGGTCTCTTTGGAGGTGCATTCGAAATAGATAACGATGAAGAACAGGCCTCCAAGCAAAGCATGAATGTATTTGAATCATTTTTATGTGGAACGGTCAGGCTGAAGTTGGGAACCTTAGCTCCAACCCCACTTTCTTCTCAGAAAATTTAAGGTTTGGTAGTTAAGGAGGCCCCAAGTCATCCACATGTCAAGCAAAAAAGGTTTTGTTGGGAGCATCATCCTCAAGTTAGGAAGATGTAGAACTTGAGGATGATTCATATAAAGATCTAATACAATTACCTTTTGATTGGTATTTGGCTTGTGTTATTAATTTAGCAAAGAAGGGATTAATCCCACATACTTGGTCTAAACACAGGTCATATTATTTTGAAAGGTTATGGGACAACCAAAGCAGACATTCTCAATCAAGACCAGGACTAGGATTCGGCATAGTGGGTCTAGTCGATGATGACAATCATTGCATAGTCATCACCAATCATTTGGAGTATGATAGGTTCTTCTCAAATCATGCTAACTCTTATAAGAAGGTATGTTTAAAAACTTCAGATGATCCAAATGATCTTGAAGTCAAAGATGCACCGCTAGAGTTTGAAGAAGAAATCAGATCAACCATCGATGAACTCAAAGAAATCAACTTAGGAATAGAAGAAGATCCACGATCGACATACATCAGTTCCTTATTGAATAAAGAAGAAACCAATGACTTAGTAGCTATTAAAGTTTAAGGACTATTTGCATGGAGTTATGAAGAAATTCTAATTTATCTCCTATGTAGCACAAACTAGCAATAGATTCTAATGCTAACCCTATCAAGCAAGCTCCTAGAAATATGTGATTAGACATTGAGCAGCATGTCATTTCTAAAATCAAGAAACTAATTGATGCTGATTTTATCAGGGAAGAAAAATATCCCACCTGGTTGGCCAGTATCATTCTAGTTAAGAAAAAGAACAGCTAAATTCACATATGTGTCAATTTTAGGGATCTAAATAATGCATATCTGAAGGATGAGTTTCCATTTCCTATACCAGAGTTGATGGTGGACATTGCCTCATCTCGTATTCTCTTTCATGGATGGGTCATTTGGCTACAACCAAATTAAGATGTGGCCCCGAGGATGAGAAAAATACTTCAATCGAATTTATGATTATAAGGTCATGCCTTTGGCCTTAAAATGCCGTTACATACATGACTCGAATCTTCAATGAACTCATTCATCATCAAGTTGAATGTTACGTCGATGATCTTGTAATCAAAAGCAAAAAAAAAGGAAGACCATCTCTTCGACTTGAGAGTAGTTTTCAAACAATTAAGATAATTTAACCTTAAAATGAATCCCATAAAGTGTGCATTTGGAGTAGCTTCAGGAAAATTCCTTGGGTTTGTTGTCCGACACCGTGGAATAAGAATCAATCTAGAGAAGATCAAAGTTATCTTAGAAATGCCACCCCCTAAAAGTCTAACCCAACTTAGATCATTTCAAGGGTGGTTGGAGTATCTAAGATATTTCATTTCCAACCTATTAGGAAGATGAAAACCATTCTTAGCACTTGTCAAAAAGGATGCTAAGTTCAAGTGGGATGATAAGACATGCTTTGAAGACATCAAGCACCGATGATGCAAATTATAGCCTATCCTGCAAGCCATTGATATTATATACCCATTAGATGACTCCCTTGGCACTTTTTGGCCCAAATCAATGACAAAGAAAGAGAATGCTCTCTATCTATCATCATCTAATAGATAAAACTACCCACTTATTGAAAAGCAATGCCTAGATTTAATCTTTGCATCCCAAAAGCTATGCCATTACATGCTTTCTCATAAGGTGAATATGATATTTAGGATCAATCCACTGCAATATCTCATGACATGTCGACACATCTATCGGACTTGGTGTGGTCCATGATTCTAACATTTGATATCACATTCACCATGCGTGAAAAGACAGCACTAGCACTTAGAAGTAACCCACTTTCACCGATTCCTTAGTGATGACCTCCCCGATGAACAAATCATGAACTTAGGGGACACTAACATTCACCATTGGGAGATGTATTTTGACAGTGCAGCTTCCTTTCAAAAAGTAGAAACCATGATCCACTCTTCCGGGAATAGTAGGGGTAGGAATAGTTCTTCTAACTCTAGACTGTGATGTGATGAGATTCTCATATTATCTATCCAATCCACGCACCAACAATGAAGTCAAATATGAGGCTCAATTGCATCCGAGTTAGCCATTATATGCATCCAAAGCATCAACATCTTGAGATTCTCAATTAGTTATCAATCAAATTATTGGGTCTTACAAGTCTCAAGCCTAAACTCCACTATGGAGTTGTTGCAAATCAGAGTTACCATCTACAAGATTCCTTGAGGAGAAAAAACAAGATGTATTAGACAAGCTTGCCAAAGAGCCGACATGTCCGAAGGATGAGTCCATACCAATAAGGGTCCAAAATAGACAAGTCCTATCCCTTATTGACACTGAACTCATCGAGAGACTCTCTCTTGAGAGTTGCATTGCCAAAAAAGGATGATGAGTCATAGGGCAACCATTCATGGATTATCTAAATATAGGCAAAACTACCTCAAGAGAAGTCATTAGCCCATCGTGAAGTGAGAGCTCTCTTTCGTGGATGACACCTTATGGTCCCTTGATCATATGTGGTTGCATTGTTTGGACAAACATGAAGCCCATAAGATTGATCAAGTACACTCAGAGAGCTCACCAATCCAACCAAGATGAAAGCCAAGATCAAGAAACTAGGATACTAGCTGATGATCGCGATCACATGGAGAGTAGCTAGAGATGCCACCAATGTCAGGTGATGGTCTTATAATAACCCAACATTCTACATCCTACATTGGCCTCATGGCCATTCGAGTGTTGGGGTACATAGTGGGCCCGATCGATCTTTTCTTCCAAGGGTCACGGTTCATTCTAGCCCAGCACTACTTTTCCAAGTGGTAGAGGCAATCCCACTGAGAGGTCACTCAAAGCATGTGCTTTTAGAATCATATCATATATAGGTTTGGGGTTCCTCGATAAATTATATCTGATAATGGTACTGCATTCAAGAGCACTAAAATTAATAGCTTTGCCCGGAGACACAGCATAGATTGGATATATTCCACCATCTATTACCCGAGGTCAAATTGCTTAATAGAAGCCTTCAACAAAACTCTCATCTAGATGTTAAAGAAGACACTCGACGATAATAAGTGGCAGTAGCATGAGTAGTTAGTTGAAGCTTTGTGGACTTACCGCACCACATACAAGACTCCAACTCAATATACCCCTTTCTCTTTAGTGTATGGGTCTGAAGTAGTTCTATCATTAGAAGTTCAACTCTCATCATTAAGGATAGTTGTGGGTAGTAAAATTACAATAGAACATAACTCCAAGTTCTGATTAGAAGTGCTCAAAGGTTTGGAAGAGAGACACCTTCGAGCATGCCAGAACCTCGAGTTGCATAAAGACAAAATGATTCAAGCTCATAACAAGTTGGTCCATCCTAGAGCTTTTCAAGTAGGAGAGCTTGTTTTAGTTCTAAGGAGACCAATTGTTGCACGTCAAAAGATGGGAGGCAAGTTTGAACTCACTTGGGAAGGCCCTTTCACCATAGAAAAGCCTACTAAGGAGGATCCTATCATCTTATAAATTATAAAGGAAGCGCCCTATGCTTCCAATCAATGTGCTCTACCTAAATAAATATTATCCATAAATCTTGTTTGAAAATAATTATCAATAAAACTTCTTTTCATTTCAAATTCCATCTCTTCATATTGGTTAGAAATATCTTTTCTTGTGAAGCTGCCATAATGTGTTTAGGGTAGGTGTAAAGAACCCAAGCAGCGTCATATCCTTTAGCAACATAACACCAACACAAACTACACAAAACCATATATAAAATAAACACATATCTTTTATCTTAGGCTTCTTTGATGTGGGATAACACTCTAATACTCACTCATTAGTCGCTTAGGTCGCTAATGCTTCTATGCACATCACCCCAATGGGATGTAAGTCTGCTACGCTTTCTTTCCTAACTTTACCACTGCATACCGATGAGTGCCTTGTTAGCATGGTAGGCCTTACTGCACAATCGATAAGCTACCCTCATGTTGGCTTCATTCAAGAGGATGTAAATTTGCCATGCCTTCTTCTTGAACTGGCATCATGAACTAACTTGGTCGAGATTGAGGGTAAGTCCCTATGGCTCCTTTCCTCCCACTACTTCAAGTTTATTTGGTAGTCTTAGGTCATGATTTATTATGCCATCAACGTCACATCCATATTGATGGGCTGCCTAGGTCTAGGTTGGATAACACTATCTGATAGATATCATGGCAATCAATTTCACTTTGGAGAGATGTAAGTCTACATGCCTTCTTTCTAGACTGATTGTTGCACACCGATGGGCATCTTAGGTTGGTTGGTGTTTGCCATGCTGATGACAACCCACCCAGTGGGTACACCACTCTTGGAAAATGTGGCTATGCTTTCTCCTTGAGTCCAATACTTATAGCTTTTTTTTTGTGGTTCGGATAATGCCCCTAGCGGCACCTCCTCTGTGGGCACTCTATTTGGATCACATCCTTAGCGACCCCATTTAGACACTACCCCTGTTACTCTTGGATTGGACAGTTCCCCTTTCCTAGTAGCCCTATGGTGGAGAATTTGTCTCATATGCGATTCTCCTCTAGTAAGTCCGATGGATTAGTGATATAAGTTCTCTTGGCTCGCAGTCCACACAAACATATATATATATATATATATATATATATATATATATATATATATATATATATATATATATATATATATATATATATATATATATATATATATATATATATATATATATATATCTTCATTGTAGATTAGCAAAACCCTATACCCTTTTCCCAAGCAAACATCCTATCTTTAGGTAGTGTAAAAAACTCTATAAGAATTGCACTTTGAGTTGAGATAAGTCCCAGTTGGCACTCTCTCAACGTTAAGTCTTTGACTTATTGTGCCACCAATGAGTCACCCTGACAATCATCCTTGCTTTGGAAAATATAAGTCTATTATGCATTCTTTCCAGCACGTCCGCACACACCGATGGCTAGCCTTAGGTTAGGTTTGATTTATTGTGCTATCAACCAATCACCCTAGTGGTTCCTTGTTCATTAAGGTGTAAGTCTACAAGCTTTCTTTCTAACTTGACCATTGCACACCGAAAGGCACCCTTAGGTTGGTTAGCTCTACCTCACGGCTGGTAGACTATACCTTTGGATTTGTAAATCTAAGACATGACTAGGCTGATATTAGCCCCTTCTTAGTAGATCCATCCCAAATTAAATTAATTATGATTATCCTTGAGTTGATGTGAGACCACAGTAGCATTTGCTTAAATAGCCTCCTTAGGTCGGGTTTGATTTGTTGTGCTATCAACTGATCACCCCAGTGGTTCCATGTTCAAGAAGTTGTAAGTCTACAAGCTTTCTTCCTGGCTTAACCATTACACACTAAAAGGTAATCCTTAGGTTGGATAGCTCCACCTGATGGCCGATAGACTATCCCTTTGGATTTGTAAATCTAAGACAGGACTAGACTGATGTTAGCCCATTCTTAGTGAATCCATTGCACACTGACTGGGTCCATTTCATCAAATTCACCATCCTCCCTCTAGGAGAGTCCAAATTTCAATATGCCTTATCCTCAATGGATCTGAGCTCATATCTCTAGTAGATGTGCCCTCAAAACCAGATCTTGACCTCTCCTGGGAGCCTCAAACCATAAATCAAATCAAATTAAATTCTCATCCCTAGTGGATGCCCCACCAATTACCCTCAAAGGCATGAATCATATCCTCTCCTGGATCCCTCATAAAATCAAACCTAGTCAAATTCTATCTCTAATGGATGATAACGCTTCCTAGTGAAAGTTCATGCACTCATCACCAGATCTTTTCTTCCCAATCATTATCAAAGTCAAACTCTTATCCTCTATGGATGATTACCGCTTCTATAAGGTTCACATGCTTGATCCCTCAGGAGATCCTTCCTTATGATTTTATGCCCTTGGCATAAGTTCAGTTGCATTGCACTAAGATCTTGATTCTTTCTACCGGTTTAGAGTAGATCATTAGTGGTCACAATTTTCATTGTTGATCATCTTAGTCAACACCAATACGTGCGGTGCGACTAGTTAGTTACACCATACCTATTGGGTGACCTTTGTTGACCTATCTTTTGGAGTGAGCTCTCAACTTCCTCATCATAGATCTAGGACTCTTATATACACTAAGAGCTCCTTAGTCTTAAGACACTTTTAGTGATTAGGTGAACATCTAACCTAAGCCTAGAGACTTAGAAGGATTAGCCATGGGAATAGGTCATGCCTTAGGGATTTAGGAAGACTTGCCTACCCTATAGCCTTAAACCCAATCATTGCTTCCTTCTTCAAACAAAAACCTTAAATTCAAATCCAAGATCATAAATCCAATCCCAAATCAAATAATTGAAACCCATGATTAAATTAAAATTCCAAATCACTTCCTAAGCCTTTTGATTTTATCTTATGGACTTAGTCTTAACCAAATTCAAACCAACCCCAATTCAATTGATTTTTTCAAATATCAAATTCAATCTTAAATCAAATCCTAACCCAAATTCCAAAACAAATCCAAATCCAAATCATTGAAACCTATGATTAAATTCAAACTTAGATCTTCCTAAGCCATAAACTACCTTCATATTTAAAACCTTTAAAACCAAATCAAATTTGGTTGATTTCTTTATAAATCAATCATTCCTTCATTTACATTCACAAACATAAATGAGACTCAAATTCAAACCATTCAAATCAAATCAAACTATGTCAAACCAAATCAAGACCTTTCCAAGCCATATGGACCCACCTCCATAAGCTTAACCAAATCTCAATCCAAATTAACCCAAACTCACTTGATCTCTTTATAAAGTAATCACTTTTTTATTTATATTCATAAATATAAATGAAACTCACCCTCCAATGACCAAAATCAAATCCAAATCAAATCAAATTCTCAATTTTAGCCTTTTTATCTAAATTCTTGAACTTGGTTAAATGATACTCAAATCAATTCAAAACTCATTGATTTCCTCATGATTCAATCATTGTCCCAAATATAAACACAAACTATAATTATCAAACCAAATCCATGTCAACCCAAGTCAAGTACTCTCCCTGACTGACTCAACTATCATAGGGATTGCCTTGATATCCCCTCCCTTCTCCTCCTCCATTTTTTGTGGTAGTGGAGCAACCACGACACACTTGGGTCACCACTCCTTCTTCACCAGCAGGAAGGTACAGGGAGCTCACCTCACCTCAATGAGTGGAGTGAGTAAGATCCTGAGATCACTAAAGGAGAAGCTCTCTCTCTCTCTCTCTCTCTCTCTCTCTCTCTAGATGGGGGTTTGTAAAACTTGGTGGGGACTATAGATGGTAGAACCCATGATGAAGGTTGAATGACCATAATGTGGTGACAGCTACCTCTCAAGATCTCCTTGATTGGTGGAGCCAGTAAGGACTATGTGGTTAGAATGATTGGCTTTATCAGCCTACCGATCAGAAAAATCAATCAAAGCAGATGCCATCAATTGCCTGGCAAACCTCCTTCTCTCTCTCTTGTCCACTTGGGCAGCTACCTTGGCCTCAATGACCCTTTCTCGGTGAATCTAATCCCTAAAACTTCTAGGGATCAGTCTCCTCATATCATGTAAAGTGCTTGACTCTGAGCATCCATGGATTCTCCCAACTCTTTGGAAATGACCAAACAGGGCCTCCCACTCTCACTAGCTACCACTCTACGTGATAATCTTATCCTTAATTCCATGTTGACCTCACTTTGGAGTGAGTTTTGAACTTCCTCATCATAGATCTAGGACTCTGGTAGACACTAAGAGCTCCTTAGTCTTAAGACACTTCTAGTGATTAATTGAACACTTAACTTAAGCTAAGAGACTTAGAAGGATTAGCCATAGGAATATGTTATGCCTTAGGGACTTAAAAAGACTTACCTACCCTATAGCCTAAACCCAATCCATGCTTACCTACTTAAACCAAACCTCAAATACAACTCAAATACCAAATCTAAATCCAAATTTCAAACTAAATCATTGAAACCCATAATCAAATTCAAGATTAACATTCTTCCTAAACCCTTTGATTTCATCTTCTAGACTTAGCCTCAACCAAATTCAAATCAATTCAAATTCATCTGATTTTCTCAAAGATCAATTCAATCCCTTCAATCATTTACCAAATCCAAATCCAAATCCCAAACTAAATAATTCAATCCCAATCAAAATCAAAATTCCTTCCTATGCCATATGACCCATTCTCATAAAGCCAAACCTCACCCAATTCAACCCAAGATTGATGTCTTCATGAATCATTTATATCTTCATTCATATTCACAAATATAATTGAGGTATAAACTCAAATAGCCAAAACTAAATTAAACTAAATCCAAATCCAATCAAATCCCTTCTTAAGTCTTATGGCCCACCTCCATGAGCCTAGCCAAATCTCATACAAATTAGCCTAAAAATTAGTTAGTTTCCTTATAAACCAATTACTATTTCATTTATATTTATAAATGTAAATGAAACCCACCCTCCAATGACCAAAAATAAATCAAACTAAATCAATTCTCTTCTTAAGCCCTTTTGACCTACATCCTTAAGCTTAGTCAAATTTGCTTCCAAATCACTCCAAACTCAAGTGATTTTCTCATGGATCTTTTATATCTTCATTTATACTCCCAAATATAAATTCACATGACCTAAACCAAGTCTAAAATCAAACTAAAACCCAATTCAAGCCTTTTAAGCCATTTCCTTGGACTTGGCTAAATCCTATCCAAATTAAGCTAAAACTAATGAATTTTCTCTTGAATAAACCATTCCTTCAATCATTTATCCAAATATAAATAAAACCTATAATTATCAAACCAAACTCAAGTCAACCCAAGTCAAACCCAAGTTTGCCCTTTCTAGCTTGAAAACTTCAATTGAACCAAAACCCATTGGACTCTAAATTGATTGCAGTTGGATTTATATTTAAATCATAGGCTCACATATAAGTTCAACTAAACTTGAATCAAGTTAAAACCAAAACCCATTTAGGTCCACTTAACACAAAGTGGCCTAAAGGACCTCTTTGAGCCAAGTTCTAAACCAACCAAAATTGGATTGAAACAAACCCATCCAAATCTCATATCATGATCAGCAATCACCCTAGGATGATCAACCACCTTGAATTGGGTCAAATCAAGTCAACTTGGTCCTTCGACCAAGTCAACCTTTAGCCTAAATGAAACCTAAATAATCCAAAACCCACCATACCCCAAATTGATTAAAATCATTGATTCAAACTAACACATGATCAATGATTGAACATGACTTGACCCTCGATTGAGCCAAACCAAGTCTAACTAGCTATTTGACCCAAGTTGACCTAAATTGGCCTAAAAGGCCAAAATGGGTCAAATCATGATCCAACCCAAATTGATTGCAACCAATGGCTTAAGTTCATTCCAACCTGAGTATTGATCTTGACTAAAGCCATAGTTAAGCCCAATTTGACCAATTGGTCAACTTGACCCAACCTAGCCCAAATTGACCTAAAGAGTTAAATTGGCCAAAATCTAAATTAAATACAAATTTATTCAAATCAAAGCCTACAATCATTTTCAATTCGCCAATTGAACTTGAACCAACACCAAACCCAACCAAATTTGGTCAAATTGGTCAAACTGGTCAACCTAGCCCATTTAGCCTATATGAATCCAAATGAGCCAAATTGATTGAAACCACTTGAACTAAAACTCTTCAAATCATCATTTGAAAGTAACCCAAGCATTGGTTTGACCCAATTTGACTAATTGGTCAACCCAACCCAACATGAACTCATGTGAACCTATTTGACCAAATGAAGCCAAAACCCATAAAATCAACCCATGGGACTTTGGTGGCTAACCAAACCCAACCCAAACTGATCGTAGGTCAGCCCAAAGTCATCTCAAAAGTAAAGTGGACCCCATCCAAGCCATAATCCATTAGCTAAGCCCTCTTCACATAAGATTCCACCCATAAATGGAAAAGTTCACTCTCCCATCACCTTGGTAGTCATCCAACTTCCAAATGAGGAATCCTTAAGCCTCCAAGCCCACCTTAGAGGGAATAGGACTTGCTATGGACCAAAGGGAGGTGAGCCAAATCACCTCCCATACAAGTCGAGCACCCAAGGGATCAAGAAAACCAAATCAGCCAAGATCAAGCCTTGAGCCACCTCCTATGACTTCCTCTAACCAAGTCAAGCCATATGGACTTGATTGAGACACCTCTGATGCTCTGGCAGCAGCTGGCCGGCCAAAAAATGGGAGGCCATTCCGTCCATCCAACACAGTAAATCAAGGGGGTATACTCCCCCAATTTGAATGAGAAACACACCAATTCACTTTGTGCAAGCTTCCTAACACCAAGCCGAGCTTCCTTGTGATTTCTATAGGGATTCCAAGTTCCCCCACATTCGACATTCTCTCTTCTTATGCAAAACTAAAATAGAGGAGGCTAACTTCAATCCTAACTTTGCCAATACCCCACCTCAATCAATTTCTTTATTCTTACACCATCTCTACACTTCATCGAGGCCACCCAAATCACTTCCGAGCTCCAAAGAAACTTCAAGCTTAAGTTTGATCAAAGTTTAATGCCAAAGAGGAGGATCTTGGTCTCCAAGGTGATTCACACCAAATCAAGGATGGTGCAATCAGTGCTTGCCTCAACCAGTTCCTCAAGCAAACCACTAGTCTTAGCTTCGGTGAGGTATTTCCATGAAAATGAATCTTTATCTTAAGTGTGGTTGGTCATTTTCAAAGAGAATTTCCATTGCATGCAATCTTGACTGTTGGATGCACTCGTCACCTTCCCTTGATGGTGTGGATTAATTTTGAAGTTCATTCGAGCTCAGGTGAGCTCGGATCAAATGATCCATGGTGGACAGATGTTATTATTCTTCACTCACAGGAAAAAGGATCATGGGTCATCCTGTGATTGGAATAAACGGCTTTGATCAAATCATGTTAGATCAAATGAGATTAGCCTTATGCCTCGGGTTTAATCTACGCCATACAATCTAAGATCGGACAGTGGGGATCAATGTTGCATCCATCATCATCTAACTCGACGTGCAAATGTGATAACTTAAATAACCAATCCCGTGATGCCACATGGAAAGTGCATCGCGTCAGCGCGCCACATGGCATCGATGGGATTAAGTTTAATTAGGGTTATTAATTGGGTTTTAAGATTGAAACTTCCATAATTTATAACTAATTATAGAAAAATTCAAAAAATATAAATAATAGCTTATTTTAAATGTATTTCAGAAAGGAATCCATTAAAATTATTCTTAATTAATTTGAAACATTAATTTTAGCTTAAATAAGTTTTAATTACACATTTTATTAACTTAATTTCTCCCTAATTAAGCACATAATCAATTTCAAACTTTCTGAGGATGTTTAGGGGGATGACCTCTGCCTCCCCTATTTTTCTTGGAATTTATTGATTACATAATTAGAAAAATTAATTGATTAAACCCTAATTATATTTTTAACTTAATTAAGAAATAATTAAGCATGTGAATAGTAATTAATTAATTATTTGGACTCTCTTATCACTGTAGAATAGTAAGGAGACTTAGGGAAGTGGATTAGAGACTCCCTCCTAATCCTTTTCCCTAATTTTCCCTCTCTTTCCAAACAAAGTGCTAATTCATGATTAATTAATTAACTAATTAATTAATTAATTAGCTAAGTTAAAATCTAAATCACATTAAGTCATGCTTGGTCAAGTAGATGGCTTATGGAATTAGGTTGGAACCTCTTTCTCTATCTTTCCCTTAAGCCCATCTCATTTCCAAGATAATTATTAACTTTGATAATTAATTAGAAGAGATAAATTCATAGATTAAAAACCTAATTATATTTGATTTCTTTGTTTTAATCTTGGGCAAAGCTTTAGGTGTTCAAGAACCTAAAGAGGTTAGTGAAATTATGATTAGCTCACATGTGTGAGAAAATCATGAAAGTAATTAAAATAGTTCCTTAAGCTTAATTAATAAATTATTATGAGCTAATTGCATTAGACTCCTTTCATTTTATAGGAGCATTGCAATTTACTTCTCAATGTATTTGCATATTACATTAGCTCATAATTATTTAATAAATTACCTTAAGGTAACATAGGCAAGGGTTTAATTAATTGATTTAATTCACACTTTAACCTAATTAATCAATAAAATTAACCTAATTCCTTTCCCTTAAATCAAATTAACTCACATATGGGGAATGTGATTAATTAGCAAATCTTTCTCACACCTCTTAAATCAAGTTAAACATAAAATCAAAAGTATCATTAAGAAACTTTGGTTTATTTTAAATAAGCTTATTTAATATAATTATCCTTAGGAATTAGTTGGATTGAATGAAATTACATGCTTTTGTCTCTTTATTTCTTCCCAAACATATTAAAATATTGTATGCCACTTGAATCATGCATTCATTTCTTCAAAAATTAATTAAACATAAATGATTTCCTTTATGTCAAGCATGCATGTGTGATTTAAATTAATATATGTGTGGCTATTATCACTATTAAATCCAAATATACTTTCCAAATCTTATAGACAAGTGATTACAAATGATGTAAATGCTAGTTATAAATACATAGGAAATGCAAATAATTATAGCTTAAGTGTATGAAGGTAAGTTCTTTTCTTTCATTCATATATTGATTTATGTAAGTAAGAATACTAATGGGTATTTAGTCTGGACATCCCGGGAATATGAGTCTTTAGCTAGCCCCAAGGAGGTCATTTGATTACCTCACTTCCTAGTTAACAATGACATGTTCTCCATTTGATTTCATTCTTACATATTTCAATATTATAATTTAAATAAGACTTTACTCCATATACATAAATCTTTTCAATCAAATAAAATACAACTTTTGCATGGTTTGTTCTCCTTTATTTGTCTGTACATTCATATGTATTTAACAAATGTAAATAGTTGGCCTAGACACCCTGGAAATACGAGGCTTTAAGTCTCCCCAAGGAGGTCATTTGATTATCTCACTTCCGTGATTAACAATGGCATATACTAGCTCATGTCTCTCATACTATGTGTGTGTACTTGATTATGGAATTAAAACCCCTCTTCTTCTTTTACCAAAACACATGCATTTGCAATAATTTAAGTGATAGAATTAATTAGTCATGTGATCAAAAGCTCTCTTTCCTATGTATTTTTGCATAAGAATCTAGGTAGAGCTTTAAATCAATATGATAAAAATTCAATCAAAAAAATAAAAGATAAATATTAACTTTAAATGTACATGTTCATATTCATCATTTAAGTGTCCCAACACATAATGCATGTATAGATATGTTTAGAATTTATTCATATGCATGCTACATATGATGAGAAGAAATCAATAAATATGTGTTATGTGTTAGTAATTAATTCTAATTAATCTTAAAATGCCTTTCTTATTGAATGAGATTATTTAAAATGAACCTAAACTTAGGATTAATTTAAAATATGCAATGAACCATTCACTAAAGAGAATTGATTAATTAATATACTTTAGATATGGCTTAAGGTAGGGATAAAAGAGAGTGATTCTCTCTTTCCTTGTCTTTATAACACTTAGTTACTTAGTGTAAACCAAATGGAACAAAAGAAAATATTAAGTAAAACTTGCAAATCAATTAAGTCATTTAAAGTGAAACCATCTTTATAATTAAATCCTTTCTTACTTAGAAAATTACAATAAAGCCTAGTTAAGGCCTACCGTATAAGCCTTAATGCACACACTTTAGAATTAAGTCACCACTTTTAGCTTTATGTTCGGGCGATGCATGGAGTCATGTATGTTTGGTTTTATGATGTATTATTGTAAACTGGATGTTAGGGTGTATGCTTCGTAGAGTGGATGTTAGGTCGTGATTAGCCTAATCATATTTTTTAAAGGATATTTTGCTTAAGTGGTGCTTAAAATAAATATAAATGCTCTCTTTTGTAGGTTGCTTAATCTCTAAGCATAATCTAAGTTAAGACGGGTGGACTTGGAAACCTATGTGTAGGGTGTTAAGTCCAAATTATTCATATAATTTCTTGGGTTGTATGGTGTGTTTAGGTAACACTTATTTTGTAGGTGTAGTTAGATTTACTTTTCTTATTTTTAATGTAATCTTGCATTAAGAATTAGGATTAGTGCTATGAGGGATTATGATGAGCGGTGGCTAGAAGGCTTTATCCTGGGAGGCCCTCGTGATGCCTTTGAAGTAAGCAAATCCAAAAGAAGAAAAGAAGTGGATACCTGAAGATATGAAGAATGAAGACCCTCATAGCATTTACTTATTTGTAATTATAATTATTCTTTCATATACCAGGTTGTATAAGGGTAGAGTTTGACTACCAATTTCTCTTTTTGGGTTGTACAGCGATACCCGACCGCATCGGCCTTTTATTCTTTCATGTTAGATTTATAAATTGTTTGATATTTTATTTATAATTGTGTAATAAAAATAGCATGCCTCTTCTTAGTTTCTTATTTATATGGTGACTTAATGTGTGGCCTGGATCCAATTAGGCTCTTAGAAAAAAATAAATTTTATATCCTAACTACAACTCATAACTAAATTTTTAAGATAACTCATAACCTCACATAAAGCCTAGGCATTAAATCAAGATAATTAAAAGATTTAGCAACCCCTTAGCTGAATGTTGTATGCTTAATATCATGCATCCATATTATACCACTCTTGTAAAATGAGGGCCTCCATCCTTGCACATATAAGGAATGGTTGACTTGTGAGAGCAACCCCTATCGATGGAGTTTCACCCTCTTCTCTTTTGATTTAGCCCATAATTCATCTCAAAATGCATTTAGGCATTTATAAAAAAATCTTATGGCACTTATCAAAATGAAGAGTCAAAATCAAATAAAAATTGAAAAGATTTGCATTAGACCAAGTCATTACTCATACCACTCATGCTCTAGACTCTAGGAGTGGGTTTAAGGACTTTAGTTTCTTTATAAATAACAACAACCTAACCATCTTTCATAATCAAACTGGAGGTCAAATTATAAAAGTGGCTTCTTACCTGCCACCTCCTCTCTACTGACGATAGTGAGGGAGGGCCCCTCATATGTGACTTTGAAGTGCTCAAAGCCAAGCCTAAACTTAATGACAGGGGCGGTGGTAGTATGGCCTGATCCAGAGCCAAGTTCACACCATAAGAGAATGAAAAGATCCGCTTGTAGGAAGAAATTGTGGATGACTGACTGAAGGAAGGAAGAAAGAAAACAGGACTGGTATCTCAATTGTGATGTTGGAAAGAGAGAACCAGATTAGACTTTTCTTTGTTGTGGTTGACTTGAATTATTGATTTTGATTTTGAATTGAAACCCTCATTCAACAAATTTGATTATGCTAAATGAGGTTGAATTGCTTGTTGCAAAGATTTTGACATTTTGAATGAGAGATTTTTTCTTTGGATTGTTGTTGGATTTTGGTCTTTTGATTTTGAGTTGGAACTCCCATTCAACAAATTGGAGAGATTTTGAAAATTTTTAGGGAAGAGGCTTTGCTTTCGATTGTTGTTGTTTAATTTTGATTTGGTTATGAATGAGAACCCTCATTTAAAAAATTTGATTATGTTAAATGAGGTTGGTTAACTTTGCCTAAAAGATTTTGAAATTTTTTGAAGAAGGGATTTTATATTTTATTTTATTTTATTTTATTTGTTTTTTTGTTATTTTTATTTTATTTATTTATTTATTTTTTATTATTATTGTTGTTTGATTAATTTTAATTTTGAATGAGAACCTTTATTTAATAAATTTGATTATGCTAAATTGGATTTAATAATTTTGTTTGAAAAGTTTTGAATTTTAGAAAATATTTTTCTTTATTTTTTCTTTGAACTTCATTGAAATTTTCATTGAATATTGGATGAACCTTATTTCACCAAGCTAGTGGTAAGAGGTTCTTAATTTTTTAATTTATATTTAGTTATTTTTCTTTGATTGATTAATTTTTTTTTTTACTTATTGGGGGACAAAAATAGAGGTTTTAAGACCTACTTGGAGTGAGGTCCTCAAACCTAAATGATGTTGGACACCTTTGCTTAAGGCTGAAATAAGCAAAGAGCCAATAGAAAGAAAGATAGTCTTGGACTTATATAGAATATAAGTCCACTATCGATGCTTGAAGATGATGATTGACTACTAAAGATGGAGAGGGGAACCATCTCCAATGGAGTCGCCATAAAAATCTGTGATGTTTTAATTTTAGATGCCGGGTGGACACCACGTAGATCTTAGGAGGTACTTATTGAAGTGATCGGGTATAATATTAAGGTATGATGTACTATCTCAAAAGATAGAAACATCACTTTATAATGGACCTAATCACTTAATAAGGACTCCTAAGGCATAATGGGTCTTCGAATATACCAAAGATCTTTTCCCTACTTTTCATGGAAAAGTAAAGTAGGGTTTATTTTATGCTAGGTTCTTTAATTCCCTATGGAGGCAAGCATTCATAGTTAATTACATCCTAGGAAATGGGATTTCCTAAGAAAACTCTTGATTAAAGTAGTCAATCAATTATCTCCAAAGATTTCAAGGTTAAGACTATCAAAGGATTGGTATTTTTGGAAAATTAAATGAGATTGTTCAATTGGAAGACTTATTTTAGAATCAAAAGGAAGATAAGTGGGAAGCACTCATGATACTATGAAGCATAGTAAGCACTCCAATCTTATCATATGGTAAGGCTTTATATGTTTGAAAGAGTTGATTTACTTTATTTAAGTTGAAACTTTATTATAGTGCTAGGGATTATACTCCATCAGCAAGATTATAGATATACCTAAGAGGTGAGGATTTATGCTTGTATCTTGATGGAAATAAGCAACCTTAGATCCTAAATCTACAAAATTTTAGTACATTCTAGAGCATGACCTAAATCTAAGTGGAAAGGAGACATGATGGTTTATCTCCATAAGTGAGGATAAATCGTCCGACTCTTCTGGACTTACAACTACATGAAGTGATCTCCAGCTAACACCTCCTATAATTCAAAATCATGTAGGCCAGTCTTATATAATTGTAAGATAGTTTAGGCTATTATTTAATTTGGAAAGGGACTAGAGTTTTAAACTCACTCCCTAAGAGACTAGATCATGACTGGCATGAGTAGATGACTTAGTCTAAAATGCAAAATTTTGTAATTTTTTTATCATTTGGACACAACATTTTGGACAAAAGGTTTTAAGATATTTTATGCATAAATTCATGATGAAATTTGGTTATTGGCCAAATCAAGAAAGAAAGAGGGTGAATATTCACCATAAGGGGGTGCTCTCCTAGGTCAAGCAGTCCCTAAAGTGCAAGAATAGAGGCCTTCATTTTTTTACAAGAGTGGTATAATATGACATGCATGATATTTGACATACAACATTCAACTAAATGGTTGCTAAATCTTTTAGTTATCTTGATTACAACTTAAACTTTAGAGTGAGGTTGAAAGTTATTTTAAAATTTAGTTATGAGTTACTTAATTAGATAGAAAAATTAATTTTATCATAAGAGCCTACTGCATCCAGGCCACACATTCAAACACTAATCTCAAGAAACTATGAAAATCATGTTGTTCTATTGCACAATCTAAACAAAATAATAATATTTTATAGACTATTGTGAAAGAATAAAAAAGTGCAACCAGTATTAAAAAAATAAAAAATTTGGGTAGCCGAGTTATACCCTTATACAACCCATATTATGAAATAATATTACAATTTAGAATTGAATACATGTTATGGGGTCTTCATTCTTCATTTCTTTTCCTTCTTTCTTCTTTCTTCTTTCTTTTTTCTTCTTTTCTTTATGTGATTTGCTCCAAGGCATCATAGGGCATCCCAGGACTAAGCCTTCTGGCCACTGCTCATTCTAATCCCCATAGCACTAATCCGAATTCCTATTGTAAATTTACATTTTCATGAATAAGTAAATCTAACTATACCTGCAAAATAGATGTTAGCTAAACATACATACAATCTCAAGCAATTATATTTCATAATTTAGACTTAACACCCACACATAGGTAACCAACCCCATATCCTAATGTGGAGTTATGCTTAGAGGGCTTAAGAAACCTACATGAAAAATATTTGTATTTATTTTTAGCAACCAAATAAGCACAATCCCCTGTAGAAAAAAATATTAGGCTATTAATGGCTTAACATCTAGTTTACGATCCATATTCTCAGCATCCAGTCTAAAACACACACCACAAAATAAAACATAACATCATTACATGCACCGTTCTAACCTAAGGCCAAAAGTGGTGACTTAGCATTCTAAAGTGTATGCCTTTAGGCTTAGTGTGGTATGTCTTAGCTAGGCTTTGACTTATGATTTTTTAAGTTTGGAAACATTTAATTTAATATGATGGATGGTTTTATTTTAAGTTGTTTAGAGGTGTGAAAATTTTAATTTATATTTTATTTTATTTCATTTAATTTATACTTAGCATCTAAGTGTTATAAGAGAAGGAGAAAGCTTAACCTTCTTTATCCTTACCTTAAGTTATTTTCTAAAAGCACATTTTTATGATTTAGTTTTTTTAGTGAATAATTTATTAAATGTTTTATTAGTCCTAAGTTTAGGTTTATCTTAAAGAATCCTATTCAACATGAAAGACATCTTAAGATTAATATAGTTGAATTACCATCAAATAGAATATATTACACTATTCCTTTTTATCACCCATAACATGCATATGGTTAGTTTTTGGTATACATATTCATGCAATATGTTTTGGCATACTTAGATGATTATGAATGCAAATATTTTTAGTAAAAAGGGTAACGTTCCTTTAATCAAATACACACACACATGTATAGAAGATGTAAACAAGTATGTGCCATTGTTTAAAGCAGGGAAGTGAGATAATCAAATAAACTCCTTGGGGTTACTTAAAGCCTCGTATTCCTGGGATGTCCAAACTATATGCTCGCTATCTTAAATACATATGAATGTGTATACAACTAGAAGAACGAAAATCATGCAAAAAATTCTATTTTTTTTTTAATTATTTATACATGTAAAATAAAGCTCTATCCAAATTCTAGTACAAATATACATAGGAATGGAATTAAATAAGTACAAGCCTTTATTAACTAGAAGTGAGATAATCAAATAACCTCCTTGGCTACTTAAAGCCTCATATTCTTGGGATGACCAAACTATATATTTATTATCATTCAAACATATGTAAATTCATACATGAATGTAGGAAAGAGAGTAAAACTTTGACATGCTTAGGCTATAAACACATGCAAATCCAATACATATATTCATAGCTAAGATCACTCCAAATTTTCATTATCAATTTATAATTTTAAAAATAATTTTGAAATTTATTAGTGATAATAGTCACACATGTACTAAGATTAAACCAACACATGCAATTTTGCATAAGTAGATTTCATTTGATCTTTTGATTTTGAAAATATAAATACATGATATCACATGACATACAATATTTATGGTGATTGAGAATGAATAGCCAAACATCTCCACATAATTCATACAATTACACTATTTTCTAAGGACAATCATATTAAATAAAATTATTTAAGGTAAACCAAAGCTTCTTATTAAATTTGATTTTGAATTTTAATCGAAACTATAGAAGAGGAAACACTTGTTGTTTTTATCCCACTCCATGTTTGTGATTTTATTTGTTTAAGGAGGCAATTAGATGAATTTTTATTAATTAATTAAGTTTGAAATCATTAAGAAATTCATTTAATTAAGAAATTTATTTAATTACCCTTTCCTATGTTTCTTTAATTTAATTAAACACTTATTCATGAGCCTAAAAAAATGCAAATGGGAAAATAAAATTGCAATGCTCTAAAGGAAATAATGCAATAGGCTCATGATTAAGTGTTAATTAGGTTAAGGAATCTAATTGAGTACTTTATGATTTTTCCATACCCATGGGTTAATCATAATTTACTTTAGGGTCTTTATGTTATTAAATACATAAAGAGAAACCCATGGATTGAAATTAAATTATCTGAAGTGATTACCATTTTAATTTGACTAATTTTGGTTAATGATTGCTTAATTAATTTTAATTAACCCACACATCAATTAACTCTCTTTAATAAAATGAATTTAGAAAAGTAATTAAGAAAGAGGTCCTAGTCACTCTCCTTCATCATCTCACTATTAATCAATGATTAATAAAGTTTAATTAATTAATTTTTTATTATTTAGGATTTTAAATAATCATTAAATCACTTAAGAGGGTAATTACGGTATAAATTTTAAATTTCTCTAATTACATAGCTAATCAATCCCAAGAAAATCATTAAAGGTAGAGGTCATCCCATTAAATCAACATGCTAAGTTTGGAATTAATTGCCTAAATAATTAAGTATTAATTAAGCTAATTAAAGAAACATTCAAACCCTAATTAAGCTCTATTCATTGTTTAAAATATATTGGAATTATTTTTATTAAATTCTCCTCTATTTAACCATTACAAAAAAGGTTTAATTGTATTTTTTTAGATTTTACAATAATTAGTTATGATTTTATGAAATTTTAGAGCAATTAATCACATTTTAATCCCTGATCCCATCGGCGCCACATGGGAGCTAACGTGGTAGTGCTTTCCACGTGGCACCACGACATTGGCCACTTAAATGGTCTGACACTACAGCTGAGTCAGCGACGACGAACACACTTTCATCCCCAAGGATTAATCTTGCAGTTTTTAAAGGGAATAAATCAAATTTCTACCTTATAAAATCACAGCCATCCGTTCCAATCATGCAGAATGGAAGATGAATGATCTATCATCCCCGAATGATGAAAGACGGACATTGTCCACCCTCCCCCCACTCAATTCAAACTCACCGAGCTCTTGAGGCATCGAGATTGACTTTAAAACATTCAAGAGGGAGATTTAGAGGGATCCTATGGTGGGATTTGTAATTACAAAATTCTTAACAAAATACCAAAACTATGGGATTTTCTATGATTTGTTGAAGTTTACCTCGCTAGATCTCAGGCCGGTGGTCTAGTGACTAAGGTAGCATTATCTTCAAGAGACAAAGCCCTATTGAGAAGCTCGCACCTTGCCTCATTGTTGGTAGCTCTATGTACTAAAGGTCATCAGAATCATCATCAGAGTTGGTCTTTTAAGGGTCTCAAGTGCTCGGATCGATCGAGAATTAATTCATTCTTTATCATCAAAGCTTAGGAAATGTGTGGGTAAAGTTAATTTAGATTTGGTGATGTTTGAGTGGAATTGGACCAAGTGGAGGCTCGATTTCATTTGCCATTGGTGTCGCTGGCGATGGGGAGCTCAAGCGAGATCAGGAACTCAATAAGAAAGGTTGCCTCTACACTTTGAAGGTCTTTGTGTGCTTAGAATGGAATGGGGAGGAGTATACCCTCCTCCCCAATGGCTGGCTTCTTTGGGTTTTTTTGTCAGTCATCTGGCCAGTGCAGGCAACCGAGGACAACAATTGGTGGTTGAGGTGGCTCGGTTTGAGTAAGTGAGGGTCTAAGGTAGGCTGCCAAGGCTAAGGTGGAGTGCCATTCCTCCCTAATGTGAGACAATGTGACAATTTTAGTTAGCTCACCTCCTTTGACCCATGGCTGACCCAACCAGCCTTGGGTTAGGTTAGCCAGTGGGTCGGAGGTCCAAATCAAGCTAAGGGTGGCTACCAAGAGCAAAGGGATAGGTGAGACCACCCAAATCTAGATTTTGTCTGATTTAGAGAGCTTTACCAAATGAGTATTGAGTGAATTGGGTTGGGTTTAATTTGGACTGACCTATGGTAACCCAAGGATGGGCCATGCCAAGTTTGAATAGGTTTAGGCTTGGTTTGGTTGAGTTTGGCTCAATTTCACCCATGTAGGTCAAATTGGGCTAGGTTGGGTTAAGTTGACCAATTGGTCAAATTGGGCCAAACTATGGGTTGATACAGTTCAAATGATGATTTGAGAGTTTAGGATCAATTGGTTTGACTTGATTTATTGATTTGAATTTGACTCATATGTTCATATGGGTCAAATGGCCTAAGTTGCCCAATTTGGTCCAATTGGCCAAATTGGTTTGGGTTAGGTGTTGATTTAGGTTTAATTGATGATTGTAGGTTTTGGTTTCAATCAATTTGAATTTATATTTAATATAGGTCAATTTGACCCTTTAGGTTAATTTGGGCTAAATGGGTCAATTGGGTTCAACCAAGGGTTTGATCATGTTCAATAATCAATTTATGATGGATTTGAATCATTAGTTTTAATTAATTTAGATTAGAATTTGATTTTTCCCAATTTGGTCTTTTAGGTAAAATTGGGTCAACTTGGGTCAAGAGGCCAATTGGACTTGGTTTAGCTCAATTAATGGTTCAATCACATTCAAGGATCAATTTATAGTGGGTAGGAATCTTTGGTTTCAATTAATTTGGTTTGGAATGAAGTTTGGTTAGATTTTGTTAATGTAGGCTAATTAGGTCAACTTGAGTCAAGTGATCAAATTAGCTTGGTTTGACCCAATTGATTGCAATTGGATAGTCAAGAGTGATCAACAATCATTGTAGGTTTTGAATGGGTTGGTTCAATCCAATTTGGGTTGGATTGGAGTTTGCCTCAAGTGGGTCCTTTAGGTCATCTTGGGTCAAGTGCATAGAAATCAATTGAGTTGGTTTTGGGTTGAATTAGGTTGAGTTAAGATTGGTGATTGATTTGGGATTGATTCATGGCTTTGATTCCAATTGATTTGGGTTTAATTTTATTTTAGTTCATTTTGACATTTTGGGTTCAAATGGGCTAGGTTAGGTTAATTGAATTGGTTTAGTTTGATTGGCTTGATTGTAGATTTTGGAAGAGTTTGAAATGGAGATTTGAGGGGTTGAAGTGCTTTTGTGAAAATCAATTGGGTTTGGTTTGATTGAAGGAATTTTGATTAACTCCATAAGATTGGAATATGAGATTAGGTTTAAGTCATTTTGTCTTAGAGCTTAGATATAAAATAAAATTCAATTGGGTTTTGATTGGATTGATTTGAGATTGGATTTTGGATAAGTGTATAAGCATGGGTTTGGTTTATGCTATAGGATAGGTAGGTTTGCTTATGTCCTAAAGGTATAACCTAAACCTAAGGTTTACCATCCTTAAGTCTTTAGGCTTAGGTTTAGTGTTCACCTAGCCAATAGAAGTGTCCTATGACTAATGAAATTCTAGTGTATCGAAGACTCCTAATTCTAAGATAGGAAGGATGAATCCTCACACCAAAAGTGAGGTCAACAAAGCAATTTTCCATCTTTTTAAAGATAATTAGGGAGTTCATTATTAATTTGAGAGAGGAGCTCCTACAATTCAATTGGGAGTGTGGAGAGGGTTATTAATGAGAGAGACTAGGAGCATCTCTCATATGATAACACTGCATGTGTTGTCCCTATGGTGAGAGAGTTCTTCACCAATGCTAAGGATATCAAGGACAACCAGGTTTTCATGCTGCAAAAATCAGTACATTTTGATAGTGCTTCCATTAAAGTATATTATAATTTACAAAATTTTGTATATTATCAGTATCTTTCCTACGATAATAATCACCTTAGTTTTCTCACTCTTAGAAATTCAAATGTCCAGTGGAAATGGTGGAAGGAAAAAATTATCAATTTTTCTACCACCAGCCTAACAGTTGAGGCTAAAGCTTAGCACTATTTTATTTCTACTAAGTTAATGCTCACTGATAATATTAGTGAGGTAACTAATAATTTTACCCACAACTCAATTTTGTCATGCATTTAAGCATAAATTCTCACAATCCTAAGTCCAAAATGATGAGTCTAAATTAAATAAAAATTTGTAAATTTTTTTGCATTAGTCTAAGTCATAATTTGCACACCACTCATGATCTAGCTTTTTAGAGAGTGAGTTTAAGATTCTAGATTTTCTTTTAATAAATAACAACCTAAATATATTACATTTTTCATATGATCGACCCACTTGATTTTGAATTATAGGAACTGTTAGCTAGTAGCCACTCCAAGCAGTTGTAAGTCTAGAAGAGTCAAGATTAGTTCATTTTTTATAATAGAGGTGAACCAACATATCTCACTTTCCTATAGTAGATTTTGGTTAGGTTCTTAGAGCACTTCATATATAAGTTCAAGGCTGCTTCTTTCTTTTTTTTTCTATGAGTATAAGTCCTCACTCCTTAGGCCTTTTCATAATCTTGTATTATTATAATATAAGTCCTAGCCTTCTAATAAAATGTCAACTCAAATAATATAATTTTCATATTAAAAAATATAGAGCCTCACTATAAGATAGATTGAAGTACTCACTATGCTTCTTAGTATCATGAGTGCTTCCTATTCATCTTCCTTTGAAAATTTGTTAAAAACTCTTCCCATTTTGAGTCTTCCCACTTAATTTTTCTAATAACTACTAATTATTTGATTATCAGACATTGAAATCTTTGGAGACATTACTTAATTACTTTAATCGAGAATTTTCTTCAAAAATTTTTATTTTTTTAAGATGTAATTAACTAGGGGCTTGCCTCCATGGGGAACTAAAGAAAATATCATAAAATAAACCCTACTTTAATTTATTATGTAAAGTAAGAAAAATTTCTATCATATACGTAGACCCATCTACCTCAAGAGTCTTCATTAGGTGATTGAGTCTATTATATGGTGATATTTTTACCTTTTGAGATAGTACATCATCTCATAATGTCATACTTAATCATTTTAATAAGTACCCCCTAAGATCTATGTGGTGTTCATATGACTTCAAATAAAAATAGTGCAACTATAAAGAATGATTGCATGAAAGTTTATGAATTTGGGAAAGATAAGTTGAGAACATATCTTAAAGGCATACATAGAGTCTCATTAACTTCTAATTATTGAACTTTAATCAAATAATTGGATACATGTGCTTAACAATTTGTTACAATGATGAATCATGGAAGTTGCATAAGCGAATCATTAGTATTATTAAACTTGAGCCACCACATATTGGTAGTTTTATTTGTGATGATATATGTGATTGTTTATTAAATTACAATATTTAAGATAAAGTATCAATTATCCCATTGGACAATGTTAGCAATAATGATGTCATTGCTAATGCTCTTAAATTTAATTCTAAGTCTAGAGGCAAGTTCCATTTTCTAGGGCATTTTTTATGTTACATTTTATGCTCACATCTTGAATATTATTATTCAAGATGGATTGAAGGAGGTTCAAGAAATAATTCATAAAATGAGGGAGTCGATAAAAAATCTCAAAAAGTTTTCAGGAATGTTACATAAATTTATTGAAATAGTAAGACAATTAGGAATTTTCACTTCAAAAGGTCTATCCATAGATGTTCCAACACATTGGAACTCCTCTTATTTAATACTTGAATCTATTTTATTTATCGCAATATTTTCATGCATTATACTACTCGAGATAATAAATATAGGTTGTTGTCTCAAAATTTTGAATGCCATAAGTATGAGCAATTAAGAAAGTTTTTTGTTATTTTTCATAATATCACTAAAATATTTTTTTATTCTTCTTATCTCACCACAAATATTTTTCTTCTAATAGCCATGCATGTTAAGAAATTGCTAATGGAGGAATGTAATTCATCTGATGAATACATTAAGCCAGTTGTCATGAAAACCAAATTTGATAAATATCGAGGTAAATTCAATTTACTTATGTCTGTTACAGTTGTATTAGATCCTCATTTAAAGATGAAGTTTATCAATTTCACATTTTCTAAAATATACTCTTCTGTTGAATTAGAATTTAAGATTAAGATTGTTGATATGTTATTTGGAAAATATATAATCAATATGCATTTGATGTTGCTACTTCTAGTTCAACAAGTGCTTTAGGATCTTCATAACCACCAAGTGATGCATCTTTCTCATCTACTTTAATTGCATGCTTGGGTTTGCTGATTTTATTGTAGCTTTAAGTTTTGTTCAAATTTCAAAATTTTGACTTACAAATATATTTAGAAGAAGGTTAATACATATGTAGTAACAATCAATTTGAAGTTCTTGAATGGTTGAAGATAAATACTCTAAAGTATTCATGCCTATTCAAAATAGTTAAGGACATTTTATAAATCTCATAATAACAGTTGCATCCAAATTTGCATCCAATGTCTATGGTAGAATTATTGATGATTATAGGAGCTCTTTATACTCAAAGACAATTAATGCACTTATGCAACTAGTTGGATTAGAGATAGTCAAAAGAATATTAAGAACCTATTGGTATGACATAATCTCAAGTTAATACATTATATTAACTCTAAAAGTTTAGTATTCATATTAGTCATTTTATATAATTTTCTAATAAATTATTTTTTATTTCATCAAGAGTTAATGGAAGAAGAAACCTTATATGTGACTTTTCCATATTTTAAAAACACTAAATGAATGATGAGTTAGTGGCATGCTTTGATGCTATCTTCATAGTATGGTTTTAAACTTCACTAATTGTGATTCTAATTTGTTGTTGTTTAATACTGGTGAATGTTGTGGTTTAATACTTCATTTATATACTGTTGAATGTTGTAGTTAAGTGATTTAATACTACATTTATATATTGCTAAATGTTATGGTCTAATACTACATTTATATACTGCTGAATGTTCTGGTTTAATATTGCTACATTTATGTTATTGTATTTATCTTTAATAAAAAAACTTGCAATTTTAAAAGTTACAAATATTACCATTGGTGTTATGCTAAATGTTGTGTGTTGATGGGCTATGATAGTAATAAAATTTATTACAAGAGATGCAACTTAGCATTGTTATTTGATACTTCTGTAATAGCTAATACACTTGGTTTAATCTTGAGATGTTAAAGAGACTGCGACTTCTGGTGTTTGTTTTTTCTATTTTGCTGCAACAACTATTTCTTGGTTAGTTGGTTTAATGCTTGGTTCATTCACATCATTATTTGTTGCAATTTTACACTCATTTACACTTTTTTGTTTGCTTGGTTTCTTAGCCATCCCACACTCCCAGCACAATTTTTTTTACTGTTTTGCATTATGTCTTATTCTTTTTTGATTTTTTATTGATTTTAAACCTCATAAAATCAAGCTTTTGTAACTTCTATTGTTGTATATTTTGTTGATATGTTCTTAAGTATTTAATATAAGCATTCATCAAACTATGAAGGCATATATAATTATTCGATTTAATCATTTGAGCCCATTGAATATTTTTATTATATTATTTTTTTGCCGATTTTATTAATATGATGTAGGATGAAGTGCAATTATAGATTCTAAGACTAAAGAGAACATGACTAATCCAAAGCTCAAAGGATATGAAATGATCATTTTTAATTGTGTAAATGGATAAAATCTAATGCAAGTGTTAATTAGTTTATAAATTGTATGATGAAATACTTGTAAAAGTGTAAATGTTCATAAATTATCGTATTTAGGTTATTTTTTATTGTGTAAATGTGTAAAACATTCAAATTTTCTTATTTGATTTGTAATTATGTAACAATTATCATTTGATTAATGAAATTGATGAAAATTATTAAAAAAATTGAGTTGAATTTATTATTATGAGTTGTGATTGCATGAGTTAAAAGAGCCTATGAAATGCAATTTCTTATGAGTTAAAAGACCATTTTTAAATATATAAAATTATTAAAAGTATGAAGATGAGCCATTTTGAGCTAAACACGAGCTCTAAATGAACACAAACTTTTTTTTGAGCCAAACATGAATAGTGTTTTCACGAGCCATTTTGTGCATGAGCCAATGCAAATGAGCCGAACAATGACAGAGTCTTAACCCACTCAAATTCGGTTTGTTTACACCCCTAGGGTTGAATTTTATAGGTCTTTGGATTTGTTTTGGCATTTAGCATCTAAGTGAGGGAACCTTAGTACCTTTATTGAAATTTTAGGTCTAACAAGTGATGGATGTCAATCTTACTAAAAGTGAGGTCAACCATAACACATGTAAGTAAATGAAGCTAACTTATAACAACCCCTTTTATTAAGCACAGGTCCCTTGTTGACCTCACTTTTGGAGTGAGTTCCCAACTTTCTCATCTTAGATCTAGGACTCTTATTGACACTAAGAGCTCCTTTAGTCTTAAGACACTTCTAGTGATTAAATGAACACTTAACTTAAGCCTAGAGACTTAGGAGAGTTGGCTACTAATAGGTTGTGCCCTAGAGACTTAGGAAGACTTGTCTACCCCATAGCCTAAACCCAATCCATACTTTCCTTCTTAAACCAAACCTCAAATTCATACCAAATCAAAACCAAATTTCCAAGACTCATAATCAATCTCATGATCAAAGTCAAGCTCAAAATTTCTCTATAAAACCTCATAATTGAATTCAGAGCCCTTTCTAAGCCATTTGCTTTCATCTTATGGACTTTGCCTTATCAAAATTCAATTAAATCCCAATTCATTTGAATTTCTCAATTATCAATTCAATCTTTCAATCAAACTATCAAATTCCAATTCAAATCCAACTTCAAATGATTAAATCCTAATGATCAAAATTAAATCCAAACTCAACCAAATTTCTTTATAAGCCCTTTTGACCTTCCTTCATGAGCTTAGTCAAATTTGCTTCCAAATCACTTCAAAGTCAAGTGATTTTCTCATGAATCATTTATATCTTCATTTATATTTCCAAATATAAATGAAATATAAATTCAAATAGCCAAAACCAAATTCAAAATCAAACTAAAATTCAATTTATACCCTTTAAGCCAATTCCTTGAACTTGGCCAAATCTTATCCAAATCAAATCAAAAATAATGAATTTTCTTTTGAATTAGTGATTCCTTCAATCATCTATCCAAATATAAATGAAATCTATAATCATCAAGCCTAATCAAAATCAACTCAAGTCAAACTCAACCTAGCCCATTTGATTTGAAATATTCAAATGAACCAAAACTCATTTGAACCCAAACTAACTACAATTGAATTTATATGTCAATCTCAAATCTATTTATAAACTCAATGAAATCAAACTCAACTCAAAATCAAGCCAACTAAACCCAATTGGCTCACTTGACCCAAAGTGGCCAATTTGACCTACATGAACTAAAATCCAATTCAATTCAAATCAAAGTGAATTAAGCCAATCCAAACTTCATGTCATGATTGTTGATCATCTTAGGTTAATCAATTGTCATGAATTGGATCAAACCAAGTCAACCTTGCTCGTTGACCAAGTCAACCCTTTAACCCATATGAACTCAAACTAGCCAAATTGCAACCTAAACCAAATTGGTTGCAACCAATAGCTCAAGTTCATTCCAAATTTATTATTGAACTTGACCAAAGCCATATTTGAGCCCAATTTGACCAATTTTCTAACCTAATCCAACTTAGCCCAAATTAACCTAAAGGATCAAATTGGTTAAAATCCAAATTAAATCCAAATTAAACCAAATTGATGAAACCAATTAAACCAATGCACTCCAAATAGTCATTTGAACTTGATTCAACCCTTGGTTTGACCAAATTTGATCAATTGGTCAGCCTAACTTGATTTGACCTAATTTGGCCCAAATGGGTCAAATTGACCCAAATTAAACCAAATGAACTCTAAATTATATGAAATTTGGTCCAACTCACTTTTGACTCATTTTAAATCTATTCAAATCAAATTCAATGCCAAATGAACACTTTTCCCTTTGGTCAAGGGCATCCCATGACAAAAGACACTTGCCCAAATGGTCATTTCTCTTCTTTGGCCACTTGACACTCATCCATTGGTCCACCTACGCACTAAGGACACTGATCATCTGACCCAAGAGGTGGTTGGGGCAGCCATGACTCATGGAGAGGTGAATTCACCTCACCTCTCCCATTGAAACACTTGGCATGAAGGACTTCCACCTCCCCTTGCTATGGCACACATTTGTCCTTCTGCCACTCCAAGTGATTATAAGTCTAACAAATGGGTGGTTCACCTCTCTTGTGGAGGTAAACTATATATCTATCTTCGCTTAGATTTATGACATGCTTTGGCCCTCGCTAAAGCTCCCTAGATTTAAGATTTGAGGTTATTATTTTCCCTCGGGCTATAAGCATAAATCCCACCTCTTAGGCATTTTCACAACCTTGTGTTATGAGATTATAAGTCCTAACTTTCTAATAAAATTCCAATTCAAATGTATATTTATCCTCAACTTCAAACATATAAAGCCCAACCATAGGATATATTAGAATGCTCACTAGGTTTCCTAGTAACATGAGCATTCCATACTCATCTCCCTTTGGCTCCGATAATAAGTCTCTCCTTTTTTATCTATCCAGATTGATTTTCTAAACATATCCAATTTATTGATAGTCCTATCTTTGAAATCTTTAGAGATAATAATTGCCTACTTTAATCGAGAGTATTCTTAAGGAACTCACCTTCCTTAGGATGTAAGTAACTATGGGGGCTTGCCCCCATAGGGAACTTTAGAATCTGATTTAAATAAACCCTGCTTTATTCATCCATGTAAAGTATGAAAATAATCTCTGGAATATTCGAAGACTCATCATGCCTTAGGAGTCTTATTAGGTGATTATGTATATTATAGGGTGGTGATTTCTATCTTTCGAGATAGTGCACCATTTCTTGATGTCATACCCAATCACCTCAATAAGTACACCCTCAGATCTGTGTGGTTCCTCATAGCCATAAATAAAAAATAAGCACCACATCCTTAGAAAAAAATTGTATTATTTTAATAAAAAATATCCTAACATACAACCTACAAGCAAATAATTCTAACATATAGTCTAAAATTGTACACCACAAAATAAGAAAATTAATACATCACAAATAAGAAACCATCTTAACCTAAGTTTACAGTCACTGGCCTCGTAGTCTAATATGTGTAAGAAGGCTAGTGTGGTGAGGATGTACTGGGATTTTAAAATTCAACTTTTGATTTAAGTTTAAAGTTCAATTTAGTTTATCATTAAATGATCTTAACTCAACTATATGATTGATTTTGAAATTAATTTTAGGTTTTAATATGGTTCAGATTAAGGTTGCACTTAAATTTTTAAAGAGTGAAGAAGGTAGTGGGGCCCACATGATGTGGGGTCCACTCACCTCAATGCCCAAATCCTAGATGGATAATCATCTCACCAAAAGATGAAGAAGCCACTCGTTGATTCTAAATAGGATGATTTCTATAAACTTTGATTAATTAAGATGATTTATTTAATTAAGTTTATTTAATAGTTAAGTTTAATTAGCTTTAATTATGTAATTGTTGACCTCACTTTTGGAGTGAGGATTCAATCTCCTCTTCTTAGATTTAGGAGTCTTCAAGATACTAAGTCTTCCTTTGTCATAAGACACTTCTAGCAATTAGGTGAACACTTAACCTAAGCCTAGAGACTTAGAAAGGTTAATCATAGGATTTGGCTATGCCTTAAGACTTACTGAGACAATCCTACCTTATAATGTAAACCCAATCTATGCCTACCTCTTTGGCCTAAGCCAAACCTCAAATTCAATTCATCCAAATTCACATGCCAAATCCAAATTCAAATTCCAAATTAAATGATAGAAACTCATAAACCAAATTCAAATCAAATCAACCCTTCTTAATCCATATGATTTGATCCTATAGACTTAGCCAAAATCACCTTCAATTCAAATCGATTTCAATTGATTTTTTCATGAATCAATTATTTCTTCAATCATCTTCCCAAATATAAATGAAACCTACATTCACATGTTCTGAATCAAAATTGAACCAAATTCAAATCCATCCTAAGCCATATGATTTGATCCCATGAACTTAGATAAAATTCCACTCAAATCAAACCACATCCAATTGATTTTCTCATGAATCAATTACTTCCCCAATCATCATCCCAAATATAAATCAAATCTACAATCATCAAGCTAAAATCAATTCAATCAAATCAAACCTAACCTAACCCATTTGACTTGAAATATTCAAATGAACCAAAAGCCATTTGAACCTAAATCAATTGTAATCAAAGTTATAATCAATCCTAAATCCAACTAAATCTAAAACTCACTCAATTACCAATAACTAAACCTAATTGGTCCACTTGACCCAAAATGACCTAAAGGACCTATTTGAACTAAATTCCAATCCTACCTAAATTAGATTGAACTGAGCCTACCAAAACCTCCTACCATAATTGTCGATCACCCTAAGTTGATCAATTATCATCAGTTGGGTCAAACCAAATCAACTTGGGAATTTGACTAAGTCAACCCACTTAACCTACATGAACCGAATTAGCCAAATCTCAACCCAAGCCAAATTAATTAAAACCAAAGATTCACACTAGCCTATGATCAATGATTGAATATGACTTGACCATCAATTGAGCCAAACCTAACCTAATTGGCCCTTTGATCCAAGTTGACCCAATTTGACCTAAAAGATAAAATTGGGTCAAATATCTAACCCAAATTGATTGCAACTAATGGCTCAAGTTCACTCCAAATTGAATGTTGAACTTGACCAGAGTCATAATTGAACCCAATTGACCCATTCAGCCCAAATTGGCCTAAAGGGTCAAATTGGCCTAAATCCAAACTAAATCCAAACTAATTGAAATTGAAGCTTACAATCATTTTTAATTAACCAATTGAATATGAATCAACCCATAACCCAAGCCAATTTGGCCAATTTGGTCAAAATGGTCAATTTGACCCATTTGACCCATATGAAACCAAATGAGCCAAAATCAAATTTAAGCAAAATTGACTCAAACCAATTAAACCAAAACATCCCAAATACTCATTTGAACTTGAATAAACCATTGGTTTGACCTAATTTGACCAATTGGTCAACCTAACTTAGCCTAGCCCAATTTAACCTATGTTGGTCAAATTGAGCCAAACCCACTTGAATCAAGCCCAAACCTAATGGGATCTGATCCAACCCATTATTTGGGTCAACCCAAAATCAATCCAACCCAAAATGAGTCCACCTAGTCCATCATCTAATGGCTAAAGCTCCCTTACATTAGATTATACCCAAATTGGCAAGTCAACTCTCCTCTTTTCCTTTGGCAACCATCAAACACCCACGATAGAACCTATTCTACATGCCTAGCCTAACCCAAGTGGGCTTGGTCAGCCATGGACCAAGGGGAGGTGAAATAACTAACCTCCGCACACATAGAATCCAATGGATCCAAAGAGAAGAGCAGCTGCCTTGATCCACCAACAAACAAACGGCCACCTTAGCTTGACACTGACTACTCTGACACCCGGACAGTGGCTGACCGGCCAAAAACTAAGAGAGGATCTAAGCTATTCAATCCAAGGGATGGGGAATATCCCCCCTCCCCCTCATTTTGAGCCAATTCGATCACACACACCCTCAGAGACCTTCATAGAGTGAATTCGAAATACCTAGAGCATTCTCCAAGCCTTCTGAGCCTCCCCATTCTCGAAAATCATTAACCCAAAATAGGCAACCTTCCACTAAACCCAGCTCCACCAATACTCAACAAAACTCAAATTAATTTTACCCACTCACTCCCCACACTCCATCGAGCAAGAATAAATCATCCCCCGAGCCCTCTGACCACTAAAAGCACCAATTTGATCAATATCTGAGTGCAAACTGATGGTTCATGGTCTATCGAGCAAACGTCAAGGAATCAACATAAGTGCTACTCAACAGAGCTTCGTGTGAAGCTACCTCAAGCGCCGCACCACTAGTTTTGAGCTTCAGCCAAATAATTTTCATAAAACTGATCTTTCGTGAAATGTTTCTAGGCCTTTCCAAAGGAAATTTATATATCATGCAATTTTGACCGTTGGATCCCTTCAGATCTTCCTTGTAAAAGTTTGGGATCAATTTTGTGGTCATCCGAGCTAGGGTGAGCTCGGATCGAATGAGGAAGGGCAGACGACATCCATCTCTCATCGCTCGGGGGACGATAGATCACTTATCATCCATTCCGTGTGATCAGAATGAATGGTCATGATTAATCTATTAAATTTAATCTGATTTTATCCATAAGAACAATGGGTTTAATCTCCATCATTCGATTTAAGATCGGAGATGAAATGTCGCCGCCACATGTGCACCGAATTCGAGTTTTAAGTAGCCAATCCCGTGGTGCCATGTGGAAAGCGCACCACGTCAACACCCCATGTGGTGCTGACGGGATTAAGCTTAATTAGGCTTAATTAATTAGTTCTAATCTATAAATCTTTAAAAATTCATAACTAATTATAGAAAAATTGAAAAATAATACAAATAAATACTTATTTTGAAGGAATTTCAGAGGAGAATCCTTTAAAATAATTCTAATTAATTTTGAATAGTAATTAAGGCTTAAATAAGATTTAATTATAAATTTAATTAGCTTAATTACTTCTTAATTACATGAGTAATTAATTTCAAACTTTGTATGTTAGTTTAATGGGATGATCTTTGTCTCCCATAATTTTCTTAGGATTTATTACTTGGTTAATCAGAGGAATTGACTATTTTAGTACTAATTACTCTCTTAATTAATTTTCTAAATAGTAAAAATTAATTAATTAAGTGCACTAATCAATGTTGAACAGTGAATGGGCAATGGGAATGGGGTCAGGACCTCCTTCCTAAACTCTTTTCCTAAGTCCATTTCTCTTTAAAGGAAAATTAATTAAAATGAGATTAGTTAAGAGTTAATTAGTTAATTAATTTCTTAATTAATCAATTCAAAATCATAATCATATCAAGTAATTAATAATGGAATTAAGGGTTCCTCTTTATGTGTTTAATAACACAAAGAATCTCAAGGAAATTATAATTAGCCCATAAGTATGGGAAAATCATAAAAGTACTTAATTTGGTTCTTTCATTTAATTAGCTCTAAATTATGAGCCATTTGCATTAGGTCAAGGTAGGAGCATTGTAATTTTATTTCTTTGCATATTCATGTCATTTATGGCTCATAATTAAGTGGTTATCAAATTAAAGAAGCATAGGTAAGGATAATTAATTGATTTAATTAAAGATCCAAATTAATTAACTCATAAAATCCACTTAATTACCTTTTCTTAAACCAAATCAAACTAATAATGTAGGAATGAGATTAAAACAACAAGTAAATATGCTCCTCTTTAAAGTTAACCAAAATCCTAAATCATGAATCAATAATAAACTTTAATTTTCCTTAAATAATTTTATTTAATGTGATTGTCCTTAGGGCTTAATGTAATTGAATGAAATAATATGGTTATGTTTAGTCATCTCTTTACAAGCACATTAAATGTTGTTTGTCATTTGAATTCATGCACTCATGCTTTCAAATTCAAATAAATCAAATGAATTTCCTTTATGTAAGCTTGCATATGTTGGATAAACTTAAATATATGTGTGGCTATTATCACTAATAAATTCAAAACTATTTTCCAATGTTAATAAATCAATTATAATACTTAGAGTGTTGATAATTATAAATATACATAGTATTTGCATGTGTTTATAACTTAAGCATATTAAATAAAGCTCTCTTTCTTATGATTCATATATAGATTTATATAAGTTTGAACAACAATGGATATATGACATCCACGAATAAGGCTTTAGTTAGTCCCAAGGAGATCATTTGATTACCTCACTTCCTTGGTATAACAATGGCATGTACTATTTAGTTTCATTCCTATGTAATTTGGTATTAGAATTTAAATAGAGCTTTAATTCATATGCTAAATAATTTAATCAAATAACAATACAACTTTCAATGATTCTCTTTTCTTTAATTATTTATATATTTATATGTATCTAAGAAGGCAAGTATATAGTTTGGACATCCCAAAAATACAAGGCTTTACCTAACCCTAAAGAGGTCATTTGATTACCTCACTTCCCTGATTTAACAATGGCACGTACTTACTTATATCTTTTATACATACAATGGTTTAACAATGACATCCCAAGAATACAAGGCTTTACCTTACTTATATCTTTTATTCTATCAAGCAAACATCATTTAATTCCATCCTTATGTATTTTGGTATTAGAATTTGGATAGAGCTTTAATTTATATGTTCATATAATTCAACTAAATAAGAATATAAATTCCAAATATGCACCTTCATCATCATTTAAGTGTGCTAAAACATATTGCATGTGTAGATATACTAAGTATTAAATCATATTCATGTTACATGTGATGGAAAGAAATGACTTGGTATACTTCATGTGATAGTAATTCAATTAGATTAATCTTAGGAAGCCTTTCATATTGAATAGAATAATTTAAAGTTAACCTGAACTTAGGATTAAATAAAAATCATTTAATAAGCAATTCATCAAAGAGAACTAAATCAAATTAATATGTTTTAGAAAGTGGTTTATAGGGATGGAAGAGTCCTTTCCTTCTCTTTATAACGAGATGCTATCATTTGTCATTTGGAATGTAAAAAATCAATGTAAAAGGATTACTTTATAGTTGTTTGGTTGAGAGCTTTACAAATTCATGACTTTTTTTTTTTTTTTGGTTGACAAAATGTAAAGTAAATAAGGTTTGACAAAAATAATGCCACGACCCATCATATTTACGATATGATCAAATGTCAGTAGGCAATGAGGCTACATCAATGCAACAATATGAGGAAATGAAAATGGCTGCTGGGCATACTACAATTGGCTGCTACTATATAAACATAATTGGTCAAGATCACTTTACATTTCTATTGAATTCCCAATCTGAATTTCAAATACACAAATCCTTTCTTGTATTTGAAATACACTGAATTTTTTTTACTTGTAACCAAACGCTTGAAATATTAAAAGATGCATTTCCTTAAAATAACCAAACAAATTTAAGTGTAAATCATATGAAACAAAATAAAAAAACAAATTAAAATTCACAAATCAATTAAACAACTTTAAATGAAACTCACCATCATGTTAACTTAAATAATTTCCAAACTTAGAGAAATACAATTCAAATGCTTAGTTAAGACATACCACACAAAGCCTTAATATACACAATTGAATTAAATCAACACTTCTAGCTCTATGTTAGGATGGTGTATGATGTGATATATATATATATATATATATATATATATATATATATATATATATATATATATATATATATATATATATATATATATATATATATATATATATAGTTTTGTGATGTAATATTTGGACCGGATGTTAGGATGTATGCCGAGACTAGATGGGTGTATACTTTGTAGAGGATGAGTCGTTAGCCTAATCAAGGGGACTGCTTTAAGAAAATGCTTATAAATAAATATAAATGCTTTCTTTGTAGGTTGCTCAAACCCCTAAGAATAATCCAAGTTAAGACAGGTAGGTTAAGTCCAAATTATATATATAACTGCTTCGGATTGTATGAACGTTTAGCAAACTACTATTTTACATGTATAGTTAAATTTACTTTTCCATATATAAATGTAATTTTATAATATAAATTAGGATTAGTGCTATGGGGAATTAGGATGAATAGTGGCCAGAAGACTTTGTCCCAGGTGCCCTGTGATGCCTTTGAAGCAAACACATCCAGATCAAAAAAAAAGAGCAAACCAAATCAAGAGAAAGAAGGAGGAAAATAATAAGACATGAAGAATGAAGACCCCCATAACATATATTCATTTTAATTATAATTATTCTTTCATATTCGGGTTGTATAAGGGTAAAGCTCATCTACCCATCTTTTCTTTTTTGGATTGTACGACGGAACCCACACGCCTTTTATTCATTTGTCATAGTCTATAAAATTGTGTGATGTTGTGTTTAGATTGTGCATTAGAATTGCATACTTTTCCTAATTTCTTCATGTTTGATATTTGAATGTGTGGCCTGGATGTGGTAGGCTCTTAAGATAAAATTATTTTTTCTATCCAACTAACAACCCGCCTTTAAAATTTAAAATAACTCAAAACCTCATCATAATGCCTAGGAAATAAATAAGATAATTAAAAGATTTAGCAACCCCTTAGCTGTATGATTGTATGTCTCACATCATGCATATCATATTCCTTCTTCCTTGAATATGGGGGATTTCCATCCTTGCACGATAGGAGAATGCTTGACCTATGAGGGCATCACTTGTGGTGGAAAACAACCCCTTCTCGCTGATTTAGCCAATAACCCTATTTCATCATCCCAAGTCTTTGTCCAAATGAATGTGTCAAATTGAAATAAAAAATTATAAAAATTTTCATCATAATTAAGATCAATGTGTTTAATTATTTTATTTAAGTGATTCTTTATTAATATAGATATTTTAGATCAATTAATGTCATTTTGTAATTTTTTTGAGATTTTAAAATTAATTATTTGAATAACTTATCTAGAGAGAATTGAAAATTGATAATCTTTAATCCGATAGCTAAAATGCATTCAAAAGTTTATAGGAAGTAAATATTTAATGAAATAATCATACCTAAAAAGTTTCAAGTTAATTAAGCATGAATTTTAGAAGTGATTAATGAAATTTAAATTTTCAAAAAAGTTAAATTATTCTTAAAATATATAGTAATTTTTTTAGCAATTTAACTTATCAAATTCCTCCCTAGATGTATAGGGGTCATTCATAATTTTTAACTTAAGAGCCGTTTGGGATCACTTTTGTTTTTTATTTTTTATTTTGTATTTTTGTCTTGCTTAAAAATAAATTTTTTTGGTTGTACTTGTTATTTTTAAAAACACTCAAAACAAATTTTAAATGTTTTGAGTGTTTTTTTTTTAAAAAATTATTTGTTTTTGAAAGAAAAAAAAAAATCACATAAAAAATACTATAAACAAACATGTTTTCAAAAACAACATAAAATAAAAAAAGAAAATATAAAATAAAATTGTTCCCAAACAACCCCTTAGTAATTATTTTTTAAAATTCTTAAAATTCTAACATGTTAATTAATAGAATTTTAAATATCTTATCAAATCCTAATTAAATTATATTTTAAATTTAATTAGATTTAGAGGGATTAATAAATTTTTTGGTGCCTTTGATGTTAATAAAGATGGTTTAAACATTTTGGTGTATTTTTATAATTTTAATAATTTTTAATTAAAAATTTATTAAAATTATTCTAATGCATTTAAAAATTATAACTTTTCATTAAGAGCTCTAATTGACTTGAAAATTTTATGATAAGTAGACATTTACACTAGGTATTATTGACCTCACTTTTAGAGTGAGTTTTCATCCCCTTGTTGACCTCATTTTTGGAATGAGCTCTCAATCCCTCCATCTTAGACATAAGACTTCTCTTAGACTTCAAGAGTTCCTTAATCTTAAGGCACATCTAGTGATTAGATGGACACTTAACCTAACCCTAGAGACTTAGAAGAGGTCATGTGAATAGGTCATGCCCAGGGGTGTTAGAAAAATTTGCCTACCCCATAGCTTGAACCAACACCTCACTTCCTTCCTTCAAGTCAAATTAAAATCAACTCCAAGCTCATATCAACTTCAACTCCAAATCAAACCTTGAATCAATTTCAAATCATGAATCAAACCCAATCAAATCCAAAATGCCCTTTGATTCTATCTTATGGACTTAGCTCAAATTAACTCCAAATCAAACCTTGAATCAATTTCAATAGATTTTCTCAAATCATGAATCAATTCCAAATAATCGAAACCAAAGATTGAAATCCAAATTCAAATTCCAGAAATATTTCCTAAGTCTTTTGATTCTATCTTATGGGCTTAACTCAAATCAAATCCAAATCAATTCAAATTCAAGAAATTTTCTCATAACCCATTTATATTCTCATTTATATTCACAAATATAAATGAAATATAAATTCAAATATCCAAAACCAAATTCAAAGCTCAAACTCAAATTCAACCAAAATCCAACCTAAGCCTTTCAAATCAAATTCTTGAACTTAGCCAAATCAAACTCAAATCAAGCCAAACCCTAGATTTTACATCCTAATTTAATCAATCCTTCAATCATGAATCCAAATATAAATATAAACTTTAATCCTCAAACTAAAACTAAATTCAAAAATCAAACCCAAGTTAAACTCATGTTCACTTTTTGAACTTAAAATTGTCAAATGAATCAAAACCCATTTGACTCCAAATATCTTGCAAATGGATTTATATTTCAATCATAAATCCATATGTGAGTTCAACCAAACTTGATCAAGCCAACTAAACCCAATTGGCTCACTTGACCCAAAGTGGCCAATTTCACCTACATGAACCAAAATTCAATTCAATTCAAATCAAAGTGAATTAAGCCAATCCAACTTCATGACATATTTGTTGATCATCATAGGTTAATCAATTGTCATGAATTGGGTCAAACCAAGTCAACCTAGCTGAACCAAGCCATCCCTTTAACCCATATGAACCCAAACTAGCCAAATTGCAACCTAAACCAAATTGATTGAACCAATGGCTCAAGTTCACTCCAAATTGATTATTGAACTTGACCAAAGCCTCAATAAACCCAATTTGACCAATTGACCAAACAACCCAGCCCATTGAACCCAACTTGACCAAAAAGGTTAAATCAACTTGAAATTAAACCAAATCAAAATTAATTGAAATCAAAGCCTATAATATATTCCACATGATCAACCAAACTCAAACTAAGACCGATTCAAGCCAATTTGGTCAATTAGGTCAAATTGGTAACTTAGCCCAAATTGACCTAAAGGATCAAATTGGCCAAAATCCAAATTAAATTCAAATTAAACCAAATTGATTGAAACAAATTGAACTAATGCAATCAAAATGATCATTTGAACTTGACCCAACTCTTGGTTTGACCTAATTTGACTAATTGGTCAACATAACCCATTTTGACTCAATTTGACCCAAATGGGTCAAATTAACCCAAATTAAACCAAATGAACTTCAAATGACATAAACTTTGGTCCAACTTACTTTTGAATCATTTCAAATCTACTCAAATCAAATTCAATACCAAATTACCACATTGTCCTTAGGTCAAGGGCATCTCATGAGAAAAGACACTTGCCCAAGTCATTTCTCTTCCTGCCACTTGACACTCATCCATCCACAGGCACCAAGGACATGATTTTCTAACCAAGTAGTAGTTGGGGCAATATTACTCATGGGGATGAAATCACCTCACCTCTCCCATTGGAACACTTGGCATGAAGAACCCCTCCTCCTTGGCTGACACCCATTTGTCCTTCATGGCAACCACTTTTCATGCCTTAGCCAACCATAAGGAGCCACCCAGATGATTCTCTATTCCCAACCACCCAATAAATGACATGAGTTTAGCCAAAATTAAACAAAGAGTTAATTTTCAATCACTTTTCATTCTAATTAGGGCTAAAGAACCCCATTCCTCTCATTCTCCTTTCCTAGAGCTCCACCAATCACCCCTATTTCATTTTGAGAGAAATACTTAAAAGTGGATTTTAGAAAAAACCATGAAAACTTCATTTGATGTGAAGGCAAAATCTATGATTCCAATGCTCTCTCTTTTCATTGAGTCATCACCACCAAATCATCCCCAATGAGGTAACTTTAAAACCATATTAGATCCTCCATTTGTGATAATTTTTTTGCACAATTTTAGAATTTACCCAGATAATCGCATTTCTAAATCATCCAATAAATAATTTCAAATAATCGAAAATGAGTCCATTTGGATAAGTTTTACTTAGAATTTCTTTTTGCAAAAATACCCTAATTTTACGCTCACCGCCAAGTAGATCTTCTCATAGCTAGATAAACTGATCGAGGATCGTGGACCCTTATCTCATTTGATTCAATCACCGACAATGTTCATATCTAGGCTCATCACATGTATCAATGATCATGGCCTCGATTTATGATCTTTTCATTACAACGATCACGATCTAAAAGAAATCGCCTCAGAATATTGCATAAACCGCCATCTCTTTGAATGTAATCGCAAAAGTCATGGCGTACAAGATGCTATTCGTCATACGCCAATCAAAGCAAAGTGTTAAGTAGGAAAATCAATTTTTATTTAAAAATTATTCAAATCACCTAAAACTTCAAAATTCATAGAAATAAAAAATACTTAACTAAAAATAAAACAAGTCGTTAGATTCATCTTTCCGAGAGAAATCCAACAAACCCAAAATCCCCAAATTTCATTAAATATTTTGAGCTTAATTTGAGTTTTAGAAAAAATCAAATTTTTCTTAATTAAACTACAAATATATGTGAGATTAAGTTGAAATTTTTAGAGGTTAAAATAGATGTTAAAATACACCTACCATAAAAATTTTAACTCAAAATGACCTTTGGATTAAAATATATTGAATTTTGAGTGTCAAATGATTTATTTTAATGAAATAAATTAACATAATTTATAAAATCACTTAAATCAATTGAAACTTCTTAAATTCGTAACTTATTGTAGAAAATCCAAAAAAATATGAACTCAAGTTCATCTTAAAGATAATTCAGAAGAGAATTCAATAAAATTATTTCTAATTAAATTTGAATAGTAGATTTTCTTAATTATGATTTATTTAAAAACTTAATAACCTTAATTACTCCCTAATTACTTCATTAATTAATTCCAAACTTCTCAGGCATGTTTAGTGGGATAACTTCTACCTCCCTTAATTTTCTTGGAATTTATTAATGAGTAAATTAGGGAAATTAATTAATGAACCCTTAATGACTCTATTAATGTAATTAAGGTTAATTAAGCATGTGAAAAGAGGTTTAATTCCTTGATTAAGATAATTAAATATTGTTTAAGTGATTAGAAGGTTTATGGAATGATTTTGGGATATTTTCCTTAAGCTATTCCCTAAACCCCCTTTCCTTCCTTAATCTAAATTTAATTAAGAGCTAATCCACTAATGACCTAGTTAATTAACTTGATAAAATTTTCAAAATATTCAAACTCAATCACTTCTTGGGTAGATGCTTGGTGTTCAATAACCAAAGTAGCTTAAGAAAATCATACCAATACATGTAAGAGTTATGAAAGTGCTTAAATTAAACCCTTTAGCTAATTAATCATTAATTCCAATTATATTTACCTTTCTTTCCTTGCCATGATTTAAATTCCTGATTTTATGTCACATTGTCTCATAATTATTTGATTAAATATGTTAAAGTGGTATAGGTATTAATTAATGAACTTAATCTACACCTTAACCTAACCAAAGCTTAAAATTAATCTAATCACCTAAAATTAAACTAAAATAATACACACATGTGGAATGTGACCATAAAACCTTCTCACATTTCCTAATTCAAATCAAACTCAAAATAAAATGAAAGTCTTTAAACAACTTTTGATTCTTCTTTAAATGATCTTACTTCATAAGATTGTCTTTAAGAACTAATTAGATTGAATGAAATTACAATTTACATCATTTTATTTCTTTCCTAGCATACTAAATGTGTATGTCATATGAAAATCATGCATCCATGTCTTTTGAAAATAAAATTAAAATGAAAAGTTTTCTTTATGTCAAATTGCATGTTTTGGCTAAAGTAAGATATGAATGGCTATTATCACTACTAAATCTAAAATTATTTTCAAAACTTATAAACCAAACATTACAAATGGAAAGTATGCTATCTATAAGTACTTATGAGCTTGTATGTGAATAGTATAAAATGTGTTTGTTATTTTCCTTTTCTTAACATAGATTGTAAATTTGCAAAGTGTAAGCATTTAAAAAAGGACATACACACTTGTTTGAAATATATTCCTATACACTCCTATGTTAGGATGGTGCATTGTTTGATGTTTACTTTTATTTTTTGATGTGATGTTTTATTCTAGATGTTAGGGTGTATGTGTATAGAATAAATGGTAGGATAATTTAGTCTAATCATTGTCTTCTATAGGAGATTGTGCTTAAGGGATGCTTTAATAAAAATGTAACTACTTTTGTTGTACAAGTTGCTTATACCCATAAGCATAATCCAAAATAGGCCAGGTGGACTTGGTTACCCATATGTAGGGTGCTAAGTCCAATATATTTATATACATTCTTTGAAATGTGTGATTTGTTCAGCTAATCTCTATTCTACAGGGTTTTAGTTAGATTTACCTTTTCCCTTTTCGTGTACTTTTACAATTAGGATTTTGGAATGATTGTTATGGGGGATTAGGATGAGCATTGGTTATAAGATCACATCTTATGTACCATGTGAAGCCTTTGGAGTATCCATATTCCAACCATCCAAAAGAACGAACCAAAAGAAGAAAAGAAGAATGAAGAAATGAAGAATGTAGACTCCCATAACATGAATTTCTTATTTAATTATAATTAATTCATTTGTAATCCGAGCTGTATAAGGGTAGAGCTCGGCTACCCAATTTATTTTTGAGTTTGTGCGGTGGTGCCCAACCACACTTGGCCTTTTATCCTTTTGTGTTAGCTTTATAAAATATTTGATGTTTGTTTAGCTTGTGCATTAGAAATGATATATTTTCCTAGTTTCTTCCTTGCTTGATGTATGGCCTGGATGGTGATTAGGCTCTTAGGAAAAAATAAATCTTCTACCAAATTAATTAACTCAAAATTAAAAATAAACAACTCATAACCTCATTTAAAGCCTAAGTTAAAATCAAGATAAAAGAATTAACAACCCCTTAGCTGGATGAGAATTTCTTTTCTAACATCATGCATAAAAGCATATTATTTCACTCTTGATTTGGAGGGCTTCTACCTTTGCTAGAGAACTTGCTTGACCTTTGAGAGCCATGGTAGAAACACACCTCCCCCTTCTCACTGATTTTGGCCCATGATCTTATTTCTCATGCATTAGGCATATGAATCTTATAAGCCTAAGTCAAATGATTGTCCAAAATAAAATTAAAATATATGAAAATTTTGCATTAGATTTAAGTCATTTAAATCATATCCTTACATGATCTAGTCTCTTTAGGGAGTGTGTTTAAGGACTTAGTCTCTTTCTAAATAAACAATACCCTAGCTATCTTGCATAAAGCATAAGACTTGCCTACATGTATTTAAAATTATAGGAAGAGTTAGTACCACCCCAGGTTGTAAGACAATGGGTGATTTATCCTCTCTTACAGAGGTAAACCATATGACCATTTTCATCTTAGATTTAGGTCATGCATTGGCCCTCGCCAAAGCTCTTTAGATTTAGGTTCTAAGGTTGTTATTTCTCTTCGGGGCGTGAGCATAAATCCTCACCTCTTATACATTTCCATGACCTTGCATCATGGAATTATAAGCCCTAAATTTCTAATAAAAATCTAACTCAAATAAATAAATCACTTCAATTTTAAAGATATAAAGCCCAATCATAAGATAGTTTGAGATGCGGTTTCTAGCATCAAGTATCTCCTCCATATCTTTGTGGCTTCAATAATAACTCTCCCTTGATCAATCCCATTTGATCTTCCAAAATAAACTAATTTATTGATACTAACCTTCAAAAATCTTTGGAGATAATGATCATTTACCTTAATCGAGTATTCTAAGGAATCTCATTTCTTAAGATGTAATTAACTATGAGCTTGCCTCAGGGAACTTAACTAACGATTTAAAAAAATAAACCCTTTACTTTTCCATGTAAAGTGGGGAAGAATCTTGTACATAGACCCATACTTAAAGAGTCCTTATTGAGGTGATTAGGTCCATTGAAAGGTGGTGACTTCTATCTTCGAGATAGTACACCTTCCTCAATGTCACGATCACCTAATAAGAACATATGTGGATCAATGGTGTCCCAACTAAAGATATTTTTGTTTTCATTTATCCTCTTCAAAATAATAGATGAAGAAATATTCACCATGATTTTCTAGACTATGGGAAGTTCCTCTCTCCATCTTTGGTAAATGATTTTGTCTTCAAGTATCGAGGGTTTGTATTTTATATGAATCGAGAATATCCTTCTTTCCATTGGCACTTAGTTTATTTCATCCTTTGTTAGCTAACATCTTTAGGTTTTAGGACCTCATTCCATCTGGTCTTAAAACCCTATTTCCAATGAAAATAAACATTTAATAAAAAAAATAAATAAAAGACTTCCTCACTATTTCTATGAAAAGGTTCATTTCAAAAAAAAGAAAAGAATAAATCTTATGAAAAACATCATCTTTCCAAAAGCACTTTTTCAAAATGCATAATAAAATATTTTTACAAAATTTTAAAACCCTCATCTAACAATCTTCATTGTTATATAGGACCTTAAGAAAATAAAATAAAATAAAATAAAATCCAAAATCATTCTTTTCAAAAGTACAAGTGAACTTCCTTATTCAATTTATTAAATGAGGACTTCACTTTCAAAATCAAAATCAACAATCATATTTTCAAAATCATATTTTCAAAGCACAATGAACACTTTCATTCAATATACCTTTATTGAATGAAAGTTTTCATTTCAATCAAAATCAAAAGTCAAATTTTCAAGAGCACAAATGAACTTTATTCAATATACTAAATTTATTGAATGAAGGTTTTCATTTTCAATCAAAATCAACAATCACTTTTCAAAACAAATGAACACTTTCATTCAATATACTCAATTTATTGAATGAAAGTTTTCATTTTCAATCAAAATAAATAATCACATTTTCCAAAGAATAAATGAACACTTTCATTCAATATACTCAAATTTATTAAAAAAGTTTTATTTTCAGTCAAAATCAACAATCACATTTTCCAAAAGCACAAATGAACAATTTCATTCAATATGCTCAAATTTATTCAATGAAAGTTTTCATTTTTAATCAAAATCAATGATCATATTTTCTAAAAGTGCAAATGAATATCTCCAATCAATATACTCAAATTACTGAATAAATATTTCATTTCAAAATAAGAAACAATAATCATCTTTTCAAAAATAAAATCAACAAATACCTTTTCAAAAATCAGAATTAACAATCATCTTTACAAAATTAAAACAACAATTGGATTCTTCATTTAGCATACCCAAATTTGCTAAGTGAATATCCTCTTTTCAAAAAATCAATAAACATCTTCAAAAATAATATTTGGATCTTCATTTAGCATACCCAAATTCTAAGTGAAAACCTCTTAAAAAATAAACAACATTTGGATCTTCATTTAGCATACCAAATTTGCAAAGTGAAAATCCTCTTTTTCAAAATTTGGATTTCCTTAGCATATCTAAATTTGCTAAGGATCCTCTTTTCAAACAAAGATCAAAATAATGAAACACACTTGGATTTCTTTAGCATACCTAAATTTCCTAAGGATCCCCTTTTTAAAAATCAACAAAAGTCAAAATAAACCACATTTGAATTTTCTTAGCATACATAAATTTGCTAAGGATCATACTTTTCAAAATTAAAAGAAACACATTAGATCTTAAATTTGCTAAGGATCCTACTTTTAAAAAATCAAAAGAAACACATTAGATTTTCTTAGCATACTAAATTTGCTAAGAATCCTATTTTCAAAATCTTTTCAAAACAAAAAACACTTGATTCTCATTTAGCATACCCAAATTTGCTAAATGAGAATTCCATTAAAATCACAAATGATTCACAAAAAAAAACAAAGAAAGAAACAAAAGAAGAAATTATTTTCAAACATCTCACTTAGCATACCCAAATTTGCTAAGTGAATAAATCCAAAATCTCAAAAAACAAATCAATTGACCCTTTACTTTAACATACCCAAATTTGTTAAATAAAGGGTCCTCAAAATCAAAATTAAAATTCAAATATGAACCTATGGAAGCATCTTCAAACAAAATATTTGAACCCATTTTCAACATATCCAAATTTGTTGAAAATGGATTTTATATCAAAAATTCCTCTTCCAATCAAAATCTCAAAATATTCTAAATCATTTGAACTCAACTTAACATTAAAATGTTGCATGAGTTCAAATTCTAAATTCAAATTCAAGTCAAGAATTGATTCAAATTTATTTTCAACATTACGACTTTCGCTCAGATCAATTTGATCGCTCATTTTGAGATAGAATGCACATAAGTATGTGTTTACCTTTCCCCATGGGATGGACTTGGCCCAGGATCAGGTCAGCCTTTCCCATTTTGATTACACCCACCTCATTCATTTTGAGGAGGTTTGAGGGATTACATGTGAGGGCACTCCTCACCATAAGTGACACAATGAGCGTGCGGTCATTCAGATATGCCTGACAACATTCCCTCATCTGGAGGAAGGCAATGGTAGTTTATAGTGTCATCGCATGCATGTGACTGTTAGTGGGTTGTTTCATGTCGCCTGAGGCTAGACCCACTCATTAGCACCTTAAAGGGAAGGCTCGATCCCGGGATAGTCCCTCCCTAAGGTTGGGTCTAGTTCTTACTCGCCCTCACCAAGACTCGGAGGAGGAACAAAAATTGCATGATAAAGTGATCCATACACACATCAAGGAGATGGAGGCCTACATGTGGTTATGGAGGAGTTGCCCACTTTGATTTCCTCACAAAGAACCCATTTTATCCTCTCTCTGTAGAGAGGATGCGAGGATCTACTTCACCTCCACCAGCTCCAATTTCACCCCATAGAGAAGAGGTCATATGTTGCCTCCATTCATTCTGCCAAGTTGGCGAGCTACATGTTCTGAGTCTGGAGCTCAATTTGATTGAGATCTATCTCCCCAGTGGGGAAGCATCTATGGAAAGAGAGGGCCATGGAGGCCCATACTACAGTTCATATCACTAGAGAGGCGAGGTTTGGCAGCCGCCTCGACTCATTGATTTTCTGACTGCGCCATCATCATACATACAAGATTCTACTTGCGGGACTACTCACAAAGGAGGAGAGAGCTATTTTGGTGAGAGTGGTCTCACCACACCGCTCTACCCCCCCACCGCCTCCCCATGTTTCAAAGATCCGTTCCCAAGGCCATGAAGGCCATCCGTGAGAAGAGAACCTTGGTGATCCATGGCCAAGGGATCCCATTCCATTCACTCCCATGGTGGTCGAAGCCTCCTTGACTTCCGCCAGGGGTGAAGGAATGGTGACCCTAAGCATAGGTCCCTTCACCAACACCACCATAAGAGATGGAGATGGTTATAGTATAGAGGGAGAGGCAACCCGGCACATGATCATAGAACCTCCTAGAGTGTCCCCCATGAGGTAGTGACAGCCAAGAGTGTATATCTTCTAGACAACCCTCATGGGGTTGATTCTCCAGCAAGGGAGGTCCTGCCTCATAGTACATGATGTGATCCCACCACCGTCAAAAGCATTTGTGCCCCATAAATCATTCTTAGATGACATAGTATCACATTCCATGAAAGAAGAAGGAGATCCTAGATATGATTGTCCTGATGAGGAGAAGGTCACTTTGATCCCAATGAAGATGATTTGTTGGGAGACTGTAGGGGTTTGCATGATGATACCAGGATCCCTCCTCAGAAAGCATCGCTATGGAAGGTGTTAAGGCAAGCAGAAGACAGCCCCACTTGACCCAACACCTCCTAGCAGATAAAGTAAAGATGAAAAGATAGATAAGATGGAGAAGAGGCTCGAAGATCTATTAGCAGTTATCTTAGCATTGCAGAATAAAGCCCCAGCAATTCATCCTACCACCACTGAGACTAATCAACCAAAGTTGGTGCATGTCTTAGACCCAGCCAAGACTTTACCTCCAGTTGAGCAAGGTAACACCAGTATAGGAAGGTAGGATAGTACCTCCATACTGAAAAGATATCAAGTCCATGGTAAGACAGTGAAGGAAGCATTGGCTCAAGCTGGAGGATCATCGCTAAAGGGTAGACCTACCGGAGGAATTTGATGCAATCCAATATCCTGGGGTTTTGTACACCTTCCTTCAAGAGTTTTGATGGCGTTGGAACCCGAGGCAACACATCACATTTGAGCTAATTGCAATGCATAGTGATGCTTTACTCTTTCTCTCTTTTCAGCTTAGTAGGATAGCTTTTGATTGGTATGTCAACTTCCCAATAGTTCAAGAAAGATTTTGCTAAGTTGGAGCAACTTTTATTAAGAGAGGTTTGGAGCTCAAAGAAAGTCACTTGATCTCGTTGTGGCTCAACAAAATCATGGTGAGTCTCTTATTGATTACATTCTCAGATGACATAATTTGAGTATGAAATGTGAACCATAACTGTCTAAATAGCATGCCATCGAGATTCTGCTTAAGAATATCCATGGCCTAGTTGCCTTCATGCTCAAAGGCTTCACCATCAAAACTTTTGAGAAATTAATCAACAAGGTGGCTAACTTGCAAGGTGAAGCCAAATAGTAACCTTCTTTAGATCTACCAATAAAGCCAAAGAACAGTTTAAGAGACCTCATGCTCCATAGCTATTGCTTCCACCTCCTCTACCACCACCGAGGCAGCCATATCGATCACCATAACATCCTCCATGGACTGCACCACCTCTTCCTCAATCACATCATCAACAGTAACGGTACACATACCCACTGCCAGGTAGCTATGGTCCACCTACTCTTTTGGATAAACTTAACAAACCATATTCATTTAAGAGGGAGGTAGTTAGGAAAATCTTTAAGAATCTCTTAAAGAAACTTGACTTTCAGCTACCCAAACCTAGAAGGCCGGAGGAAGTAGGCAAAAGTAATTATCCTAACTTTTTCCCCTACCAATGTATACTAGGTCATGTTTTGGAAGATTGCTTCACATTTAAGGACTGGCTGAACATAGCTTCAAGACCGGTGATATAGTCATCCCAAAGGAATACCCTATGGAACAACCATCCAGTTCCATTAGGATAATCCTTGGGGATACTTGCGATCCTTCCAAAACTAAAGAAGGTTGGGATATCTCCTTATCCAAAACCTCTAAAAAAATTATTCATAAAATCAAGAAACCTTCCTTGCAGGTCCTGAGTCAGCTCAAATCCCCAACATCAAGGAAGGTTTGCAAGTTACCAGATCCAACTCAAGGAAAGGGGAGCTCAACGAGCACAAGTGCCACTAGATAGCCAAGAAGCCAACCACCATCGAGTCTACCCTAATCCTCAGCTACCACATTATTAGCTACCACTATTTTAGCTAGTTCTTCTTCTACTAGCAGACATCTTGTATCAGCAGATGAGGGCATCAAATACCTAACCCCTCTAACTTTACTAGATTTCTACTTTATACCTCCTATCAAATCCAAGAAATTGAAGAATAAAGTTAGCTTGAATTGCATCTATGTCACTTCTGATGGGTTGTCTGAATCTTTTCTAAATAACTCTTTAAGTCTAAATAATAAATATAACATGATCTTCTTCTCGAGAGTTGGATTTTTTCTACTGAATACTACGGGTTCTCCTCTTGAGATAGACTTGGAATCATCTGACTGAGGGTCCCATAGGAGAAGCGTAGAGCCTGAACGATGTGTAGAACCCCATTACCCACCACAAGAGATCAGTCAACCTCCATAGTGGCAAGGTTCTACCTCCCAGGGAAGCACCTCAAGATAGAGGGAAATAAGTTATTGGTTTAGAGGATTGAGAAGCCCCTCCATAGGATGTTCCACCCTTGGATATGCTTGTGGAGGATCAGCCTAAGGTGGACTACAATGTTATCTCTCACCTAAGAAAGTTTCCATCTAAGCTAAGCATATATAATGCCCTTGTCTTATCTAAAGAGATGAGAGAATCATTAATCAAGGCTCTCCTTGATCTTGAGAAATGCTTAGCTCAACATTATTGGTGAGGAGGCACATTAAGCTGGAGATCACTTTCACGGATGAAGACCTTCTTCTGGGACATGGAGCACAACCATCCCTCTATATTAGGGACATGGTATTGACTTGCGAGTTCTCATCATCCAGTGCATTGAACATTATGACTCTAAAGACCCTTGCCTATTTGAAGATTGACATCTCCACACTCTGAGGAGATCGGATGATGTTGAGAGGATTTAATGAACAATGCGAGTGGGCTTTAGGTTCCATAGTGTTACCTTTGGAGATAGGTGATTGGAAGACTAAAGTCAAGTTTTACATTATTGATTCAAATACTTCATTCATCTCTTTGCTCAGAAGGCCCTGAATACATCAGAACAAGATAATTCCATCCTCCCTCCATTAATGCATCAAGTTCAGAAAGGATGGGTTTGAGTACTATGTTAAAGGAGATGAAAAGCTATTTTTAGTTAGAGAGGTTGAGATATATGAGGATGTGACCTTCTATCTTCCTCAAAACACCCTTTCTTGTAAACTTGGGCAAAACTCAAATTCAAAAGAAAAATAAAATGAAGAAAAAGAAAAAAGAAAAAGAAAAAAAAAGAAAAGAAAAAGGAAAATCCAAGTGAACAAGAAAAGAAAATTGAAGAAGAAATAGAGCCACATATCACATTCTACCCACGGTTCACTCCATCATATAGACATGTGGATAGGATGACTCGACTCCACCAAGCAGAGGTAGAGGTAGAAATAGGCGTGTGAGGTGGAAGACCCCCGTTGGCCATCACCAACAGAGTTATGTTCAGTTCATGGAGTACCCTACTATTCACATAGACTTGGAATCAAAGGATGAGTCTAATGTGATTAGCATACCAACCAACCCCTCTCGGGTTTCATTGGAGGTGACTGAAGACAATGATGAAGATCAGCCTCCGTGCAAAGCAAAGTATGAATCATGTATGTAAACTATCAAGTTAGAACCTTTTCATTCACTTTCACCTCAAAAAGTTGAAGGTTTAGTAATTAAGAAAACCCCTAAGTCTTCCAGTGACATGAAGCCAAAGAGATTCTTCTTGGGATCATTATCCTCAAATCTTGAAGGTGAAGTAAAACTTGAGGAGAATTCATATAAAGAATTAATGGAATTACCATTTGACTTTTACCGCCTTGTGTTCATAATCTTATCTGAAGGTTTCCTCATACATGGCAAGTGTCAGTATTTTAAGATGTTGTGGAATAGGTGGAAGCATAATCAAGAAAGACTAGATGATGTGGATTGATGATGACGCTTTACTTGTGCATAATCATTTGAGTCGATAGTTCTTTTCACACAACACCAACTCTATGAGAATGCGAAATCGGATGATCATGATCTAAATGAAAGATCAATTGAAGAGATCCACCCAGGCTATGGATGAAGAAAAACCAATGACTAATTTTATTGATTGAGTTTAAAGACTATTTTTGCATGGAGTTATGAAGAGATGCCGGATTATCTCCTAACATAGCCCACAAACTAGTAGATCTCCGCTAACCTTATCAAGCAAGCTCCTAGATGCATGTGATTAGAAATTGAACAACATTGTCAAGTCAAGAAATTGATGATGGTTTCATCGGAAGAAAAATACCCCTACCGGTTAGCCAATGTGTAATAGTTAAGAAGAATGGCCAAATTTGCATATGTGTCAATTTAGGACTTAAAGGCATGTCCTAAGGATGAGTTTCCTCTTCCTATACTATTAATGGTGGACATCGCCTCATCTCAGTTTTCTTTCATGGATGGGTCATCCGCTATAACCAAATCAAGATGGCCCCCAAAGATGAAAGAAACACGCTTTTGAACAATCTATTATTATAGGGTCATGCCTTTCGCCTCTTAAAATGTACATACCAATGCCATGACTGATCTTCAATGAACTCATCCATCATCAGGTTGAGTGCTATGTTGATGATCTAGTAGTCAAGAGTAGAGAAAAGGAAGACCATCTCTTTGACTTGAGAGTAGTTTTTGAATGGTTAAGATAATATAACCTCAAAATGAATCCCCTAAAGTGTGCATTCAAAGTAGCTTTGAAAATTCTTGGGTTTGTTTCAATCGAAAATAGAAATAGATCTAAAAGATCAAAGCTATCTTAGAAATGCCACCTCCTAAAGAGTTTAACTCAACAGATCTTTCCAAGGATGGTTGGCATATCTAAGATGCTTTATTTCTCAACCTATTGGGAGATGCAAGACATTCTAGACTTGTCAAAGGATGCCAAGTTCAAGTGGGATGATAAGTGTCGCATGCCTTTGAAGATATCAAGTATTTGGTGAAGCGAGTTCTAGTAGCCTATCCGGGTGCCACTCATCCTCTACACTACGCATTGATGACTCTTGGTGCTTTGTTGGCCTAAGCCAATGATGAAGGGAAGGAGAGTGCTCTCTACTACCTCAACCATCTAATTCCTACTGAAGCGAACTATCCACCTATTGAGAAACATTGCCTAGCTTTGATCTTTGCATCCCAAAAGCTACGACACTATATGCTTTCTCATAAGGTGAACTTGATCTCCAGAACCAATCCACTACAATATCTCATGACATGACCAATGTTATTCAGACGTTTGGCATGCTGGTCCATGATTCTCTCATAATTTGATATCACATTCATTCTCCATGGTAAAAGGACAAGCACTAGCAGATTTCTTAGCAGCACACCCACTTCTTGATTCTCCGCTTAGTGATGATCTCCCCGATGAACAAATCATGAACTTGGAGGTTGACAACCACCATGGGAGATGTATTTTGATGGTGCGCTTCTTTTCATAAAGGGAAGCACCAATCTACTCTTCCAGAAAGGGTGGGTAGGAATAGTTCTAAACTCAAACCATGATGTGATGAGATTCTCATACTATCTTCCAACCTGCACCAACAATGCTAGTATGAGGCTTTGATTACTTGTCTAGAGTTAGCCATCACAGCGTGTCAAGAGCATCAACATCTTTGGGGATTCTCTTGGTCATCAATCATTGTCCCTACAAGGTTCTCAAACCCAAGCTTCATCATTACCATGAGTATACCATGAAGTTGTGGCCCAAATCAAGTCACCATCTACAAGGTTCCCAAGAGAATGCGAGATGCTTTGGCCAAACTTGCCAAAGAATTGGCAAGGAAGATGAGTCCATTCCAATAAGGGTCCAAAATAGACAAGTCATATCCCTTATTGATGTTGAACTCATCGAGAGACTTTCTCTTGAAGGGGAGGTTGTCGTTTATAAGGACAAGGAGCTGGATTGGAGGCAACCATTCATAGACTATTTGAACATCGACAAACTACCTCAAGAAAAGTCACAAGCCCATCAGGTGAAATAGAGAGCTCTCTCTATGCTCTATGATGGCACCTACAATGGTCCTTTGATCAAATGTGGTTACGTTGTTTAGATAAATATGAAACCTATGGCATTATAACTGAGGTATATTTAAATCTATGCGGAGTGCATCAATCCAGTCCAAAGATGAAGATGAAGATCAAGAGACTAGGATACTACTGCCTTGATGATTACAGATGGATGTAGCTAGAGATGCCAAGTCGTACATGGTGTGTCCTACATCAACCACCCAACATTCTACATTGGCCTCATGGCCATTTAAGGGGTATCAACATTGTGGGTCCTATCGATCCTCCTTCTTCCAAGGGTCATCGGTTCATCTTAGTACCCACTACTTTTCCAAGGGAGGCAATCCCACTCAGAGGTCACAAAGATGTGCTTCAATTTTAGAACCATATCATATAGGTTTGGGTGCCTCGATGAAATTATATCGATAATGTACATTCAAAAGCACCAAGATCAACAGCTTCAGAAGACATGGTATATATTGGAGATACTCCACCATCTACTACCCTGAGCAAATGGCTTAGTAGAAGCATTCAACAAAACTCTCATCCAAATACTAAAGAAGACTCTTGATGACAATAAGCGATATGAAAGGCTTGGTTGAAGCCTTGTGGGCCTACCACACCATATACCAAACTAAACTCAATCTACCATTTTTTCCTTAGTGTATGGGTCCGTATTCTACCTTTAGAAGTTCAACTCCCATCTAAGGATAGCATTGGGTAGCAAGATCACTACAGTAGAATGCAAAGTTGTGGTTAGAAGAGCTCAAAGGTTTGAGGAGAGTCGCCTATGGCATGCAGAACCTTTAGTACAATAAAATGATTCAAGCTCACAACAAGTCGGTCCACCCTAGGTCTTTCCAAGTAGAGAACTTGTGTTAGTCCTAAGGAGACCAATTATTGCCCCAAAAGATGGGAGGCAAGTTTGAACCCACTTGGGAAGGCCCCTATGTCATAGAGAAGGCCTACCAAGGAGGATCTTATCAGCTTATTGATTGTAAAGGGGAACACCCAATGCTTCCAATTAATGGGCTCTATTTGAAGAAATATTACCCATAAAACATATTTAAAAATAATTATCAAATAAAATAATAAAGATCTAATTCCATTTCATCAAAATCTTTTCTTCTTTCAAATCATTATTTGCTTATCTTGCGAATCCTCTATGATGTGTTTAGGATAGGTGTAAGAGTCCCCCAACGGCATCCTATCCCTTTTTCACAACACAAACATAATCATGCATAATCTCATGGCGCTATTAGAATAGGTGTGAGAGAACCCAAGAAGCATCCTATTTCAATTAGCATAGCTGAGTTGGGTATAAGAGAACCCAAGCGGCATCCTTTCTTGGTGGAATCCCGGCTACCATCTGGCACCATTTCAACAAATTCCCCAAACATGTTTAAGGTAGGTGTGAGAGAACCCAGAGCATCCTATTCCTTTAACACACAGCAATAAACAACACATATCTTTTATCTCGGCTATTTTTGATGTGAGAGCAAGCCCTGTGGCACTCACTCATTAGCTCTAGGTCTGGGTTACATGCTACCTCGCTAGTATGTCAGTTCATTTGATTATGAGTCCCACTTTCTTCCTAACGACCATGCAAACCAACGAGCGCCTTATTAGTATGGTAGACTTTACTACCCAGCCAATAAGCTACCTCATGTTGATTTTATTTAAGAAGATGTGAGTCCCAAGCTTTCTTCTTGAATTAATCATCATGATCTAGCTAGGTCGAGTATATTTGAGGTTTAGGATAAGTCCCCCATAGGCTCCTTTACTCTTGATTACTTTTGGAGTTGATGTAAGTCCCTCAGTGGCATTCACTCACCCTAGGTCAGATGGCACTCAAGTCATGACTATCCCAACAATCGTCACATAGGAGGATGTGAGTCCCAAGCTTTCTTCTAGTCGACAGAAAATGGGCACCTTAGTTGGTTGATATGTCGATGACTCACCCAGTGGATACACCACTCTTGGAAGATGTGAGTCCACGCTCCTTCTCCTTGAGTTCTCCACTGAATACCTATTTGATATATTCTTCTGTTTTGGATTAAGCCTTAGTCTCTCTCTGTGGGCATTCTATTTGGATCACATCCTTTGGACCCCATTTAGACACTACGTTACTCTGGATTGGACATTCCCCTTTCCTAGTAGCCACCCCTCTGGTTGGAGAATTTATTCAGCTGTAGATTCTCCTTGGTTCAAGAATTTGAGATAGTCTAATATAAGCTCCTTCTCAATTTGATCCCTCACAAACTAGGGTCCATGATAAACAAATAAACAAACAAATAATTCACTTTGTGGATTAGAATTCAAGCCCCAAAGGGCCCCTTTTCCCAAGCAAGCATCTATCTTTAGGTGGCCAGAACTCCCTATAGAATTATCCGACTACTGAGTTGAGATAAATCCTCCTCTCACTCCAGAGTCACCCTTAGTCGGTTCAATCTATTTTTCCATAAACAAGTTACCACAATCATTCACTTTGGAAGATGTAAGATTATGATGCATTCTTTCTAGCATGACTATCAAACCGAAGAGACCAGTCGGGTTCAATTTGCCCAAAATCAACCGATCACCTGGTCTTTTGTAATGGAAGATGTGAGTCCCCAAAGCTTTCTTCTTTAAATTGATCAAAAGGCACTCCTTTGGTTGGATAGTTCTCCCATCAGAAGCTACTCCTTTGGTTCAAGAATCGAGATAGGTCTAGGCTAATAAGCTCCTCCTCAATGTGATCCATCATAAACCAATGGAGTCCATCAAAATAAATAAATTTAAAATGAAATTAATCTTGACTATCTTGATGATCTAAGTCCCCATGGCATTCACTCAATAGTTACAGGTTGGTTCATTGCCCAAAGCATATCACCCGTGGTTCCTTATTTTGAAGATGAGTCTGCTTTCTTCCCTAACTTGACATACAAAGGCATCCTGGTTGGTTAGTCCTACCTTGGTTGGCAGACTATTCTTTGGATTAAATCAGTTAGCCCAAGGCCACCATGGTCCCTACTCGATCCATCACAACGATGGGACCATCAAAACAAATTAAAAATGAAATTAATTTTGACTATCTTTGAGTGATTTAAGTCCCTAGGCATTCACTAGTCGCCCCTAGTTGGGTTCAATATGTTGCCTTGCCAATAGATCACCCCAGCAACTGGTCCCTACTTTGGAGGATGTAAGTCTACTACACTTTCTTCCTAGTACAATTGTTGCTAAGAACATCCTTTGGTTGGCTAGTCCTACTGTGTTGGTAGACCCCTTTATTGTAACTGGTTGGTTCCCCATGGCTCTACTTGTAATCCATCACAAACTAATAGGGTTCATCCCAAATCCAAATTTTAAAATCTGAAACAAATTCAACCCTCGTCTCTTAGTGGAGTCAAACAACAAACAAAACAAACTCAACAAAATAAATCCAATCAACCTCCCCCAGTGGAGTCAATTAAATCAAAATAATCAAAACAAATTAAACAAATTAAATCAATTTATTCCCAGCGAGACTCAAATCAAATCAAACCTCTCATCCCCTTGTGGATGATTTGAACCTATTTCCTTAGTGAAAGGTTCACATACTCTATCCCTAGTGGATTCTTCTTCCCTCTTATGTCTGACATGAGTAGTCACATTGCACTAAGCTCAATTCCTTCTACACCTGAGTAGACCATTTCTAGTGCTTGTGATTGTCGTGTTGTTGATCATTTCGTCAACACTAATAATGTGTACCTTGTCACACACTCACCTATTGGCCCTTTGTTAACCTCTTTTTTGGAATGAGCTCTCAACCCCTCCATCTTAGACATAAGACTTTTCTTAGACTTTAAGATCTCCTTAGTCTTAAGACACATCTAGTGATTAGGTGGACACTTAACCTAACCCTAGAGACTTAGAAGAGTTAGCCATGGAATAGGTCATGCCTGGGGTGTTAGGAAAATTTGCTACCCTATAGCTTGAACCAACCTCACTTCCTTCCTTCAAGTCAAATCAACTCAAACTCATATCAACTTCAACTCCAAATCAAACATTGAATAATTTTAATGGATTTCTCAAATCATGAATCAATTCCAAATAATCAAACTCATGATTGAAATCCAAATCAAATTCAAAATCTTTCAAGCTCATTAATTCATCGGACTTAACTCAAATCAATAAATCAAACCTCAATCATTTGATATTCAAATCATGAATCAAAATCAAAATATGATTGAAATCCAAATTCAAATTCAAATCTTTCCTAAGTCCTTTGATTCTATCTTATGCACTTAGCTCAAATTAAATCCAAATTAATTCAAATTCAAGAAATTTTCTCATAACCCATTTATATTCTCATTTATATTCACAAATATAAATAAAATATAAATTCAAGTATCCAAACCAAATTCAAAACTCAAACTCAAATTCAACCAAAATCCAACCTAAGTATTTCAAGTCAAATTTTTGAACTTAGCCAAATCAAACACAAATCAAGCCAAACCCTTGAATAACTTCATGATTTAATTAATCCTTCAATCATGAATCCAAATATAAATACAAATTTCAATCCTCAAGCCAAAACTAAATTCAAAAATCAAACCCAAGTCAAACTCATGTTTACCCTTTGAACTTGAAATTATCAAATAAATTAAAACTCATTTGACTGCAAATCTCTTGCAAATGGATTTATATTTCAATCATAAATCATATGTGAGTTCAACCAAACTTGAATCAAGCCTTGATCAAGCCAACTAAACCTAATTGGCTCACTTGACCCAAAGTGGCCAATTTGACCTACATTTCAATTCACCCAAATCAAAGTGAATTAAGCCAATCCAAACTTCATGTCATATTTGATCATCATGATAATCAATTATCATGAATTGGTTAAACCAAGTCAACCCTTTAACTCATATGAACCCAAATTAGCAAATAACCAAAACTAAATTGATTAACCAATGGCTCAAGTTCACTCCAAATTGATTATTAAACTTGACCAAAGCCTCTCAAACCAATTTGACCAATTGGTCAACACAACCTAGCCCAATTGACCATGAACCCAACTTGACCTAAAAGGTCAAATCAACTTAAAATTAAACCAAACCAAAATCAATTGAAACCAAAGCCTACAATATATTCGATCAACCAAAATCAAACCAAGCCATGATTCAAGCCAATTTGGTCAATTGGTTCAAATTGGTCAACTTAACCCAAATTGACCTAAAGAATCAATTTGCCAAAATCCAAATTAAACCCAAATTAAACCAAATTGATTGAAACCAATTGAACCAATGCAATCAAAATGATCATTTAAACTTGACCCAACTCTTGGTTTGACCCAATTTGACTAATTGATTAACCTAACCCATTTTGACCCAATTTGATGCAAATGGTCAAATTAACCAAATTAAACCAAATGAACTTCAAATGACATAAATTTGGTCCAACTTACTTTTGACTCATTTCAAATATGCTCAAATCAAATTCAATACCAAATGACCATTTGCCCTTGGGTCAAGGGCATCCCATGAGAAAAGACATTTGCCCAAGTGGTCATTTCGCCTTACTGGCACTCATCCATTGGTCCACATAGCACCAAGGATGATTTTGACCCAAGGGTTGGGCAACATGACTCATGGGGTGAAATCACCTCACCTCCTCATTGGAATACTATGCATGAAGGACTTTCACCACCCCTTGGCTACGACACCCATTTGTCCTTCATGGCAACCACTTTCCATGCTTTAGCCAATCATAATGAGCCACCTAGGATGATTTTCTTCCATTCCCAACCACCCCAAGCCAAATGACATGTGTTTAGAGCCAAAAATTTAAATAAAAGAGTTAATTTTCATTCACTTTTCATTCCAAGGCATTAGAGGCTAAAGAAAACCCCCATTCCTCTCATTCTCCCTCTCCTAGAGCTCCCAAACCCATTGGCAATCACCCCCACTTCATTTAGGAGAGAAATACTTCAAAACCAAGTGGATTTCGATGAGGAAATGACGATCACCGGTGGAAAGTTCATTTCAACGTGAAGGTGAAAATCCAAGCTCATTCTAATTCCTCTTCCCTTGCTTAACAAAGTGCTCGAGTCATCACCACCGTCGAAAATCATCTTCGGTGAGGTAACTTTCAAAAACCCAAGCTAGCCTTAGGATCCTCCATTTGTGACATTTTTTCATGTGCTTTTTAGGAATTTATCCTAGATAATCTTGCATTTTTACTTTAAATCATCCCAATTAGAAAATAGAATTTTTTTCAGTGTGAATTGACACAAAAATGAGTCCATTTGGATAAGTTTTTACGAAGAATTTTCCTTCTTTCCAAAAATACCGACATCTCACCAATGGCGTAGTGCCGTCCATCCTCGGTTCATGGAATCGACAAATGATCATGCTGGATCGTGATGCCTTTGATCTTGACCGATGAACCATCCGATCTGCGTTGAATGATCGACGCATTGTGCATCGACACGCGATCCGCCTCCAGATGTGATGTGCCGACGGACCATCCGACGGATCAGCCCATCAAACCGCTCATCACGATCAACGCCGATTGATTTCTGCCCATCCGCCGACGCGCAATCATGCGCATGTCATGGCGCCGATCGGTTAAGTAAGAAAATTGGATTTTCTGATTTATAAAATTATTTAAATCACCTAAAACTTCAAAAATTCATAGAAAATAAAATACATAACCAAAATTGCAAACAATGGCTCATTGATTCGTCTTTCCGAGAGGAATCCATACAACCAAAATCCATAAATTTCACTGAATATCTTGAGCTTAATTTGAGTTTTAGTAAAAATCAAAATTTCTTTAAATAAACCCAAAATATATGTTAGATTAAATTAAAATTTTCAGAGGTTAAAATAAATGTTAAAATACACCTTCCATAAAAATTTCAAGTAAAAATGACCTTTAGATTAAAAGATATTGAATTTTGAGTGTAAATGATTTATTTTAAAAAAATAAATTAATATAATTCATAAAAATCACTTAAATCAATTGAAACTTCCTAAATTTATAACTTATTGTAGAAAAATCTAAAAACTATAAACTCAAGTTTATCTTAAAGATAATTCAAAGGAGGATCTAATAAAATTGTTTCTAAGTGAATTTGAATAGTATATTTTCCTTAATTAGGGTTTATTTAAAAACTTAATAACCCTAATTACTCCTTAATTACTTCATTAATTAATTCCAAACTTCTCAGGCATGTTTAGAGGGATAACTTTTACCTCCTCTAAATTTCTTGAAATTTATTAATGAGTTAATTAGGGAAATTAATTAATGAACCCCTTATCACTCTCTTAATGTAATTAAGGTTAATTAAGCATGTGAATTGAGGATTAATTCCTTGATTAATATAATTAAGCCTTGTTTAAGTGATTAGGAGGTTTATGGAATGATTTTGAGATATTTTAAGCTATTCCCTAAACCCCTTTCCTTCCTTAATCTAAATTTAATTAAGGGTTAATTCTAATGACCTATTAATTGATAAAATTCAAAACATTCCAGAACTCAATCACTTCCTTCTTGGGTAGATGCTTAGGTGTTCAATAACCTAAGTAGCTTAAGAAATTCACACCAAATCCACATGTGTGGGAAGAGTTATGAAAGTACTTAAATTAAACCCTTTAGCTTAATAATCATTAATTGTGAATCAATTGTATTAGGTTCCTTTCTTTCCTAGGATGCATTGTCGATTTAAATTTCTTGTGATTTTATGTCATACATTGGCTCATAATTATTTGATTAAATATATTAAAGTGGTATAGGTAAGGGGTAATTAATGAACTTAATCTACACCTTAACCTAACCAAAGTATAAAATTAATCTAATCTCCTAAAAATTAAAATTTTACACACATGTGGGGATGGGTAAGGACCAACAAACCTTCTCACACTTTCCTAATTCAAATGAAACTCAAAACAAAATGAAATCCTTTTTAAACAACTTTTGATTCTCTTCAAATGATCTTACTTCATAAGATTGTCTTTAAGAATTAATTAGAGTGAATGAAATTACATGCTTACATCACTTTATTTCTTTCCTAGCATGCTAAATGTGTATTTTATATGAAAATCATGCATTCATATCTTTTGAAAATAAAATTAAATGAAAAGTTCTCTTTATATTAAATTACATGTTTTGGCTAAAGTAAGATATGAATGACTATTATCACTACTAAATCAAAAATTATTTTCAAAACTTATAAACCAAATATTACAAATGAAAGTATGCTATCTATAATTATTTATGAGCTTGTATGTGGAATAAATATAAAATGTGTTATGTGATTTTCCTCTCTTTTTTAACATAATTGTATAGGATTTGAAAGTGTATAGTCCATTTGAAAAGGACATAACATTTATTTGAAATCTATTCCTATCACACTATGTCTTACTTAAGAAGGAACTCCACATCACACATATAAATTAAACAACCAAAATCAAACAAGCAAACATAAACTTTCTGCATGATTCTCTTTCCTTGCATTTCTTTTTGTACATACACATGTATTTAAGAAAAGTGGTATAGTAGTCTCAACAACCCTGGGGTTGTGAGGCTTTAAGTAGCCCTAAGTAAGTCTTGTACCTTACACCCCTGGTGCTAACAATGGTGTCGTACTCACTTATGTCTTTTATACTTTTAAATGTGCATATGAAAATGAATAAAAGAGCCACTCTCTTCTGCTTAACAAACAAACATAAACTTTTAGCATTCTCTTTCCATGCATTTCTTTTTGTACATGCACATGTATTTAAGAAAAGTGGTATATTAGTTTGGACAACCCAGGTTATTGAGGGCTTTAAGTAGCCTAAGTAGATCTTGTATCTTACACTGTTAACAATAATGTACTCACTTATATCTTTTATACTTGTAAATGTGCGTATGAAAAATGGATAGAAGAATCACTCTCTTCTACTTAATAAAATCATGCATACATGAAACATCCTAAATTTCTTTAAGATACCTCTCTTAGCATTCATTATTATGGTGTGTTAAATACTTGCATCGCATGTATAGATATGCTTAGGATTCATTCATGTGCATGATACATATGTGGGAAAGGAATAAAATGTTATGTGTTTTGTGATAGTAATTCACTTTACTTAATCTTAAAATGCATTTCTTTTTGAATAGGTTTGTTTAGAGAAAATCTAAACTTATGATTAATTAAAATACATAATAAAATATTTACTAAACAAAAATCATTAATGAATCAATCTTAGAAGTCACTTAAGGTAGGGAGGAAAGAGAAGTTCTCTTCTCTTTTTCTCTCTTTACAACATTTAGTAATTAAGTAGGTTCATTCAAACTAAATCAAATCATCAAATAAAATTAACCCATATTAACTAAATAACTTAAATGAGACCACCCTTCTAAGTTGAACCTTTTCACACTTAGAAAATCCTAAACTTAAAGCCTAGCTAAGCATACCACACAAACCTTACATGGCACACACATTAGGCTAAGTCACCACTTCTAGTCCTATGTTAGGGCGGTGCATGGTTTGATGTTTGCTTTTATTTTATGATATAATATTTTAGTCTGGATGTTAGGGTGTATGTACGTAGAATGAATGGTATGATGATTTAGTCTAATCATTATCTTCTGTAGGTGATTGTGCTTAAGGGGTGCTTTAATAAAAATGTACATGCTTTTGTTGTGCAGGTTGCTTACACCCTTAAGTATAATCCAAAATAGGTCATGTAGAATTGGTTACCCATGTGTGCGGTGCTAAGTCCAATTTTTTTATATACATGCTTAGGAATGTGTGATTTGTTTAACTAATCTCTATTTTGTAGATTTTAGTTAGATTTACCTTTTCCCTTCTCATGTACTTTTATAATTAAGATTTTGGAATGATTGTTATGGGGGATTAAGATGAGCATTGATTATAATATCACATCTTATCTACCATATGAATCTTTTGGAGTATCCACATTCCAACCATCCAAAAGAAGGAACCGAAAGAAGAAAGAAGAAAGAAGAAATGAAGAATGAAGACTCCCATAACATGAATTTCTTGCCTAATTATAATTAATTCATTTATAATTCGGGTTGTATAAGGGTAGAGCTCGACTACCCAATTTGTTTTCGGGTTTGTACGGTGGTGCCCAACCACACTTGGTCTTTTATTCTTTTGCATTAGCTTTATAAAATGGTTGATGTATGTTTAGCATATGCATTAGAAAGGGCATGTTTTCCTAGTTTCTTCCTTGCTTTGATGTATGGCCTAGATGGCGATTTGGCTCTTAGGAAAAAAAAATCTTCTACCAAATTAATCAACTCAAAATTAAAAATAAACAACTCATAACCTCATTTAAAGCCTAAGTTAAAATCAAGATAAAAGAATTAGCAACCCCTTAGCTATATGAGTATTTCTTTTCTAACATCATGCATAAAAACATATTATTTCACACTTGATTGGAGGGCTTCCACCTTTGCTAGAGAACTTGGCTTCACCTTTGAGTGCCATGGTGAAAACACACCTCCCCCTTCTCACTGATTTTGGCCCATGATCTTATTTCTCATGCATTAGGCATATGAATCTTATAAGTCTAAGTCAAATGATTGTCCAAAATAAAAATAAAACATATGAAAATTTTACATTAGATTTAAGTCATTTGAAGCATGTCTGTGGTGAAATTTTATGAGAGAAATTTTTCTAAAGAAAGGAGTATACTTCCATCTTTACTCGATACAAGATAAAATGAAGATAGAAATATGCTTCTCTTCATTTTTATGCATTTTTTGACACCATGTAGATCCGCAGATATTCTTATTGAGGGTGATCAAGAACGACATTGAGGAGAGATATACTATCTCAAAAGATAGAAGTTACCACCCTACAATGGACCTAATCACCTCAACAAGGACTCCTAAGAATAATGGATCTTCATGTGTACCAAAGATTCTTCCCCTACTTTATATGAAAAAGTAAAGTAGGGTTTATTTTAAATCGAGTTCATTAAGTTTCCTACAGGGGCAGGCTCTCATAGTTAATTACATCCTAAGGAATGAGATCCCTTAGGAATACTCTCGATTAAGGTAAATGATCATTATCTTCAAAGATTTTAATAGGTAGGACTATCAATCAATTAGTTTATTTTGGAAGATCAAATGGGATTGATCAAAGAGAGAGTTGTTATCAAAGCCAAAGAAGATAAGTAGGAGATGCTCATGATGCTAGAAACCTAACGAGCACCTCAAACTATCCTATGGTTGGGCTTTACCTTTTTGAAATTGAATTATTTATTTGAGTTGAATTTTTATTAGAAGTTTAGGGCTTATAATTCCATAATAAAAGGTTATGAAAATGCTTAAGAGGTGAGGATTTATGCTTATGGTTCGTAGAATGGAGAAGCAATCACAGAACCTAAATATAGGGAGCTTTAGCGAGGGCCAAAAGCACAACCTAAATTTAAGACTAAAATGGGTATTTGGTTTGCCTCTACAAGAGAGGACAAATCACAAACTGGACTTACAACCATGGGTGGCAACTAACTCTTCCTACAATTTTAAATTCATGTAGGCAAGTCATATGCTTTATGCAAGATAGTTGGGTTGTTATTTATTTAGAAAGAGACTAAGTCCTTAAACTCACTCCTAGGAGATTGGATCATGTAAGGGCATGAAAAATGACCTAGATCTAATGCAAATATATTATATGTTATTTTTATTTTTGGACAATCATTTGACTCAGGCTTATAGGATTCATATGCCTAATGCATGAGAAATAAGATTATTGGCCAAAATTAGCAAGAAGGGAGGAGGTGTATTTCACCATGGCTCTCAAAAGTTAAGCCAAGTTTCTCTAGCAAAGGTGGAAGCCCTCCAATCAAGAGTGAAATAAGATGCTTTTCTGCATGATGTTATGAAAGAAATACTCATCGAGCTAAGAAGTTGCTAATTCTTTTATCTTGATTTTAACTTAGGCTTTAAATGAGATTATGAGTTATTTATATTTAATTTTGAATTGATTAATTTAGTTAAAGATTTATTTTTCCTAAGAGCCTAATCGTCATCCAGGCCATACATCAAAGCAAGGAAGAAATTAGGAAAACATGCCATCTTAGTGCATAAGCTAAACAAAATATCAAATATTTTATAAAGCTAACGTAAAAGAATAAAAGGTCATTTGTGGCCAGGCACCACCGCACAAACCAAAAAAAATAAATGTGGGTAGCCGAGCTCTACCCTTATACAACCCAGATTACAAATGAATTAATTTGCAATCAAGTAACAAAATTCATGCTATGGGGGTCTTCTTTCTTCTTTCTTCTTTTTCTTTTCTTCTTTCTTCTTTTCTTCCTTCTTTTGGTTCCTTCTTTTGGACTGTTGGAAGGTGGTTGCTCCAAAGGCTTCATATGGTATATAAGATGTAATCTTATGACTAATGCTCATCATAATCCCCCATAATAATCATTCCAAAATCTTAATTACAAAAATACATGAAAAGGATAAGTAAATCTAACTAACACCTGCAAAACAAAGATTAGCTAAATAAATCATACAAATTCCAAGCATGTATATTGGATGTAGCACCCCACACTTAGGTAACCAAGTCCACCTGACCTATTGGATTATGCTTAAAAGTATAAGCACCTACACAGCAAAGCAATTATGTTTTTATTACACCGCCCCTTAAGCACAATCCCCTACAGAAAGCAATGATTAGACTAAATCATTCCACCATTCATTCTACACACATTCACCCAAACATCCAGACTAGAAACAATGCATCACAAAATAAAAGCAAACATCAAGCCATGCACCGCCCTAACCTAAAGCTAGAAGTGATGACTTAACCTAATGTGCATGTTTTAAAAGGTTTGTGTGGTATGCTTAGCTATGGTTTTAAGATTTGGATTTTCTAAGTGTGAAGATGTTCAACTTAGATGGGTGGTTATATTTAAGTGTTTTGTTGATTTGGGTTGATTTTATTTGATGCTTTGTTTAGGTTTGAGTGAATCTACAATTAATTACTATGTGTTGTAAAGAGAGGGAAAAGAGAAGATAACTTCTCTTTCCTTCCCTATTTTAAGTAATTTCTAAAGTGGATTCATGTTTAGTTTTATTTAGTGAATGTTTTATTATGTATTTTAATTAATCCTAAGTTTAGATTTTTTTTCTAAATAAATATATTCAAAAGAATGGCATTTCAAGGATAAAGCATATCTATACATACAAATGAATTTTTTCACACTTTATGATGAATGCTAAGCGGTTACTTAAGAAAGTTTGAATGCTTTATGATGCATGATTTTCATTAAGTAGAAAAGATGTTTTCTTATCCATTTTTCACATGCACATATATATGTATGAAAGGCATAAGTGAGTCACACTATTGTTAACCGGGGTGTAAGGTACAAGACCTACTTAAACTTAAAGCCTACAACCTCGGGGTTGTCCAGGCTAATATACCACTTTCCTTAAATACAAGTATATGTACAAAATAAATGAAGGAAAAAAGAGAGATGCAAAAAGTTTGTGTTGGTTGATTTATTTTTATTTATGTAATTTATATATGCAAGTGTAGATTCCCTTCTTAAGTAATAGTATAGGAATGAATAGGAAGGGAATTAGGCAAGTGTTATGTTCTTTTGAAATGAACTACACACTTTGCCAAATCCTATTCAAAACCACACTAAAAGAAAAGAGAAGGAAGACTACACTATGCATGTCTTCATACTTATATCCACATGCAAGCTCATAACTAATCATAAGTAGCACACTTTCAATTTTGGATATTTGATTTATAGATTTTAAAAATAGTTTTGAATTTAATAGTGATAATAACCATTCATATTTTTACTTTAGCCAAAACATGCAATTTAACATAAAGAAAATAATTCACTTTCATTTTGATTTTTTTTAAAGAATGAATGCATGAAATTCATACGACATATTCATTTAGCATGTTAGGAAAGAACTAAAGTGATGAAAGCATGTAAAAACATTCACCCTAATTAATTCCTAGACACAATCTCATGAAATAAGAAAGTTTAAAATAAATCAAATTATTTTTTAAGTAGATTTGATTTTATCTTGAGTTTGATTTAATTTGAGAAATGTGAGGTGAGTTTGCTGTTCATAACCCACTCCCACATATGTTTATTATTTTAATTTAGGTTTTTAGGTGATTAGATCAATTTTATGCTTTGGATAGGTTAAGGTATGAATAAAATATGTTAATTATCCCTTTCCTATACCACCTTAGCATACTTAATCAAATAATTATGAGCCAATGAGATGACATAAAATCACACAAGGAATTTAAATTAGCAATGCACCTAAGAAGAAAAGGGTCTAATGCATTTGGCTTATGATTAATGATTAATTAAACTAAAGGGTTTAATTTTAAGTAATTTCATAACACCTCTCACACATGTGAGTTGAGTTTTGATTTCCTTAATGTACTTAGGCTCTTGAACACCTAAGCATCTACCCAAAATAGACTAATTGAGTTCTGGAGAGTTTTTTTTTAAATTAATTAAGGGGGTAATTAGTAAATCAACTCTTAATTAAGGATGAATTAAGGAAGAAAAAGGGGTTTAGGAAATATCTCAAGGAAAGTATCCCAAAATTATTCCCTAAATCTCATACTCACTTAATCAAAACTTAATTGACTCAATCATAGGGTTAAACCACTAATTATGCTCGTAATTAAGCTTAATTATATTAATGGAGTGATTAATGAATGAACTAGCAATTCTCATAATTAAGCCATCAATAAATCCCAAGAAAATTAGAGGAGGCAGGTGTCATCCCACTAATTAAGCATAAAAAGTTTGGGATTAATCAGTGGAGTAATTAGAGGGTAATTAGCAAAATAACATTCCTAATAAAACTTGAATTCAGAGAAAACTACTATTCAAAATCCATTGAAATCAATTTTATAATATTCTATATTCATGCTTAGCATCTATTTGTCATATATAGCTTCACACTGAGAATAGGTATGTGTCAACTATCTATCCAATGCAATTTATTTTATATTTTTCTAATTTTTCTAGGCTTAGATATGAATTTTAGAAATTTCCATAATTAATTAGAATATCTAAATAGCCTAATTAAGTATTTAATCTCGTCGGCGCCGCGTGGGCCACTGATGCGGCATGCGCTTTCCACATGGAGCGATGGGATTTATCTTTAACTTGTCACATTGTAGCGTCACATCAACGGCGGTGCTACGTGCTTTCTCCTCAGCCATCAGATCAAGGATGGGATGGTTGAGATTAAAGCTACAGATTAAAAGGGTAAATTCGTGAGTGCTACTTGTTTTAATCTCGGTTGTCCATCCAAAATGCGTGGATGGATGGCTAGAGATTCATCCCTATAATTCCTGTGAGAAATGGAGACCATCCATGTTCTAGGAAAGATCTGAGCTTGATTGAGCTCGGATTGGGCTAAAATTTAGCCCACACCATCATCATGCAATGCAGATCATATCCAACGGCTATTTTATCATGCAATGAAAATTTCTTTCACAAAGCTCCACACTATTGCTAGATTAAGCTCGAAAAAATGGTTTACCTCACCGGAGGTGATCACCGGTGCTCGATTCCCTTGGAGAATCTTTGTCTAGTGAAAATGAAGCTTTGCTGAGAGTTTGAGGTCTTGAGATTGAGTTGTTGCTTTTAGAGGCCAACTCCACCTTGAATTCCTTGCAGCTTTGATCGAACTAGCACCCCTCTTGCCTTTAAAGCTTGGGAAAGAGCTTGGGCAAGCTCAATTGAGGTCCCTGAGGGAGCTTACAAAGGGAATTGGGCTGATTCTAAGTGTGGAGTGAGATTGGATTTTTATTTTCTTCCCCTATTTTTAGCTTGAGAAATTGAGAAATGGGAAGTTCAAACTCTCTCTGGGAAGCTTGGGAAGAGTAGCTAGGGCTTGCTCTAAGTTCTTATGCTTCAATCGAATTAGGGAGAGTCAAGATTTAGTTGAATTAGGGGGAGTATATCTCCCCCTTGAAGGATTGGACGGCCACAAGCCTCCTTTCCATTTTGATCCAACTGAGCTTATGCCATGAGTTTGTTAGGCCATTTTGGATGTAATTGCATTCGGTTTGGCCTAAGGAGTGGAATGGTGAACTTCCCATGTGCTTAATTCAAGTGGAAGGAGGATCTCATGTGCTCCATTTCAAGGCATGTGGTCAATTTTGGGTTTGGGTTGGGTTTGGCTAACCCAAACCCATTAGGTCATGTGCACTACATCCATTAGTGACCATTTTGTCCACTAAGAGGAGGCCAAGTGTCCATGAAAAGGAATTGACCAAATTCCAAGTGATTTTGATTTTGGGTTATCCTATGGCTAGGGGTAAAAGGGTTATTTGACCTTGATTTTAGTTTGGACATGTTTGGTATGATGAGAAAATAGGTTTGCCCAAGTTTCATTGAATTTGGAGTTGGTTTGATGTGATTTGGCTCATGTTGACCCATTTAGGTCAAAATGGGTCAACTTGGGTCAAGTTGACCAATTTGTCAAATTGGGTCAAACCAAGGGTTAGGTCAAGTTCATATGACCATTTGAAATATTTTGGTGGCTTTGGTCTGATTCAATTTGGTTTAGGTTTAAATTTGATTCAAATGAGTTCATTTAGGTCAAATGAGTCAAGTTGACCAATTTGACCGATTTGACCTATTTGGGTTAGGGCATGGGTTGGTTTAAGTTTAGTTGGTCTTATGAAATGGATTGGTATCTTTGTTTCTAATCAATTTTGTTAAGTTTGAATTTGGCTCAATATGATCAAGTTGGGTTCAAGGTCAATTGGCTAGGTTAGGTCTAGTTGGCATTGAGGCTTTGGTTAAGTTCAACAATCATTTTGGGATGAACTTCGACCCATTGGTTTCAATCAATTTGGCTTAGATCAAGTTTTGACACATTTTGACTTTTTTAGGTCAAGTTGGGTCAACTTGGGTCAAGTGACCACTGGGTTAGGCTCAAATGTTGACTTGGTCAAGTTCAAACATTGATCATGAATAAACTTAGATTATTGGTTTCAATCAATTTGGCCTATGGTGGATTTTGGCTATGTTGGGTTTCATTTTGGCTAAGTGTTGACTTGGTCAACCCTTAGGTTTGACTTGGTTTGACCCAATTTGAGTGATTGATCATCTCATGATGATTGTTGATCATGATGAGAGGCTTAGGTGGGCTTAGTTCAATCCAATTTAGTTAGGATTAGAATTTGGCTCATAAGGGTACTTTAGGTGTCTTTGGGTCAAGTGAGCCTAAGTGAGTCAAATGGTTTAGTCAAAGCTTGATTTGAGTTTGATTAAACTCACATATGGACTTATGGTTGAAATATAAATCCATTTGCAAGTAGTTTGAAGTCAAATGAGTTTTGACTCATTTGACAATGTCAAGTTCAAAGGGTGAAAAAAAATAGATTTTGGCTTGATTTTTGAATTGAGTTTTGGTTAAGTGATTGAAGTTTGTATTTATATTTGGATTCATGATTGAAGGATTGATTGAATCATGAAGAAAAATCAAGGGTTTGGCTTGATTTGAAGTTGATTTGGCTAAGTTCAAGAATTTGACTTGAAAGGCTTAGGTTGGATTTTGATTGAATTTGGATTTGATTTTTGAAGTTAGTTTTGGTTGTTTGAATTTATATTTCATTTATATATGTAAATATAAATGAGAATATAAATGGGTTATAGGAAATTTTCATGAATTTGAATTGATTTGAAGATGATTTAGTCTAAGTCCTTAAGAGAAAATTAAAGTGACTTAGAAAAGATTTATGAATTTGGATTTTATTATTAGATTTAGTTTGATTGATTTGAATTTATATTTCATTTATGTATGTAAATATAAATGAGAATATAAATGGGTTGTGAGAAAATTTCATGAATTTGAATTGATTTGAACATGATTTAGGCTAAGTCCTTGAGAGGGGATTAAAGGACTTAGGCAAGATTTGGAATTTCAATCATAGGCTTCAATCATAAATTTCAATCATGGATTTCAATCATGTGGCATTGATTTAAGTTTAGGAGTAATTAAATTAAGCTAGAATTGATTTAATTTTGATGTTGATTTGATTTGGAGTTTGACTTAAAGGAAAGAAATGTGATTCAAGCTGTAGGGTAAGCAAATTTTTCTAACATTCTTAAAGCATGACCTATTCCTATGGCTAACTCTTCTATGTCTCTAGGGTTAGGTTGAGAGTCCACCTAATCAATAGATGTGTCTTAAGACTAAGGAACCCTTAAAATCTAAGAGAAGTCCTATGTCTAAGATGGAGGGGTTGAGAGCTCATCCTAAAAATGAGGTCAACAATATCCTTACATGATCTAGTCTCTTTAGGTAGTGTGTTTAAGGACTTAGTCTCTTTTTAAACAAACAATAGCCTAGCTATCTTGCATAAAGCATAGGACTTTCCTACATGTATTTAAAACCATAGGAAGAGTTAGTTGGCGGTCACCCCAGGCAGTTGTAAATCCGACAGTCGGGTGATTTATTCTCTCTTGTGGAGGTAAACCATATGCCCATTTTGCCTTAGATTTAGGTGGGTGCCCTCGCCAAAGCTCCCTAGATTTAGGTTCTGAGGTTGTTATTTCTCTTCAGGGCTGTGAGCATAAATCCTCACCTCTTAGGCATTTCCATGACCTTGCATCATGGAATTATAAGCCTAAATTTGTAATAAAAATCCAACTCAAACAAATAAATCACTTCAATTTCAAAGATATAAAGCCAAACCATAAGATAGTTTGAGATGCTCACTAGGTTTCCTAGCATCATGAGTATCTCCTACTTATCTTCCTTTGGCTTCAATAATAACTCTCTCCCTTTGATTAATCCCATTTGATCTTCCAAAATAAACCAATTTATTGATAGTCTAACCTTCAAAATCTTTGGAGATAATGATCATTTATCTTAATCGAGAGTATTCTTATGGAATCTCATTCCTTAAGATGTAATTAACTATGGGAGCTTATCTCAATAGAGAACTTAACGAACCTAGTTTAACATAAATACTGCTTTACTTTTCCATATAAAGTAGGGAAGAATCTCTAGTACATACGAAGACCCATAGTTCTTGGGTGTTCTTATTGAGGTGATTAGGTCCATTGTAGGGTAGTGACTTCTACCTTTCAAGATAGTACACCTTCCCTCAATGTCGTACTCAATCACCCTAATAAGAACATCTGTGAATCTGTGTGGTGTCCCAACTAAAGGTGTATATTTATGTTTTCATTTATCCTCTTCAAAAGGATAGATGAAGGAGGAAATATTTCACCACTGATTTTTTGACTCTGGGGAAAGTTCCTCTCTCTATCTTTGGAAAATGATTTTTGTCTTTAAGTATCGATAGTGGTTTGTATTTTATATGAATCCAAAACTATCCTTCTTTTTCGTTGGCACTTATTTTATTTCATCATTAAGCTAAGCTAGCCAACATCTTTAGGTTTTAGGACCTCATTCCATATAGGTCTTAAAACCCCTATTGGGCTCCCCAATAGGAGAAAACAAAATTTTAATAAAAAAGAAATAATTAGAAACTTCCTCCTTACTATTTCTATGGTAAGGAAAGGTTAATTCCAAAAATAAAGAAAGAATAAATCCATTTATGAAAAACATCAACTTTCCAAAAAACACTTTTTCAAAATGCACATAATAAAATATTTTCACAAACATTTTGCAAACCAACCTCATCTAACAATCTTCATGATTGTTATATGTAGGACCTTAAAAAATAATAATAATATAAAATAAAATAAAATCCAAAATCATTCTTTTCAAAAAGCACAAGTGAACTTCTTATTCAATTTATTAAATGAGGAGTTCACCTTCCAAAAATCAAAATCAACAATCATATTTTCTAAAAGCACAAATAAACACTTTCATTTAATATACTCAAGTTTATTGAATGAAAGTTTTCATTTTTCAATCAAAAATCAAAAGTCAAATTTTCCAAGAGCACAAATAAACACTTTCATTCAATATACTCAAATTTATTGAATGAAGGTTTTCATTTTCAATCAAAATCAACAATCATATTTTTCAAAAGCACAAATGAACACTTTCATTCAATATACTCAAATTTATTGAATGAAGGTTTTCATTTTCAATCAAAATCAACAATCACATTTTCCAAAAGCACAAATGAACACTTTCATTCAATATTCTCAAATTTATTGAATGAAGGATTTTATTTTCAATCAAAATCAATAATCATATTTTCCAAAAGCATAAATGAACACTTTCATCCAATATACTCAAATTTATTGAATGAAAGTTTTCATTTTCAATCAAAATCAACAATCACATTTTCCAAAGCACATATGAACACTTTCATTCAATATGCTCAAATTTATTGAATGAAAGTTTTCATTTTCAATCAAAATCAACAATCATATTTTCCAAAAGCACAAATGAATATCTCCATTCAATATACTCAAATTACTGAACAAAGATTTCATTTCAAAATAAGAAACAACAATCATCTTTTCAAAAATAAATTCAACAAACACCTTTTCAAAAATTAGAATTAACAATCATCTTTCCAAAATTAAAACAATATTTGGATTCTTCATTTAGCATACCCAAATTTGCTAAGTGAATATCCTCTTTTCAAAATAAAATCAATAAACATCATTTCAAAACATAAAACAACATTTGGATCTTTCATTTAGCATACCCAAATTTGCTAAGTGATAATCCTCCTTTTCAAAAATGAAACAACATTTGGATCTTTCATTTAGCATACCCAAATTTGCTAGTGAAAATCCTCTTTTTCAAAATTTGGATTTCCTTAGCATACCTAAATTTGCTAAGGATCCTCTTTTCAAACAAAGATCAAAATAATGAAACACACTTGGATTTCCTTAGCATATCTAAATTTGCTAAGGATCCCCTTTTCAAAAATCAATAAAAGTCAAAACAAACCATATCTGAATTTTCTTAGCATACCTCAATTTGCTAAGGATCCTACTTTTCAAAATCAAAAGAAACACATTAGGACCCCCTTAGTGTACTTAAATTTGTTAAGGATCTTACTTTTTAAAATCAAAACCAAAAGAAACACATTAGGATTTTCTTAGCATACTTAAATTTGTTAAGAATCCTATTTTCAAAAATCTTTTCAAAATAAAACACACTTGGATTTTCTCATTTAGTATACCCAAATTTGCTAAATGAGAATTTCATTTCTCAAATCACAAAATGATTCACAAAGCAAAACAAAGAAAGAAACAAAAAATAAAGAAATTATTTTCAAACATCTCAATTAGCATACCCAAATTTGTTAAGTAAATAAATTCCAAAAATCTCAAATCCAAAACAAAATCAATTGAACCTTTACTTTAACATACCAAAATTAGTTAAATAAAGGGTCCTCAAAATCAAAATTAAAAATTCAAATATGAACCTTTGTAAGCATCCCTTCAAACAAAAATATTTGAACCCATTTTCAACATATCCAAATTTGTTGAAAATGGATATTATATCCAAACAATTCCTCTTTCATATGCTTAAATAATTCAATCAAATAAAAAACATCTTTCAATGATTCTCTTTTCTTTAATTATTTATTATACATCTATATGTATCTAAGAAGACAAGTATATAGTTTGGACATCCCAAAAATATGAGGCTTTAGCTAACCCTAAGGAGGTCATTTGATTACCTCACTTCCCTAGTTTAATAATGGCACGTACTTACTTATATCTTTTATACATACATGTGTGTATTTAGTTAAAGAATTAGGATCTTCCTTTTCTACTAAAAATGCATGCATTCAGATTCACCTAAATCATTAGCATATGTTATGTATAAATTAGTGCTCTCTTTTCCTTTTTCATGTATAGATTGACATAGGTTTGGAATGTTAATAAGTATATAGTTTGGACATCTGAGAACACGAGGCTTTAGTTAGCCCCATGAGGTCATTTGATTACCTCACTTCCTTAATTAATAATGACACATCTTATGTGATTCCATCCTTATGTATTTTGTATTAGAATTTGGATAAAGCTTTAATTTATATGTTCATATAATTCAACTAAAATAAGAATATAAATTCCAAATATGCACCTTCATCAACATTTAAGTGTGTTAAAATATATTGCATGTGTAGATATGATAAGTATTAAATCATATGCACATTACATGTGATGGAAAGAAATGATTTAGTATACTTCATGTGATAGTAATTCAATTAGATTAATCTTAGGAAGCCTTTCATATTGAATATAAATATTTAAAGTTAACCTAAACTTAGGATTAATTAAAAATCATTTAATAAGCAATTTATCAAAAAGAACTAAATCAGATTAATATGCTTTAGAAAGTGGTTTAAGGTAGTGATGGAAGAGGGTAGTCCTCTCCCTTCTCTTTATAATGCTTAGATGCTAAGTGTAAATCATATGAAACAAAATAAAAATACAAATTAAAATTCACAAATCAATTAAATAACTTTAAATGAAACCCACCATCATGTTAACTTGAACAATTTTCAAACTTAGAGAAATACAATTCTAATGCTTAGTTAAGACATACCACACAAAGATTTAATACACACAATAAAATTAAGTCATCACTTCTAGCTCTATGTTAGTATGGTGTATGATGTGATATATATATTATTTTGTGATGTAATATTTTAGACTGAATGTTAGAATGTATGTTTCATTGACTAGATGGGTGTATACTTCGTAGACTAGGATGTTAGGACATTCTTAGCCTAATCATGTTTTTTTCAAGGGAATGTGCTTAAGGAAATGCTTAAAAATAAATATGAATACTCTCTTTCCAGGTTGCTCAAACCCCTAAGCATGATCCAAGTTAAGACAAGTAGGCTTGTTTACCCATGTGCAGGGTGCTAAGTCTAAATTATATATATAACTGCTTGGGATTGTATGTATGTTTAGCTAACTATCTATTTTGCAAGTATAGTTAGATTTACTTTTCCATATATAAATATAATTTTGCAATATAAATTAGAATTAGTATTATGGGGAATTAGGAGGAATAATGGTCAGAAGACTTTATCCTCGATGCCCTGTGATGCCTTTGAAGCAAACACATCCATATCAAAAAAGGAGCAAACCAAATCATGAGAAAGAAGGAGGAAGATAATGAGACATGAAGAATGAAGACCCCCATAACATATATTCATTCTAATTATAATTTTTCTTTCATATTCCGGGTTGTATAAGGGTAGAGCTCAGCTACCCATCTTTTTTTTTCAGGTTGTAAGATGGAATCCAACCGCACCAACCTTTTATTCATTTGTGATAGTTTATAAAATTGTGTGATGTTGTGTTTAGATTGTGCACTAGAATTGTATGTTTTTCCTAGTTTCTTCATGTTTGATGTTTGAATGTGTGGCCTGGATGTGGAAGGCTCTTAAGATAAAATTAATTTTTTTACCCAATTAACAACCCTCAATTAAAATTTAAAATAACTCAAAACCTCATCATAAAGCCTAGGACATAAATAAGATAATTAAAAGATTTAGCAATCCCTTAGGTGTATGGTTGTATGTCTCACATCATGCATGTCATATTCCTTCTTCCTTGAATATGGGGGATCTCCATCCTTGCACGATAAGAGAATGCTTGACCTATGAGGGCATCACTTGTGGTGGAGAACATCCCCTTCTCGCTAATGTAGCCATAACTTTATTTCATCATGTATTTAGGCATTAAAATCCCAAGCCTTTGTCCAAATGAATGTGTCAAATTGAAATAAAAAAATTATAAAATTTTGCATCATAATTAAGATCAATGTGTTTAATTATTTTATTTAAGTGATTCTTTATTACTATAGATATTTTAGATCAATTAATGTCATTTTGTATTTTTTTTTTTTGAGATTTTAAAATTAATTATTTGATTAACTTATCTTGAGAGATTTGAAAATTGATAACCTTTAATCCAATAGCTAAATGCCTTGAAAAGTTTATAGGAAGTAAATATTTAATGAAGTTATTGTACCTAAAAAGTTTCAAGTTAATTAAGCATGAATTTTAGAAGTAATTAATGAAATTTAAATTTTCAAAAAAGTTAAATTATTCTTAAAATATATAGTAAATTTTTAGCAATTTAATTTATTATATTCCTCCATAGATGTATAGGGGTCATTCATAATTTTTAACTTATGAGCCGTTTGGGATCACTTTTGCTTTTTGTTTTTTATTTTGTAATTTTGTTTTGTTTTGTTTATGTTTTGCTTAAAAATAAATTTGTTTGGTTCTACTTGTTAATTTTAAAAACACTCAAAACATATTTTATATGTTTTGAGTGTTTTTAAAAATAAAATTATTTAATTTTGAAAAAAAAATAAAACCACATAAAAAATACTATAAACAAACATGTTTTCAAAAAAACATAAAAATAAAAATATAAAATATAAAATAAAATTGATCCCAAACAACCCCTTAGTAATTAATTTGTTAAATTTCTTAAAATTCTAACATGTTATTTAATTGAATTTTAAATCTCTTATCAAATCCTAATTAAATGATCTTTTAGATTTAATTAGATTCAAAGGGCTTAATAATTTTTTTGGTGTCTCTAATGTTAATAAAGATGGTTTAAACATTTTGGTGTATTTTTATAATTTTAATAATTTTAAATTAATAATTTATTAAAATTATTCTAATGCATTTAAAAATTATAACTTTTAATTAAGAGCTTTAATTGACTTGAAAATTTATGATAAGAAGACATTTACACTAGGTATTATTGACCTCACTTTTAGAGTAAGTTTTTATCCCCTCTTCTTAGACTTAGGAGTCTTCTAGACACCAATAATTCTTTAGTCATAAGACACTTCTAGCACTTAGGTGAACACTTAACCTAAGCCTAGAGACTTAGAAGAGTTAACTATATGATTAGGTTATGCCTTAAGACTTAGGAAATCCACCTACCCTATAACTTAAACACAATCCATGTTCACCCTCTCAAAATTAAACCTCAAATCCAATTCAAATACCAAAATTCAAATCCAAATCTAAATCAAATCAAATGATTAAAATTTATAACCAATTCTAAACCAAATCAAATCAAATCAACCTAAGCCCTATGATTTAATTTTATGGACTTTGCCTTTGCCTCCAAATCACTCCAAACTCAATTGATTTTCTTATAAATCAATTAAATCAATTATCTTACCAAATATAAATGAAATATACAATCAAATGACCAAAACTAAATCTAGACCAAATCAAATCCAAACATGAAATCTTTCCTAAGTCCTTTGAATCAATTTTATGGACTTAGCCAAAATCTCATCCAAATCAATCCAAAATCAATTAATTGTCTCATAATCAATTTATATCTTCAATCATCTTTCCAAATATAAATCAAATATATTTTCAAATAATCAAAACTAAATTAAACTAAATCAAATTAAATCGAGATCCTTCTTAAGCCATATGAGTCAACCCCATGAGTTAGCCAAATTTATCTTCAAACCATCCAAACTCAATTGATTTTATTATAAATCATTTACATCTTCAATTATCTTACCAAATATAAATGAAATATATAATCAAATGGCCAAAACTAAATCCAAATTCAAACCCTTTAAGCCAATTTCATGGACTTAGCCGAATTCAATCCAAATTCAAACCAAAAGCAATTGATTTTCTAATAAATCAATTATTCCTTCAATCACCATTACAAATATAAATGAAACATACAATTTTCAAGCCAAATCAAAATCAACCCAAGTCAAACCCAACCTAGCCCTTTTGACTTGAGATTTTTAAATGAACCAAAACACATTTGAACCCAAACCAATTGCAATTAAATTTATATATCAATCCTAAATCAATATATAAACTCAACTAAATCAAAATCAACCTAAAATCAAGCTAACTAAACCCAATTGGCTCACTTGACCCAAAATGACTAATTTGACATATTTGAACCTAAATCCAATTCAATCCAAACCAAAGTGAATTAAGCCAATCCAAACTTCATAACATGATTGGTGATCACTTTAGGTTGATCAATTATCATAAATTGGGTCAAACTAAGTCAACCTAGCCATTTGGCCAAGTCAACCCCTTAACCCATATGAACCCAAACTAGACAAATTGCAACCTAAGCCAAATCTCTTGAAACCAATGATTCATATCAACCCAAAATCAACATTTCAACATGACTCGACTTTCAATTAAGCCAAACAAAACCCAATTGACCCTCTTGATCCAAGTTGACCCAAATTAACCTAAATGGCCAAAACAGGTCAAATCAAAATATAAATCAAATTATTTGCAACCAATGGTTTAAGTTCATTTCAAATTAATTATTGAACTTGACCAAAATCCTTAATTAATCTCAATTGACTCACTAGACCCAATTGACCTATTGAATACAACTTGACCTAAAGGGTTAAACCAACCTAAAATCTAATCAAATCCAAATTAAACACAACAAAGCCTACAACATATTCCAAATTATCAACTAAACCCTAAACCAAGCCAATTTGGCCAATTGGGTCATATTGGTCAACTTGGCCCATTTGACCCAATTGAACTCAAATGAGCCAAAACCAAAACTAAACCAATTTGAACCAAACCAATGACACTAATACACTCCAATTGATCATATGAAATTGACCCAACAAGTTTGACCTAATTTGACCAATTGGTCAACCTAACTTGATTTGACCTAATTTGACCCAAATGGGTCAAAATGAGCCAAACCTAACCAAATGAACTCCAAATCACATGAAATTTAGGCTAACCCACTTTTGACCCTTTTCAAATCTCTCTAAATCAAATCTAATGCCAAATGACCATCCTACCCTTATACTAAGAGTGTCACGTGAGACAAGTCACCCATGTAAGTGGTTATTTCCATTCTTTGACCACTTTGCACTCTTGCATTTGGTTCACCTAGGCTTCTAGGACACTGCCCAACCATACCCAAAGGTGATTGGGTCGGCCATGACCCAAGGAGAGGTGAAATCACCTCACCTCTCCCATTGGAGCACCTGAAACACCAAGAACACCCACTACCCTCCTTAGCAGCCACCTATACACCTTCACAGATTTCCACTCAATCTCACACCAATTCCCCAAGTTCCCCATTCTCAGATTTCTTCAAACTGAAATAAGGCAACAACCAATTTATTCCCATTTGCTCAAGGCTCAACCAAAGTGCAATTAACTTTACACACATCCTTGGAGCTAGTCGAGCAAGAACAAATCACCTCTCAAGCCCTTCGATCAATGGATGACCGACTTCGATCAACACTGACCACCTATGCTTCAGGTGTTGGCCTTCCGAGCAAACTACCTTAAATTGGAGCTCGTGTTGATCAGTAGAGCTTCATCTCCACTTGACGAAGCTTTCTCAATCAGATTTGGCACCGGTCTTTAGCTTCAGTGAGGTATGCCATTGAAACCAATCCTTAGGCAAAAATGAGTTAGAGATTTTGAAGAAACTTGCATCTCGTGATGGCCTTGGCCATTTGATCCCTTTAGATCCTCCTTGCAAAGGTGTGGGATCGATTTAAGATCGATCCAAGATCGGGTGAGCTCGAATCAATCAAAGGAAGGCGGACAGTATCCGTCTTTTGTCGACATTAATGAGGATCAACCATCCGACCTGCATGATTGAAATGGACGCCAGATTAAATGCTAATTATCCAATTTTATCCAATGCTTTTAACCATTCTTGATACACACAGAAAGCGCATTTCATCGCCGCCATGCAATTGCGGACTTGGATTATTTTTAATAACCAATCCCGTGAAACCACGTGGAAAATGTGATGCATCAGTGCGCGCACGTGGAACCGATGAGATTAAGAGTTAATTAAGCTTAATTAATGAGTTTTAATGGCTAAAAATTTCAGAAATCATAACTACATATAGAAAAATCATAAAAATATAAATAAATACTCATTTTAAAGGTAGTTCAAAGGAAAATTTATTAAAAATAATCTTAATTAATTTTAAATAGTAATTAGAGCTTAATTAAGATTTAATTAAAAATTTAATTAGCTTAATTACTCTTTAATTACTAAAATAATTAATTCCAAACTTTGTGCATTAATTCAATAGGATGACCTCTGCCTCCCATAATTTCTTGGGATTGGTTGCTTAATTAATTAGGGAAATTGACTTATTAAGCTTTAATTACCCTCCTAAGTTAATTAATCACATGAACAATAAAAATTCAGTTAATTAAGTGGTTAATCACTATCCAACAATGAATGGACTAATAGAATAGGATTGAGGCCTCCTCCCTAATTTATTTCCCTAAATTCATTTCATTAATCAAACTAATTAAGGCTTAATTAACTAATTAAATTACTTAATTAATTAAATTAAAATCATAATTATATGAGAACTTAATTAAACAAGTCTTGGGTAGATCTTTAGGTGTTCAATAAGCTAAAGAGGTCTTAAAGAAATTATGATCAAACCTAGGGGTGGATCTAGAAACTATTCTCAAAGGGGGCATAATAAGATAACAAAAAAAAGACACTTTTATATAAAATATGAATAAATTATTTATTATTTTATGCTAAAATTTTTATTAATCATAATTGAAAAGAACCAAATATGCTACAAAGTCAATCTACATTTAACCTTTTTTTCCATCGAATCTTATTATGGACATACTAAGGTAGAAATTATAAAATTTTATAAAAAATAAATATACAAAAACATTATAATATATATATATATATATATATATATATATATATATATATATATATATATAATTTTCTAAAGAGTTCGAGAATCGACAGATCGATGATACGAGTGTGAATTGGCTTAGTGGTTGAACCAAAACTAGTGAGGTGGTGCGGAGTTAAACTGACTCGAGAACTATGGAGCTAAGTAATGTGACGGGCTAAGTTGGCTAATGGCAAGACTCAAACGAAAGAAATAAGAAATCGAGAAAACTAAGGCACTGCTTGGTTGTAAGATTTAACTTTGATTTAACTTAAATCTAGCCAAACCGTGTTTTAGTACAAGTTAAGGCTCTCTTTGGTGTAGTGTTTTCCAGTTTTTCATTTTATAAAACATAAATAAATTTTTTAGAGATTTGTTTGGTAAACCAATTTTTTAGAACTCACGATCTGAAAAACTTGGTTTAAACATCATTTTGAAAAACTATTTTGTAATTCCATTTTGGTTGCAATCTATGTTTTATTCTTACAAAATATCGTAATTAACTCTCAGGATCTTATTATTTCTTCCACTTCATCTCCTCCAACACTTTATTTTTTTTTCTTTATCTCAACAACTACTAACGTTCTTTTTTAGCAATAAATTTTGGACAAAAATATTTTGAAATATTCATTTAATTTATCTTATAATATGAATAAATTATTTATTTAGTTTTTGAAGATGTTGAATGTCAAATATATAAATTTAATGAATTTTAATATATTTTGAAAACATATGCGGCATAATAGATGTAAGATATTAAATAATAATTTATTAAATTATTATAAATTAAGTTCATGAAAATTTTAATTTCATAACATGAAATATGCAAAATATTTCAAAAATATTTTAGTCTTTTAATCTAGAATATTAATAGTACTTGTCTAAAGAAATAAAATAATTTCAATTTTAATATTATATGTATTAATTCCCTTTTTTTTTCCAAAGAGCACTTATAGCTTTTTCTACATAAATTCTAAAACGTTATTTTCTACAAAATTATTTTTAAAATTGATTTTTTTTAAAAAAAAAAATAGACTTTGCATAATCCGCTAAAACAGCCTTAGCATGATTCTAGTAACATATTTGGACAATTAAGCACTTGAAATTAGGAAACTGGATTTGCTTCCCCTCTTTTCAAGCATCAATGAAGCATAAGGGTTAAAAATAAGGGTTTAATTAAATATTAATCTATCTATATCAAAATAAAATTTATATATCAGTCCATGATCAACCCACATGTGTGGAGAGACCATAAGAATTCTTAATTAAGTTTTCTTAGCTTAATTAACCATTAATCATGAGCCAATTGCATTAGGTCCTTTTATTCCTGTGATCATTGCTAATTTTATTTCCAATGCATGTGCATATCATGTTGGCTCATAATTATTTGGGTAATTCTATTAAGGTAACATAGGAAAGGGTTAACTAATGGATTTAATGCATATTACAACTTAATTAACTCATAACATCAACTTAATTACTTTTCATTAAACTAAATCAATTAACCAACATGAGAATGGGTTAGGATTAGCAAATATTTTTTCACACTCTTAAATCAAATCAAAATATGAAATTAAAAATGGCATTAAGAAATCTTTGGTTTACTTTAAATAGTTTTATTTGATATAATTATCTTTGGAAATTAATTTGGATGAAACTTTGCTTCATATACATAAATGATTCAACCAAACAAAGTATAATTTTGCATAATTTTTTCCCCTTATTTACATATACATTCATGTGAAATGATATAGCAAATTATATAGTTTGGATATCCCAAGAATACGAGGCTTTAGTTAGCCCCAAGAAGGTCATTTGATTACCTGACTTTTCTGGTTAACAAAAGCACATACTCACTTATTTCTCTTTACATGTGTATGCATGTGTAGCTAAAGGATGAAAATCCCTCTTTTCTACTAAAAATGCATACATTCATAATTACATAAGTGTTTAGATTAATTAGTCATGTGATTTGGAGCTTTCTTTCTCATATTCATGTATAAAAATTTACATATACTTAAATGCAAATTAGTATATAATTTGAACATCCCGAGAATACAAGACTTTAGATAGCCCAAGGAGGTCATTTGATTACCTCACTTCCCTAGTTAATAATGACACGTACCTATTTAATCTCATCCCTATATATTTTTGTATAAGAATTTAGATAGAGCTTTAAATTGATATGATTAAATGATTTAATAACATAAAAGAATATAAACTTCAAATACATATATATACATTCATCATGTAAGTGTACTAAAATATATTGCATGTATAGGTATACTTAAGATTGAAATGATATGCATGTTACATGTGATGGAAAGGAATTGATTAACATATGTCATGTTAAATAGTAATTCGAGTTGATTAGTCTTAAGAAGCCTTTCATATTGAATATGATCATTTAAGGTGAAACTAAACTTATGATTAATAAAAAAATGTAATAAGCCATTCATTAAAGAGAATTAAATCAACTTAATATACTTTAGAAAGTGGCTTAAGGTTGGGATAAAAGGGGGCAATCCTTTTTATTTTATTTATAACACATAGTTGCTAAGTGTAATCATATGAAACAAAAGAAAACATAAATTAAAATCCTAAAATCAATTAAACAACTTAAAGTGAAGCCAACCTTTATGATAATTTGAATGTTTTCTACTCTTAGAAAATTGTAACTTTAATGACTTAGTAAGACATACCACACAAGTCTTAGCAACACATTAGAATTAAGTCACTACTTCTAGTTCTATGTTGGGATGGTGCATGAGGTGATATATATTTTATTTTATGATGTATTATTTTATGGATATGTTTCACGTGACCGGATGGTAGGTCGATATTAATCACATTTTCTGTAGGGAAATGTGCTAAGAAATAAATTTAAATGCTCTCTTTTATAGGTTGCTCAACTCTAAGCATAATCCAAGTTAGGATAGGTGGACTTAGTTACTCATGTGTAAGGTGCTAAGTCTAAATTATAAATATAAGTGCTTGAAATGTATGTATACTTAGCAAACCTTTATTTTGTAGGTGTAGTTAGATTTATTTTCCATATTTTTAATGTAATTTTATATTAAGAATTAGGATTAATGCTATGGGGGATTAGGATAAGCATTAGCTAGAAGACTTTGTCCTAGGGTGCCATGTGTTGCCTTGAAACCTACCAAATCAAAGAAGCAAGGAGGAAAGAAATGAAGACATGAAGAATGAAGAATGAAGACCCCCCAGTGCCCGACCGCATCAACCTCTTATTCTTGCATTAATTTTATAAAAATGTTTGAATATTTTTTTACTTTGTGCACTAGAAATGACATGCTTTTTTTAATTTCTTAAATGAATGATGATTTAATGTGTGATATGAATGCGATTAGGCTCTTAGGATAAAATAATTTTTTGCCCAAGTAATCACTTATAACTAAAATTTTCTACAACTCATAATCTCACCATAAAGTTTAGGATATAAATCAAGATAATTAAAATATTTAATCAACCCATTAGCTGAATGGCTGTTTGTTTCACATCATGCATACATCTTAAATCACCCTTGCAAAATGAGGGCCTCCATCCTTACATGCATAGGGATCACTTGACCTATGAGAGGAACCCCTACTGATGAAGCTTCACCCTATTTCTCTTTTGATTTGGCCCATAACCTATTTCATCATGTATTTAGGCATATAAAAAAATCCTAAAGCCTTTGTTAAAATGAAGTGTCAGAATTAAATAAAATTTGAAAAGATTTTTACATTAGATTAAATTATTATTCATACCACTCTTGCTCTAGTCTTTTAGGGAGTGGGTTTAAGGACTTTAGTCTCTTTCTAGATTAATAATAGCCCAACTATCTTACAATTTTATAAGACTAGATTACATGATTTTAAAATCATAAGATGAGTTAGCTGGTGACCACTTCATGTGATTATAGGTCCAAAATTGGGTGATTTATCCTCTCCGTGGAGGTTAACCTTATGCTCATCTTTGCTTAGATTTAGGTCATGTTTTAGCTTATGCTAAAAGCTCCCTAGATTTAGATCCGGGATAGCAGTTTTCTTTAGGCTACAAGCATAAATTCTCATCTCTTAGGTATTTTCATAACCTTGTGTTGATGGATTATAAACCCTAGTAATCTAATGAAATTCAACTCAAAACATATAAGTCTCTTCACTTTCAAAATTATAAAGCCCAATCATATGATAGATTTAAATGATCACTAGACCTCCGAGTATCATGAATATTTCTTACTTATTCCCCTTGTCTTCCAAAAATAACTCTTCTCCTTGAACTTTTTCATTTGATTTTTCAAATATAATCAATCATTTAATAGTCTAATCTTAAAATCTTTAGAGATCCTAATTGTTTACTTTAATAAAGAGTATTCTTAGAAATTTTTATTTTCTAAGATGTAATTAACTATAGAGGCTTGCCTCTGGAGGGAATATTAGAACTTGGTTTAATATAAACCCTGCTTTATTCATCCATGTAAAGTAAGAAAAGAAATCTCTAATACATTTGAAGACCCATCATGCCTTAGGAGTCCTTATTAGGTGATTAGGTTCATCCAAGGGTGATTCCTCTATCTCTTGGGATAGTACACCATACCTCAATATCATACTCGATCATTTCAATAAGTACTCCCTACAATCTGCGTGGTGTTTCCCCATATATAAAAATAAACACCACAGGTATCTACCCTAAAAATTTCAACCAAATTGGATTTGCATTTTAGGACTAATTAAATAATTATCACTTTAATAAAAAGTCAAATTAAAAAAAAAATAGTTTATAAAATTTAGGACTTATTAGACCATTCTTTAAAATTTGAATTCAATGATGGGTTATTTGTAATTTTGGCATAATGGATAATTTTCTATTAAATTTTAAAGTTTGGCTTAATTAAGTTAATTAATTAGGTTTTAATTACAAATTTGATTAGTGATTTTGTAATTTTATGTGATTTAGAAGGTTTGCTTAATTTCCATAAGTTCTTTATTGATTATGAAAGTGCTTTGAATAATTTAGGTGCATTTTATAATTTTGATAATTTTTAATTAATTACTTTTTCAAAACTACTCAAGATAGTTTAAAAATTAATAGCTTTTAATCTCATTGATTATTTAACTTAAATTTTTTGCGGTAAGTAGGGAATAACACTAGGTTTGTTCCTTAAAATTATAAATTTATTTGATTTATATTTTTAGAGTAATTAAAGAAATTCAATTCTTAATCAAACTCAAATTACTCCTCAAAATACCATATAAAATTTAAAGCTTTTGGGTTCATTGGATTCTTCTTTGGATGTTGAATCCATATAGGAGTCATTTGTATATTTAAGTTGAGTATTTTATTTTTTATAAGTCTTTGAAGTTTCAAGTCAAATTTAAGAAACTTTTAATCATGGTCGTTCATCCTAATTAAATAGAATGGATGTAAGAAACTTTTACGCCATCATCAATGAGAGGCACATGTCATTTTCTTTTAGAGCTCAATCTAAGCAATCCAAGCTTCATTCTTGCAACTCTTCCCATTGGGAAGAATCAAAATAAAAATAATAATCAGATTCTATAGTTTTATCCTAATAAAATGCATTTACTTTAATAATTATCAAGACTTAGAGCTTAATTAAGTTGTTTGAGAGATCACTTCATTGGAGTCCATGCTTGATGGTTGTCTCACTTTGAAATCATTCTTTGGTGTGAAATAAATTCTCCAGGAGCTCCTCCTCGCCTCGCTGTGAATCCTCTGGCCGTCTTGCACCATTGCTTTTTGTTGGAAGTTAGTTGATCTTAAGTTTAAAGGACACAAGAAGGGGGAGGAGGAGGCTTTATTTATCTTAGAAAAGTGTGTGTAGTGATTTTAGTGAGCTAAGAAAGAAAGAAAAGAATAAGTGTTAAGGTTGTCTATCTTTTTTGGCCTTTTGTAAATGACATCAAAGCCTTCATTGATAGAGATGGTAGAGGTGGTCAAAAAGCTAAAATTAAAGCTTAGATTTGGTGGTTTGTGTCATTCTCATTAAATTTTCAAGAGTTGGGGTAATGGGAGGAAAATTCCTCCCCATGATAGCCATATTAGGGGAATTAAAATTTTGATTAGATTTTTTTGTCTTCTTGTGTGCCACCATTTCTTTCTTATTTAAGCTAATGAAAATCAAGGAATAGATAAAATTTTTGGGATTTGAGTTTTGGGGGAAGTTTCCTTGGGTTTATAGAGGATTTGACTAAGGTTTGATTTGAGTTTAAGCCCAAGTTAATTCAAATTGATCCATATGGATATATTAGGTGTAATGACCTGATTGAGTTTAGATTTGGGTTTAGTTGTGTTTAATGAGTGATATAAAATATTTAAGATTGATTCATTGAAATTATTTAGATCTAATTTCGATATGATTTGACTTTAGCTTAATGGGGAACACGATGGACTCACTTGAGTCAATTAATGAAATTGACCAATTTCAGCTCAAGAAAGAGTTAAGATAAATTTAATTAATGACTTTAATGATTTGATATATTCAATCATTCAATTTTTGGCTCAAAAAGTGTCCAATTAGTGACCTAATTGACCAAATTAGCCTTATTTAGGCTTGAATTAGTTTTGATTTAATTTGTAAGATGATTTTGAACCTTTATGGGGTTCAATTTAATTTAATTTTAATTAGATTTGGTTTTAGGTCTAGTGCGACCCACATGAGTTAACTTAGGTCAAATGGCCCAATTGGTCAAATTGAGCCTAAATTTGGCTTGAAGTAAATTTAAATGAGTTTGACTAGCTATTTTAAGAGATTCATTTTGACTTAATTTCAATTTGATTTGACTTTGGCCCAATGCTGTCCACATTAGTTTGAGCTAAATAGTCTAATCAACCAAATTAATAATTAATTGGCCTTTAATTTCAATTTAAATGAGTTTCATTTTGAATTTTATATGATTTTATTGAGTTTAGGGATGTTTGAATTTATCTAACCAATTTGAGCAATGTTTAGTCTTAATGGGGCCCATTAGCCTATTCTAGGTTTTATCCATATGTTGTGATTTCAGTTTGGTTTAGTTTAGATTTGAATTCTAAATTTTATTTGATTTGGTTTTAATTATTATTTCAGTCTAGTTTATTTTGATTTTGGTTTTGATTTTGGTGCTTACTTAATACTAAGAAAATGCCCTTAGTGTTTAGGTGAGGAAATTCCTAGTCTAGGATTGAAATCCTAAATAATATGAAAGAATGGATATTAATCTCATTCAAAAATGAGGTCAATAATATCAAACTTAATAACAAACAAAATAACAAAAATATAATAACAACAATACAAAATGAAACTGCAATAGACTCAAGACTATATACTCATAAAAAACCTACATCAAGGCAACTGATAGGGCTCCTTATATAGATGGAGTTGGATAATAAATTTGACTTGAGCAAATAAATAGAGTCAGATCTCAAATTGGATCTAAGCATCAAATATGTTACATTATTGATTCACTACCAAAATAAAGTAGTGGAGAATAAAGCTATTAACTTTTCAAAAGAAAAAGTAAAGTTAATTGCTTATTTTAAAAAATTAAGAGGCTGTTTGAGATCACTTTTATTTTATATTTTATTTTATATATTTTTGTTTTATTTTATTTATATTTTACTTAAAAATAAATTTATTTGATTGTACTTATTATTTTTAAAAATACTTAAAATTATATTATTTTTTTCAAAAATAAAAAATAAAATCACATAAAAAACTCTAAACAAACATATTTTTAAAATAATATAAAAAAATAAAAATAAAAAATAAAATTGATCCCAAATAGTCCCTAAATTCTTCATTATCTTGAAACTCATTTTTTATAGGATTGACAAGGACAAAAAATGATATAAATAGTAAGATAGCACACATTTTTATTTATTTACATATTTAACTTCTAATATTATAAATTTATAAATATGATATTTTTTATGAATAAAAATATGTATTTCACTTATAAAAAATAATAATAATTTTATTTTTAATGTAATATATATACATGAATGTATGTATTATGTATATATCATATATTAACGCTCTAGTGAGAGCGGATCATACCCATCCTTGACAACGCACAGGGGACCAGCATTCACGGCTTCGCTTCAAGTTCGGTTTTGTATCGGTTCTCTATACACCGAAATCAAGTCTAAATCCTCCCCCTTTTCTCTTCCTCTCAGATCGCATCCTCGGTGATCTAGGTTTTCACCTCCTCAACAATATCACACGAGAAGATGGTAAGCTCCAGTCGCCTCCTTCGATTTCCATTTCCAATCGCTTCTCGTTGTTCTATCCTCCGAGCTAAAGCCCATCAATCGGGGTCTCCTTCGAAACATGGTCTTTTGTTATATGAAGTTATTCGCGTCATGCTTGGTCATGTTGGATTTAGGGCAAGGGTTGTATGCTGTTTTGAGTAGTAAGGAAGTAGTTATGCTTGATGTTTCCCGATGAGAGTCTGTGATAGGCAATTTTGTTTTCTTTTGGTATAGCTGCTAATTGATTGTTAATTTTGCAGGAAGAGAATTTGGACGCTAAGATAGATGCTCTGTTGAATGTGGAGAAGCAGATGAGACTGGCTGGTGATGTTACCGGGACGAAGAAGGCAGTTATAGAGATCGTGGAGCTTTGCTACAAGGCTGGAGCATGGAAGACGCTCAATGATCAGATTGTACTCATCGCAAAGAGGAGGGGGCAGCTTAAACAGGTAGTATCTTTTGAAAGATCTTGTTTAATTTGTTTTGCCACTGGGTTTGATTTGCTCTGAATTAGTTTCCCTTGATTTGTTTTTCATGCTAAATTGCTCCACATTTTTATGTGAGAAAAAACTGATGAAATAAACAGCCAACGTAAAGATTTTTTAGTTGGAAACTCTTTGGTAGAAGCTTCTTGGAGATTGAAAGAATCAAATTTTATCCTTTTGAATTCCTCATGAAGTATTTAATGATAGTGTAGCAATTACAATATTTTTTGTAGTGATCTATTGGCCATTTTATTCAACTTTTAATGTTATTTTTTAGTTATTTTATTTAGGTGGAGGGCATACAGACACATTCTTTTTTATGATTAAGTCAAAATTTTGAATCAGGTTTCATGGTAATAAATTTTGAAGCATTACAAATTACTCAACGAGATTTCATGTGCTGTTGCAATCAGTTCTTATTAGTGAAACGAGTATCCAATCTAAGAGTAACAGTGCTGTGTGGTGCTTGATGGAGTGATTGCAACATTTGAGAGTTGTATTCCATGGGACCTAGATTTTGTGAGGCTTCGGCAAGATAGCGCATCTTTTGTTGAACGAACCATTAGGGCCCTTTGTTTGATAATTAGGCATATTGGTATCACCAACATAATGGTTATTTAGCTTGGAAAAAATTGATACTCAATAATTTTGAGTTCAAAATTTTCTGTTACTTGCTAGCTAGTTGATCCAATAAGTTTCTCAGGCTTACAATGTGTGCCATGTCATGGATGAACTATCCTTTTCGTAGACTTTACTAGAAACTTACTTTTGATGTGGTTTTGTAACCTTTTTTTTTTCATTGTTGTTTGTGATTGATGAAAATGTTATAGTGTCTCTGCTAAATTTTTGTTATTTTATTCGAGTAGTAGGGAACAAACTGACACATTCCTTTATTGTTTTCTCATAGTTGTACCTGTAGCTTCTCACCAATTTTTATTTGTACTTGTGCAATAAGAAGAAGACTTTGTTTGATAATGCATCTCTTTTCAAAGAAAAGTAAATATTACAAATTTGATTTATATTGTAAACACACAAGCCCTACCACATTCCATGCACTGTCTCTACAGCATCATGACCATAATGAACAAACTTGTAGAAACTCATTTGTCTTTGTGACATTAGAGAATTATCAATACACCAAACAAAACAACATTATAAAATGAAGCACAAGTTTTTGTTGATACAAATTCCTTAATGGTAGAGTGCATGCAACTTGAATCATTGATTTTTTTAGATGAATGATTGAATATGAAATTGCCACGCAAATATAGTGGTGTTTCTTGATTTGATATGATCTTTTGGGATGCTTAGTACTCGTTTATTGCTCTCATTTTATTTTTCATTTGGTTTACAGGCTGTAACTGTTATGGTACAACAAGCAATGCAATATATTGATGAGACACCTGATATTGATACTCGCGTAGAGTTGATCAAGACATTGAACAATGTCTCAGCTGGAAAGGTGCACCTAATTGGATGCTTCTGTTGATAATTTGTTATGTAGCTTAATTACGACTCATTTAACTTAATCATGCAAGACATATCATTTGATCATTTATGATTATCTTTTTTTGCAGATATATGTTGAGATAGAAAGGGCACGTTTGATAAAAAAACTTGCAAAGATAAAAGAGGAACAAGGCCTCATTGCTGAAGCTGCAGACTTGATGCAAGAAATTGCGGCAAGAAATGATCATCTGCTTAAAGAATTCATTCCAATTACTTAATCTTCTTTTCTAGTTGTTTATGTGTTGAATATATGATCTCTAGGTGGAAACTTTCGGAGCAATGGCAAAAACTGAAAAAATAGCATTCATACTTGACCAAGTATGGCATACTTCATGTTAACCTGAGTACTTTCATGATATTTGTCTTTGTTTTTTTAAATAATAGGCGCAAAAAATTTCAGGTACGTTTATGCCTAGATCGTGAGGATTATGTACGTGCACAGATCTTATCAAGGAAAATTAGTCCTCGGGTTTTTGATGTGAACCCGTCCAAAGAAAAGAAAAAGCCCAAGGAAGGAGATAATGTGGTTCAAGAAGCTCCTGCTGATATACCCTCACTCCAAGAGTTGAAACGTATTTATTATGAGCTAATGATTCGGTATGCAATGCTTTACATGGAATTATCAATTGTTGTCATTGGAAACTTCTCGATTTGCTAAATTTATATTCTTTACTGCTGCACATACATCATAAACTTTTCTTATTTTGGATTTCAATCTTACATGCCATGTGTGGTTGTTTAGTATGGAAACCAATGATGAGGTGTTTTCATAAGACTCCTTAGTTAAAGCAAACATCCATTAGTTATTCGTTCAAATGATTTATGCATTCGAACTCTGTAAATATCCTAATTGTAATTTCTATCATGTTTGATGTGTTCAAATATGTATGCATGACTTTGTTGATAGTCTCCTATAAGTAAAAAACAATAATGATATTATTTTCCTATTTTCACTTATCTTTTGTGTGACTTCAATCATTATTCATTCAAAGTCACGAATATTCATTCAATACGTTTTTCAGCTCTTTTTCTACATAAAGTTCCAAACTCATTCATATGTGTTCTTTCATGACCTTCTTTCTTTGCAAATGCTTTCTAATCCTTTTTCAAAAAGCCAGCTATTTTAAGTTATACCGTGCTTTCAAAAATGGACAAGTTTAGTTTATCATTTTGTGGCATGCATTATTTGTTTAAGTCAAATTCATTTCCTGTTCCTTTTTTCAGCATGGCTCCTGAATGCTCTCTTTTAAATACTTATTCTCTGAGTATTTGTGTGTCAGACTTTTCAACTTATTTTACATTCAAGAATATGGCATCTTACGCAATAAGAATGTCCCCAAGAAAAACAGGTGGCACATAATAGAACATAATTATTCTCATTTTCATTGATATAGAAACATATATACTTCAAAAAAATGCTTGGACAAGCATATCTATTTGCGCTCACCATTTTTTTTAGGCATATCACTTCTACAAATCGGAATGTTTTTCTTTTTCAGTGTAATATGAAAAGCAAATTTATGTGATTTTGATTCAATGAATAAAATGTTGATATGATAAATATAATTTTAAGAGCAGTCTTTGTAGGTTTATTGTAGTCATGATCTTTAAATATCATCCAGGGCACCAATTGACGGAAATATGGAAGTATACTCGCATTGAAAGTATAGAAAGGATGATTTATATGAGTTTTATCATTATATTTGTTTTGATTTTAGTTATTCTATGTAAAACATTTCTATATTGTTAGTTTCTATATGAACAGGATGTGTTTTTTTAAGTAGTTTGGATAGTCTATTATGTCCCATTCTTTACCACATGATTTCACTTCTCAATCCAAGGAATTTTAATCTACAAACAAGGAGTTTAGAAGTTTCAAGTCTGGAAATAGTTTTTACTGCGTTGCTGTTGATGTATTTCCTCTACTATTCTTGCTATTCCTGATGTTGCTTACTGCTATGTTCCTCTGTTATTCTTTTTTTTTTTGCTTCTGTGCTATTACTCGCCTCTATGGTTGTTTACCCATTAGGTTTCTGTTCAACCTTGCTCATTACACTTTTGCCACCCTAGGTCTCTTGATCTCCGTCATATAGTCCTGCGTCTCTATTTTAAGTCCTGTAGCAGATTACTACTATGGGAATTTTTCTACTTTGGTGCTTTTTTGATGCAATTTTGAAAGTTAAATTTATGAAAAATGGTTTGTAATATTTGAAATTTTTTGGATGTATTGAAATATGCTATTCTTTGGTTGATTCCCATAGATTTTGTGTTTGCTATTTCGGACCATTTGAATACTACAAGTTGTACCCTGAGACATTTAGAAAATTATTGAATGTCAAATATTGAAATAGAATTTCAGTTTTTTTTTTTTATCTTGTTGTGTGTGCTCGTCAATCATGTGTTTTTCTTGTGCTTGACATGTGTATGACTACTTTTAGGGGAAGACTCCCTGTAATTGTGTGAGGTTTAGCTCTTCCCTTTTTGGTGATTTCTATCCTTATCGTTGCCCCTTAAATTATTTAGTTGCTGGCTTTGTTGGTTATCAAAATTTTGTCAAACAAGACATGCGATGGAAGTGTGACTTAATTTGTTGTTGACATTTATGTGAGTCACTGCTTTTCTTATAAAATTTTAGTTTTTGCTGATTACTAAATTATAGTTTTTGGTGATCAGTGAATTATCTGTTGAAAAGCATGTTTCATATCTCTACATTGCTGATTTTATACTTTTGCAGAATTTTGAATTTGTAGCATGTGAATTGTGAATTTTATCTGCGTTCATTGATCATCTCATGCTAAATTTCTTTAGAAACTCTAAACCGATAACTATCATGTGTCAGCAACCAAAAGTTCTCAATCGCATGATTAATACATTCAAAAGAAAATTCTTTTAGAAGTTGAAAAAATAAGCTTTGTTTACCATACCTTGTGCTGTTAGAATTTTCAGCATTTTGATGAGGTACAAAAGATTTGGATAAATTGGTTGAAGAATCGTTTCAGATGTCTTAGAGAGCAAGATGGCATCCTCAACAATTTGAATGAGATGCTGCTACAGCCAAAGTGAGAGAATAAAAGTCTTTTCTAAATGATAGATTTTTAAAAAGAAAATTCCCTAAAAGCAAGCAGATGAATCCATGGATCAGCCAATTTTCCTCGCTTGTTATAGTTTATGCTGTTTAGTATTTGTTTTCTTATCAATCTAATTTGAAAATTTGTATAAATAGTTTGTATATCTTGGATAAATCACTGGTTTTGGAGGCTGCATGCTCTAATGTGAAAATTGATAGGATGAGCTAAAGAATGAAGAACATTTGTAGAATTACTTCGATACTTTGTTGTTTGTGAACTGGTAGGCATGAGTCAATGGAGAAGAAATGGATGCTTCATAATGGACCAAGAATTTGGAGATATGTGAATGAATCGGTGTAGAAGGATATTGGAAAGTATCAAATTTGTTAGTTTTAGATCAATTACATTTCATTGACTCAGTGATTTTTTTGCTTAGTATGCTGTGGTTGAATGTTTTAGATAGCTTCTCGATAGACTTTCAAGCACCGTCTAAATGGTAGCATGGATTTGTGGGGCAATGTTGTAATGGTAACTATTCAAACTATTTTGATGTTACTTGTGGTCTGGTTTTCATTGCCATTTTTCTCTCTTTCTTAGTTGCTAATTGGTAATGCAAATTGGAAAGCAAATGTGTTAGGTAGGGTGTTCATTCACTTCTTGGTATTTATCCAAAACAAGCAAACATTTTGATCCATGTGACTGTGCCTACCTTGTGCTAGTTAGAAGTATGTTGAATACAAACATTTGGTTTATGCTATTATAATTCCATGGAGAGGATGCTGGTTTGGGAAATTGAATGCTCTAACGAGGTCGAGATTAATAAGATTAAAGACATGATCTAAATGCTCTGGTTGTAATTACTTTTGTCGTGCTATTTGGTGATAAAATTATGCGAACAAAAGATACGGGCTATGTCCTTACTGACATGAGGTGGTTTTGGTGTGACCATAAACATGCACTTGATATGGTTTCAACTGTTTGTGAGCTTAGGTTTATCTTAAATTTGTCACCTTCGACAAATTGTTGTGGAAAGTGGATTGATTTTTTATTTTAAGTTTTTGGTAATAAATTTCATTTAGACATTTGAATTTCGAGACTTACAGCTTTTGATATTTTTTATTTTTGCTTAAGTTGAAATGATTTAAACATAAACTTATGAACATTTTGGTAAGATTCCTCTTTGGTTGAGATTAATTTTCAGCATGGCCATCATTGAAGTGTTTATTTAAAATACTTAAAACTTGTTTTGCTTGAACCGTATTTCTGAAATATTGTTAAAAGTGTCAGTTTCGTTAACTCTAGTCTTTATAAGGAGGAGAATCAGACTAATCAAGTGAGATTCAAGATCTTGTTTTATGGATTAAATGTTTTGTTCAAGGGCATGTACAATTTGATAGGATTTTAATTTAATTTTGAGAGAGAGTTTATAATTTTTAAATAATTGCAGGTGCTTAAAACATTCACGTACTTCCTGAAGTAAGAGTAATTTAAATTTAGATGTTATTTTAACTAGTGCAACATTCTCAGACCCTTCGTTTGAATGCTTTAATATGTTGGTCAGAGCACATATGAGTATTTTATCTCTTATACTTGCACTAGTTTTAACTTGCTTATGTAATATGTTTACATGGCTTTCAATTTATCTATGCATTTTACTAGCTTTTTGATGTAATAGTATAGTTTCTCAATTTATTTATATTATATGCTTACACACTTTTCTATAATATATGTACACTCCACTTGAATTAATTTCAACACGTTTACACATCTTGTTTGTGCAAACTCTTGACATAATTATATAATATATTTGTGCATTTTTTCATAATATTTGTATTTGAGACAATGCAACTGAATTGGAGAATGCTTCATAAAACATATTCATGATTTAAATCATCTCAATTTTACTAATTGCACATATATTTTTTCATTGGAATGTGTACCACATTACATTTTGTGATTTTTTGAAAGAGTGTCTTCTATCCACTTGCACAAAATATTATAGATTTGGTGGCAATTATTTGTAAATAAGTTCTAACCGTACCTTTATAATACTGCATTTTGTTACTTGCATTCAATTTTTATGAAATTTAAATAACCTCCATCATGATACTTTTTAGTCTTTCAATGAACCATTCTCATCTAGTCATAATTTTGTTGTGTAGGTTTTTATATGTGAATTTATTACCAAATTATTTTAATAATGTCTTCATTTTCATTAAAATCCCACTTAGGTTTTTGACCCTTCTCAATCCATTCAATGCAATATATATCATCATTTGAGTAGTCAATAGAAGGTTCCATTTGTATTCTTTATATCTCTTTTTTACTTTATTTAACAGGTAGGCAAGGCCATTTAAATATTCATTAGAAAATATCACTTATGTTCATTTATGATTTTGAAAGTTTAATTTTATCTTATACAAACAACAACAACAACAACAACAATGAGCCTTTATCCCACTATGTGGAGTCGGTTATATGAATCCTTCTTCTCTATTGTATTCTATTAAGTGTCAAATTCTCATTTAATTTTAATAAATAATATCATTTTTATATTATATAACCAAGTCTTTTTAGGTCTACCTTAACCTTTCTTAACATATGTCAAAACTAATACATCAAAATTTATAACTGGGTCATCAAATAACTGACGTTTTATGTGACCAAACCATCTATAAGGCGATTCTCTCTAATCTTATTTGCCATTGAAGCTACTCCAACTTTTTTCACATATATATATTCGTATCGCATTTTGTCTCTAAGTGTAAAGCCACTTATCAAACTGAGCATCCTCATCTATAATGCTTAATTTTATACGTCTCTTTTATTAGCTAATATTTTGCGCAATAAATCATTGCATGTCTTACCGCCATCTTATAATATTTTCTTTCAAGTCTAAGCTTACAATAGGCTAGATACTTTCCTCCACTTCAACCATCCAACTTGAATTTTACTAATAACATCACCATCTATTTGACCATCACTTTCAACAATTGACCCGATATAATTAATACGTTCACTCTTTTTAACGACTTGAGTTCTCAAGGTCACAATCTTACTACTAGATCTTCTAGAACTAAAATTACACTCTATGCATTTGGTTTTAGATTTACTCAAATGAAAGCTTTGGATCTATGGTTAACCTGCATAATTCAAGTTTATCTTGAACTAACTCTCTAGTCTTATCAACAAGAAAAATATCATCAGCAAGAAGCATACACCAAAGTACATCTTCCTATAAATGTTTAGTAAGAATATCCATATCAAATAGATATGGACTTAATAGCCGATCTTTGATGTAATCCAATTGAAATAAAAAAATACTTGGTCAATCCTCCTTGTGTTTGAATACATGTAACAGCTCTAGTATACATATTCTTAATGACTTGAACATAAGAAATATTAAAACTCCTTTCTTCTCTAGAACTTTTCAAAGCACTTCTCTCAGAACTTTATCATATGCTTTCTTTACATCAACAAATATCATATATAAATCCTCCTTACTCTCTCTATACTTTTCCATCAAATATCTCAACAAATGTATAACATTCATAGTAGGCCTACTCGACATGAAACAAAATTGATTTTGAGAATTTTTTGTATCACGTCGTAATCTATACTTAATTATTCTGTCCAATAATTTTAATGAATGGCACATTAACTTAATTTATTTATAATTTGCACACTCTTGTGCATCACCTTTATTCTTAAAAATAGAAAGCAACAAATTCTTTCTCCACTCAATTGACATCTTTTTAGTCTTTAAAATAATATTAAAAGATTAGTAAGACTAGAAACTCCTTGATCATCTAAGCTTTTTCACATTTCAATTGGAATATCATCAGGTCCTACTGCTTTTTCACACTTCATTTTCTTTAAAATCTCTTCAACTTTAATTATAATAATACGATGATAAAATTAAATTCTTTATTTTTATTTAGGGTATTAAAGTTGTTAAAGTAAATCATATTTTCAGTCTTCATTTAAAAGTTTATCGAAATATCTCATTCACCTATGCTCAATATCCTCTTTTAAGGGCCTGTTTGGGGCAGTATAAAAACACAATAGTGGAGTTATTGTAGAAGAATCTGTTGTCTAAAGAGTTGTGGTGGGTATTGTAATTTTTTTTTAAAAAAAAGTTAGATTGCAGTTTTCTAGCAACTACCGCACTTTACCAGATCAAGTTGGAAAATACAATTTTTTCATCACTGATTATTCAAAATGCAGCCAAAATGTAGTTTCTCAAGCAATACTAGTGACGCGGTTTGGATTGCACCATAGGCAGAACTCCGCCCCAAACACAGCTTATGAAAAAACAATTTATAATTTTCATTCTTAATGCATTTTACTTGAATTAATCTTTACTTCTCACATCTCTTTGCTTGACTAACTTATATACATATCTTTCACTCTCTTTAGTATCAAATCTATTATATAAATTACTAAAAGTTGAATTTTTTGCATCACATAATATTTTCTTAGAATCTCTATGGGCCACTTCATACATTTTTTTAATTCTTCAAGCTTTTATATGTAAATAAATTTTTATAATGAAGTTTTTTATTTAATCTTTTCTTGCACATTTTTACTCTACCACTAATTATTTTTACCAGAAGAAACTTTTTTTGACTCTCCAAACATATTTTTTGCAACTTCTTTAATCTCATTTTTTAGTTTTTTCTACATAATATTAGCTTTTTCATAAATATCTCAAAATTTAAGATCTTGTAATTTACTCTTTAAAATATTTTTATTAATATTTTTTAAGTACCTCCATTTGATTTTATGACAATTTTGATTTATTTTTTATCTTCCAACCTTTCATTTTAATATCCTGGACTAATAGTTGATGTTGGGTACTTAAACTTTTTCCTAAAATTATCTTATAATCTTTATAATCTAAACGATCTAATTTTTATAAGAAAATAATTAATTTATGTTTAATTAGGCTCACTCTTATAATTTATAAGAAAATAATCAATCTGTGTTTCATTAGGTTCACTCCTATAAGTGGTAATGTGTTCATCTCTTTTTTTAATTAAAATATTAGCAACTGCAAAATCATATACTAAAGCAAAATCTAATATGATCCTATCTTCTTTATTAGTCACCTTAAACATATAGCCATTATGAATGCTTTTAAAATTTTTTGCTACTCTACTATCATGCCTATTTAAATATCCTCTAATAAATACTCTATCTTATAAACGATTTCATTTATATTTGATTATATTTTTTTAATGTAATGCCCATCACACTCGAATATTCATTATCTTTCATTTTTTTGGCCTTGAAAACTTGCATTTTTTTATAGTTAAATTAGCCCTGTCATTCAGTTTAAATGATATTTATATTTTTTTTGGTTATTTTCAAATTATGTTCTTATGAAATTTTGATAGCCTCCCGGTGTCTCCCTTACATAAGGGGTGTCATCGGGAGTGCTAGGCCTTCCCATTGAGAGGTCTTCACACTTTTTGTGCTTATGAGAAGCACTGTATAGACCTTCAGTCATTTGTATAAAAAAGTATGTAGTACAAATTTTTTTCCTGCTGCATTGATATAACACGCATGAGTATTTAACATTTTTCAATTTTTACCCATTGTGTTGGAACAACGTGCATGTATACTTAATTTTATGGTTTTCTAGCATTTTACCTTCACATTATAATAGATACTGATTTTAGTGGAATAAGAACACGCAATAGGGAGAGGAGGAATTTTCTCTCTTTATATATATATTTTTTTACTTAATGATTTTTTAGAGAGAAAGTGATGGAGAGTTTTTTTTGGTTATTGTTTGGAGAGAGGGACAAGGAGAAGGGGGTCGATTTAATGACTAGAGAGTTGGATTAGTTCGATTAAAACAAGAGAGAAGTGGATCTAGTTGGGGTAAGGAGATAATGAGGTGAGTGATGGGCTTGTGGCGTGCAAACAACAACAACAAGCCCTTATCCCACTAAGTGGGGTCGGCTACATGAATCCTTCATCTCCATTGTGTCCTATTATGTGTCAAATTCTCATTTAATTCAAGTACACTAAGGTCATTTTTTATACATCTTAACCAAGTCTTTTTAGGTCTACCTCTACCTTTTTTTAACATAAGGCAAATTTAATGCATCTACTCTCTTAATCACCGCTTTTTATGTGGCCAAAAACCATCTAAGACGACTCATCTAATCTTATCCGCCACCTGAGCTACTCCAACTTTTTCCGAACATACTATTTCATTTCTCGAGAGTAAAGCCACTCATCCACGAGCATCCTTATCTCTATAAAATGTAAACCAGAGTTGAGCCAACCCTTGTCAGATTCGCCTGCTTGAAATTGCTTTATTCAGATTCAAAATTTTACTTTCACTATGCTTTGAAAATTGCTTTGTTCTTGTTCGGCTCGTGTTCAAAATGACTCGAAATACAATAATCTGAAAAATCTGTAAGAGTGAGGATTCAAACCTGAAATAATTTTTTGCATAGTAAAAATTTTAACCACTAGGTCATGCTTTTAATTGTGACATATATACGTGTTTATATTCATATATAATAATAATAATAATAATGATGATGATAATGATGATGGTAATGATGATGATAATAATAATAATAATAATAAAAATAATATAATATAATCTAATTTTTTATTGTTAGCTAAATCGAGCCGAACACGATCGAACAAAGAATTGTTCATATTCGGCTTGTTTATAAATCGAGCTTGAAATATTTGTTCGTGTTCGACTCGTTTAATTAACGAACGAGCCGAACACGAGCTATTCGCGAACGAGCTTTTTTGACTGCCCTACATCTCTGTAATACTTAACTTAATCTTATGCTTCTCTTTTATTGGCCAACATTCTGCACCATAAGTCATTGCAGGTCTTATCACATCTTATAAAATTTTCCCTCAAGTTTAAGTGAAACTTTTCTATCACACAACAGGCCAGTTGCATTCCTCCACTTCAACCATCCAACTTGAATTCTACTAATAACATCTCCATCTATTTCACCATCATTTTGAACAATAGAGCCTAAATATCAATCGCCACTCTTATTAATGACTTGTTCACCTAATGTCACAACACTGCCACTAGAACTTCTACAACTAAAATTACACTCCATATATTCAGTTTTAGATTTACTTAAATGAAAACCTTTAGACTCGAATGTTGACCTCCATAATTCAAGTTTCTCTTGGACTCTCTCTTTAGTCTTATCAATAAGAAGAATGTCATCAGCAAAAAGCATACACTAAGGTACATCTTCCTGTAAATGACTAGAAAGAACATCCATAACTAAAGCAAAAAGATAAGGGCTTAAAGCTGATCCTTGATGTAATCCAATTGAAATAGGAAAATATTTTGTCAATCCTCCTTATGTTTGGACACAAGTACAAGTATACATATCCTGACTGAATATAACCAATATTAACTCCTTTCTCGCTCAGAACTCTCCAAAGAACATCTCTTGAAACTTTATCATAAGCTTTCTAAATCAATAAATATCATATGTAGATCCTCCTACTTTTCTATACTTCTCCATTAAACCTCTTAATAAATGTATAACATCCATAGTAGATCTACCTGGCATGAAACCAAATTGATTGTGAGAGACTTTTGTATCACATCGTAACCTATGCTCAATTATTCTCTCCAATAATTTTAATGTATGACACATTAACTTAATTCCTTTATAATTTGCACACTCTTGTGCATCACCTTTATTCTTAAATATGAACCAACAAACTTTTCTCCACTCATCCACATCTTTTAGTCTTTAAAATAACATTAAAAGATTTGTAAGCCAATAAATTCCTTGATTTCCTAAACATTTCCACACTTATTGGAATATCATCGTTCTACTATTTTCCACATTTCATTTTCTTTAAAGCTTCTAATTTTAGATTTACTAATAATAAATATAAAAATAAAATTCTATTTTTTGTAGATTAAGGTTGTTAAAATTAATCATACTTTCGATCCTTCATCAAAAGTTTATCAAAATCATCCACCTATTTTCAATATTAGTTTCTAAAAAAATATTTTATTATTTTCATCCTTAATACCTCATCAACTGCGCTTTACTTCTTATCTCTTTCATCGATTAATTTATACATACATCTTTCACCTTCTTCATCTATAATCTATCAGAAAACTAAATTAAATTATATATCGCTTTTAATCTCTATAATTATCTCTTCCCAATTCCTAGTTTTACATCTAAACGCAAGTTTTATAACAACGTTTTTTATTTCTTATCTTTTCGCACATATAACTCCACCACCAATTATTTTATTAAAGAAGTTTTGATTTTTCAAACTTTTAGAATTCTTAATTTCACTCTACTTTTTTCCCACATAACATTAAATTTCATTACATGAACATCTCAAGTTCTAAGCTCTTATACTCTTAAAATATTTTTATTTGTGTTATTTTAGTATCCCCATTTAAAATCCTGTGACAATAATTGATTTATTTTTTCCTTTACAATTTTTTCATTTTAAAATCTAAAACTAACAATCGATGCCGTAGATTTAAACTTTCACTGAATCCTTACAATTTTACAATCTAAACGATCTATTTTTCTTATCGAAAATAATCAATCTGTTTTTATTAGATCCATTTTATAAAGAATAATATATTCGCTTCTTTTCTTAAATAAAGATAAGAACTATAAAATCATAAGCTAAAGAAAATCTAATATATTTTACTTTCATTCATTACCTAAATCCATAATCACTGAATATTTTAAAATCTTCTACCACTCTACCAACATTTCATTTAAATCTCCTAATAAATACTTTTCTTCAAGATTTTTGTATTAATCCCTTTAATTCATTTTAAAATTTTTCGCTTACATCCAAACCTACTAAAATATAAACACTTATAACATCGATAATCTTAAGATCAACAATAATCTTTAAAGCTTATAATTCTATCTCCACATCTATTAATATTTATAATTATCCTTCAAATTTTATCTATAATCATACTTACACCATTTTAGTAATTTCTACCCAATACTAAAGCCAAACCTAAATTATCAATCTCCTCGCCTTCTCAACCCATTTAGTTTCAACACAAAATATTTATCTTTCTAAACCATAATATCTATTAATTCCATTAATTTACCTGTAAAAATACCTATATTCCAAGATCATAACTTAATTCTAGTTTCATGGACTAACTTCTTTGCCCGCATCCGTCCATAATGTGGGAACCCTTCCTTATTTAATATCACTCTCAAGGCCACGCACATTTTTCATCAGATTCGTTATAAGGCCACTTCTCTATTTTACACACAATGATTTAAAGGATTCATATGATGATTATTTTGACTTTGGAGCGTGACACAAAAAATAGAGAAAGAGAGATGGTCTGCGACTTTGGAGACAGAAAGTTGAAGCAAGACTAGCGTTACAGAGTGATTCGGCCTGTTGATAGAATGGATGCGGGGCTTCGGCTGGAGTGTACGGCTTTGATGAATTGAGTGTCACAGCGAGAGATGAACGGGGGTGAGGACATTCAGTGAGGCTAGCGTCGGGCTGGTTGGAGGAGCAGTGAGATTTGGAAATGGTTTGTCATTGCTGTAGGTGAGTTGAACCGAGCAGAGACCAAGGCAAGGGGAACAGTGCTAAGGAAGCTGAAATCGAAATGATTGTGCGGCTTTAGGGATTGGAAATTTGACAATGTGATCTATGGAAATGTCGTGCACGAGCAGGTGGAGGAATGACCTAGGGTTGAGGATGCAAGACACATATGAGAGAAGAGAGGTTGAGGGCTGTAGCGTGAGGAGTTTGGCCAGATTGGAATGAGTTCTGTAGGCCAGCGGAAAAGAACCGTCTATATTGGAGATAAAAATAGGAGTAGAGCACTCAAATTCGTGTAGAACATGTGAGATGTGGGTACAGTTCTGGAATGGAAGGATAGAATGTGGACCCCTCATTTTTATTCTCTTTTTTTTTTTGTTTAACGGATCAACAAGTCTTAGTACGTACAAAATAGTGCTGCTATACGTCCTATTATGTGAATCTATATCTAGCTGGATGAGTTTACCTTTATTTCTTGTTAAATTGTAAATTTGGCTTCCTAGCTTGCCTGAAAATCTATACCAATTATGATATTTTGTCACCTCTTTCTTTTTTTATTCGAACACTTAACTCGAAGTTAAAATTATTTATATTCTATTTATTATATTTTGCAAATCTCTATATCTTAGTTTATTCTTATCATCTGCGAACTAGGAAAAGTTTAAATTATGTCAATAGCTTTTAGCAGTTAATAATTGTAAGATGTGAGTAGATTTTTGTTTAAATATATTTGCAAGGATGAGTTTCTTGGCAAAGTTTGTTAAACATGGATTAACATTATAATAGGAAAATACTCTATAGTTAGAGAAATGTATGTGTTTACTTTTGTGTTTGCTAGGCCATTGCACTCGATCCCCTTTAAAAAGGAAGGTTCTTTATTGAATACGACATGAGAAAAACTTTTTCTTCTCTATATGGTATCAAAGCAAGGACATCTTAAATCATAGTTACCACACCTTCCTATCATGCCTGCTCTACCCGTAGCATTGCTTTTAATCTTCGTTCAATCCACACTTATGCATGATGATTCCTCATTCGCTATCTGCATAGTTCCCATCCCAATTCCTCCTTTCTGCTTACCCCATATATTACACTTGCCATCAACATTACCGTTTATGCTCACATTTCTCTTGCTAGTGGCACCCCCACTCTCACATTCATCTTTAATTCCACAATCATCACTCGCTTTTACTTGCTTGTGATTTTATTGCTAGTTGGTTGCATGTGATTCCATGTTCAATACTTGCATGTGATCCACGTACCCATGCTTTCCCACAATCTTATTCTCACTCACTCGTCCTTGCTTGCAACTGCACCAAATCCTTACACTCTTATTCATGCTTGTGACAATGCGACCTTCTAGTGCATGTTATATGTGTTTACTGCTTTCCATTATAGCGAATTGCTATCTTTGTTATCACCCGTACTAGCTTAGGGCATGTTCATGTTCTAAGTTCCCTCTTCAAAAATATTTGAGTTAATTAACAAATTCTTTGAGTCTCTCTGTAAGTGTTATACTTTTTTATCTTTTCTCAATGATTCGAAAGCCTTTCCAACCATTAGCACCATTATCAAGTTTATTGGAACTAATTATTTCCCATGATTGTGGGTTTTTTACTTCCTTGTCGGCTCTTTCTATAAGATTCATCCTGATGCACCTCTTTTGTATAGTATTGACACTCTCAAAATTTTTAATTGATAAGAATTTGATTACACTATTTTTGCATGTTTGCTTGAAAGGCTTGAACTTTTAATTGCCTTAATGGTCATGTTTTAAGACTCATCCATGAAGTTGTTGGACTTCATTCCACTTGCTTTTTGGAAACTAGTATTTCTCATATTTATACTCTTTTCTTTGGCATTTTTCCTCTTCCAACAATATGATATGTAGATCAAAGAAGACTATAACCTTCTGAGAGACAAATTTGATGAGCTCCTTGAATTTTGCCTTTTAATTACTAAAATGACTATTTGGGGAAAAAAGAATGAAATTTTTTTTGTGAATGGTTAATGATTGACTCCATATTTCCTAATATTGAGACCACTCCAAAATTTTTGAGTGCTTCATGTTATTGAGCTCTCCACTCATCACACTCCAACGTTTGATTGATCTGATTTGGCTGCCAGCTTTAGAAGTGATAGTAGTCATGGACATGGTGACAACCAGACTGGTGACGGTTGTGAATGTGATCATGATACATATTCAACTTGTCTTTATTGCACTCACATCTATTATCTTCTTGATTGTTGTTGAGAGAAATTTGGTTAGCCCTCTACTACTCAGCATGCTTCTATAAGCAGTCCATATCTGTTTATTCCTAGTACTTCCACCTCTTTCTTGGTTGCTATCTCCTGGGAAGATGATGACTATTTTTTTTCAACAATTCTAAATATCTTTCACAGCCTTTGATGCTATCTTGTTCTAATGTATGCTATAATTCTCTTCTCTCTGTTAATATGCTCGGATTTTAGATTCTGGTGCATTTTCTCATATAACATGTAATTGCAAATTATTTTTATGTTTACACCTCTACCACCTATTATTATAAGTTTCTACTTCCCTATGTCATTTTTGTAAATGGCATTTTGCATTCTTCTAAATTATTCTCTCTTTCAAATGTTTTTGTCTTACAAAAGTCATAATTGTTAATTAACTTTTTATCATTCTTTTTTGTGTCTATAAGTATTTTAGCTTGAGAAAGATGATTGGTGGTGTTGAAGATGGTAAAGTCTACTAAAGAATTTCTAGGCGTTCTGTTCTTTCTTCTATCAAGAAACCATATCCATGGCACTAGTGATTGATCACTTTCTACAATTATGTTTTTCTCCTTTCATCTCTCTCTAATTTTGATAATTCTTCTTGTATATGGAACATTGTTGTCTGTCCTTTTCATTTTTCTTCCATTAGTCATCAAAATCTCACTTTTGAGCTAGTTAACTCAAAACATGTGTTCCTTCTTCTATATTCACTCACTAACATTCCAATATTTTGTCACATTAATTGATGATTATTTTTGGGTCTTTTGTGCTTATTTGCTTTAATATTAGGTAGAGGTTATTCATGTGTTTTAAATTTCTTATAAAGAAATAAAATTCATTTTTTTAAAAAATTAAACAATAACCTTATGTACTAATAATGTTTTTGAGTGTATGTAAATTTAGTTTTATGATTTCTATTTTGTCAATGGTATGATTCATGCAACTTTGGTACATATATAGCTCAATAGAATTGTGTTCCTGAATGAACAAACATGATCTACTTATTGTTACTGGGATTCTAAAGTTTTATGAATGTTTTTGAAATATTTGTAATTAGTCTCATGATTTTTTGTCTGACATTGTTATTATTAATTAAGCCTCTTGTCCCCATATATTTTGATAGAATGATGTCATTGAATGCAAAACTCGTCATCTACTTAATGTTGTCAGGATTCTAGTGTTTCATATTAATTTATGGTCATTATTGGCTGGCTATCTCATAACATTGTTCCCTTCTCTCGATAAATTTTCATGAATTTCTCTTCTTTATTCTAGCAAGCTTAAGTTTTCTATTACAACATGTCTATTTTGTTCATGCTTTTCAATCTCATGACAAAGGTTTTTCATCCTACCATTTGGTACATCATTCTTATGTATTCTAGGTCTCAAAAAATTAGATGTTATAATCCGCTTACCTAGTGCATATATATTGTATTACTTTTTTTGAAACTATACTCATCCTTTTCTTGATCCTCTTTCAAGTCATCTTCACTGCCTATTCTGTATCCTCTTGAAACTCATCTCTACCTCAACTCCACAAAAGGTTTACTATCTATGATCACATTCCACAGCTTCTTCCACTTTGTCATAATCGATTATGAATCCACTTGCTAATGAGATATTTTAATTACAGTTATCAATTGCCATGACAGAAGGGTAAATATCAATATTCTGCTTATATCATTTGATCAACATCTTCTTCTTTTTGTATGCTTTCCTTGGCCTTATCATCTGCTTTTGTTCTAAGGACACATCAGATAGTGCTACAAAATCTTCTATGGCAATATGTTATAGATGTTGACATGTATAGTCTTCTATAGGTCGTGATACATATAATTTGGTCCTCTTTTGGAATTAAACCATTTTTTTTAATTATAGGTGGTCACTATCAAATTTCACTTTAATATGTCAATCGATCAATATAAAGCTTTTTTATGGGCTAGAATAGGGTCCTAATGCGTGTTTTGAAAAATTCTTCAAAGTTCATGTTGAGATTGTCTTTCACATTAGTGGTGCAAATTAGTTCATCTCATCAGACATGCACCATCAGGCTCCATTTTTCTTATTTATTCTGATGATATTTTACTCATTGGGAGTGATAAAAAGAATAACTTTGAAGCTAAACATTATCTACAAAAGTATTTTTGATCGTATGAAAACTTTCTTATTATATCATTTGGAAAATCTTTCTTATGTATGGTATTAGAAGGGCTATAGATGTTATGTTCCTCTTATTTGGTGCACATATATTTTGTTATTTTTCATAAGACCTCTCTCTTCTTTTCTCCATCTTTTTCTATGTCATTTTCACTATCTATTCCTCATGCTCTTGAAGTTCATTTACTAAAGGTTTAATGTCAATGATCTTGACCACATTCCACAACAAATCCATGCACATTATTAGAATCGATTAAGTGCTAACGGGTTATTTGATTGGCATTTATCAGTTGCCATACAAAGAAGATAAATATCAATGTACTGCTTATTTCATTCACTCTTTATACAATTGATTAATATTCTTCTTCTTTTCATATGTTTTCCTTAGCCCTAACATCTGTATTTATAATTAGGATATATCAAGCAGTGCTACAAAATCCTCTATGGAAACATGTTAGGGTTGCTTGGATTTATGCTTTGCCAAGTCATCATACATGTAATTTGGCCCTCTTCTATGGTTAAGCCAATATTGTTTTTTTAAAAATTTATTTTTTGCGGCATTATCAAAATTTTCTTTAATATTTGAATCGATATAAAGTTCTTTATGGACCGGAACAGATCCTTAATACATGTTTTGAAATTTTTTTCAATATTCTTGTAAAGATTGTCATTCACATTAGAGCTATAAATCATTCCATTTTTGTTAGACACACCGTCAGGCTCCATTATTTTTAATATTTGATGACAGTTTCCTAATTAGGAGTGATAAAAAGAGCATACGTAAGGTTAAGCCCTATCTACAAAAGTATTGCACTGAAGTTTTGGGATGCTCAAACTATTTTCTTAGAGTAGAATTTACCAACTAAAAAATAGTATCTATTTCACAAAGAAAATATGCTATTGATTGTGTTGAAGAGATGTATTCTTATCCTATATGGTGTAAACTTATTGATGCTCCTGATGCTCTTATGGATACTCAATTACGTCTGATAATGAGAATCCCTTTGATGATCCATTTTGATATTTAATGTTAGTTGAAAAAATATTTTAGTTTCTTGCAATTAGGCTTAATCTATTCTTTGTTGTTGGTGTTGTGCGCAAAATACATGCAAAATTTGAAGTAAAAACATTGGGAGGTTGTTCAACGCATACTTAGATATACCAAAACGTCTAGTGTAATAGGGTAGCTTTGTACCAAGACTGAGCATTTGAATGCGGAGGTAGTTCTTGATTCTAATTATGTTGGCTCCATTAACAACAAAAGACAACCTCTGAATATTATATTTTTGTTGGAGGGTATTTGGTCATTTGGAAAAGTAAGAAATGAATTATTGTGGCTATATCCAACGCTTAGGTTGAATATAGGTCTATGGGGTCATTCTGCATATGAATTGATGTGGGTAACAATTCTCTTAGGAGAATTTAAAAATTCTAATACTTTATATATGATTTTGTATAGTGACAATAAGGCCACCGTCCAGATTGCTAACAATTTTGTTTTCCATGGAAGGATAAACCATTTTGAGCTTTATTGTCATTTCATTTGAGATGCTATTTGTTCTAGAGATTATCGCTCGAGTCTTTGGTTTTGTAAAAGTGGTTAATGTTTTTACAAAAGCTTTGGGTTCTCTATCTTTCTTGTCATCATGTAACAACTGGTGCTAATTGATATATGCTTTAACTTGAGGAGTGATAAATGTAGAGAAACATTTTAATAGGAAAACACTTTATACTTGGAGAGTGTTGTATGTTTACTTAGATGTTCTTCATACCATTGTACTCGTTTGCATAATACAAGTAGGTGGGATCTCTGATGCATAAGACAAAAACTTATTCCTCTAACAAAATTCAAATGCAGAATCAGGAGTTCACCTACCTTTTTTCCTCACCGACCAAAATAGTCAATTTGTACCAGTATATGTGCAAAAGTAGCTTATAGCGATACAGCTGTTCAGGAATTTCATATAAGGTCATGTTAGATTTCCGTTAAGTTCAACGTGAATGCATAGACTCTAAGACCTTGTTGGACATAGGTGAACATATGATGGAGCCAGCCTTTTTAGTGTTGTAGGTACCATATGCTTGATGCTTTTATCTCTTGTTATGATTGAAGGAAATGTCTTAGAATTTCGATACTTTATCAAAATATGCGTAGTTCTATTTGTATGCAAAAAATAGTTTTAACGCCTCATATATAACTAAAAAATAATGAATAAAAATGATGATTATAAAGGCATCCCAAAATAGTTAGATTAGGCAAATGATGGTTATGATTACTAATTTTCTTGTTGAAAAAAATGAAGAATGTTGTTCATTGTCCTAACCTGCTTATAATTTGTATGAAATTCATTTCTCTTTCTTGTTTTAGATGATCATCTTTCTTGAAGAATCATCAACGGAAGGGGAAAATTTAATGTTAGCGATCCACTTTGTCTTTTAATGTTGAACACATAGAACATAATATTATAAATGCAGTCAAACTTTACCTCCTTAATCTTCAGACTGTAGTATGCAATTAGATGCCTTATAATGTTAGATATGTAATCGTGGATTCAGGGCTTTTCAATAACTGATTTCTTTTCTCCTAGTTACTGCAATGGAAAATTTTCTTTGATTTTATTATTTATGGCACTACTTCTTGTGGTACAGATATCATTCATATAGCAATGATTATCTGGAAATCTGTCGTTGTTATAAGGCAATATATGAAATTGGATCAGTTCAGGAGAATCAATCGCAATGGCTGCCAGTAATTTCATCCTCTTATTTATCATTTGATATATTTTGACTTTTGAAGCCTTTCGTGATGATTTTTTTTCTCTACCATGTAGGTGCTAAGAAAAATTTGCTGGTATTTAGTATTGTCACCACATGATCCAATGCAATCTAGCCTTCTCAATGCTACTTTAGATGATAAAAATCTTTCAGAGATTCCTCTTTTCCGGTATAGTTTTGTTTTTGGGTTTTAATTTTATCTTTTCTGCTTGCTTTAATTTTTTTTTTCATTCTCATTTACGTCTTGTTGTTTGACCTTTTTTTGTGGGTTCGTTCTGTTTAGTTTGTTGTTAAAACAACTTATGACAATGGAGGTGATTCAGTGGACGGGTCTTTGGAATACGTATAAAGATGAATTCGAGAGTGAAAAGAACTTACTTGGGGGACCTTTAGTACCAAAGGCAGCAGAGGATTTAAAATTGAGAATTATTGAGCATGTAAGATTATTCACCCCTAAAGGCATTATTCTTTCAGCCTTCTTTTTTACCTTTATGATCAACAGAATATACCAAGTGCCATATTTTTTTTCTTGCAGAATATTTTAGTTGTGTCAAAATATTATTCAAGGATCACCTTGAAAAGGCTTTCTGATCTACTGTGCCTCAGTTTGCAGGTTTGTTCCATTACTGAAAGATCATCTTCAGCTCCTTTTCTGCATTGAAAAACCATATTCTTCACTATGAATCATGCCACACTAATTTTTTTTTTACTTCCTAGTTTTAATTGACTCGCTTGCGCCTTTATCATTGCAGGTCTTGTTAGTTGCCTCCTTGTTAATTGGAATTGAAGGCTCTAATTAGCTGAATAATAACTGAGTGTTTATGGTGGCATGATTTGCGATTGGATTTCAAGATTTACATCTTTTTTTTGTCTCAACACTTTTTTTAAATCAAAATAAGTATTTGCCAATCAAAAGTGTACAATATGAAGCATTGCCAAACATTACTAGATGTCGAAAATAAATATAAATAAAATACATTGACAATGTCAATGGTGGTGAATGAACCAACAACACAACTGGAAGGGAAGATCCTCAAGGATTCTCATTAAAAAAACCTAAAGCCTATCATATTCTAGAGAGTGGTGATTTACCTTCTTATATTTTATTTTCTTGTATATATAATTTGAAACTTTTTATCTATAGGCCCTTTTGTGCTAGAAATGATAACATTGGAAGCATCATAAAGAACAAAAACTCCATATGAGCTTTAGAATATTAATCATGTGAGTAGGTACAGAGTTAATTATAATGTTTGGCTAGCAACTCAGGAATCCATTTATTTTAAGGAATAATCCGAATTGATTCTAAGTTATGAGTACATATTTGATCATAAATAATCAGAACTACCACCATTACATTAGAATAAATGTTTTATTTGATGAAAGATCCCCATTGCCATGATGTGTAAGATTTCATTACTTTGGGTACATTTTAAGAAATTGTGGCCAAATATTTTACAAGAAGAATAATAAGGAGGAATAGCATTAAACTCAATCTTTTGCTAGTATTTAATAGATGAGCCTCCCAAATTTTTTTATGGAGGAGAAATAACATTCAATTCAATTAGTACTCTAGCTACTAATGGTTTGGAGAGTTTGTCAGTATTAGCATCCACCTGAAGCAATTTACCAAAAGTTGAGCCAAGTGAGTACAGCTGAACTAATTGAATTAGTGAATTCATAGATGTGACAAAATAACTGAAATTGAAGTTATAGTAGGTCTCACGGAACTATAAAAATGAGGTGACCAATTAAGCTTGTGTATTGTGGACCCTTCTTTATAGTATGTTTTACGATAGAAAAAAATCATCTAATTAAATTATATAAATGAGATTACTTAATAATACTTCTTTATAATATGTGAGGTGACTCATCTAATTAGATTATTAGGATAACTTAATAAAAACATGACAAGAATACTAAGTCCAATAGTATAATCCCTAGCCAAATGTAGATCGACCATGAGTGTGAACAATCTTCATACTAGGATTGTTCATGGAAAAACATGCAAATAAGTGAGAGAAAAGTCTAAGCAAGCTTAGAGATCTTAGCGTCAGCCATTGTGAGTACCTTAAAAAGAGAGGATGGATGCTTGTGATAAGTAGTCTAAATATTTCTTTATAATTGATAATACTTCTTTATAGTATGTGAGGTGACTCATCTAATTAGATTATTAGGATAACTTAATAAGAACATGACAAGAATACTAAGTCCAATAGTATAATCCCTAGCCAAATGTAGATCGACCATGAGTCTTGTGAACAATCTTCATACTAGGATTGTTCATGGAAAAACATGCAAATAAGTGAGAGAAAAGTCTAAGGAAGCTTAGAGATCTCAGCATCAGCCATTGTGAGAGCTAGTTTATCTTAAAAAGAGAGGATGGATGCTTGTGATAAGTAGTTATGGGCACTTATTGAAAATGTGTGAAGAAATAAGAGTCAAATAGTGGACCAGCCCCTTATCCCTATTAACATCTTGGAAAAAAAAAAAAAGATTAGGGTGCACATGACAATAGAGATCTCATTGTGGAACAAGCCTTATGAGTTTTGAATCATTACAATGCGATAATATCGAAGGATTAGTTGGTGAATGGATGGAATAAATGTCAAGGAACCATCCTGAGTGAGAGGGAGTGAGGTGGCATGATGTTAGGACTGATGAGTAGAGTAAAATTTGATAAGCCAAATCAAAACAAGAAGGGCGCCGCCCAAAGTGCTAAGAACGGATATATTATAAGAGTTAAAACAAGCCTCATAACCAAGGTGCGAATGTTGGGTCACTTACCAGGCACAACCGAGTTGGATTAGAGAGTGTAGTATGTTGCAGTGGTAGAGAATGAAAAGCCTAGCATAATGGCATGAAGCATGTGCGAGTTTGATGAGCGTGACAACATAAGGAGCTGAATAAACCTCACGTGTATGGTGATTTTTTGATTTGGTAGTTTTTAAATCTTATCCTTCTGCCTTGCACTTAGAATGTTGAAATGATTAATTTTTGGTCTTGCACTCAACCTATTTTGGATGGAAGGCTTGGCAAAACTTCCTTTGAATTTGTCAGACCTTACTTAAAAGATGATGGAAGTTGAGCTATTAAGAAGTAGGGTTTTTTTTGTTCATTAAAGCCATAACCTTTAAAGGATGATGGACATAAATACTTTTTTTGGCATTTTGTTGATATTATGTTTGTTAACATGATTCTTGAACCAAGATTTTTTGGGTGAAGTAGTAAGTGGGAAATACAGGTAGTTTGGGCATCATATCTAATATTTATATGAATGAAGTGCTTTTAACTTTTATTTAGATTTAAATAAGAAATTCATTAATGGATTTTAATTCAATCTTGTCATTGGTTGCATAGGGTATGGATGTAAGCAACAATATGTTGATTACTTCTGTATACTCAAACATCTTTGTTGAAGATTGATAATTACATTGATCTATGCACTCGAGTTATATCCAACCTTTTCATGTGTAAAGGTTATTTGATAGTGTTTTCTAGGTTGGCTAACTTTATCAAGGTGCTCTATTGGTTTGATTGAGGTGTAGGGAGGTTTGCTATATGGCTAACATTGATTACAAATTGACAAAGTTCCATGCATTTGATGAATATAATTGCATCATCTTTTTTGTTTCTAGAGCTTTTTGCCTTAAAAAAAAATACTTCAATCGTAGATGACCAATACAAATTCAAGCTGACTTAAGTGTATAACATCATTGAAAATTCAATAAATGGAAGGGAAGAGTAAACTGTGCATGAGAGAGAGAATATACTGCCAAAGAGATGTTGCTAGGAAACTACTAGGAGAACCCTCTACACATTTTGGACCTTAGAAGCACGCATGTATCCAATTGCATTACTAACTCACAAGACATTAGAGTTTTTTTTTTTCATTGGATCACTCCATTTTCTAATGTAATCTAAAAGGTTATTTATAGAAGAGCGTTGAGTGATATATAGATGAAAATATTTCTCAAAAAGCTAAGGATTACCCCCACAAAAATAAAATTAATTCAAATATAAAAGAGGGCGATCAACCTAGCTTTATCTTAAGTAGGGGAAGATTGCTAATACTCATCTAGAAGTGGGAGGGCTGACCAAGCTAATCTTGAAGAAGGGCTATAATGTTAGGTCATCATGCTAGCCTTATTTGTTTGGCTTAAATTATTGGTGTTGATGGTGGAAACTGTATCAATCATCTTTGAATGATGAACTCTTATCTAGAGAGTCAATAACTTGATTGCCTTTTTGTAATCGATTGCCAAGCACTGCAATTATTTATGTGTGATTCATGAATTAAGCCAATCTATTCTGATAACTAATTAATTTATGTTGTTGTTCATTGGGATTAAGGCTAACATCACATGTAAGGATTTGTTCAACATCATTGGAGGCTGGCACGGCTGTAACCACTAGAGTTATCGTAGTAGAAGCAAGAATATGACTCAATCTATAGAAGTATCGTGAGGCAATTCTTAAGATACAAAATGCGTGTCAATATGGCAATTTGTCTTCAACATTAAATACAAATTAATTAGCAAATCATATAGTGCCAAGACGCTACTGATTAAACATATATAGCTTAGAATTATTCTTGATCTAACTAGTTTTTAAGGGCACAAAATTATACTTCATCTTTGTGATAATTATAATGAGTAATCATTGTAGTGGAGGGTTTACTGGTAGAAATATTTTGTAAGGAACAAGTTTAAGAGGTTTATATTGTAAATAAGCAGAATGTTGAACGTGAGCAAATTAGAAGGAATAGCATGTGTGGTGGATGCTTTTTAGGGAAGCCTAGTATATTTTTCAAGTTTTAGTGCATTGTGACGGTTTTCTTCTAAACTTCTCAGGAGCATAAAGTGAACGACTAATTGTATGTACGATTTATTGGAAGGGGTTATCTAGAAGGTGTTAACAACATTAGAAACCCCAAAAGACCCAAGATTAGATTTGATGCAATGGTATGTCATTACTTTGCTAGTGTAAAGGTGTAAATACATTTCTCCCACAGAAATTACTTAGGTTAGATAGGTTAATACTAAGAAATTAGCTAGGCTGATATTTGTTAGAATCCACTAAAATTGATGTTCACGCACAATATACATTATATTTGTAAATATATAAACACATTTCAAATATGCAATGAAGATTACTGAATAATCCGTAAAGCACATTACAACTCATAAACATGTGATCCCTAAAAAATAACTTGTTCATTTTTTGGGCGTAATTGGTAGGCATTTTTGATAGCAAGAGTGGTGCATTTTTAGTTTCTAAAATACATGCAATTCTTAGAAAGATTTAACTTAAATCCAGCCAAACAGCAGAAATCACAACTTTAAGGGGCTGTTTGGTAGCAGGATTTAACCAAAATCCTGCCAAACAGCACAAGTGACAACATTAAATCCTACAGAATTTTAAATCCCGTTGTCCTTCATTTTGCCTTAAAATTTGGATATATCCTGTTGGCAGGCAGATTTACGGGATTTACACAAGCTGAAGTGTGCGAAGAAGGGTGGTGGGAGGAAAGAGGAGGGTTACATTTGCGTCGTCATCTTTCTTTATTTCATTGATTGTTTTGGCTAGGAGCGGAGCGGGAGTAGGGGAAAAAAATTAGAGTTTCAGAGAACTTCTACAAATGCTATGAATCCCGTTGCTGCCATCCTGCTTCCCGCTAGCTAAATTGCGACTGTATGTAGGGCTTTGGGTAGGAGAGAGGGAAAGGGGATGCTCGCTACTTGTCTTGTTCGCTTGTTACTCATTGGAAAGGCTAAATAAAAACAAATTTTATATTACCCACCCCATAGCTCTAATATGAGTGAGGTAGCGGCTCGGGACGCCTCAAGGCGTAAGCCTTAATTAAAAAAAATGCATATCTCATTCAATTGAACAAGGCTTAAGTTTTGAGATTTTATACAAGCACCTCAAATCAAGGTGCACACCTCAACTAATTTTTTAATCAATGACATGGAGTGTAATTTTAATTGTAGAAGATCTAATTGTAGGGTTGTGACATTGGATGGTCAAGTCATTAAAAAGAGTGGATGTTTTAGATATCTCGTGTTTATTGTTCAATGCGATGGTGAAATAGATGAGGACTTTAATTAGTAGAATTAAAGTCGGATGGTTGAAGTTGAGAAATTCATCTTGCTTGTTGCGTGATAGAAAAGTATTGCTTAGACTTTAGAGAAAATTTTATAAGATGGTGTTGAGACTGCAATGATTTATGGCGCAGAATATTGGCCAGTAAAAAAGAAGCATAAAATTAAGTGTTGTAGAGATAAGGATGCTTGGGTGGATGAGTGGCTTTACACTTAGAGACAAAATGCGAAACAAATATATACATGAAAAGGTTGGAGTAGCTTTAATGGTAGATAAGATTAGAGATCGCCTTAGATTGTTTGATCACATAAAATGTTTGATGTTCGATGACTCAGTTAGGAAAGTAGATGATTAGACTCAATCTATATTAGACCTAAAAAGACTTGGTTATATAGTTAAAAAAATGAGAATTTGACATTTAATAGGACACAATAGAGAAGAAGGATGTTGCTGACCTCACGTGGGATATATGCTTTTTGTTGTTGCTACATACACCACTTCATGTACTTTTTTTTTGTCTTGGTGAGAAGCTTATATTTAATGCAGTGTTGCCCCATATATGCATTTCTTAATGTGTTGGGTTGGCTTGGTACACTTATCTTTAACCACCTCATGGGGGTTGATGTAGAATCATTAATAATATTTTTTATGAAATTTGAGTTAAGACAAATCTTCACCTTTCCCTTTGGACATGTTACTTAAATGTTATCAAGATGAACTCTAGTCGGCATATACATGACGTGCACAGAAAAAAAAGAGAATAAAATGAACCACAAAAAAAATCACAAGAATAAAAACATAATATGACCCCAAAAAAAATAGAAAATTTATCCCAAAGATGCCCTTAATTTTTCTTACTTCAGAACTGTGAAACCCCACATTATTTAGCGGGGCACAAGACATTCTGTGATCATCTTATTTAATCCCGTGAAATTTGCACATGAAATTGAAAAGAAAGTGTCTATTTTCTCTTCCAGCAGTTTGTTTTCCTCAAAATTCTTTTTTGCTCTTCTTTGTAGTATATTTTTCATACCTTGATTTCCCCTCATTGGCTACTATTACTCTCTGTAAAGCAAAGCTATATCAGTGCTGCTTTTTTTCCTCCTCATTTTATATTATTCGCCTCAACTATTGGTTCCAACAGGAGGCCGAGAAGCATCTCTCTGAGATGGTGGTATCAGGCTCACTTATAGGCAAGATTGACAGGCCAATGGGAATTGTATCTTTTCAGACGGCCAAAGATAGCAATGAGGTTCTGAATTCATGGGCTTTGAACCTCGAGAAATTACTTGACCTCGTCGAGAAGAGCTGCCACCAAATCCACAAGGAAACCATGGTTCACAAAGCTGTTCTCAAGGCTTGATACTGATTTTTTTGTTCTCAAAACTCCTCATAACTTAGAAAACTATTATTCTATATTTCTAGAGTGGGACTTATTATTCCTGAGATGTTATTCTTTTTATTTAGGCTTTTTACGTATCGCTCAATTTTAGTGGTTTACTTTCTTAATTTTCTGCACTTTTACTGAATGAATGCTGTTGAGAATGCCTTTCAATACAGACGCTCTTCTAATTGTATTTGTTTCGTTCACACACTGAATCTTGGAGAAACCGTAACACAGTCATAAACTGTATTACAACTATTTAAGATAAGGTTTTATGAGTTCTCATCTTTTTTTTAGTTGTTTTCTCTCCTATGAAATGAGGAACCCTGTATTTTTTTTTTACAGCTTTTCTGGTCTCATTAAAATTAAAAAAAAAGTCATCTTATGTGATTGTGTTTGCCTACTGAATGAATTCTTTGATTCAATCTGATTTTGATGTTTTTTTTCTTTCAATTTAGAGTATAAAAAAACTCTTGATGAAAGCTGATTGATTTTAATGGATTATGGATATGCATTTGTCAGGTTTAGTTTAATTCAGTATATATTAGAAGTAAAAAAGGTAGCTTTAACTGTTTTATAGGTTTTTAATACCGACCACCCTTTTTTTTTTTTGGCTGAATGTGTTGATATAGATTTTGTGCATAATACTGTATTCAATTTGGTAGGTTTTTTGCACCATTACAATTTGGTAGATTAATAACAATCAAACCCTTTTTAAGTGTTAAAAGGCTGTCAATGGATTACGCATATGCGTGGTGGTAGTGTTAAGGTTAAGAAAACATTGGTTCTTATCACTTTTGAGCCTATGGTTTTTGTTAAAAATGTTAATTTTAATGATTTAAGAAGGCACAAAGAAATTCATATTTATGAAGAACGCTAAAGTTCTCAAATATATTTAAAATTGAATTGTTATAATCTACAATTTTTATGCGGCAGATGTAATTTCTTTTTTTTTTTTTTACAAAATTTGAGTAATTAGATATTTGTATTTGTATTCAACTTATCATCCATTTAAATACTAATATTAATGTATTTCATCAGTGAAATATCTTATTTTTAAGTGAAACGATTTATTTTTTAGAGAAAAAATTTACGTACGAGTTGTTTGTTAAAAGAAGAATGTAATGCATTTTTTATTACAATAATAATAATAATAATAAATTTTTATCTCACTAAGTGGGGTTGGTTACATGAATCTTTTATATCCATTGTGTCTTATTATGTGTTAAATTTTTATTTAATTCAAGTATATTAAGGTCAATTTTTATATATCTTAATTAAGTCTTTTTAGGTTTACTTTTATCTTTTTTAATATAAGATAAATATAATACATCTATTCTAATCGAAATAATTCATTATTTACATTTTGTAAAATCATTTAAGCGACATTTAATCTTATCATTCGAAAGTTATTCCAATTTTTTTTTGAAACATACTCATTTCATATTTTATCTCTAAGAGTAAAGTCACTCATCCACTTAAGCATTCTCATTTTTGTAACACTTAACTTAGTATTTTCTCTCTTTTGTAAATATGCACAATAAGTCATTGTATTCTTACCACCATCTTATAAAATATTAAATTTAGGAATTTATCACACAACAGGCTTGATATTCCTCCACTTCAACCATCCAACTTGAATTCTACTAATAACATCTCCATCTATTTCACCATCTTTTGAATAATGACAAATATCTGAATTGCTCACTCTTATTAAAGACTTGTTTACCTAATGTCACAACACTTATCACTAGAATTTTTACAATTAAAATTACACTATATATATTCAGTTTTAGAACTACTTAAATGAAAACCTTTAGACTCTAATGTTGACTTTCATAATTCAAGTTTCTCTTGGACTCGCTCTCTAGTCTTATCAACAAGAAGAATGTCATCAACAAAAAGTATACACCAAGGTACATATTCCTGTAAATGCCTAGTAAGAACATCCATAATTAAAACAAAAAGATAAGGGCTTAAAGTTGATCCTTGATGTAATCCAATTGAAATAGGAAAATATTTTATCAATCCTCCTTGTGTTTGGACACAAGTAACAACTTTAGTATACTTATCCTTAAAGACTTGAATATAATTAATATTAACTCCTTTATGTTCTAGAACTTTCCAAAGAACATCTCTTGAAATTTTATCATAAGTTTTTTCTAAATCAATAAGTATCATACGTAGATCCTCCTTACTTTCTCTATACTTCTCCATCAAACCTCTTAATAAATGTATATCATCCCTAAACATCAAACTCTCTCCCATAATTTTAATGTATGGCACATTAACTTAATTCCTCTATAATTTGTACACTCTTGTGCATACCTTTATTCTTATATATTGGAACCAACAAATTGTTTCTCCACTCATCTGACATCTTTTTAGTATTTAAAATAACATTAAAAAGATTAAAACCTAGAGTATCAACAATAATCTTTAAAACTATAATTCTATCTCCACATCTAATAATATTTATAACATTATCCTTCAAACTTTTATCTGTAATCACACTTACACCATTTCTCTACTTTCTACCAATATCGTTTAAAACATGAGTATCAATCTCCTTAGCCTTCTCCCCAACCCATTTAGTTGAACACATAAAATATTTATCTTTCATGAACCATATTTATTAATTCATTAATTTACCTGTAAGAGTACCTATATTCAAGATCATAACATAATTCTAGTTTCATGACCAACTTTCTCGATCCATCCATAAGAACTTGCTTATTTAACACCGCACTGACGCGATGCTGCCTTTGTATATTTTTTTCATCAGATTCAAGTTATACAAAGGCGTCACTTCCAGGGGACGACTTAGCATTAATACAATGATTTAAAATATTCATGTATGATTATTTCACTTAGGATGTATTTTTTATTAGTGAAAAATAAAATTAGCTTGTTTGGTTACTAGGATGGTTGATAAGATATGCAAGATAAATTTAAATGTATTTGTTCATCGTATAGTTTAAATTTAGTGAAAAAAAATATTTTGTTTGATTTAGAAGATTTTATTTTGTATCACTGTGTGTGAATCAGTCGCCACCGATTATCACAGATGATGATCGCCACTTCTTATGATCATAGGCATCATTGCTCGCTTTTGAGGCGATCACCGCCCTCAATGGAGATCACTTTTGAGATTTGTATTATTTATAATTTGACTCAAATCATATAGTAAAAATATTTTTTTAAGTTGATTTATATTCATCCGAGCAACATAGTATTTTGAATACACTCTATTTTTTTATTTTTTTTACATCATTGTTCCTTTATGTTTTTAAGCCAATCAAACAGCCCTTAGGCATGCGAAGGCGTGGAGCTGGATGTTGAATATATTGTTGTAATATTAATTTAATAGTTTAATGTATTTCTTGCATAATATTTTCTTAAATATAAACTGTTTAGAGAGCGCAATATTTATCCAGTTTTCATAAATTCTCTGTCCCGACGCCAATCAGCCTATCTTGCGGCCAAAAGGAATTCAATCGCTTGATTCTTTGCATGTGAGTTTGATTAGAGATTCAAAGTCTATTACAATGTTTTTTTTCTTATTAAATACTATATTAAAAAGAAAGAAAGAAAGAAAGAAACAAATATCTTTAAAGATACGATTATCTGAAAGCTGAATATGGTGAGCGTTTACAATAGTTTTCGAGAAAATATAAAATTTTTTTATTGTTTTTTTATATTGAGAAAGTCTTTTGAATTTTCCATAAATCAAGAAATGGTACTACGTAACAGAAGAAAATCTTTAGAGAGAGAGAGAGAGAGAGAGAGAGATTTATGTCTTAGCAAAGTTCTCAAAAAAAAAAAAAAAAACATAAACCTTGAACAAGTGGATGGTCCCAATGCCCCATATTATTCCAAATGCATTTTAATATTTCAACATTTCAAAGAAATTAAAATAAGATTTTAAATACACCGAAAGTATTAGATGAATTCACCAAATCTAATTTAAATACATGATTATAAAGTGATGCTGTCTCATGGCCGCTACCGCCTATAAGGCGCCATATCTTGGCCGCTAACTGGCCGCTATTCATGGCCCGCCGCCGCTCGCTGCTTCTTTCCGCCACCCGCCACCGCCGTACGGCCGGACACCGATTCACCGCCGACGCCCAAACCAATTTATTTACATTATATTTTATCAACCAAACAAAAAAAATACAAAGTCGTTAATTTCAAGCCAACCAAATAACTATAAAGTATAATCTTTTTATATCAGATTTTTTTACATCAGATTCTTTTTTTTACATGATTTCAAATACAGGCAATCAAACAACCCCTTACTGCAAATGCAGTTCTCAAGACTCAAGGCTTTAATCACTTACTTAAAAGAGAGATCTCCTAAGCTGTGATCTAATCATTGTCCCAACTCAGACCCATCTTTAACATAGGCGAGACCATTATTCTAATTCTTTTGGGGAAAGTACTCACTCAGGCCATCGGTTAAACTCTGGGCCCAAGAACACAGACATCATACCATTTCAATATATAACAAGCCTATTTGTATATATATAATATTTTTCAATAAAAATTTAAAAAAAAGAATAATATTTCTTGAATTAAATAAACATTACATGCATATAATCTTTTTAATATAATATTAATTTTGTTCTATTATATAATAAAATGATAAACCTTACATAATATTCCACACATTCAAAACTTCAAACTAGAAAGTACTCCCACAGTCAAGATTTGACCGATAAAGATTCAGAGAAAGTGAAGAAAAGAAAAGCCGAAACTTTTATCAGTACTGTTTCACCATTCCCCTTTTATTCCTACATTCTGCTTTCCTCACTAAATTTTTTATATAAAAAAATCACTCTAATATGAATATTAACTACATGAAAAACTCATAATAACTCAAGTTGTGTACAGATTCATCTCTTCACTATCCCTTTCTCCACCAAATATACATAAAATCTTCTAAACTTGCGCTCAAGAATTCTAACATTCAACCAAAACCAACTGAAGAAAACAAAAAACTAACTAAAATCAAGGTGCTCTTCATGGACACCTCATGTTTCTTCCTGGTCCACCATAATAAAAATAATTTCCCCACACACTGTTGAATCCTCCCGCTATATCATAGCAGCTCGGGTGGTCGGCGAGCAGGTGGAGTCCGGTTACTGGAACAAGACTGTTATCCCAATCAACAAGCTGGAGATTTCTGAAGTAGGAAGCTCTTCCGAAGCCCTGCCGAGCAAAATGGCCACTGCCCATTTCAGTCGAGGTGGAAGCCGGAGGGCTCAGTGTTTACTATCTCACCACCGAACTGAACCATGGTCGCATGATCAGCAAGGTGGCTGAAGAGGACAGAGGGCCAGTACCCCACAAGCTGCCCTGAGCCAAATTCTAGCCACCAGTTGCCATGATTTGGGTCCTGCAGGATCACAGAACTCTTAAAAATAATCAAAATTTGATTTTTTGCTCCCCTCTTGTGGCTTGAAATTGAATTTTAGTTTCAGTTGTAAGATATACTATAATCATAATTAATGCTTATTACCTTCCAAACAAGAATGCTTATATCAAATTGACCCCCATCATAAGTTGATGTAGGTTGAATCGCTGCACCAATTGCTATCCTGTTATTAGTTTGGATGAAGCCTGAGCATAAGAGATTATAGCATCCTGTAGCTTGGTAGGCATCTGTCTGAACGTCAGAGAAATATAAATCAAAAACTATATGAATATAATATTTACATCCATATTCATAGTTTAATCTTTCAAATTGTATACTCACTGTCCAGTAAGTAAAGAACCTTGGATAGTTATCTCCATATAGCTCTGGGCTTACCTGAAATGAACTTTCAGTTTTCAGCATTGACTGTAGACTGTAATATATATATTTTTTTCAGAAATTGGTATAAGCTGGATTAATGCAAATTTGATTATTTTGAACCTGCCATCCTGCTTCAATAGTATTGAGATCTTCTCCAAATGTTCCGGAGATTATCCAGATTTGAGATAAGCTGAATTCTGATGAGCTTTTGACCTTTGGTGCCCATACATTTAAGCTGGCTTTTGCTCCATAGTATTGATCTCCAGATATATATCCTACTGCGTGCTGCAGTGTTTGAAAAATATTTTGTTGGAATCTTATACTGAAGAAATATATGATTAACAGATGCATATTTGTTTTAATTTAGTTTTTGATATTTGAAAATAAGATGAAATAAACACATAAATTAATATTTTACTTGTTTCAGTAAATAATTAAGCTTTATTAGCTGCATGCAGTTTAGATTTCAAAGATTTTATGGTGAGAAAGAATGTTTTCAGTCAAAATTGTTGATTGGGATAACGGTAAAATAAAAAAATATATTTGTACTAACTAATTTGTTTGCAGGTTGATGTGAAGTACAACACATTACTCAGTCTTAAAAAAACCCCTCAGAATTGGGATGTAAATGGAGAATTGACATATGAATGCGACGTCGCGATTGTACCACAAGATTTGTGATACCCATTCCAAAAAAAAAAAACAAAAAAGTACAACACATTTTGATTTTGATTGATTGACTGTACCTTTATCAGTTATACCAAACAAGAAAAGGGCGTAATTGAATTATATTATGAATCGCAGGTCCCATAATTTCAGAAAATTCAGGCAGAATTTTGTAAGGGAGTTTCTTTATCGATAGGAGATTAATTGCTAAAAAAATTTAAGTATTTGAACATCCATAAATAAAAAAAATTAAACTTTTGGTTGTATCAGAGCATTCCCCTTCAAAGTGCTGATAAAAAATTATGCCTCTTTCATACCTTCTCATGCCAACAGTATAACTTTAAATGATTAAGCATAATTTTTATGCCAAAATTTGATAATTAATCGAAGACGAAAATTTCATGAATGAAGATCAAATCAAAACTCGGTCTTTTATAGGACAATATACAAACCTCGTGTCCACTGCTCTCTGAATCTCTCCTGAATCGGGAAACAGTCTTCCTCCCAAACCTCTGAACAGAACTTGCTCTCAATAGATCTTCTTCTCTTGTTCTTCGAATCGGAATAGTTTCTTCGGGGCAGAATTCCCCTGTATTCCTCCATAACTGGAAGCTCTCTTCCATCAAATTTGTGTTCCTGTAATAGTCTCTTGGCCTTTTAGGTGGATCCTACAAACAAAAACACTTTCAATTCCTCTCCTTTAAGTATACAAATTCAATCTTTTGGAAGTAAAACAAACTTACCAATGGATTCTGTCCTTTGAGAAGAGGGTGATCAAATGCTGGCTGTAAATGAGATGACACACAGTCTATAATATCACCATCGGGACTCTGAAAGTTAAAAAGTAAAGCTCAAAGTCTATTGAAGAAGAAGAAGAAGAAGAAGAAGAAGAAGAATTAGGCTTGAGAGAGGATAATACCTGAATTGTTTTCACTGAAGGCTTATTAAGCCTTCTTAGATGGGCCTTTATCTTCCTATACTTCCTAAGCTGAAGTGTTGTTGTATTCCCCTCAAGAGAAGAGAAAGCACCAGTCATAGAAGAGAGAATGACAAGACTAAGACAGAGAGCAATAATAGAAGGATGCCAGCCACAAGAAGCCATTTTTTTTGGAATTCTGAGCTCATTTCTTCGCTTGTCTTCTTCCTGACTGTATCATAGGATCTCACTTAGTGTCTCCACTGAATTCTAAGTAGCATTTCAGAAGCTCAGAAAACAAAGAATATCCAGAACTCCAATCTCCCCTTTGCCTATTTATCTTCCATTCTCTTGTCCCCTGGTCAGCTTCAAAATATCATGGTCATCGACTCTGACGAGCATTAATATCAAGTAGTGAATTATGGAAAATAATATAGGGACCATATATTATTATAATCGATAATTAAAGAGCTTACTTTTGTAATGAAATCATGGGTTTTTATTGGTAGGAGAGGAAAGGAAGGTTTGCAGGCCATACAATGCAGGTTACTATGACTACAGCTTTATCTTTTTCTTCTCGTTTTTTTCATTTTTTGTGTAGGGCATGATGTGAGCATGCCCTTGTGTTCAACCATTATTCCTTTCTTTGGGCTTTAGAGCAAGTATTTTATTTGATTCTGTCTCTCTCACAAACACACTATCTCCTCTCTCTTACAACAAGTCTTCTTTTCTCCTGTTTGCTTTCACAATCCCCAAAAAATTCTATTTCTCCAAATGTTTAATGGCGTATTTATAGTTTGGTTGATGAATTATTCAAAATTTACATTTTATATATTTTGTCAAAGTATAAAAATTGGCCTTTTTAAATTCAAGAATATATTACATGTGGTTTATATAATAAGTTTTCATATTTATGATAAATATTTTGTTTGTGACATATATCATTTGAAATACTAAGAGTGGGTTAGATTTAAAAATAAAAAAGGAAGTTTGGATTAATTCACTTTGATTTGGATTGAATTGAATTTTGGTTCATGTAAGTCAAATTGGCCACTTTGGGTCAAGTGTGCCAATTAGGTTTAGTTGGTTTGATCAAGGCTTGGTTCAAGTTTGGTTGAACTCACATATGGACTTGTGATTGAAATATAAATCCATTTGCAAGAGATTTGGATTCAAATGAGTTTCGATTCATTTGATAATTTTAAGTTAAAGTGAACATGAGTTTGACTGTTTGATTTTTTTTGAATTTGGTTTGATGATTGAAGTTTATGTTTATATTTGGATTCATGATTGTAGGATTGATTGAATTATTGAAGAAAAATCAAGTGTTCTTTGATTTGAGTTTGATTTGGCTAAGTTCAAATTTTTCTTGAAGGCTTAGGTTGGATTTTTGATTGAATTTGAGTTTGAGTTTTGAATTTGGTTTTGATATTTGATTTATATTTCATTTATATATGAATATAAATGAAAATATAAATGGGTTAAGAGAAAATTTCAAGGATTCAGGTGATTTGAACTTAATTTAGGCTAAGTCCTTAAGAAATAGAAGACTTGGAAAGATTTTGAATTTGGAATTTGAGTTTAGATTGCTTTTGATTGATTTGAATTTATATTTCATTTATATTGAATATAAATGAGAATATAATGAGTTATGAGAAAATGAATTTGAATTTTTGAATTTTATTTGAGCTAAGTCTATAAGATAGAAATCAAAGTGACTTAAGAAAGATGAATTTGGAATTCAATCAAGGTTTTGATTATTTGGAATTGATTTATGATTTGAGAAAACCATGAAATTGATTCAAGGTTTGATTTGGAGTTGAAATTGATATGAGTTTGGAGTTAATTTGAATTTGAAGAAGAAGGAAGTTAGTTGGTGCAGGTAAAATTTTTCTAACACCCAGGTATGACTCATTCTATGGCTAACTCTTCTAAGTCTATGATTAGTGTCCCACCTAATATGTCTTAAGACTAAAGATCTCTAAAGTAAGAGAGTCATATTCTAAGATTGAGGTTGAGCTCATCCTAAAATGAGTTCAAGTCTTACTTGATAGATTTTTTTTTCAATATGATCAATTTCATTAACGAGTGTCATATATCGCTGCATTCAAGATATAATTGGGATAGTTTGATCACTTGATAGATCTAAGTATTTATAGATCGATTTCTATGTTCAACAGGCAATGTCCGTTCGTGATCAAGGTCATTTTAATTTTGATGATGTCCCGTATTTTCTTGCTCGACTATCACTTTCAATCATTCGACATTTGCTATCCCAATCAGCCTCATTTGATAGTATATTTTGAAGCTAACAACGCATTCAATCACAATAGGTCTTGGATATCATCGCAGCCGACCATATATGCATCTTTATAGTTTGATTGCTTGATATTTTTAGATTATGCAATATTTATATTTTGATCAATTTTGACATTCTGAAAGCAATGGTGAAGTCCGTTATCGATCAAAGATTATTTCGACCATTTTCGGTGACATCCAATGCTTTTTGAGCATCTACAGTTGGCCTGATAAGTGTACTTGTGGAGTTATTACAATCCAATTGTTAAATTCATTTTGAATGTTTTGAATTACAATTATTTATGTTCATAGTCACCATATAGTATTCAATATATAGAACCCATCCAAATTAGATTGATTGGTTGGGATTTGATAATTGTATATATATGAATGAGTCAAACTAAATGAAATTGTTGTTGCAAATAAGGGTTTTACTTAAGAAGATTGTAATTGCATGTAAAATTAATTATAAAATTATTGTGATAAAAATAAAATTTTTAAGAGTTGTGGGCATTAATTGATTTTTTTTATAAAAATTTAAAATTTTTTTCTTAATTGATATAGCTGTAAAAAGTCCATTATTATCACAAAAGATTTTAGCAAATATAAGTGTGATAGTATTATATCAAGTAAAGCTCTAGAAATATTATCTCAAACATATGCTAAATTGATGACATTGGACATGTCTATACTATAAGTCTCTATTTTGACATTCAAACTTCTTTTAGACAATGAGTTAGACACCAAAATATGTTTATGTTGAAATTTAACAAAATGTATATTATCAATAATACCAACTAAAGATGTCAAAAATGCTCGATATTTGCAAATAAGTAACATTCAACTAAACTTATAGTTGTCCATTGTGATAATATGCTCTCTTAAAGTAGGCTTTTGATAAAACCCTACATTCATTAGACTCAAAATAGCATTATTACCATACATGCTTCTTTCTTCAAAAATAATCCCTTGGTGAGCCTAGAATTCCATTAATATAGAAGATACACTAATAAATATTGCTAGGCGAGGTTAGTAAGGGAAAGAGAATGGCTACCCATGTGTCATCAACAAATTATCTTTACCCTAATAAACCATTTAAGTGAAGAAGATGATTCTGGTGAAGGATTATCATATATGTCATTAGGAAGTGCAACTATTTTGACTAAATTGAGGCATAAGTTCTTATAAATAAACTAAGGATGTAAAATAAACTTTTTTTTTCACCATGTTTAGTGAGAAAGAGAATATATGGAGAGTAAAAATGGCCATTCAATTTCAAGAGAAGAAAATGAAGTCACTTATGGTTCAACTTACTAATGGATTGCTTTGATTAATATGTGTACTAATGTAAGAAAGAATAGAATAACATGATATGATGTGTATGCAAGATTTATAATTATTTAATAAGAAATGTCCATTGAAATAAGAAGGAAATATGTTCCATTGTTCAATAAGCAGTTACATATATAGCGCATTAGATATGAATGATAAAATAAATGGAAGAATCATTCATGTTCATCAAATTTACTAGAAAGAGTACTTACTTAGTGGGTTTCTACAAAGAGAATATTTTATTCAAGGAATGAGTCTTTGTTGATTTTTAACATATACTCTCATTATTCAGCAATTTAAGCATCATATTCCTCTCATTTTTATCCATTTTCTATTTCATTCTCTACTATCCTTTCTTTGTGATCTACTAACCTTTGCCTCCTCTTTTCTCCTCATCTTCCAACTTCATATGTGTCCTTGAAAAGACTTTATTGCTTTTTATAAAGAGTGTAGATGAATTTATAGGTGGAGATGGCCAAAGTCAGCATGAAAATATAATTTATATGTGGGTGACATTGTTGCTTCCAAAGGATATAATCCTCAATGCTTAGCCAGAAATGGAGAAATAATGTTAAACTATTAATGATGAGTATTTGCACTTTGAGGGTAGCTTAATCTAATGAAGGTTCTCATTGAATTGAGAAGTTATTCCAAAACAACCAATGTTAAATGAATGAGAAGGATTTTGTAAGTATCCAACATTGGGAAGATGAGTGTTCTATAATAAAGGTCTGTTGATTAAAGAGTGTCCTTGTTGTGGAATATATGAGACATCTTTATGGGGACTAATTAAAGTTTTTAAATAGTCCTAACATTTCTAAAAGTTTATCTATGCTTTGGAAGAGCTTAATTTGGATGGGAGTTCAAGCTAGGGGCTTAAATGTGGTCGACTAACCCATGAAAAACCCAGCCTAGATAATCCACCAACTTCTATGATTTAATAATCCTATTAAGTAACTCCAAATGACTTGAAATAAAGTGTAAATTATATGAGATGATGTCTAATTAAATTCTAAATTTTTTATAATTTTTAGAGTAATATTATTTTTTTTAGAGATTTTGTTGAACTCTAGGATATAGAATAGCATCTCCTACCATGCAATAACACTAAAGTTAAAAAAAAAAAGACTTTTAGAAAATTGATTTAGGCTTAGTAATAAGGTTAAAAATCTAGATAAAAGTGATTTAAGGTTTTTAGTTATTATATAAAAATTTTCACTCAATTTGAATATGTTAAAGAATACCTATTTGAGTACTACAATAACACTATATTCTATTATATGAAACCATAGGCTGATCAATCCTACTTAGTTTTGAGTGAGTTTTGTGGACTAAAAATACAAGAAAATTTCTTATAAGATAAAGGTAAGATATTATATGAATTAATAAGATTTATATATTAAAAAGATAAGCTAATCACTCATCAAAATTGACTAGTTAGAAGAGATCACCAAAACTCTTTTCCATTATGAGGTTGGCCACTAAACCAATTTTCTTAAGCTTTTCTCACTCAAAATATTATCACATAAATATCCAAGACTCCCTTTTCATTCCAAAATTAAATATATAAGTTTTACATTATAAGAATATAAAAATGACAAAAGAGAGGGAAGAGAGGTGAGTTGCCAAGTGTGTGGATGAGAGAAAGTGAGTGATTACACATATATAACCACTAACAACTATCCTCCAAAAGAGTCATGCTCGGCCACTCTTGAGTGAAAATGATTAATTAATAATTAATCTTTAATTAATTATTTGATATGCATTTTAAATAATATTTTTCATATATTTGAAAAATTAGATTTTAAATTAAAAAAATTAATTTTAGAGAATTAAACATTAAAAATTTGAAATTCACATTTTTCAAAATTACAAATACTCTAAAATAATATTAAAAACATATTTTATATATAGATAAATAAAATGAAATGAAAACTCTTGATTATTTATGTTTCTTATTGATACTTTTGATTAACATCATCATATCAATTATTAGACATTTTCTCAAAAGTTAAATGGAAGTATCCAAATAGTGCTTCAATATATGCTAATGTCAGTAATCTTTCAAACAATAATTTTTGCACTGAGTAGATGAACATATTATGATTTTGTACTCTAATAGAAGATTATTCATGTTAATATGGAGATTTTCTAAATCATTCATACATCATATTCATGAAAACATTGTTGATGTTAACATACTCAGTAGATGATTCTATTGGACATGTAGGTGGCATTTATTAGAATATGGCAAGAGAGATGAATGTCCATAAATAGATTTTCAGATAAGTCATTAAAGTCAAAAAAATTATTATCTCATAATTTAATATTGTGACATCACCAAAGAATCTCAAAATTTATAACCACACCATAAGATCACATGAAAAAGAAAAGTCACCAAACAATCCATTAAATGAAGAATCATAGAACTTTAGCTTTAATATGAAATTTGATGTGGACTATGGTGTGGGCCATCTTTATGAGAACTAATTAAATTTTGTAGATTCTCCTAATATTTCTATAAAGTTTGTGTATACAATGGAGGGGATTAATTTGTAGTGGAGTTTAAGATAGGGCTTAAATGTGGTACTAGCCCAAGATAGATTGTTGTCTATAATATAATACAATAACTTCCAAAATATAATACTCCAACTACAAAAATCTAAATGACTTGAAATAAAGTGTAAATTATAGGAGATGATGTCTAGTTAAAATCTTTAAAGTTTTAAAATTTTTAAAGTATTTTATTTATTTTTAAATTTTCTTCAACTTTAGGTTAGAGAATAATTTTTCTTATTAATAGTACTACCGTTAAAAGGAGACTTTTTGAAAATTGATTTAGGCTTAATAAATGAAATTAAAATATGGAGAATTGTAGTTTAGAGTTTCTAGTTATTATATAAAAATTATCACCAATTTGAATATGTTAAAGCCTATATATTGAGTAATGCAACATGATTAGGTCTTACATGAAACCCTAGGCTGATCATTCCTTCTTTTATAAAATATAGGAAATATGCTTGCTTAATAGGGTCAACAGAGTAAAAGAATGCTACAATATGTAACTATAAAATTTATATACAAAATAATAAGCTAAGTACTTACCAAAATGATTAGTTGTAAGAGAACGTCAAACCTCTTTTCATAGTGAGTTCAACCAAAAAACCAATCCTTTTGAGCTTTTCTCACTCAAAATATTGTCACATCAACATCCAAGAATCCATTTTCATTCCAGTAATTAAATATATAGATTTTACAGTAAGAGAATCCGTAAACTGTACAAGAGAAAGAAGAGCGTGATCTAGCCATGTGTGAGGATGAGAAGGTGAGAGTGGTTATACATGTGTAACCACCATGAACTACAGTTAAAAAGTCATGGCCAATCACTTTTGAGTGAGAAATAATTTATTAACATTTTTAATAATTAATTAATTAATTCCTATGAATTTTACATTAATGTTCTCTTCATTTATTTAGAAAATTGAATTTTAAATTAAAAAAAATTAAATTTTAGAAATTCAATTATTTAAATTTGAAATTCATAATTTTAAAAATTGATTCTACAAATATTATTACAAATATATAATATTGCATATCAAATTATAGATAGATAAGTGACATAAAATGAAAAATCCTTAATCAACAATAATCTTCTTAGACCGAGCCTTTATGGTTGATCCTTTGATTACTTGATTGATATATTGTGTTACATCATCGCTCTTCAAGTTTGATATATAATCTAATCTTTCATTTTTTTCCTCAATCTATTCATATTATACACATACAAACAAAACTTTTTCTAGCTTTAAAAATGTTTCTTGCTAATGATCTTGTACTTATAAGTGGATGTGAGGGGAGCAATGATCCATTCTTATACCAAACTTATGAAGTGAAGCAATCGCTCTTCCAACAATCTTAAGTGGAGAGCACCAACTTATTATTTCATAATCTAAAAAAATTAAGTCAATGATAGAAGTTTGGTGATAGTATCAATTCTTCCTTAATAATATTTATGGGTTCCAAAAGAGACTCACATAATGGGTGACACAAGAATCTATGCAAGTTAAAATTATCTCACATATATCTATATACTTAGAGTGGCACGAATTAAAAAAAAAGAATTATATTGCCTTGGGAGGTAGAGAATGTGTCTCAACATTGACTTTAGAGATGATGATATATAGACAAAATAGATTCCTTTATCCAATGCATTACATGAGTTAGAGTTTATTTTGATTATGACATCTAGTTTTACATGGGCATAAGTCCTCATAGCTAATTACATACTGATCATTATGCTCAAGAAATACTTTCAATTAAAAGTGATTATTTATTTCTTTTTAGATTCATTATGAGATATATGCATCACTAGCCATAATACGAAAAGTAAATACAAGAAAGACTCTAACATCATGAGTAAGTAAATCTAAAAAAATGTACTTTTATTAATATAAATAGACATGATTTATATAATTTGATTTTATATAATCATTATGAAATGAAAAAAAGTATAATATAAATCCTAGGAGAAATATCTACAAGAAAATAGATACAGAAGTTGACGAGTAGCTAACCTAATTTAAGCTCAGTGTGACCAATGATTTAAACTAAGAAACTCATTAGTGAGATGTTGATGGTCTATATATAATATTGATGAGCCTAGGCACTAAAAGTTGATGGCTAGATGTCTCTTTAGATAGTTTTAGAGAGTTATCGATTTAGAACCAAAAGGTTAGGTATGGAACCTAGCCAATGACTGAGGAGTTGATGGCTTTGGTGTTATTTGCTTTATATATGTAGCATGACACTATGTTCAAGCTAGTGTGTGTGTCTATGCACAGGCTGCTGCTGGGATGTGAATGTCAAGTGCCGCACATTTATAAATAAACAAGTGGATGAATTGATTGGATGATAAGAAAGTCATTACACCATTGTAGAACATGCATCTGAGACTTTGTCCCATTGAAGGGTATTGAGATATCAATTTTTTAGGATGATAGAAACATCTTATAATATTAATAAACTTAATGGTACAATGATTACTACAATCATTGTTTATAGTGACATAGTTGATGATTACCAAAAAAAGCTAATAAAGGTGATAATAAAATCATTAGATAAAAAACTTTCTAATGAACTTAGTAGGATTAAGGACATGCTACTTGTAGTTAGAAATTTTTTGTCATATATATATATATATATATGCTAAAGCTAAATATTTTATACAAATTTTTAAAGTCATTAACAAAAATCAAGTTGTTAGGAGATATAGTAAAAATCAATTAAGAGATAAGACAAAATCATTGGCCAAAGTGACTAAGGAGATATTAACTAACAAAAGTCACAACCAATGTTTTGAGAAGAAGAAAAGTGGGGACCAATTAAGAGTCAAGTAAAAAAAAAAGAAAAGTAAATCTAAGAGCTCTAAAAGAGGCCAAAGCAATGGGCAACATAAGGATTGATGGAAGTTGATATTATATCACATGTATTCTCATCCTTAGAGTGGCATCTGCCAAGTGAGGGATTGTATTACCTTGAGAGAAAGAGAGTAGGTCTCAAAATAAACTTTAAATACAATGATATACATAATAGAATTAGCTTTTTCTTACCTAACATATGGCATTAGGTAGGCTTATTTTGATTTTTGAAGTTTTGTTTCCATAAGTTTAATACCCCATGATTAATTACATCATGAACATGATACTCAAGGAACACTTTTGATTAAAAATGAGTATTCATTTCTTTCAAATTCAACTTTGAAAATGTGAATCCTAGTGAAGTTGATTAGTAGCATAAGTAATAATAAAGAAAGTCAATATACAAAGCAATAATATTATATCTATGAGTAAGAAAGTAAACAACAAAGATATTCATAAGAAATTCTTTTATTATTGTGTAAAATTAAAATGATTTATAATGATTTTGATTTTATTTAATTGTTATGAAAATTTTTAGTATAATATAAATTTTAGGGTAGAGATCTATAAGAAAATAGAGCTATAAGTTGGCAAGTAGTTAACTGATTTAAACCAGGCATGTCCAACAACTTAGATAAGGGGAATCATTAATTCTATGCCACGAGGTCCACCAAATGTTAAGTAGTGTTCCCCATGTATTATATGCTGAAGATAGATGATTCTAGAGAGTTGTTAATTTTAACCTGATAGGTGATGTACCAGATCTAAGCTAATGATAAAGGAGGTTGTGGCTTTGGTGCCATCAAGCTTATACATTGATCTAGTGTGTTAGTAAACTTGAGCCAATAAACATGCACAAGCATTGGCTGCAGTTGGTGAATGTGAGTGTCAAGTAGTGGAATATTCATAAATATATTTGTGGATACATTGATAGAATGATGAGAAAGTAATTGTACCATCATACAACATAAGTGTTATGTTTGGCCAAAGATGATGCTTTTCATAGTGAAGGATATGATGACATTAGCCATCTGGAATGATAGATTGTCTTGTAATGTTGATGACCTCCATGATACCATGATTACTATAGCCAGTGGGGATGGTGATATGATTGATGAATTGATAAATAGGACGTTAGCCAAAAATACTAATAAAGTTAACTATACAATGTAGAATGGAGACTTTTTAATAACATAAGGAGGTGTATGGTTTGTCACCTAGAGTTCAAAGTTTTCTTATATAAAGAGGTAGTAATAAATAGCGGTATGTAATATCTTCTTTAGCTTATTGATATAATAAAGTTGAGAGAAGGATTGCTAAGTTTAGAGCTTGGTGAAGGCCAAAGGAAGGGTTGCTACATCACACAAAAGGTGAAGAAGAAAAATGTTACATCACACAATTGCTATCTATATTTTTAAAATAACCAAGCATAATACTCTTTCATTTTGGTAATGGTTGCCAACCATGAATATATTGCCAACATATAGAGATGATGACTACTCAAAGCTAGTAAATATTAAGAGGAATCCACTCAATTCTTAACCAAATGTGTGGGAAAAGGTATGGAGAAAATATTTAGGGAGTTTAATTAAGACTTAAAAAAAAAGAGGATATGATATCTCTTCCTATATTCTCATATTTGTCAACACAACATACAATATAATTCTCTTATTATCTTGATTTAATTCCTAGGTTTTTATGTAAGATTATGAATTATTTTAAATTTTAATTATGAGTTATTAATTGGGGCAAAAAAATTAATTTTATCCTAAGAGCCTACCGCATCTAGGCCACACATTTGAACATCAAACATGAAGAAACTAAAAAAGTATGCAATTCTAGTGCACAATCTAAACACAACATCAAACACTTTTATAGATTACCATAAAAGAATAAAAGGCCATTGGGTTTCTCCATACCCTAAAAGAAAAAAAGATGGGTAGCCGAGCTCTACCCTTATACAACCTAGATTATAAAAATTATACATGCTATGGGGATTTTCTTTTCTTCATTTCTTCCTTCTCTTGCTTTTGATTTGATTTGCTCCAAAAACATCATAGGACACCCCAAGGACTAAGTCTTCTGGCCACTGCTCATCCTAATCTCCCATAACACTAATCCTAATTCTTAATGCAAAATTACATTAGAAATAGAAAAAATAAATCTAGCTACACCTACAAAATAAATGTTAGCTAAACACACCATACAACCCAAGTTGTTATATGAATAATTTAGACTTAGCACCCCACACATGGGTAACCAAGCCATCTAACATGGGTTACTTAGGCTAAGCAACCCACACAAAATCATTTATATTTTATTACAATGCCCCTTAAGCACAACCCCTAGAAAATATGATAATAACGCCTAACATTCCATGAAACATACATCCTAACATCTAAAAAAACATTACATCACAAACACATCATACATACACCTAATAGCACTAGAAGTGGTGACTTAGCATTCTAATGTGTGCTGTAAGTGTGACAAGACTTTACTAGGCTTCTTTAGTTTAAGTTTCATTTGGAGTTTGAATTTATTTAAATTTTATCTTTGGGTGATTTCAATTTAAATGATTTAATGATTTTTTTTTCATTTTTTCATTTCCTTTTATTTGGTTAATGATGTTTAGGTTTTCAAGAATGAAGAGTAGAATGAATTCCATCTGTAGATAACTCACCCTATACATCCTAACTCCTAAAGAGTCTAACTAAGGTCCTTAAGTATCTTAATTAGTTGATTTGAATTTGTGTAATTCATTTGATTTGATTTAGAATTTAGAATTTGAGTTTGTTTAAGTATTTAATTGATTGATTTTGATTTAGATGTTTTGGTTTAATTACATCTTGATAATTCAATATCCTTAACATCTAATGAAGTTTAAGTTTGTTTAAATTCATGTGTTTTTGATTGATTAATTTTAGATTAGACATTTTGGTTTAATTAAATCATGATAATTCAATATCCTTTTAAATTAATATCTAATTCTTTTCTTTGATTTTTATTTAACTTTTATGTTTATCTAATTTGATTATGGTTCATTTATTTATAGTTTGACCAGATTAGATTAATTGAGATTTTATTTTGATTTTAATTGAGTTTGATTCTTTGTAATTAGAATTTTATTTTTAATCTCATCCATTTATCATGTTTATCAAAGTTTGGTTAGTATTTTGATTTCATACATTGGATAGTTAATTAGTTTATCTTTTTTTTAAAGTAGGTTGAATGAGATTTGATTCAATTACATATTAAATTGTTGAGGGTCTTTCTTAATTTAATTTAATTTGATTCAATTTTATTTGATTAGCTTTACTAGTCCATTGGTTTGCTTAGGTTCAATGTGATTATGTAATTAGTTTAATTAAGAAGTGTATTTATGTTAATTACAAAGATTTGTTTAATTTTCAATTTGATTTCATATTTGTTTTAGTTAATGATGAATTAATGACTTAATAATTTAGGTTTAATTTAGGTTTTGATTACTAAATTGAAATGTTGATTAAATTTTTTAATATGATTAACTTGATTTATTTAATTAGCTTATTTAAAAGATCAAATTAATTAGTAGATTAATTAAGTGTTTGATTTGAATTTGATTTTAAAAGTTAATTTGGTTCATTAAGATGATGGATTAATTCATTAAGTTTGCATTAATTAGGTATTTATTCAATTGGATTAGCTTAAGGGTAATTAATTTAATTAAAGGTGTTTTAAATTAATTAAATTAAATGAAGATTTATTTAATTCTTAATTTGGTTTTATATTTATTTAGATTAATGATGAAATTAATGACTTAATGATTTATGTTTAATTTAGGATTTGATTGGTATATTTAATTGCATTTATGTTTGATTTAAATTTGATTAATGAATTAATTATTTTTACTTGAGTGTGATTAATTAATTTGATTTTTGATTTAAGCTTAATTAAGAGTTTTTAATGTAATTTATTATTTAAATTAATTTGATTCATTAAGATGATGGATTAATTCATTAAGTTTGCATTAATTAAATGTTTAATTAATTAAGTTTGATTAAGTGTAATCAAATTTTTTTAATCATTAGATTAATCAAAGATTTATTTAATTGATGACTTAATTTCCCACATATGAGTGATTTGATTTAATCAAGTGTTTTACTTAAGTTTGATTTGATTAAAGGATTATTGTTATTACCATCATTGCTATTAAGTGAATTAACTGTTTATTTTATTTCAATTAAGTTTGATTATTTATGATTAGAGTTTTATTTGATTTGATTTATTTATTCTATTTGTTTAATTTCATTAACATGTTTGATTTAGTTATTAGGTTGAAATATTTAATGGTTAATTAATTATCTCATTCCAAATGGATGTGATTTAATCATATGTTAATTAAGTTCTTTAACTTTATTTAGTTTAATTTAATTAATACAAATGATTATGTTGAATTGGTTTGTTAATCAATTTGATTTTTAGTTTATTTGATGATTAATTAATATTTAATTTATTTTAATTTGTTAAGTAGTTTCATATAGTTAAGATTCAATACTTGGTGTTGGTTTAACAAGATTAGTTTGATTTTACATTAAAGTTTCATTGATTTATTTAATTATGAGTTTAATTTAAAAATATAATCATTTAATTGAATTTCATTAACTTAATTAGGTTCAATTATGTTAATTCAATTTCATTTAGGGATACATGATACTTTTCTGACTTAAGGTTTGATTACCAATCATTTGGGTATTACATCATTTCTCATTTTGATTTGATATTTAAATTATTTTTAGATTATATTTTAGTTAATTTCTTAATTGAAACTTTAATCTTAAGTGTTTGTATGGGGTTCATTAGGATTTAGAAAATCACATTATTTTCTTAAGAGTCCATTTTGAAGATTTTTGTAAATTTCTGGATTTTTTATTTGATTTATTTTATTAAAATAGAAAATTTGAACTTCAAAATTTAATTTCTCCCAATCTAGAAGTCTTATTTACTTGAAATTTTTATGATATGTGTGTTTTAACTTTAATTTCAATCCCTCAAAATTTCAACTCAATCTGACTTATATTTTTAGAGTAATTAATAAAATTTATTTTTATTAAAACCTAAATTAAGCTCAAACCATTTAGTAAAATTTCAGGATTTTGGATTTGTTGGATTGCTCTTGAAAAGATGAATCCAATGAGCTCTTGTTTGTAATTTTTGGTGGGGTATTTTATTTTTTATGAAATTTTGAACTTTTAGGTAATTTAAGTAATTTTTTAAAATCAGAAAATCCATTTTTTGCACTTAGCCGATGCGTGGCGCGGCGACATGCGGCGGTCGTGAGCTGGAATGAGTCGCAGGTTGACCGTGATGCGCGTTTGAGATCGTCCATCGCCGACGATGGTTCAGATCATCGCGCAATGAGCCGATCGCGCGTGATTGAGTCATCCCATCGCGCGAACGAATGATCAAACATTCTAGAATGAATCAAGAGATTTGAAGGCCCGTCGCATCCACACATCGAGCCCCATCCGAACCATGCGGGATCGCCGCTATCGGCAAAGTGAAAGGTATTTTGGGAAAAATGAGAAATTCTAGATGAAAACTTATCCAAATGGACTCATTTTGCATCGATTTACATCAAAAAAATTTCTATTTTCTAATTGGGATGATTTGAAGTAAAAATGCGGGATTATCTATGATATATTCTAAAAGCTCCGCAAAAAATTGTCAAAAAATGGTGGATCCTAAGGCTATGGTTTTGAAAATTACCTCACCGGGATGATTTTGTGGTAGATGACCAGCAACTGAAAGGAAGAGGCCTTGAATGAGCTTGGATCTTTGCCTTCATGTTGAACGAAGTATTTCTTGCCATTCTGGCCACCGAATCCACTTTTGATGTTTTTAGCTCAAGAGAGGGGAAGTGGTGGTGGTTGCTTTGGGAGTTCTTGGGGCGAATAGTGGTAGGAGGAGGAATGAAGCCTCATTTCCCCTCCTTTAATAGTGACCAAAATCTTTTTTTTGAATTTTCAAAGTGTTGTCATTTTGCTTAAGGTGGTTGGGATAGATGATAGATTGATTGAGGACTTTGGATTTTTGCTCCAAAGTCCTCTCTTGCTGCCATATGATCAGCTCCATTGAATGCAAATATTGGGGAGGAGTTAAATGCATGTGATGGGGAGAATTAAATGAGGTTGGGTGGAATCTTATGTGGGAGAGGATTCATGAGAGATTTAATTAGGTTGGGTTGATTTTGGGCTGATCTCAAATAGGTTTGGGTAGGGTTTGATCATCCCCTAATGGGTCATGGCTTGGTTTCAAGGATTTGGGTCATGGGTCATAGGTCATAGGTCAGGTTTGACCAATTGGTCAAATTGGGTCAAACCTAGGCTTAGGTTAGGTTCAAATGATAATTTGAAGAGTTTTGATATGATTAATTTGATTTAATTTGGCTTATAATTGATTTTGGCTCATTTAGAATCAAATGAGTCAAATGAGTCAAGTTGACCAATTTGACCAAAATTGGCCAAATTAGCTTGGGTTATGGGTTGATTCATGTTCAATTGGCTAATTGAAGATGAATGTGGTCTTTGTTTTGAATCAATTTAGATTTAATTTGAATTTTGGCTAATATGACTCTTTAGGTCAATTCGGGCTAGTTGGGTCAAGTTGACCAATCGATCAAATTAGATTCAATTATGGCTTTGGTCAAGTTCAATAATCAAATTGGAATGAACTTGAGCCATTGGTTGCAATCAATTTTGGTTAGATCATGATTTGACCCAATTTGGTCCTTTAGGCCAATTTGGGTCAACTTGGATCGAATGGCCAATTAGGCTTGGTTTGCTCAAATTGGTGTCAAGTCATATTTAAATATTGACTTTTGATTCAAATCATTGGTTTCAATCAAGTGTGATGAGTTTTGGCTATTTTTTGGTTCATTTGGGGTTGACTTGGTCAAATGACTAAGTTGACTTGGTTTGACCCAATTGATTGCAATTGATCATCTGTGATCAACAATCATGGTGGAAGGTTTTGGTGAGTTGGTTCAATCCAATTTTGGATTGAAAGTTGACTCAAATGGGTCCTTTAGGTCACTTTGGTCAAGTGGACCTAAGTGGGTCAATTGGTTATTTTGGTTTGATTCAAGTTTAGTTGAACTTATATATGAGCCCTAGATTGAAATATAAATTCAACGGTAATCAATTTGGAGTCCAATAGGTTTTGGCTTAATTGAAAGTTTTAAGTCAAAAGAGCTAAGTTAGGCTTGACTTGGGTTGGATTCAATTTGATTTGATGATTGTAGGTTTCATTTATATTTGGGTAGATAATTAAATGAATGATTGATTCAAAAGAAAATTCATTGGTTTTGACTTGATTTGGATGGAATTTGGCTAAGCCCAAGAATTGGCTCAAATGGCTTAGATTGGTTTGATTTGATTTATGATGTAGTTTTGATCATTTAGATATAAATTTCATTTATATTTGTGAATATAAATGAAGGAATAATTAATTTATAAAGAAATCAATTGAGTTTGTATTGATTTAAAGGGAGTTTTGGCTAAGCTTATGAAGGTGGTTCATATGGCTTAGGAAGGGTCTTAGGATTTGAATTTGATTTTGGGTTTCAATCATTTGGAGTCAAATTTGGGATATGAATTTAGAATTTAGATTTGAATTTAAGGTTTGGTTTAAGATTTGAATTTGGGTTTGATTTGAGAAAGTGTAGCTAGATTGGATTTAGGCTCTATGATAGGTGATTTCTTTGAGTCCTAAGGCATGGCCTAATCCTATGATTAACCCTTCTAAGTCTCTAGGCTTAGGTTAAGTGATCACCTAATCACTAGAAGTGTCTTATGACTAGGGAACTCTTAGTGTCTAGAAGAGTCCTAAGTCTAAGAGGAGGAGGTTGAGAGCTCAATCTAAAAGTGAGGTCAACAAAAGGACCCCCAATAGGTATGGTGTAACCCACAAGGCACATTACGCATTGACCAAATGATTCACAACATCCGAAGATTGCAAACATAATGAAATGATCTACCCATACTCAAGAGGTAGATAGAATCATGATCTTAGTGCAATGCAGTTCTCTTTATGCCAAGGGCATAAGAGAGCAAGAAGGAACCCGCTGGGGATTGAGTACATGAATCTTCCACTAGGGAAGCATGTTCAAGTTATCCATTGAAGGATAAGAATTTGAGTTTGATTGTGAATATGATTGGTTTGGGTGTGTATCCACTGGGGATAAGAATCTATAATATGATGGTGATCAAGATTGAATTAATTTTAATTTATTTTATTTTAATTGATGTGGAGGCATATCCGTTAGGGATAAAAAATTTGATTGGATTTCTTTGATTTGTTGATTAGACTCCACTAGGGAGGTTGGTTTAATTTATTATGGCTCCATTGGAGAGAAGGGTTCTAGATTGAGGGCATATCCGCTGGGGATGTACACTCGATTAAATTTGTTTGATTTAGATATAGGTTCCACTAGGGAGGCTAATTTGATTTGCGCCTCACTGAGGAGAAACTTGGTTTATTTGATATGTTTAATTTGGCTCCACTGGGGAGGTTGGTTTTGAATTTATTTTATTATGGATGGGTGTGATGGACTATCTTAAGAAGGAGCCAGGGGCCTTGGCCTATTAGATTTATAAGTCCAAAGGGTAGTCTACCCCGACTATCCAAGACCTAAGTGGTTGCTTTTGTGCAACAATGCAGAAGAGAAGGCAAAGACTTACATCTTCCAAAGTAGGGATCAGCTGTTGGGGGTGATATGTCGATGGCGCAACAAATCGAATCCTACCTAAGGAGACTATTAAGTGAGCGCCATTGGGTATCTTACCTCAACTCACGAGTAGTCCTAATGATTAATTTGATTTGATTTAATTTAATTAGGTGTGTTATGTTATGGACCTTGTTGGCTTGCAATGGATCTACTGAGAAGGGGCTATGTCGGCCTTGACCTGTCTCAGGTTTACAATCCAAAGGGGTAGTCTACTAGCCACAAGGTAGGACTATTCTGCCTAAGGGTTTCCTTTCGGTGTGCAATGACTGTACTAGGAAGAAAGTGTATCAGACTTACATCTTCCAAAGTAGGGATCAACCATTGGGGTGATATGTCGATGGTACAACAAATCAATCTCGACTTAGGGTGACTATTTGAGCGAATGCCGCTGTGGACTCATATCGACTCAAGAATAATCAGAATTAATTTAATTTTAGATGGACCCTGTCAATGTGTGATGAATCTACTAAGAAGGAGCTAATATCAGCCTAGACCTATCTTAAGTTTATAAATCCAAAGGGATAGTCTACCAGTCGTCAGGTAGAACTAACCAACCTAAGGGGTGCCTTTGCAATGGTCAAGGTGGGGAAAGGACTCATATCTTCCTAAACAAGGAACCATGGGGTTGCGCAACAATCGGCCCCACCTAAGGCGTCGCATAATCATAAAAAGAATGTAATAGACTTATATCTTTCAAAGCAAAGATGACCGAGGTAACTCGCTGGCACAATAAGTTGAACCTAAGGGAGACTAGAGAGTGAGGGACTTATCTCAACTCAAAGTAGTCAGGCAATTCTTATAAGGAGTTTTGCTGACATTGCCCTAAAGATAGGATGCCTGCTTGGGAAAGGAGCCATTGGGGGCTTGAATTCCTAATCCATCAAGTGAAGATATATTTTGTTTATTTTATAATCATGGACCCTATTGGTTTGAGGGACCACAATGAGAAGGAGCTTATATCAGCTTAGTCCTATCTCAGACTTATTGAGTAAGGGAGAATGTGCGCAACCGCTAAACAAATTCTCCAACCACAAGGGTGGTTACTAGGAAAGGGGGACTATCCAATCCAAAAATAATCGGGGTAGTAGTGTTTAAATGGGTCACTAAGGATGTGATCCAAATAGGTGCCACTTGGGGATTTATCCAAAACCCTGTAAAAGAGAGCCTGTAGGTATTCGGTGGCCAACTCAAGGAGAAAGCATGAGAACTCACATCTGCCAAGAGTGGTGTATTCACCGGGTCGTCATCGATCATGATAACCAACCAACCTAAGGTGCCGATTTTTATGACAATAGTCTAGAAAGAAGGCATGTAGACTTACATCTCTCTAAAGAGGAATGAGAGATAGTCTCTTTCGATAGGCCATCCACAGACTACTAAGTGAGGGTTACATAGACCAAACCCAAGTTTGAAGTCGAGGAAAGGAGCCACTGGGAGACTTATCATAAACCTCAAATATACTCGACCTAGTCAATGCATATTGGCTAGTTCAAGAAGAAAGCATGTAGGCTTACATCATGTTAAACAAAGTCAACATAGGGTAGCTTACTAGCAGTAAGGCCTACCAAATTGATAAGGTGCTCGTTGGTTTGCAATGGTCAAGTCAGGAAGAAAGCGCAGGGGCTCACATCCGCCAGACAAATGACCACTAGGGTGACACACTAGCAAGGTAGCATGTCAGCCCAACCTAGAGAAGCTAATGAGTGAGTACCACGGGGGGCTTGCTTCCACATCAAAATAGCCTGAGAAAAGATATGTGTTTGTTCGTGTTGTGAAAGAGGGAATATGATGCCACTTGGGTTCTCTTACACCTACCCTAAACATGTATAAAAATGGATGAAATGGCACCGTAGGGGTAATTGTGACATCACCAAGAAAGGATGCCTCTTGGGTTCTCTTACACCTAACTTAGTTGTACTAGTCGAAATAGGATGTCTCTTGGGTTCTCTTACACCTATCCTAATAGCACTGGAGGATCATTTGTAATTTGTGTTTGTGTTGTGGAGGGATAGGATGCCTCTTGGGTTCTCTTATACCTACCCTAAACACATCATGGCAAATTCACAAGCAAAGATAGTCCTCAACACGAAAGAGATAGAATTTTAAATGAAAGAAAGTTTTATTGATGATTATTTTCAAACAAGATTTATGGATAGTATTTCTTTTAGAGCCCATTGATAAAACATCCTCTCCTTTATAATTTATGAGTTGATAAGATCCTCCTTGGTAGGCCTTCTCTATGGCATAAGGGCTTTCCCAAGTGGGTTCAAACTTACCTCCCATCTTTCGATGAGCAATAATTGGTCTCCTTAGAACTAAAATAAGCTCCTAGTTAAAAAGCTCTAGGATGTACCAACTTGTTATGAGCTTGAATCATCTTGGCTTTGTATAACTCGAGGTTCTGGCATGCCCATAGCATCTCTCCTTCAAGCCTTCAAGCTCTTCTAACCGTAACTGCTATTTCATTGTGATTTTACTATCCATGGCTATCCTTAGTGATGGGAGTTACTTAATAGTAGAATGGATTGACCCATACACTAAGGAGAAATGGTAGATTAGAGTTCTATATGTGGCGGGCATGCCCACAAGGCTTCAACCAACTGCTCATGCCATCTGTATTGTCATCTAGTGTCTTCTTTAATATTTGATGAATATGAGTGAGTTGTTTTGTGAAGGCTTCTCTAACCATTTTCCCTTGGGTAATAGATGGTAGAATATCTCCAATTTATGCTGTGTCTCCAAGCAAAGCTGTTGATTTTAGTGCTCTTGAATGTAATACCATTATCGATATAATTCAGGCACCCCAAACTATATAGATATGGTTTTTAAAACTGAGCACATGTGTGACCTCTCTAAAGTGGGATTGCCTCCACCCACTTGGAAAAGTAGTGACTAGAATTGACCTTGGAAGAAGGAGGATCGATCGGACCCACTATGTCGATACCCCAACACTCAAATGACCATGAGGCCAATATAGGATGTAGAATGTTGATGTAGGACTACACCGTGTACTTGACATTGGTGGCATCTCTAGCTACATCCATTCAGTCTATGATCATCGAAGGCCAGTAGTATCCTAGTCTCTTGATCTTGGTTTCATCTTGATTGATTGATGTCGGATAAACCGAGTGTATGATCATGAGGGCTTCATGTTTGTCTATAATGTAACCACATATGATCAAGGACTGCATAAGGTGCCACCACAAAGAAAGGGCTCGCTTCAAGGTGCTAGTGATTTCTCTTGTAGTTTTATATTTAAATAATCATGAATGGTTACCCACCACTCATTTTTGGCAACCTCCCCTTCAAGAGAGAGATCTCGATGAGTTCAGCATCAAAAGAGATAAGACTTATCTATTTGGACCCTTATTAGAATGGACTCATCTTCTGACATGCCAACTCTTTGGCAAGTTTGGCTAATCTATTACATTTTCTCCAAGGAATCTTGTAAATGGTAACCTCTAGGATATGGGCCAACAACTCCATAGTATACTTATGGTAATTATGGAGCTTAGGCTTTAGAACCTTGTAAGATCCAATGATTTAGTTGATGACTGACTGAGAATCCTTAAAGATATTGATACTCTGGATGCATAGTGTAATGACTAACTTCAGACCAGGAATCGAGCCTCATATTCAACTTCGTTGTTGGTGCATGGATTGGACAGATGATATGATAATCTCATCTCATCGCGATCCAGAGTTAGGAGAATTATTCCCACCCTGCCTTCCCTGGGATAGTAAATTATGGTTCTTCTCCTCTTTGAGAGGAAGCTACACCATCAAAGTACATCTCCTAGGTAAGTATCCTCTAAGTTCATGATTTGAAAGATCATCATTGCGAGAATCTAGGGAGTGGATGTGCGCTAAGAAATCGCAAGTGCTTGTCCTTTTATGGCACAGGAGAAAATGTTATGTCAAACTAAGACAAAATTATGGACCAACGAGCCAACCATCCAGATAAAGTCAGCCATGTCATGAGATATTGCAGTAAATTGACTATAGAGATCAAGTTCACCTTATGAGAAAGCATGTAATGTCAGTAGCTTTTGGGATGCAAAGATTAAAGCTAGGCAATGCTTTTCAATAGGTGGATAGTTTACCTCAGCAGAGATTAGATGATGACTGAGATAATAGAGAGCATTCTTCTTCCCTTCATCATTGGTTTGAGCCAACAAAGCACCAAGGGAGTCATCTAATGTAGTAGTATATAATATGAGCGACTTTCCTGAGATAGGGGTTGTTAGAACTAGCGGCATCATCAGATATTTCTTGATGTCTTCGAAGGCATGCTGGCACTTGTCATCCCACTTGAACTTGGCATCCATTTTAACAAGTGTCAAAAATGGTTAGCATCTTCTTGATAAGTTGGAAATAAAGCATCTTAGATATGCCAACTGCCCTTGGAATGACCTGAGTTGTGTTAGGCTTTTAGGGGTGGCATTTCTAATATCTCTTTGATCTTTTCCATATCGATTTCAATTCCATGGTGTCAGACAACAAACCCAAAGAATTTTTTTGAAGCTACTCCGAATGCACACTTCAGGGGGTTCATTTTGAGGTTGTATTGTCTTAACCGTTCGAAAACTACTCTCAAGTCAAAGAGATGGTCTTCCTTTTCTTTGCTTTTGACAATGAGATCATCGACGTAGCATTCAACTTGATGATGAATGAGTTCATCAAGATTCAAGTCATGGCCCACCCAGATGTTTTAAGGTTGAAAGGCATGAACTTATAGCAATAGATTTTGATCGGGGTTCGAAAGGCAATATTTCTTTCATCCTCTAGGGTCATCTTAATTTGGTTGTAGCCAGATGATCCATCCATAAAGGAGAATACTACATGAGATGAGGTAACTTCCACCATTAATTTTGGTATAAAAGTGGAAATTCATCCTTAGGAAATGCCTTATTTAGATCTAAAATTGATGCATATGCGAATTTGGCCATTCTTTTTCTTAACTGGCATGACACTGGCCAACTAAGTAGGATATTTTTTTCCTAATAAAGTCCAACATTGATCAGTTCTTGATTTCAGAAGTGACTTGCTATTCAATATCTAATCGCATGCATCTAAGAGCCTGCATGATAGGGTTAGCATTAGGTTCTATTGCTAGTTTATGGACTGCTATGTTAGGAGATAGACCGGGCATCTCTTTATAACTCCATGCAAAGTAATCCTTAAACTCAGTCAATAGCTTCACAAAATCATTGGTTTTTTTCATTCAATAGAGAATTGATGTATATGGATCTTTCGCCTAGGTTGATTTCTTTGAGCTCGTCGATAGTTGATCCGATCTCCTCTCAACTCTTGGTGCATCCGGACTTCAAAGTCATTTGGATCATTTGAAGTTTCTAAGACACCTCCTCATATGAGTTAGCATGATTTGAAAAGAACCTATCGATTCCAAATGATTGGTGATGACTAGCAATTATCATCATCAATTGACCCAATCTATGAATCTAGTCTTGATTGTGAATGTCATTTGTTGTCCCATAACCTTTCAAAGTAATCGACATGTTTAGACCAAGCATGTGAATTAATCCTTTCTTTGCTAAATTAAGAACACAAGGTGAGTACCAATCAAAAGGTAATTCTATTAAATCTTTGTATGAATCATCCTTAAGTTCTACATCAACTTCTTGACTTAAGGATGATGCTCCAAGAAAGAACTTCTGCACCTTTACATTTGTGGAAGACTTAGGGGCTTCCTTAACTATCAAACCCTCAACTTTTTGTGAGAAAAGTGGGGTTAAAGCTAAATTTATCAACTGATGCCTCACCATTTCACATATAGACTTGATACACTTATGTTTTGCTTAGGAGCCCGGCCTTTATCGCTGTCTGGCTCAACTGTCACTTGCATGAGAATCTGCTGTCTATAAGTGCTAGCTAGCATACTAATCATATATGACCCATCATCCTCTAACTAGATTCTCTGTCTATATAGTAGTCTCGGTAGAGACATAACTCCTATTGGGTGGCCAATAAGGAGCTCTTCCGTCCTTAGGCATGTCTCTGGATTTGCCTCTTCCTCTGCTTAGTGGAGGTCAAGTCATCCTACCCATATGTTCAAATGGAGTAACAAACTGTGAGTAGAATCTAATGTCAGGCTCTACTTTCTCCTTCAAGTCTTTATTTCTTTTCATTTCCTTTTTCTTTTCCTTTTCTTTTTATTTTTACTTTTATTTTTCTTTTTCTTTTTCTTTTTATTTTTATTTTTATTTTTCTTTTTTTTTTATCTTTGAACTATTTCCAAGTTCACGAGAATAGACTTGTTGATTTTGAGGGAGATAGTAGGTCGATCCTCATATTTTCAATTCATGAACTGAATGGCTTAAGATCTCCTTTGACATAGATTCAATCCCACCACTCATGAACTTCATACATTGTAGAGAGGATGGAACCATGTTGTTCTCATGTATCCACGCCTCCCAAGTAAAGCATTGAAAGATGTATCCAGTATAATATGAAACTTGGTGGTAGTCTTCCAATCATTTACTTAATGGCAACACTATAGAGCCTGCCCTCTCGCTTGTTCCTTAACATCATCCTCTTTTGAAAGTTTGGGGATGTCAATCCTCAAGTAGGCGAGGGTTTTTAGATCATAATGTTCACTCATGCACCTTGGTCAACAAGAACTCTAGATATCCTATATCTTCCAATATCCACTGTAATGTAAATAGGGCAGTTATGCTTGGTCATTTCTAGAAGCAAGTCTTCATCGCTGAATGTAACTCCTAGAGTTTCCTCTAAGAGCCTCCTCAATAGGTAGGCTAAGCATATCTCCGATCAAGAAGAGCCTTGATTAGGGATTCTCATCTCTTTGGATAAGATAAGGCCATATATGCTTAACTTAGTTGTGTTTCTAAGATGTCTAGACATAACCTTGTCTTGATCCTCCACAAGCATATCCATGGGTGGAGCATCCTGTGGAGGGGCTATCTATTCTTTAGAACCAATGATTTGCTTACCCTTATCCTGAGGTGCTATCCTAGGAGGTAGAACTTTACCACTGCGGAGGTTAACTTTAGTGACTTCGTGAGATGATTTAGTGGAAAGTTCTATCTACTCATCAGGTTCACCTACAACTTTTCTTATGGGATCATCAGAGTCAGATGACTCAAAATCAATCTCATTGGGCGAACCCGAATGATTCAAGAATGGAAAATCCATTTCTAAATTAGAAGAGGAATGATCGAAACTAGAGTTATCATTATTATTTTATAGACTTGGAGAGTTTTTGAGAGAAATAAATTCTAGAGTATTAGAAGTAGACAAGATGTAAGTGAAAGCTTTTTTCATTAATTTCTTTTTAGATGGAGGTACATGATAGAAATCTAATAAAGTAAGAGGTGGGGTATAGTTCTGCCCTGATACAATGCTCCTACTGGTAGAAGAGAAGCTGGAGGAAGAAGTAATAGAACGATGAATGGAGTGGACTCGGTGTGGTTGTCCGCTATGCTATCCCGCAAGTAAGGTAGTCGCCACTGTTGACACCTTCTTCAAGTTGTCTTTGGTAACTTGCAAACCTTCCTTGGTGTTGGAGGTTTGAGTTACTTAGCACTTGTAAAAGAAAGCTTCTTGATCTTAGAGACCACTTTTTAGAGGTTCGAGATAAGGCAATATCCCAACCTTCTTTTATCTTAAGAGGATCACAAGTATCCCCAAGAATTACTCTGATAGAACTAGAGGGTTGTTCTAACAAGTATTCCTTGGGGATAACAATAGCTCCTGACTTGTAGCTGCACTTAAGCCAATCCTTAAAGGTGACACAATCCTCTAAGACATGATTAACCATCGATAGGGGCAATATAATCATTACTCTTGCCCACATCTTCCGCCTCGTGTAACCTAAAGTCGTTTCTTTAAGAGATTCTTAAAGATCTTTCTAATTACCTCCCTCTTGAATGAATATGCTTATTCAATCTATCAACAAGAGTAGGTGGGTAATAGCTACATGGTGGTGGATAAGAGTACCGTTGCTGAGTATACTATGGAAGAGGTGGCGGTGGCCACTCTGGAAGTTGTGGTGGTCGGTATGCTGGCCAAGGTGGTGGTAGAGGAGGTGAAAATGGAGGTTGTTGTGCATGAGGTCTCTCATAGCTGGTCGGCTTCCCTTTCTACTAACACTACTACCGACTTCTCAATGCTTTCGTGGTTTGGGCTTGAATGATTGGTCTTGAAAAGATAAGCTTGACTTTCCTCAGAGGCTAATTGTTGATTAATTTCAAAGGTTTTGATTGTAAATCCTCGAGCATGAAAACAACTGCCATGAATATTCTTGAGAAGAATTTTATAGCATGTGTTCTGGACATGGTTCAGATTTCATACTCAAGTTTCACCACCTGAGAATATAATCAACAAGGGACTCATTGGGATTTTGCTGCGCCACAACGAGGTCACCCACAGTTACTCTTTGTTGGGCTCTAACAAATCTCTTGATGAAGAGGTACTCCAACTCAACAAAAAAGTCTTCACTGAACCTTTAGGAAGTTCAACATACTAATCAAATGCAATCCCTGACAAACTGCTAATGAAGAGTTGAAAGAGAAGTACACCACATCCTTGTTGCAAATCCACTTTAAAGTGTTATGTCAGGGTTTCCACTACCATCAAAGATCTTGAAGAATGGTGGTACAAAACCCATGGGATATTGGACTACATTGAATTCCTCTGGGTAGGGTCTACCCTTTACAACAGATGAGCCACCTCGCATGCCAACGCTTCACTTGCTATTCCACCATATTTATTTCTCTATGGAGGTACCATTCAGACCTTCATGATGACGCCACTATCCTCCATGAGATGTACTCTTGGGCCGATCTAGAATATGCAACAACCAGGGTGGTCTCTGAGGGAAGGTTGTACCGATGGAGCCTTGGCTTGGGGACTGCTAACAAGTCTTCAACTTTTTTCTCCATCTTAATGATATGCTCATCTCTATACCTCGCTTGCATGAATGAGCTGTGTCTTCTTCCTCAACTACAACACCCTCCTCGCTATTTGATCCCTAAGGAGGGAACCCCTAGTGTCGACCATATGGACTTCCACTAAGTCCTCCAAGAGATCATCCTCATATGGATCAAAATTGACCCTAACATCCTTTTGTTGAAATCACCAGGAGTTCCCTCTTCTCTCAGTGAGGATCTCATCTAAAGAGTGCCTAATCAAACACACACTCAAAGTGGGGCTAAACTCACTGACAGAAATATATCGGCATTGCTTACCGCTGTACTATTTGAGGTCGGCTCATGACCGGTAGTACACCACCCATCGTGAACACTACATGGGAGGATCACTACCATGGACATCTATATCCTCTACCTCCCATCGATGCCGCAGTGGAGACCGCAAGTGGCCGCCAGAATCGTAACTGCGGATGCGGTGGTGACGACCATGGCGCCTTGGGTCGCCATTCTTCTTTCCTGGTGGGAGGTCGAATAAGAGCTCAACCTCACCTCAGAGAGTAGATGGAGTGATCCTTGGGCCATAGTCGATTACCATGGTGCCGGTCTTTCCCTGGATGGGGGCTTCGATCTTGGGAATGGGGATGCCGTGAGGATAGGCGATGGTGAGTGGAGCAAGCATAACTGACGCCTCAGAGGCCTACCTCCCTGATGATAGCACCGGATGATGTCGTTGAATGATCGAGTAGGCGATGATCGAAAAATCCATTGAGAGACGCCTCAAAAACCTCTGCCATTTCCCTCTGCTGCAGCCATGCCAGCCTCCAAGGCTCTCTCCCACGATCCCACTGACTCTAGGGATAACTTTGCTTAGATCAAAAACTATACTGCACTTCAGGGTCCGTGAAGTGGCCAACCGCACAAGATCTGCCCAAGCCCCATAAGGTTTTCTGATCTTTAAAATGTGACAGGTGGTGAAATAGTCCAACTTAGTCCTCCTCTCCATCTGAGAGAGGGGTGACCCTACCACTCAATTATGGAGATCTCACAGGGAGATCCCTCCTCAGCCACATGGGAAGAGGCATCCATCTCTCTACCCTCTTATGATGCCGCTTGACCTTGCAGTTCTTATTGCGGTGCTGTGTACGTGTAGGTATAGCAGAGCAAGAGCTAGCACCCACCTCAAACGTGGAGGAGACTATCTCAGAATCCATGATAGTCTTCCCCTTTGGGTGTCCAAGCAAGAGGTAGTAGCTTGTTATCGTAGTAGGAGTAACCGACCATCTGGAAACAACTAGCATAGAAATTGACACTGGCAGGGAAGTAGGAACAACAGTGGTCATCCTCTTTAGTGGAGGAAACTCATAATCAAATGGCATATCAAATCAGATAAGCAACGTTTGCCCCACCTCCTCCTCCTTGCTAACTGTAGTGAGGGCTGTCCTCTCGCAAGAAATCCTTACCCCCTCAAAACCATGGCCAAAGTAGATGACCTTAGTGGTGCCAGTAGTAGAGAGACTAGTCTGATCCAAGGCTAAGTTTAGAACAGTGGGGAAGGAAAATGCGAACTTGTTGAGAGACATGGATGCTGTATTAATTGAGGCCTGGAAGAATTAACTACAATGAAATCTGCATTATTGAAATATAGTTGAGTCAGACACTTGCCTTAATATTCACCTTTAAGCATTGATATCAAGATTTGATTCAGAATTTTAACCCACACTAAATAATCTTTAAGGATGTGGGGTTCATTGGAGAGATTTTGGATATTGAGGAGAGTATTTTCCATTTGATTGATTTAGAACCCATACTCAACATTTAGGTAGGTTGGGTAAAATTTGAGGGAGATTTTCTTGGAGATATTTATGTTTTGTGCATCTTGTTTGAAAATATTGATAATTTGAAAGATCTTTACTTAGCAAATTTGGGTATGCTAAGAAGAGGTTGTGATTGTGTATTTGAAATATTTTTGCTTGTGAAGATTTGATTATGTGATATTTTTATTTGAAAATGGGGCTTCTTACTTAACAAATTTGGTATGTTAAGTAGAGGCTCATTTGTGCTTGATGATGAAACTTTCACTTAACAAATTTGGTATGCTAAGTGAAAGTCAAATGTGATTGTGAGATAGATTTGCTTTTCTTTGAAGATGGGAGTCCCACTTAACAAATTTGGTATGTCAAGTGATAGCCCCAAATATGTTTGAGATATGTTTTTTTTTTTTTTGAGAATGAGACTCTCACTTAAAAAATTTGGTATGTTAAATGAAAGCTCTGTTTTATTTTGATCCTTATTTAACAAATTTGGTATGTTAAAATATGGATCAAATGTGTTTTGAAAAGAGACCTCACTTAATAAATTTGGTATGTTAAGTGAAAGTCAAATGTATTTATGATTTATGAAACTCACTTACCAAATTTGGTATGTTATGAAATTCAAACGTGTTTATGATTTTGAAAATGAAACTCACTTAACAAATTTGGTATAAAGAAAAGGTGTTTATAATTTTAAAAATGAAATTCTCACTTAACAAATTTGGTATGTTAAGTGAAAGTTAAATGTGTTTATGATTTTTGAAAATGAAACTCTCACTTAACAAATTTGGTATGTTAAGTGAAAGTCAAATGTGTTTATGATTTGAAAATGAAACTCTCACTTAATAAAGAGTGAGGTCCTAAAACCTAAAGGATGTTGGCGAGCTTTGCTTAAGGATGAGATAAGCTGAGTGCCAATGGAAAGAATGATAGTCTCGGGCTTATATAAAATATAAGTCCACTATCGATGCTTGGAGACAATAATTGTCTACTAAAGATGGAGAGAAGAACCCTCCCCAGCAGAATCATCAGAAAAATCTATGGTGTTTATTTTTGAGATGTGGATCTTAAGGTTACTTATTTAAGTGAGCAGGTATGACATTAAGGAATGATGTACTATCTCGAAAGATAGAAAACACCACCCTATAATAGACCTAATCACCTAATAAGGACTCCTAAGGCATGATGGGTCTTCGAATATATTAGAGATCTTTCCCCTACTTTACATGGAAAAGTAAAGTAGGGTTTATTTTAAGCCGGGTTCATTATGTTCCCTATGGAGGCAAGCCTCCATAGTTAATTACATCATAAGGAATGGAAATTCCTTAAGAATACTCTCAATTAAAGTAGACAATTAGGGTCTCCAAAGATTTCAAGGTTAAGACTATCAAAGGATTGGTTATTTTAGAAAATCAAATAAGATAGATCAAGGAGAAGACTTATTATTGGAAGTAAAGGGGAGATGGGAAGGGAATGCTCATGATACAAGGAAGCCTAGTGAGCATTCCAATCTATCATATGGTTGGGCTTTATATTTTTGAAATTGAAGAGAGTTAATTGTTTGAGTTGATATTTTATTAGAATACTATGACTTATAATTCTACAATATAAGTTTATGAAATGCCTAAGATGTGAGGATTTATGCTTGTAGCCCAAATGAAATAACTACCTAAGATCCTAAGTCTAGGGAGCCTTAGCAAGGGCCAAAGCATGACCTAAATCTAAGGTGAAAATGGGTATATGGTTTACCTCCACAAGAGAGAATAAACCACACAATTGCTGGACTTATTATCGCCTGGAGTGGCAGCTAGCTAACTCCTCCTCCGCTTTAAATTCATATAGGTAAGTCTTATGCTTTGCAAGATGGCTAGGCTGTTGTTTATTTAGAGAGAAAACTAAGTACTTAAACTCACTCCCTAAGAGACTAGAGCAAGAATGGTATGAATTCATGACTTAATCTAATGCAAATTTTATCAAATATATTTGATTCTTTTGGACTCTTTGTTTTGACATAGGTATGGGATTTTGTATGCCTAAATGCATGAGAACTTGATTATGGGCCAAATCAAATGAGAAAAAGGTGTTCCACCATCAAAGGCTCTCACAGGTTAAGCCTTTATTCTCTGGCATAGATGGAAGCCCCATCTTAACTAGAGTGGAAGAATATGACATGCATGATATTATACATTCAATCATCTAGTTAAGAGGTTGCTAAATATTTTGTTATCTTGATTTAATTCCTAAGCTTTTATGTGAGGTTATGAATTATTTTAAATTTTAATTGTGAGTTATTAATTGGGGTAGAAAATTAATTTTTATCCTAAGAGCCTACCGCATCCAGGCCACACATTCAAACATCAAACATGAAAAAACTAGAAAAAGCATACAATTTTAGTGTGCAATCTAAACACAACGTCAAACAATTTTATGGATTATAGTAAAATAATAAAAGGCCAATGTGATCGGATCCTGCATAACCCAAAAAAGAAAAAAAAGATGGGTAGATTTCACCCTTATACAACCAATTACAAAAAATAATACATGTGGGTCTTCTTCTTCATTTCTTCCTTCTCTTCTTTTGATTTTATTTGCTCCAAAGTCATCAAAGGCACCCCAGAGACTAGGCATTCTGGCCACTGCTCATCCTAATCCCATAACACTAATTCTAATTCCTAATCCAAAATTATATTAGAAATACGAAAAGTAAATCTAGCTACACCTGCAAAATAAATGTTAGCTAAACACAACATACAACCCAAGCAGTTATATGAATAATTTGGACTTAGCACCCCACACATGGGTAACCAAGCCCACTTGTCCTAACATGGGTTACACTTAGGGGCTAAGCAACCTGCACAGCAAAAATATTTATATTTTTATTATAGCGGCCCCTTAAGCACAATCCCATGTACAAAATATGATTAGGCTAATAATGGCCTAACATTAAGTCTATGAAACATACACCCTAGCATCCAGTATAAAATATTACATCACAAATAACACACAACATCATAGATACAATGCCCTAACTTAGCACTAGAAGTAGTGACTTAGCATTCTAATGTGTGTGCTTAAGACTTGTGTGACAAGAGTTTACTAGGCTTCTTTAGTTTAAGTTTTAATTTGAAGTTTGAATTTGTTTAAATTTTACGTTTGGGTGATTTCAATTTAAATGATTTAATGATTTATTTTTTAATTTTTTATTTCACTTTTATTTGATTAAAATGATGTTTAGGTTTTCAAGAATGAAGAGTAGAATGAATTCCATTTGTAGAACTCACCTATTCTACATCCTAACCCTAAAAAGTCTAACTTAGGTCCCAAGTATCTTAATTAGCCCATTTGAATTTGTGTAATTTATTTGATTTAGAATTTAGAATTTGAGTTTGTTTAAGTATTTGATTGATTGATTTTGATTTAGATATTTTTAATTACATCTTGATAATTCAATATCCTTAACATCAAATGAAGTTTAAGTATTTAAATTCATTTGATTGATTAATTTTAGATTAGTTGTTTTGGTTTAATTAAATCTTGATAATTCAATATTCTTTTAATTTAATATCTAATTCTTTTCTTTGATAATGGTTATGTGACTTAACTTTATGTTTATTTAATTTAATTATGGTTCATTTATTTATAGTTTGAACAGATTAGATTAATTGAGATTTTATTTTGATTCTTTGTAATTAGGATTTTATTTTTAATCTCATCAATTTGTCATCTTTATCAAAGTTTGGTTTGTATTTTGATTTCATACATTTGATAGTTAATTAGTTTATCTCTTTTTTTTAAGTAGGTTGAATGAGATTTGATTTAATTACATTTTAAATTGATGAGAGTCTTTCTTAATTTAATTTGATTTAATTTGATTTGATTAGCTTTATTGGTCTGTGCTTTCTTAGTTCAATGTGATTATGTAAGTAGTTTAATTAAGAAGTGTATTTATGTTAATTATAAAGATTTGTTTAATTTTCAATTTGATTTCATATTTGAGTTAATGATACAATAAATTAATAATTTAGGTTTAATTTAGGTTTTGATTAGTATTTAATAATTTATGTTGGATTAAGTTTAAGTTTAATAAGATTACTTTGATTGACTTAATTAGCTTATTTAAGATGTGTGATCAAATTAATTAGTAGATTAATTAAGTGTTTGATTTGAAAAGTTAATTTGGTTCATTAAGATGATGGATTAATTCATTAAGTTTGCATTAATTAAGTGTTTATTCAATTGGATTAGCATAAGGGTAATAATTTAATTAAGAAGTGTGTTTAAGTTAATTATTAAATTAAATGAATATTTATTTAATTTTTAATTTAGTTTTATAATTATTTAGATTAATGATGTAATTAATGACTTAATGATTTATGTTTAATTTAGGATTTGATTGGTATTTAATTGTATTTATATGTTTGATTAAGCTTTAGGTTTAATATGATTAATTTGATTAATTTAAGTAGTTTACTGGTGTGATAAATTATTAATTTTATTGTGGGTTTGATTTAAGCTAATTTAAGAGTTACTTTAATGTAATTTATTTAAATTAATTTGATTCATTAAGATGATGGATTAATTCATTAAGTTTGCATTAATTAAATGTTTAATTAATTACATTTGATTAAGGGTAATTAAATTTTTTTAATCATTAGATTAATCGAAGATTTATTTAATTTATGACTTAATTTTCCACATGTGAGTGATTTGATTTAGTCAAGTATTTTACTTAAGTTTGATTTGATTAAAAGATTATTATTATTACCATCATTGTTATTAAGTGAATTAACTGTTTATTTTATTTCAATTAAGTTTGATTATTTATGATTAGAGTTTTATTTGATTTGATTCATTTATTATGTTTGTTTAATTTCATTAACATGTTTGATTTAGTTATTAGGATGAAATGTTTAATGGTTAATTAATTATCTCATTCCAAATTGATGTGATTTAATCATATGTTTTAAGTTTACTTTTACTTTATTTAGTTTAATTTGATCAATATCAAATGATTATGTTGAATTGGTTTGTTAATCAATTGTATTTTTAGTTTATTTGGCGATTAATTGATATTTAATTTGTTTTAGTTTGTTAAGTAGTTTCATATAATTAAGATTCAATACTTGGTGTTGGTTTAACAAGATTAGTTTGATTTTACATTAAAGTTTCATTTATTTATTTAATTATGAGTTAAATTTAAAAATATAATCATTTAATTGAATTTCATTAACTCAATTAAGTTCAATTATGTTTAAATTTAATTTCATTTAGGGATACATGATACTTTTCTGACTTAAGGTTTTATTACCAATCATTTGAGTATTGCATCATTTCTGATTTTGATTTGGTATTTAAATTATTTTTAGATTATATTTTAATTAATTTCTTAATTGATTAAACTTTAATCTTTAGTTTTTGTTTGGGGTTCATTAGGATTCAGAAAATCACATTATTTTCTTAAGAGTCCTAGATGTCAACTGAAGTGATTTAAGCCAATTTGAAGATTTTTGTAAATTTCTAAATTTTTTATTTGATTTATTTTATTAAAATAGATAATCTGAATTTCAAATTTTAATTTATCCCAAGCTAGAAGTCTTTTTTACTTGAGATTTTATGGTAGGTGTGTTTTAACTTTAATTTCAATCCTTGAAAATTTCAACTCAATTCGATTTATATTTTTAGAATAATTAATGAAAATTTTTTTTACTAAAACCTAAATTAAGTTCAAACCATTCAGTGAAATTTGGGGATTTTGGGTTTGTTGGATTCCTCTCCAAAAGATGAATCCAATGAGCCTTGTTTGAAATTTTTGGTTAGGTATTTTATTTTTTATGAATTTTTGAAGTTTCGGGTAATTTCAGTAATTTTTTAAAATCAAAAAAATATGATCTTTGAAATTAGTACAGCATCTAGTGCACTTAGTGGAACATGGCCACGCCATTGGATGTGATGTGGTAACGATGCCATGCCGCCACATGATTAGCTGCGCTTAATCAGGAATAAACATTCACCGCGGCGGGTTTGATCTGGATCCGATCACCGACGAAAGGTCATATTAGATCGCTGATCCGCAGGCCGATCGACGATTTGAGCCGTCATCATAACCGCGACCGATGATCCGTAATGAATCAATATAAAGTTCTGAGCGTGATCCACGCATGATATGAGCCATCCGATCCTGTGAACCACTGGATTGAACCTCTACTGCTATCCAATGGTCGTGAATAGTAAAAATAGGGGTATTTTGGGAAAAATGAGAAATTTTAAGTGAAAACATATCCAAATTGACTCATTTTTGTGTCGATTCACATTGAAAAATTTCTATTTTCTAATTGGGATGATTTAAAGTAAAAAATGCAGGATTATCTAGGGTAAATTCCTAAAAATAGCATGAAATACCGTCAAAAATGGAGGATTCTAAGGCCGGCTATGATTTTTGAAAGTTACCTCATCGGGAATGATTTTCGGTGGTGATGACCCGAGCATGCTATTGAGCAAGGGAAGAGGCCTTGGAATGAGCTTGGATCTTCGCCTTCACGTTGAAACAAAGTATTTTCTAGTGCTTGTCGTTTCCTCACCGGAGTCCACCCATTTTTGATGTTTTTGGCTCAAGAGAGGTGGGAAAGTCATGGTTGGTTGCTTTGGAGAGCTCTTGGGGGATAAATAGTGGTAGGATGAAGAGGACTGAAGCCTCATTTCTCCCTCCTTCAATAGGTGCCAAAAATTCACTTTTTTTTTGAATTTTTTGGCTCCAAAGTGTTGTCATTTTGCTTGGGGTGGTTGGGATGGATGATGGATTGATTGAGGACTCTGGATTTTTACTCCAAAGTCCTCTCTTTCTGCCATATAATCAGCTCAATTGAATGCAAATGTTGGGGAGGAATTAAATGCATGTGATGGAGCGAATTAAATAAGATTGGGTGGAATCCTATGTGGGGGAGGATCCATGAGAGATTTAAATGGGTTGGGTTAATTTTGGGCTAATCCTAAATGGGTTTGGGTCGTTTGATTAGCACCTAATGGGTCATGACTTAGTTTCAAGGGATTTGGCTCAATTTAGGTCATATAGGTCATATTGGGTCATATCGGGTTAGGTTGGCCAATTAGTCAAATTGGGTCAATCCAAGGCTTATTATGTTCAAATGATAATTTTAAGAGTTTTGGTGTTTAATTTGATTTAATTTGGCTTAAAATTGATTTTGGCTCATTTGGAATCAAATGGGTCAAATGGGTCAAGTTGACCAATTTGATCAAAATTGGCCAAGGCTTGGTTTATGGGTTGATTCATATTCAATTGGCTAATTGAAGATGAATGTGGCCTGTGCTTTGAATCAATTTAAATTTAATTTAAATTTTGGCTAATTTGACCCTTTAGGTCAATTTGGGCTAGGTTGGGTCAAGTAAACCAATTGGTCAAATTAGAATTAATTGTGGCTTTGGTCAACTTCAATAATAAAATTAGAATAAACTTGAGCAATTGGTTGTAATCAATTTTGGTGAGATCATGATTTGACTCAATTTGGTCCTTTAGGCCAATTTGGGTCAACTTGGATCGAATGGCCAATTAGGCTTGGTTTGGCTCAATTGGTAGTCAAGTCATATTTAAATATTGACTTTGGGTTGATTCAAATCATTTTAATCAATTTGGTGTGATGAGTTTGAGTTTTTCATTTTGCAAGGGTTGACTTGGTCAAATGATTAAGTTGACTTAGTTTGACCCAATTGATTGTAATTGATCATCTTAGGTGATCAACAATCATGGTGGAAGGTTTTGGTAAGCTTGGTTCAATCCAATTTGGGTTGGATTGAATGTTGGCTCAAATGGGTCCTTTAGGTCATTTTGGGTCAAGTGGGCTTAAGTGGGTCAATTGATTTGGTTTTGGTTTGATTCAAGTTTAATTTGAACTTATATATGAGCCTGGATTGAAATATAAATTCAACGATAATCAATTTGAGTCCAAGTTTTGGCTCAATTGAAAGTTTTAAGGGGCTAAGTCGCTGACTTTTGGTTTTCAATTTGATTTGATGATTGTAGGTTTTATTTATATTTGGGTAGATAATTAAATGAATGATTGATTCAAAAAAAAATCTATTAGTTTTGACTTGATTTGGATGGAATTTGGCTAAGCCCAAAGAATTAGCTCAAATGGCTTAGATTGGGTTTGAATTTGATTTTGGATGTAGTTCTGATAATTTGGATATGGATTTCATTTATATTTGTGAATATAAATGAAGAAATAATTGATTTATAAGGAAACCAATTGAGTTTGTATTGATTTAAAGGGAGTTTTGGCTAAGCTTATGAAGGTGGTTCATATTGCTTAGAAGGGTCTTAAGATTTGAATTTGATTTTGGGTTTCAATAATTTGGAGTCAAATTTAAGATATGGATTTGGAATTTAGATTTGAATTTGAGATTTGGTTTAAGATTTGAATCTGGGTTTGATTTGAGAAAGTGTATCTAGATTTATATGGGATATGTGATTTCAAGTCCTATGGCATCTAATCCTATGATTAACCTTGTAAGTCTAAAGTTGGGTGTTCACCTAAAAGTGTCTTATGACTAGGGAACTTTAGTAAGAGTCCTAAGTCTAAGAGGAGGAAGTGAGGTCAACATGCCCTTTTACAATATATATCATACACATACAAGCGAGAGTGGGGCACGGGGCATGTGCCCACACCACCACCACATACATGACTTAGGCCTTGCTCTGCTATGATGTGGTGAAAATTTTAATTCTAAAGAATAAAAGATACTTTCATCTTCACTCCATGTGGGATAAAATGAGGATGGGAATATACATCTTCTTATTTTTATGCAATTTTGATATCACGTAGATCCACATATATTCTTATTGAGGGTGACGGAATGAAATTTAGAGAGTGTACTATCCGATAGAAGTCACCACCCTAATGGACCTAATCACCACAAGGACCCCTAATGATAATGCATGTGTACAAAAGATTCTTCCCTACTTTACATAAAAAAGTAAAGAAGATTTATTTTAAACTTCGTTAAGATTTCTACAGGCAAGTATAGTTAATTATATCCTAGAATGAGATCCTTGAACCAATCACCCCAACAAGGACTCTAATAATGGGTCCATGTGTACTAAAGATTCTTCCCTACTTTACATGAAAAGTAAAGTAGATTTATTTTAAACCTGTTCGTTATTTCTAAGTGCTCATAAGTTATATCCTAAGGAATGAGATCCCTTAGAATACTCGACAAGGTAAATGATCATTCTCCAAAGATTTCAATAGGACTATCATTATTATTTTTAAGATCAAATGGGATTGATCAAAGAGAGAGTTATTATCAAAGCCAAATGAAGAGATGCTCATGATGGGAAACCTAGCATCTCAAACGATCCTATGGATGGGCTTTATATTTTTTAAATTGGTTTAATTTGTTTAAGTTGAAATTTAGGGCTTATGATTCCACAACACAAGATTATGAAAATGCCTAAGAGATGAGGATTTATGCTTATGGCCCATGAAGAGAAGCAACCTCTAACCTAAATCTAGGGAGCTTCGACGAGGACCAAAAGCATAACCTAAATCTAAGGCAAAAATGGGTATTTGGTTTACCTCCATAAGAGGACAAACCACTGACTTGGACTTACAACCACTGGGGTGGCGCCAACTAACTCCCATAATTTTAAATTCATGTAGGCAAGTCATATGCTTTATGCGAGATAGTTAGGCTGTTATTTATTTAGAAAGAGACTAAGTCATTAAACTCACTCCATAAAGAGACTAGATCATGTAAGGGTATGCTTCAAATGACTTAAATCTAATGCAAATTATATTAAATATTATATTCATTTTTGGACAATCTTTTTGACTTGGGCTAGTGTGATTCATATGCCTAATACATGAGAAATGAGATTATTTACCAAAATCAGTGAGAAGAGAGGAGGTGTGTTTCCACCATGGATCTCAAAGGTCAAGCCAAGTTTCTCTGGAAAAGGTGGAAGCTCTCCGATCAAGAGTGAAATCATTATGCATTTGTGCAGGACGTTATGAAAGAAATACTCATCCAGCTAAGGGGTTGCTAATTCTTTTATCTTGATTTTAGCCTAAGCTTTAAGTGAGGTTATGAGTTCTTTATTTTTAATTTTGAATTGTTAAATTTGGTAGAAGATTTATTTTTCCCTAAGAGCCTAATCCACATCCAGGTCATACATAAAGCAAGGAAGAAACTAGGAAAAGGATGCCACTTAATGCACAAGATAAACAAATCATCAATCAATTTATAAAGCTAATCACAAAAGAATAAGATATTATTATGGTCAGGTACCACCGCATAAATCCAAAAATAAATTAGGTAGCCAAGCTCTACCCTTATATAACCCGGATTATAAATGAATTAAATACAATTAAGCAAGAAACTCATTATTATGGGGGGTCTTCAAGCTTCATTTCTTCATTCTTCTATCTTATTTGGTTCCTTCTTTTGGATGGTTGGATGGTGGATGCTCCAAAGGTTTCACATCATGCATAAGATGAGATCTTACGACCAATGCTCATCCTAATCCCCATAATAATCATTCCAAAATTCTAATTACAAAAATTACATGAAAAGGAAAAGTAAATCCATCTAACACCTGCAAAAAAGAGATTAGCTAAATAAAACACACAAAATCCCAAGAATGTATATTGGACTTATCACCCCACACATGGGTGACTAAGTCCACCTAGCCTTTTGGATTATGCTTAGGGGTATAAGCACCGCATTAAAGAAAAGCACTTATATTTTTTATTTATTATACCCCAAGCACAATCCCTGTAGATAATGATTAGACTAAATCGTCCTATCATTCATTTTATGCAGACATCCTAATCATCCAAACTAAAATATATATCATAAAATAAAAGCAAAACATCAAATCATGCACCACCCTAAGCTAAAGTTAGAAGTGGTGACCTAGCCTAATATATATGCTTTAGAAGTTTGTGTGGTATTTTTAGCTATGAATTTAACTTAAAATTTTCTAAGTGTGAAGAATGTTCAACTTAGAGGAGGGTTTCATTTAAGTGATTTAATTATTTTGGATTGATTTTATTTTATGTTTTGATTGGGTTCAAGTGAATCCTAGAATTAATTATGAAGTTATAAAGAGAGGGAAAGAGAAGAGAACTCCTCTTTCCTTCCCAAATCTAAGTAATTTCTAAAGTGGATTCATATTTTAGTTTTGTTCAGTGAATGTTTTATTATGTGTTTTAATTAATCCTAAGTTTAGATGAACTCTAAAAAATATATTCAAAAAGAAAGACATTTTAAGATTAAGTAAAATGAACTAAATTTACAAAACATACATCACTTCATGTATTTCCCAACATGTATAACATGCATATGAATGAGTCCTAAACATATTATACACACAAATGGGAATGTTTAGCACACTTTATGATGCATGCTAAGTAGTTCATTTAAGAAAATTTGAATGTTTATGATGCATTTTTCATTAAGTAGCAAAGGGGTTTCTTATCCAATTTTCACATGCACATATGAATGTATGAAAGGCATAAGTGAATGCCATTATTAACAAGGGGTGTAAGGTACAAGACCTACTTAGGCTACTAAAGCTTCACAAACTCGGGTTGACTAATATACCACTTTCCTTAAATACAAACATGTGTACAAAAGAAATGAATGGAAAAGAAAGAATGTAAAAGTTTGTATTTGTTTATTTTGGTTTGCTTATGCAATTTATATATGTAAGTGTAGGTGTCCTTCTTATGTCATAGCATGGGAATTAATATGAAATAGAATTAGGCAAGTATTGTGTTCTTTTCAAATGAGCTATATACTTTAACAAATCCTATTCAAAACTATACCAAAAGAGAGGAGAAAGAAAACTACACTAAGCATATCCTTATATTTTACTCACATGCAAGCTTATAAGCAAGATATAAGTTACACAATTTCAGTTTTAGTAATTGATTCATATATTTTTGAAAATAATTTGGACTTAATAGTGATAATCGCCACTCAAAAGTGATAATCGCCACTCATATTCTTACTTTAGCCAAAACATGCAATTTGACATAAAGGAAACATTTTCATTTTAAATGTGATTTTTCAAAAGCATGAATGCATGAAATCATATGACACTTATATTTAACATGTTGGGAAGCAACTAAAGTAATGAAAGCATGTAAACACATTCACCTTAATTAATTCTTAAAGACAATCTTATGAAATAAGAAAGCTTAAAGCAAATCAAAGTTTGTTTAATGTGATTTTTATCTGAGTTTGACTTAATTTGGAAAATGTGAGGTGAGTTTGTTATTCCTAACCCATTCTCACATGTGTTTGATATTTTTGTTCAATTTTTAGATGATTAAATTCATTTTATAATTTTGATTAGGTTAAGGTATGAATTCACCATATTAATTACCCCTTACCTACACCACCTTAACATAGTTAATCAAATAATTATGAGCCAATGAGATGACATAAGATCTCACAAGGAATTTAAATCAACAATTCACCTAGGAAGAAAAGGGTCTAATGAAATTTGGCTCATGATTAATGATTAATTAAGCTAAGGGGTTTAACTTGAATAATTCCAAAACACCCCTCACACATATGAGTTGAATTTTGATTTTCTTAATTGTAATTAGGCTCTTGAACACTTAAGAATCTACCCAAGAATAATTAATTAAGTTATGGAAAGTTTTAGAATTTTTATGAAATTAATTAAGAGGTAATTAGTGAATTAACCCTTAATTAAGAGGGGATTAAGGAAGAAAAGGGGTTTAAGAAATAGCTTAGGGGAAATGCCCCAAAATTATTTTCTAAACCTCCTATTCACTAAAATAGATCTTAATCAACTTCAACAAAGGATTAAATCACTAATCAAATCCTTAATTAACCTTAATTATATTAAGGGATAATTAGGAAATGAATTAGTAATTTCTCAAATTAAGCCACCAATAAATCCTAAGAAAATTAGGGGAGGCAAAAGTCATTCCCCAAAATACACTCAAGAAGTTTGGGAATAATTAGTGGATTAATTAAAGGGTAATTATCAATTTAACATTCCTAATAAAATCCAAATTCAAGAAAAGAACTATTCAAAATTAAACAAAATCAATTTCAGAATATTCTATGTTCAATTATCTTTCTAATACAATTTATTTCATATTTTTCTAATTTTTCTATGTTGAGATATGAATTTTAGAAGTTTAGGTGATTAATTAGAATTCAATAAATCCTTAATTAAATCCTTAATCCCTATGGGCCATATGCTTGATGCGTGACTTTACATGCAGACACCTCCATTTATTTAAAACATCACATCATATGCATGATGGTGTTACACTTTTCCTCACCCGATCAAGGATCAGACAGTTGAGATTAAAGCCGCAGATCAGAGGATTAAAATGGATATATAGCGTGTTTTAATTTTGATCGTCCATCTAAAATGCACGGATGGACGGCCAGAGATCTTTCCATGATCTCTCCTGTGAATAATGGAGGTCATCCATGTTCTAGGGGAAGATCCGAGCTCGATTGAACTCGGATTGATCCGAAATTTTACCCACACCATCAACATGCATAGAAGATCACATCCAACGGTCAAGATCCTATGAGATTAACATTTCTTTCATAAAGCTCTACATCACATTGAGTTTAATGGTCAGAAAATGGCTAACCTCGCCAGAGGTGATCACCGATGCTCGATTCTCTTAAAGAAGCTTCGTTTGGTTGAGACGAAGCTTTATTGAAAGGTTGAGGGTCTGAGGTTGAGTGGATATTTCTATAGGTCACCTCCTCCTTAGCTTGAGCTAAGCTTTGATCAAATTGGTTCTCCCCTTGCTTCAAGAACTTGGAAGAGAGCTTGGGTGCACTTGACTTGGTTCTTTGATGAAGCTTGAAGAAGGAATTGAGTGGAGTTTGAGTGTGGAGAAAGTTGGCAATTCAATGGACCTCCCTTACTTTTACTTAAGAAAAAAGCAAGAAGATGCAAATTGAATCTCCCTCTATGAAGCTTAGGATCACTTGCAAATGGCTCCTATGACTCCCTCTCACTCAATCGACTACGGCTCTGTGAAGATTCAAAAGAATTAGAGGGAGTATATCTCCCCCTTTGGTAATCGGACGGCCACATAAGCTTGTCATTGTGATCCAATTGTCATGATTCAGTGGGGTGTTTGAGCTATTAGAGTTATCCTTGAGTTTGATTTGGCCAGAGGAGTGGGAATATGAACTACTCATGTGCTCCATTTGGGTGTAAGGAAGATTCCCATGGGGCCATTTCAAGGGGAGTGGTCGGTTTGACTATTAGGTCAAGTTGGGCTGATCCAAACCCATTGGGTTGGGTGCACCACCCTCCCTAATGTTTACTTGATCCACTAGGAGAGTATCAAGTAGGTATGAAGAGGATTTGACCAAATTCCAAGTGGAATTGGCCAAAATTTACCCTATGGCCTAGTGGTAAATTGGTCATTTGGCTGATTTTTGAATTTGGGTATGTTTGGTATGTTGAGAAAATAGGTTTGGCCAAGTTTCATTGGATTTGGAGTTCATTTGGTATGGTTTGGCTCATGTTGACCCATTTAGGTCAAAATGGGTCAACTTGGATAAAGTTGACCAATTGGTCAAATTGGGTCAAACCAAGGGTTGGGTCAAGTTCATATGAACATTTGAAATATTTTGGTGGCTTTGGTTTGATTCAATTTGGTTTAGATTTGAATTTGGTTCATATGACTTCTTACCAATTGGACCCATTTGACCTATTTGAGCTAGGCCATGGGTAGGTTTAAGTTTGATTAGTCATATGAAGTGGATTGATATCTTTATTTCCAATCAATTTTGGTTAAGTTTGAATTTGGCTCAATATGACCCTTTAGGTCAAGTTGGGTGTCAATTGGGTTATGTTAGGTCTAATTGGTCAATTGAGGCTTTGGTCAAGTTAAACAAGTGATTTGGAATGAACTTGACCCATTGGTTTCATCAATTATAGATCAAGTTTTGACACATTTTGACTTTTAGGTCAAGTTGGGTCAACTTGGGTCAAGTGGCCAATTAGGCTAGGTTAGGCTCAAATGTTGACTTGGTCAAGTTCAAATATTGCTCATGAATGAACTTAGATCAATGGTTTCAATCAATTTAGCCTATGATAGATTTTGGTTATGTTTGATTTCATTTTGGCTAAGTGTTGACTTGGTCAATCCTTAAGTTTGACTTGGTTTGACCCAGTTTGAGTGATTGATCATCTCATGATGATTTTTGATCATTATGAGAGACTTAGGTGAGTTTGATTCAATCCAATTTGGTTAAGATTAGAATTTGGCTCATAAGGATACTTTAGGTCACTTTGGGTCAAGTGAGCCTAAGTGGATCAAATGGCTTGGTCAAAGCTTGATTTGAGTTTGATTGAACTTGTATATGGACTTATGATTGAAATATAAATCCATTTGCTAGTGGTTTGAAGTCAAATGAATTTTGATTCATTTAACAATTTCAAGTTCAAAGGGTGAACATGAAATGGATTTTCGCTTGATTTTGGAATTGAGTTTTGGTTAAGTGATTGAAGTTTATATTTAAATTTGGATTCATGATTGAAGGATTAATTGAATCATGAAGGAAAATCAAGAGTTTGGCTTGATTTGAAGTTGATTGGGCTAAGTTCAAGAATTTGACTTGAAAGGCTTAGATTAGATTTTGATTGAATTTGAGTTTGATTTTTAGAATTGGTTTTGGTTGTTTCAATTTATATTTCATTTATATTTACGAATATAAATGAGAATTATAATGCTTATCTCCTTACTTCCTCTAATTTCAAAGGGTATAAATATATGGCCCCTAACTTTAGGATTATTCTCCCTTCTTCTGGTTTTGAGCCTACCCATAAAATTATATATTGGATGAAGCCAAATTTTTATGTCATTAAGGTTAACAACCGATGGTTCAGTTTAATGGCTTTTATGGTTGTAGATTTTAAAGAGATTATAGTGATAGTGATCCGCTTTTCCGCCTCTATAACCCTGTTCTATATTATTTGTTGAGCTTAAGAGACTATGGGATTTCTTTTGAAAGGATTTAAAAAATTTGGTTTGAAGTTGATGCTCTCCTACCTCTGTAGCCCCAGCTGCTGGATAGTTAGTAGTTGTCCAGCTATATGGGATAGATTGTTTATTTTGCTTACCATCAGTGTTGTTTCCTTGAATGTTTGGGATTGTCTCTTGCCTCCTTCCCTACTATCTTTACTGGTGATGTTTGCTTAACTGATCTGAACTTTCCTTTATCCCTGCGGTTTGTTTGCAGTAATGGCACTACCTACATTACTCTTTGTATTTATTCGATTTTTTTTGGGAATGGTCTATCAGATTTTTTTGTCCAACAGGTGAACTATTGTGGCTGGTTTCTGACTTGTTTTTTGTTCGGTTGACTGCTGGTTGGTTAACCTTATTATCGGAGCCTTTACGGCTCCCTATTGTGGATGGATTACTGCCTAGACTTATGGTCTATTCTCTGCCATATTTTAGCCTTATTAACTGTGCCTTTGTTGTATGGAATTATCCACTATATCAGTTATGCTTAGTTCTTTCTGAACTGTACATATATTGTTGTAATCATGCTATTAATATGGTAGATATTAACATCATCACGACCTTTCTCACTATGTGACCTCAGGGGTTATTGTGGGATTCGATATTATGTTGGCATTGTTTGATTTTCTCGTAAAGAGAATGGTGTCTTCCTTACCATTCGACCAGGTTGCCTTCTCTCACATGTGTATGTGGTCGCCTTGGTATGCAGGTAACTCTGATTGACTTTCCTCAATATGGGGTGTCTTCTGGTTTGGGGTGTTGTTGGCTATGATTTTTGCTATTATGTTGGCATTATCTAGTGTTTATTATTTTAGTAAGGATTGGTGTCATCCTTTTACCATTCAGATTTGTGTTGACTTCTCTCTATAGTGTATGTGGATATGCTTTGGTATGCAGGTACTAAAGATCACACGACTTTCATCCAATGGTGCTTTTCCCTGTAGGGAATGATGGTCGGATGATTTCATCCATTCTTTGGCTAAGAGTAAACGCCCGATGTAACCCTTTCTTTGAAGTTTGGATACTCATGTTTGTGGCTGCCCCAATTTGGTGTGATTGAGCTGAGCCTTTCTCCACACATTTCTATATCTCTCAAGTTATTGTTTCTACTTTCAATTTAGCTTGTATCACTTTAACTGTGCTAATTCTTTCTTCTAGATGTTTACAGATTTTGTGTTGTTCTCTTGTAGGTTCCTTCTCTACTGGAGGCATAGACTTCTCTCATCCTCAAGAGGTTCTGCTGATGGCTGGTCAATGGCTTTTTCCTTTGCTCATTTGTACCTTTTGCTTTCTTTTCCTTCTTCATATGTTTTGGTTGTACTTAGCCGGGGATTTACTCTATAGGCTGAATGTAGCTCTTTGAGCAGTAATTCTTGAGTTTATCCCCTCTTAAGGACCTTGTACCCTTTTATTATGGCAATAAAATTCCCCTATATGGGGTTCCCCAAAAAAAAGAGTTATGAGAAAATTTCAAGTATTTGAAGTGATTTGAATATGATCTAGGTTAAGTCCTTAAGAGGGAGATTAAGGATTTAGAAAATATTTAGTGAATTGATTTTGAATTTTGGATTTAATTTGATTGATTTGAATTTATATTTTATTTATATATGTGAATATAAATGAGAATATAAATGAGTTATGAGAAAATCTCATGAGTTTTAATTAATTTGAAGATGGTTTAGGCTAAGTCTTTAAGAGGTAATTAAAGGACTTAAGAAATATTTTGAACTTAGAATTTTAATTTTGGATTTGATTTGATTGATTTGAATTTATATTTCATTTATATATGTGAATAAAATGAGAATATAAATGAGTTTCATGAATTTGGAGTGGTTTGATCATGATCTAGGCTAAGTCCTTAAGAGGAATTAAGGACTTAGAAATTTCAATAATGGGCTTCAATCATGGATTTCAATCATATGTTTCAATCTCAATTATGGATTTCAATCATGTATATGTGTGCTTGGAGAAAATCAAATAAGATTGATTTGAGTTTGAGAAAATCAATTAGGATTGATTTGGAATTTGACTTGAAGGAATGAAGGTGAGGAGTGGTTCAAGCTAAGGGTAGGCAAATTTTCCTAACACCCTTAAAGCATGACCTATTCCTATGACTAACTCTTCTAAGTCTCTAGGGCTAGGTTGAGTGTCTACCTAATCACTATATGTGTCTTAGGACTAAGGATCTCTTAATGTCTAAGAGAAGCCCTATGTCAAAGATGGAGGGGTTGAGAGCTCATCCTAAAAATGAGGCCAACAGCCAAGAAAGGGAAGGGAGGGGAAGCTAGCTATTGCCTTTCTACCCTCCACTACTAGCTAAAAAAGAAAAGGGATAAGTCATGAAGGTAACCCCTTGTCTTTCCACCATTCTACTCCGTTGGACTATTGCAAAAGAGAAGGGAAACATCACAAAGGTAACCCTCGTCTTTCCTCCCAGGCGCCTCCTAGCCTCCCATGCTCTTTCGTGTGCTTATGCTTGTCTAAATCCCATAAATCCACCTATCAATAGGATTTAGTCTTGATTTAACCATGGGGTGTGAAAGAGGCTTTAACATATTACATAAAGCTTAGATTTATGTTAAACCAAGATTTAACTTGTCCGAAAACACTGAAGGGCGGATGGATTTTTAACTTTTTCGAAAACACCATTTGGCTTGATTTAAGTTAACCTTAAGGCTTCATTTGGGAGGAATTTTTAACTACTTCACATTTTTTAAAACATTATTATACTTTTTAAAGGACTGTTTGATTATACAATTTTTTTATAAGCATTTTTATCGTAACTCCCATTTTTACTCTAATATGAACCGTGATCTGTATGCTACTTTTTGACACGGCTTTTTAAAAACTATTTTAAAACACAATTTTATAAAGCAAAAGTCCAATCAAATTGGCCTTAAATCATGCAACCAAACAATTTCTTTTTTTTTCTCATTTTAAGTTAAATCTTTCATGACCATATTCTATTGTGTTTATGAGATTTATTTTAACTTAAATAGTATTAAATCTTTGATGAGTATTTAAGGCCCATTTGGGGCTATGTCACGGCTCCATCGCGTCGTGAAAATGCGGCACGATACCATTTGGGGACTATGGAAATGCTAGTATTTGCTTTGCTTCCGTTAAAAAAATGGGGTTTTCTAATCGAGGGATGCCGACCACGTTCACTTATCTATAAGAAATTCAACCCACACCCCAAAAAATTTTAGGCAAGTCACTGCCCTTCACTTACAGGCGTCTTTCGTCACCCAAGCAGGTGTCTTCCGACCATCAACTTCACTTCTTTACGATATGATATGTTACTTCCTTCTTTCTACATGATTTCACTCTTATAGTTTCTCCCTACATTTGTGGTTCCTAGTGAAATGAGTTTTCTTGTATTCTTTCCCCTTTATTGCAATTGTAATCAAGTCAAATGTGGCTATTTTGTTTACTATTTCTATTTACTGTTAAGGGATGTAGTATTTTTGGGGGAATTTTGGGGATCTGTATTCTTTGTGGTTCCAATTGAAATGATTCTTGTTCTCTTCTTTCCCCTGTATTACACTTGTTATCAAATAAGCACTGGCTATTTCATTTCCAATTCTTATTAGTTGTTATCAAGCAAAACCATTTTGGGAGGAATTGGGGGATCTAATTTTTCATGAGTTTACAAATAATATAAAATGGTTATTATCACTCTCATTTCGATCTAGTGAATGTTTTTTTAGAGTTTACTAAAAACATGATTTTTGGGATTGAGTCTCTAATTCATTTTGGTTTTGGTTTTTTGCTTGGCCATTCGGATCATCTAATGATTGCAGAATGCTTCATCTAGGCCATTTGGATTTTTGTTGTTGTTTACTAGGTAACACGTTTCATATATTTTCAAATCTTTGTTGTTGTTAACATATCAGCATACTTCATAATTTCTATGATTAATGTAATGATGGTTTTCCCTAAGGAACTATATCATTAGCTTGCTACTTGGGAGGGTGTAGCCTTCAAGGTGACAATTGTTATGCTAGCACTGGTAATAAGTATTTATGACACAACAATTAATGTTGGTTTTTATTTCCAAGAAGCCTCCAAGTATTGTTGAAAATGCTAAAGGGAGTGTTGAAGTTTATTATGGTAATGAAGTCACATCCTACTCTTTGGCAGGTGGCTGCCTCATTGTAGTTGTAGGTCTCTAGTAACATAATCACAAAAATGACCAATTTGATTGGCATTTTGGGGACTTGCTTTTTGAAATAATTTTTGGGGTTATTACAATCATTGTTTAGGTCTTTATTGCAACAACTTTTGGCCAAGATGAGCTTAACTTTTTGATGTTGTCGACACATAAGTACTCTTTTTTGGGTTTAATTACAAGATAGATGAGTGTATTTTATGCTCTTAAGTTATGCCGACATACTAGTTGGACTACATCATACCTTATTTGCTGACCAAATCAATGGGAGGCTACTTTCCTAAATCATAGTGAAGTTGACCATATTTGTTCTAGTCAAATGGACCTCAACTCCACAAAATATTTTGATCAAATTTAATTCAATCAAATGAAACATAACTATATTTTGATCGAATCCATCTTCGTATATGATTCTTATTATTTTAATAGTGCAAGTAGAAAAATTATTAAATATATTACATAAATTTTTACAAAATCTTGCCATGTAATTGTTAAGTACTTTATAATTTATTATAAAAGTATATGCTCTTTGTTGTATTTCAATGGCTACATTTTTAGCTTACTACGTTGGGATGTTTTAATATTTCTAGACATTGCTTTACATTTCATTTGGTAAATTTTCTATATTTTTTTGTTTAGATTTAGAAACTCGAGATGGGTGTCTCTTGAGATAGTGGTGTGAGTGTTACTTGGGAGCGAGATGTCAAAATGATATTTTGCGACCTATGCCTAGCAGAGGTTGAATTAGAAAACTGACCAACAACTCACTTTAATAGAGAGGGTTGGAAAAACATAACAAATAAATTTAGGGAGATTATTGGAAGAGAGGATGATAGGATGCAACTTAAAAATAAATGAGATCAGCTGAAAAAAAGGCTGGAAATTATGGAAAGAGCTAAAATAAGGAGCAACGGGGTTAGGCTGGGATGCTAGAAAGAAGACTATCGATGCCTCCGATGAGTGGTGGTGAGAGAAGCTACAAGTAAGCTGTTCTTTTTTAATTTTTCTCATTTTTATTGTGTACTTTTACTCATATCTAAGTGTGATTACAATAACAGTTATATATGTTCAATTAAAGCCGATACTAAATGCTAAATTTTTTTGATATGGTGGCATTGCTCTAAAGTTGGAGGAAAAGCTAGATCAGATGTTTGGTGGTGTTATTGCAACTGATACTCATGCATGGACTCTAAATGAGGAAGTCCATGAAGAAACCCCTGCCAACTTTGATCATCTAGATAATTTAGATGATCGTGCTGATGCATCAACGCAATTTTTTGATGCACGTGCTGAATCAAGCTAAAGCAAACATCAAAAACTGTTGCATCCTAAAAATTACACAAAAAAGAAAATTGGTGAAAGATTCATACAAAATAAGATTACCCAATTAGTAACTGCATGCACCACTATGACCTCTACATCTACCATATCTCAAACACCACCCTCTCTTTTAGAAGCTATCACTGTGCTAGATAAAATTATGGAAGTGTTTGATGATTTACCTTTTTATTTGCACTCTACCAAATTACTTGAGGATGCCAGCAAGAGATAGATTTTTATGGCTATGGTTCTAAACAAAGGGTTTAGTATTTGCATCATTACTTTGAGAGTCGCACTACATGACAGTGTTCTTAGAGTTTTCCTTATGACTTATGCTTTCATGAACACTTTCAATGTATCATTATTTTGATGTCTTTTGAATTACTGTATTTTGTTAATCAATAGCCTCTTCAGATGTAGTTGCATATCTGTGCACATAACTGTGATGAATTTTGAATATTTGTAGTTATAGATAACAACCAAAGAGAGCAATGTGTGAGAGCCATTATCACAATTGTGTGTTTAATTAATTAGTACTATAAAAATTATATTTGTAAGACTCCTTGCATGACATCTACTTTATAAGGTGAAAAGTGGATTACTAAACTTCTAAATGGCCACTCCAGTAGATTCCATAACATGTTTCGTATGTCATAACCTATTTTCGTTTATCTTCTCTTTGAATTGGAAAGTTTCCATGGGCTTCACAGATCCTCTAGGACAATAACAAAGGAAGTTTTGGCCTTGGCACTCTATATATTATCACACAATGACTATATTAGAGCTGCTAGTGAGAGATTTCAGCACTCTTCTGAAACAATAAGTAGATATTTCTTGGTTGGCCTAGAAGCACTTATTAGTTTATCTTCTAAAATTGTCAAGCCAGTGGATTCAACCTTCTAAAATACATTGATAGAGATAGCTAATGATTGTTGGTATATGTCATACTTTAAGGTAATTTCTCAAGGTAAATTTTTTATGAATTATGTTGATGTAACTACAATTTCATATTATGATTTGACACAGGTTGCATTGGAGCCATAGATGAGACACACATTGATGCTCATGTCCCAAATAATGAAAATATTACTTACATTGGTTGTTGCAGGTCTCCCACTCAAAACATAATGGCAGCATGTGATTTCAACAAGTGCTTCACGTTCATTATGACTGGATGGGAAGGTAGTGCACATGATAGTCATATATTTAAATTTGTAACACAATGTCCACAATATAAATTCCCGATGCCTCTTTTAGGTTAGCTGTAATTGCATTTCGTAATGAATAATTGATAATATGTCACAATCAATATTTTTACCCTATTAAACAGGCAAATACTACCTTGTTGATGTCCTACCTAATGCAACGTGGGTTCTTTATGCCATATCCTATATGAAGTACCATATACCAGATTTTGAGAGGAGAAATAATGTGATTTATGATAAGAATGAGATATTTAATAAGTGACACTCATCACTATGCGATGTCATTGAATGAGCATCTGGTGTCTGGAAGAAAAATGGGTTATACTAAGTGATATGCCCACATATTCTTTAATAAGTGACACCCATCACTATGCGATGTCATTGAATGAGCATCTGGTGTCTGGAAGAAAAAAATGGGTTATACTATGTGATATGCCCATGTATTCTTTCAAAAAATCAAGTTAAAATTATTGCAACTACAATGACTCTACATAATTTCATCAGATGACATCCTTCGCAGGATGATATCGAATTTAATATTATAGATGAAGATCTATCTTATGTCCCACATGAGGCATACAAGTTTGAATAGGACAATCAATGTTAGATCTCAGTCATGAAAACATAAAATTAGAGCCTTGAGATGGAGAAGGAGCTATGGAGATTAAATTATTGCGAGAGCAGATTACAAATGCCTTGGCTAACATTTAATGCTAACCTGATTACCTTCTAGTGGTAGTTGTTGTTTCTCTTTTGCTAATATAACTTGATGGGTTAATGGATTTATGTTTAATTATCAATTGAACTCATATTTGGCCTTCATGTTCCACCCTACTAATTATTCTTCAGAAATGTTTGGTGGGCTTCATTATTTGGCTTTGTGTAATTAGTACTTAACATCGAGAAGTTCTTTTAAACTGCTTAGTATTTTTATACCTTTTTATTGTTCCTGTTTGTGGGCTGATCTTGTTGGCTGTGTGGTTGGGTGGGTGATTGGTTAGCTGTAATTGCTTCTATGCTATTCTGCTGGTTGCGTGAGTGGTTAGCTAGGTGATTGGCCTGCTATTGATGTTTGTGGTCTAATATGGGAAGATGTTACCCTCTGATTTCTCAGCTAGCTGGGTCATTGTGCTATTGTTCTCTCTATTGTTGTTGCTGTCTCTGATGCACTTGTTCTTCCTGTTAGTGTTTAAGACCTGCTGTTGCTGATTGGTCATCTATTTTGGTTTATTTTTCAGTTGTCTAAGTCATTATGCTATTATTCTCTCTGTTGTTGTTGCTGTCTCTGATGCACTTGCCATTCTTGTTAGTGTTTGTGGCCTCTTGTTGCTGATTGGCCGGTTATTTTGGTTTGTTTCTCGGTTGGTTGGGTCATTATGCTATTGTTCTCTCTGTTGTTGTTGTTGTCTCTGATGCACTTGCCATTCGTTGGTGTTTGGGTACGCTCGGACATTGGGCTATTTTGATTTATTTCTTGGTTGGCTGGGTCATTGTGCTTTTGTTCTCTCTGTTGTTGTTGTTGTCTCTAATTCACTTGTCGTTCCTCTTGGTGTTTGTGGCTTGTTGTTGCTGATTGGTCCTACCTAGTTTACCCTGGTCTACTGCTGCTTTGTTGACCTGATTGGTTGGCTGCTTATTTGTTGGTTGAATTGGGAGATTGGTTGGCTGCTTCTTTGTTGACCTGATTTGGGAGATTGGTTGGCTTGTATTTTATTGGTTGATTGGGTTAGCTGAGCTATTTGTAGCCTGGTTGGCCTGGTAACTTGTGTTGTGTTCCTATTTATAGTGTGGTTGGCCTCTATAAATGCTTATTTGTTTAGATGATTTGGGAGATTGGTTTTGCTATTTCTTGGTTGGCATGGTTAGTTGTGTTGTTGTTCTTATTTATGTGGTATCTGGATCTAATGCTTTGTGCCTGATCTCTCTGGTAGGGAATAAAATGGCTGCGATGACATTGATGTATTTATTTCTATCTTTAAGGCTGGTAGCATTTTATGTGATTGTAATCCTTCTTTTTTAAGTTTGGATGCTCACATATACTATTACTCCTTGAGATGGATCTTGACTGAGCCAGAGCTGCCATTCTTATTTTTCGTTAATGTATCTTTTTAGGCTTGCTTATGTCTTTTTTGAGTTTGCAGGTGTTTGTATAGGGTGGAGCCTTGTGAAGTGAATATATAACATTACAAACAACAGTTGCAATATGATGACGCAACTTTAGATGGCGAACATACATTGAAATCACTATTAGAGAAAATGATTTTTTTTTGAAAGATTTGACCTTTTGGAGACCAAGCTTAATGTTATGTTGGCATTACTTATTGTAATTATAATTTTAATGTTCATGTTATTCAACGCAGGATGTGCATACTCCTGATATAAGATATGAACGTTTGGCCATGTATGATCATTTGAGAGTGTTTTTTTTGTCATTTCATTTGATGTAATTCTCTAAAAAAAATAGAAAAATCAAACTTAAAGAGAACATTATTTCACATTTTAAAGTAAATTATTTTGTTTTGTAAATACAAAAAATAATAGTTCTTTAACAATCAATTTATTACCTGTAATTGAAATTACAAATAGAAAAGACATTTTTGTCATTTATTCAATTAACAATTGTAGTACAATGACCAATAACTTTTAAAATCTTTATAGAGCTTTAAGCATCATAAAAAACTTAGCGAATATAGAGTTTGAGAATGATTAAGAAAAGAAAAAAATCTTAACAAATTAGATACTTTTAAAGTTGCTCTCTAAAACTTAGTGAGAAAAAACTTCCTCTAAAATCTTCTCACATAATTTCCTTTCCTATGTGAAGTGAATATATAACATTACAAACAACAGTTGCAATATGATGAGGCAACTTTAGATGGCAATCATACATTGAAAGCACTATTAGAGAAAATGATTTTTTTCAATTGTCTAAGTCATTGTGATATTATTCTCTCTGTTGTTGTTGCTGTCTCTGATGCACTTGCCGTTCCTGTTAGTGTTTGTGGCCTCTTGTTGCTGATTGGCGGTTGTTTTGGTTTGTTTCTCTATTGGTTGGGTCATTGTGCTATTGTTCTCTCTGTTGTTGTTGTTGTCTCTGATGCACTTGCCATTCCTGTTGGTGTTTGTGGCATGCTGTTGCTGATTGGCCGGCTATTTTGATTTATTTCTTGGTTGGCTGGGTCATTGTGCTTTTGTTCTCTCTGTTGTTGTTGTTGTCTCTAATTCACTTGTCGTTCCTCTTGGTGTTTGTGGCTTGTTGTTGCTGATTGGCCCTACCTAGTTTACCCTGGTCTACTGCTGCTTTGTTGACCTGATTGGTTGGCTGCTTCTTTGTTGGTTGATTTGGGAGATTGGTTGGCTGCTTCTTTGTTGACCTGATTTGGGAGATTGGTTGGCTTGTTGTTTATTGGTTGGTTGGGTTGAGCTGCTTGTAGCCTGGTTGGCCTGGTAACTTGTGTTGTGTTCCTATTTATAGTGTGGTTGGCCTCTATAAATGCTTATTTGTTTAGCTGATTTGGGAGATTGGTTGGCTTGCTATTTCTTGGTTGGCATGGTTAGTTGTGTTGTTGTTCTTATTTATGTGGTATCTGGATCTAATGCTTTGTGCTGATCTCTCTGGTAGGGAATGAAATGGCTGCGATGACATTGATGTATTTATTTCTATCTTTAAGGCTGGTAGAATTTTATGTGATTGTAACCCTTCTTTTTTAAGTTTGGATGCTCACATATACTATTACTCCTTGAGATGGATCTTGATTGAGCTAGAGCTGCCATTCTTATTTTTCATTAATGTATCTTTTTAGGCTTGCTTGTCTTTTTTGAGTTTGCAGGTGTTTGTAGCTTGCTTATGTCTGTCTGATCGCCATCTAAAGCTGTGTATTGCAACTGTTATTTGTAATGTTATATATTCACTTCACATAGGGAAGGAAATTATGTGAGAAGATTTTTCTGGTGTCCAAGAAATAGAACATGAGATGATTGCAACTATTTCAGATGGATTGTCGAATACGAGGGTGACACATCAAACAGTGATCATGCTAGGAGGGCAGCAATAAAAAAAAATTAAAAAGATTTGATCAACAGGATATTAAGCTTAATATTTTGATCGCACTAGTTATTGTACTTATAATTTTAATATTAGTGTTATTTATTAAGTAATGTTACTTATTAAATACTGTGTAATCTGTTAATGTAATTTAGTTGACTTATGAGTATTTATGAGTATTAGTTATCATACTTTTTTCATTCTGTTTAAAATTATTCAGCTCATATACTCATAAGAATATTTTAGTCATTTCTGCACAAACAAATAAAGACAAATTCTCAATCGAGTTTTCTAAACGTAATCACACCAAAGAATGACTTTTCGCCACTTCTCAGCAGTTCATAGCTACTTCTAAAAAAGCTGTAGGTTCCCTTGAATCACTAATCATATAATTTATGTTAGGTGATTTTAGAGAACCATACTATTCATAAATACTTCTCAATGGAACATTCTAAACATTCAAACGAAGAATGTGGTTTTTTTTTAAAATAGAAGGTGTCTTTTTCTGAAATTTATTAATTTACTATTTTTTAATAAAGGCCGTCAGTGTGTCTTTATTTTGAAAATTTATTTATTTATATTTTTAAAAAGTGCCAAAGATAAACCTTTATTTTTATCTTTGAAATATGATCAAAAGTACATCTTCTGATCTCTTATGTGTATTCATGTCTATATTTAATTGATTGAGAGTTTACATTATTATTTAATTAATTTTTTTAATTAGAATGAAGATATATTTTAAAAGGAAGATATAACAAGATGAGTTCAACTCTTAATATAATATTATTAGTGAAAAAAATAATACAAAGTTTAAATATGCTCACACAGAATTCAATTTATAAGATCTTCTAATAGATCATAGATTAAGAAATTTTTTTTTCTAAATATCATCTTAATGATTGTGATAAAATTCAAAGAGCTTACCTTCAGAAAGAGTCATGTCAGTCTCATGATCATAAATTTTCTTAAATACAAATTGAAAATAAATTATGTAAATTTAATTCAAAATGATTTGATGAAAATTTATGTTATTGTGGTATTTAATTTCTTTATTTTATTATATAAGATGCTTTAATTTTTATTTTACATAAGAGTATTATTTTTTTATCTTATCGCCTCCTATGTAAAAAATTTCTTGATCCACCCCTATATATATCTATGGGTTAGAAATGTCATCTCAACAACATTTTATTAAATAGAAATTAACATTATTTTTATCATAAGTTTCAATAATAAAATTTCATCTAATTTTCTAAACAACACACATATGAATTAAATCCAAGTATTAATCAAATATGATTTTAGGATTCATCTTACATAACTTTTGCATTGCCTTTGTGAGTGGCAAAAATAAACAATAAAAAAAGCAGTGAAACAAACACAATTTGCTTTTTTTATAAAATGAAAAACAAAATCAAAATAAGGTTGCGTTTTGTCTGTCATTTAACTTTTTTGATATTAATAAAAGCATTTAAAAAAAAAAACTAAAATTTTATTTATTGTTGTGAGCCAGCAAAGAGCCGAGCAATGGAATTCTTTTTTAAAATCAGATAGAGACATACTCGCTGACAACCGGTGGAGATGTGGGCCCACTTTCTAAAATTTAATTGCTGTCTCGAACGATGATGCCCTAAAAATTTAGCATTTTTCAAAAGAAGGCTAATGGAATATATTGGCCCACAAAAATTGCATCTTTCATCTTCTCTTTTAGGGACTAGAAGAGTTTGAAGGTGCAGAACAGATTCCAATCCCACTACAAGAAGAAGAAAAATAATAAAAATTTGATCAGCTGATTCATTGGTTCTATTCTATTTAGATGGCGGTAGAGAAAATCAAGGAATTTATTTATTTTTTTGGGATAAAAAAATATTTCTTTATTTTGTTATACACGTAGAAATCGATTGCGATTATTTTATTTTATGTTTTATTTATTTGTTTATGATATAATTTAATATAAATATATATTTGACATTTTAAATATATATTAATTTTATTTTAGCATCGACATGCAATGGCACCAATAGTAGCTAAAATTACTTTAAATATTTTATAAATAATTTAATTTATTTTACAAATAAAAAAATAAGATAAAAAATATTTAAAACAATAATAATTGATTTGAATTAACTCCTTAGGTCCGGGTCATGTTTTTCATAAGGAAAAAGAAAAAAAATTCCATTATGCTGGAATCATGCTAGAAATAATAATGACATTTTTTTAATAAATTAATTAAAAATCAAATTATTGACGTTTAGAAAAAATATGTTAAATTAATATTATTGACATTTTTTTAATAAATAATTTAATAATTATTGCTACTATAATAATTATTATTGTTATTACACAACGATTGAGATTAGGATTTATGTCTTTAAGAAAATATTACACACTGATATAGAAAAAGATTAATGGATGTATATAAAGCGCAGGATTTTATATAACAAAATTAAAAATAAAAAAGCCACAAGGTTAATCTTGTTAAAAATTTTCACATTAATATGAGCCAATTATTATAATGATATGCCCTTCCTGTAATTATCAAGCGTAGGAAGACAATTAACGTGGCTGAAACTAAGCATCGAAAGACTCTTATATTTAAATGTATGAAAAAATTTATGTAAAATTATAATTAAAATATAATGTTTTTTATAATTATCATTATACCTCTTTTTAATTTATTAATAAAAAATATTTTTAACATAAATATCCCACCCATTCTCTCGTTTTCATCATTTTTCCAAAAGAAAAAAGGACGGGAAAGAGAGAGGGAAGAGAGAGAAAGTGTGATTCGCGGCTTGAGAAAATTGTCCGGCTCTAGGCAAACTATTATTTACCTACTTCATATTTCAATTTTCTCGTTTGTGTATGTATTTTTGACATTTTATTTAATTGAATTTAATACAAACTCAGATCTATGGGGATACAAATTTTTGTCATATAACTTTTGATATGCTGCAGAATAAATTGTGTTGAATATATTGACATAAAAAATTAAAGTTTTCATCAGATATTTTATATTGTATAATATTTTATGTATTTTTGTGAATATATTTAACTTGACAAAAATTATTGTAATACAAGTAAAGCTTCAAAATATTATTTTAGACATTACATATTAATAATTTTGTAAATTATGATTGTTGATATACGCACACACAAATATACCTAAAATTCCTACTACTAGCTGTAATCACTGATATGTATATATTTTTATAATATTTAATAATATTTATATATGCTAAAAATAATAATATTCAATGCTTAAGTATCAAAATATATGTGCAAAAATAGGAGAAAATGTGGAGAAGTGCAACTGGCTGGGTGATTGTATATTATGTGCATTTAAATGAAGTTATAAATTTATAATGACTTGTGCACCTATAAAATTATCCATTTGTGTGTTTTATCAGTCTAAATAGATGTGAATAAGTGGAGGTATAAGTGAAAGTGAAGATATAAGAGACAAAAATGAAATATGAACAAGTGGAGATATAAGTGAAAGTAGAGGTATAAAGGGTAAAGGAAAACTATAAAATAATATAAATAAAGAAAAGAATTATTATTTCATATTGTATTATTTTATTTTTGATATCATGTTGTTTACACTATTACTTAATGTATACTCAACGAATATTAATTTTTATACTGACATTGTGCTTAATAGACATAACATGTGACTTATTAAATTATTCTTTTAATTCATTTAAATTTATAAAATGACATTTTTAGCAATTATCAATTCTTTTTCATTTTATGTATTGAAAGCTACAATAGATTTTGAGTAGCCAACTTAGTTGTGGTTGCTCACCCTTATCATATTTGCATGTGCTATTTCAAGAAAAGGTAAGGCTCGGGTTGAGTAGAGGCTTTTGATTACTATTGAGAGCCTTATTATAGAAATGTTTCTACTTTATATATAATCTTTTGCAGTCATAATAGTATACATATTTTGTTGGTAAAAAAAATAATACAATGATTATTATTTTGTGTATAGTTGTGATATTATTTGATGTGACTACTTTTTTTTTGATATTTTGATGATAATAGTGGCTCTATTTTGTGTAATTAAAGAAAAAGAAAATTTCTTCCAAATATATCTTGGTTATTTAACTAATTTCTATCTCTCGATACCATGTGACCCGTCTTGATATGGCAGTGACAATTATGTAAAGTGGTATCAGAGTATGGTTTTGGAAGGTTTAGGCAGTGGTTGATTGGCTCAGACCAACCATATTGTCAAAGGTACGTTGCTTCCTTGGAATGGAGGGTTATTTTAAAAAAGTTTTTAAAGGATTTTCACAATTGCAAATCCTTTGACAAGATTGACTTAGAAGACAATTCCTTTTGATTGGACATTAGAGTGTGTGGACAGTTTCTAGAAACTGAATGATTGCTTGGTATGAGCACCTATTCTAATAATTTCATCTAGTGTTGAGGGGTTGCAAGTATACATTGATACTTCTTTGAGAGAATTGAGTTGTGTACTGTAGCAGAATGAGATAGTTATTTTATGCATCCAGGCAGTTGAAGTCACATGAGAAAAATTATCCTACTCATGATTTGGAGTTGGCAGCAATTATATTTGTTTTAAAAATTTGGAGACATTATTTGTGTGGAGTGAGATGTGAAATTTACATAGATCATCAAAGCTTGAGTACATCTTCACCCAAAAGGAGTTGACCTTGAAGCAGAGGAGGTGGTTAGAGCTAATAAAAGATTATGACCTGAGAATTTTATATCAATGTAGAATGGCTAATGTGGCTGCTGATGCTTTAAGCAGGAAGCCCACTAGTGTTGCAGCATATATGATTTCATCTAATGAAACACTAATTCAAGAGTTTGAGAAATTAGATTGGAAGTTATTTGTTCAATTGATGTGGATACAAGATTTTTATCACAGATGATTATTTAGGCATCTTTACATGAGAAGATTAAGGACACTCAAAAATCTGATGATGAGTATACGAGATTAATTGACCAGATTTAGCTTGGGAGGAGAGCTGAGCTATATGGTGATGATAATAGAGTATTGAATTGTGGACGTCGACTTTGGGTTCCTATTAGTCGTGGTTAGATGAAAGAGATATTACATGACACATTATTTTGGATACACTATTCACCCAAGGAGTAGTAAGATGTATCATGATCTGAAGATAATATTTTTTGGTGGCCTGGGTTAAAGAGGGAAGTGGTAGAGTTTGTTTCAAAGTGTGAGACATGTCAGATGGTAAAGATAGAGCATCAAAAACCAAGTGGTTTATTGCAACCATTATCTATTACTAAGTGGAAATGGGAGGAGGTCATTATGGATTTTTCTATGAGTTTTCCAAGTTCCAGACAAGGTCATGATGTAGTATGAGTTATAGTTGACCGACTGACAAAATCAGCTCATTTTTTTTTCCTATAAGACAGTTAGATTCTATTGAGAAGTTTGCACATTTACATATTCATGAGATTATTAGATTGCATGGAATACTGAAGGTTATCATTTCTGATCGTGATGGTAGATTTACTTCTAGATTATGGTGAGGTATTCAAGAAGACCTGGGGACTAAGTTAAACTTTAGTACATCTTTCAACCATAGACAAATGGTCAGTCTAAGAGATTATACAGGTATTGAAAGATCTATTAATATTATGTGCACTTAACTTTGGAGGGAGTTGGGAGGATCATATACTTTTGATTGAGTTTGCTTATAACAACAGCTTCTAGCCGAGTATTAGTATGACTCCATATGAGGCATTATATAGTAGGCAGAACACCTTTATCCTAGACAGAAGTGGGTGAGAGAAGGTTATTGGGACTTGAGTTATTGGATGATACTACTGAAAAGATATAAAGGGCAAATGAAAAATATGAACAAATGGAGGTATAAGCGAAAGTGGAGATATAAAGGGAAAATGAAAAATATGAACAAATGGAGGTATAAGTGGAAGTGGAGGTATAAAGAACAAAAGAAAACTATAAAATAGTATACATAAAGAAAAGAATTATTATTTCATGTTATCTTATTTTATTTCTGATATCATGTTATTTACATTATTACTTGATTTATGTTTATGGTAGATTTTAAATTTTATACTAACACTGCACTTAATAGACACAACATGTGACTTGTTGAAATATTTTTTTGAATTCATTTAAATTTATAAAATGATATTTTTAATAATTATCAATTCTTTTCTAATTTATGTATTGAAAATTATAGTATATTTTGAGTAGCCAACTGAGTTGTGGTTGTTTACCCTTGTCATATTTGCATGTATTATTTTAGGAAAGGGTAAGGCTCAGGTTGAGTAGATGCTAATAAAGCTCATGTTGAATAGAGACTTTTGGTTATTATTGAGAGTCTCACTTTAGATACTTTTCTATTTTAGATATACTCTTTTGGCAATCATAATAGTATACATATTTTGGTTATGGAAAAATCATATAATGATTGTTGTTTTGTGTATAGTTGTGATATAATTTGATGTGACTACTTTTTTTTTTTGATATTTTGATGATAATAGTGGCTCTATTTTGTATAATTAAAGAAAAAATTTCTTTAAATATATCTTAGATATTTAACTAACTATTACCTCTCGACACGATGTAACCCGTCTTGGTATGACGGTTTACATTGGGTTGTGCTAGATTATATGATTTCCGTGGAATACCTTGATGGGATCAATTGGGCCAAGGTTAAAATAGGAGGATTATCAAAAGTCAATACTTGAGGTCCAATAATCTTCTTGGCAATAAAGTTTTAAATTGGTGAATGGGGTATAACTTTTGAACCTTTCAATGTCATGAGCACAATAAATAGATATATCAAAATTTGACACTCATATCATCTAAAGTAATTTCTAGAAGGTGTAATACATGAATTTATCATTTTTAAAAAATGTTAACAATAAAGATAATCATAATATGCATTTTTTTATCTTATTCATAGAAATTTAATTCCTTATGGTTTACAAATAGAGGTTATGAGAATCACAAAATTTTTGGAAATTTTCTATTTGAGTTAAGGAAAATAAAAAATGGTGATAGATTTTTTTTACATCTTAGACAAAATATTTTTTTCTACTTAATGCCATAATTATCAAAATAATCATGACATTAATCCATTAAAATATTATGTTAATGCTAGAGTGTCCCCCTAGAATCGATATATGGCCTGAATATAGTGAAAAGTATGCAAGGGCCGCTACATCGATGCTCAAGTGCAGTATTAAATAAACAAGGGTTCCCACATTATGGATAGATGAGGGCAAAGAAGTTAGTCCATGAAACTAGAATTAGGTTATCAACTTGGAGTATAGATACTCTTATAAGTAATTTAATTGAATTAATAGATATTATAATTTATTGAATGATAAATATTTTATGTATTCAATAAACTAAATGGGTTGGGGGAAAGACCAAGGAGATTGATAGTTTACGTTTTAAACTTTGGTATTCAGGTAGAAGTCAAATTAGAAATGACGTAAGTGTGATTATAGATAAAACTTTGAAGGATAATGTTATAAATATTAATAATTTGGAGATAGAATTATAGTTTTAAAGATTATTATTGATATTAAGATTATCAATGTTGTAAGTGTTTATGATCCTCAAGTAGGTTTGGATGTAGGCTCAAAAGAAAAATTTTGGAATGAATTAGAGGGATTAATACAAAAGATACCTCTTAATAAAAAATATTTATTGGAGGACATTTAAATAGACATGTTGGTAGAGTGGTAGAAGAATTTAAAAGTATTCATAATGACTATAGATTTGGAGTAACTAATGAAGAATGTAGGACTATATTAGATTTTGCTTTAGAATATGATTTTGTAGTTGCTAATACTTTATTAAAGAAAACATGAGCATATTATTACTTATAAAAATAGATCTAGTAAAGTATAGATTGATTATTTTCTGATAAGAAAAATAGATCATTTCGATTGTAAAGATTGTAAGGTCATTCCGAGTGAAAGTTTAAATACCCAACATCGACTGTTAGTTTTAGATTTTAAGATGAAAAATTAGAAGAACTATTATCCTAGGATTATATGGGGGCACTTAAAGAACACTAATAAAAATATTTTTAAGAGCAAGTTATAAGAGCTTAGAGTTTGGAATGTTAATAAGGATGCTAATGTTATGTGGGAAAAAGTAGTGAGTGAATTAAGCAACTTACAAAACATATGCTTGAGAATCAAAAGAAAAATATTCTTTTAATAAAAATAATTTGTGGTGGAGTTAGAATGTGAAAAAAAAGATAAAAAATAAGAATCATTGTTATAAACTTGGTTCATATGTAAAAACTCGGAGAATTGAGAAAGATATAAAGTGGTCTATATAGATTCAAAAAAAGTAATATATGATGTAAAAAAAGTTAACTTTTAGTTATTTATACAATAGATTGGATACTAAAGAAGGTGAAAGATGTATATATAACTTAGCCAACCAAAAAGATAAGAGAAGTAAATATCTAGTTAAAGTGAGGTGTACTAAGGATGAAAATTATTAAGTACTTATCTTAGAAAAGTATATTGAAACTAAGTGGATGAGGTATATTAATAAACTTCTCAATGAAGGATTTGAAAAATATGAAATTTTTTGGCTTACAAATATTTTTAATGTTATTTTAAAGACTAAAAATATGTCAGATGAGTGGAGAAAGAGTTTATTGGTTCCTATATTTAAGGATAAAGGTGATGCACAAGAGTGTGCAAATTATAGAAGAATTAAGTTAATGTGTCAACATTAAAATTATGAGAGAGAGTAATTGAGCACAGGTTACAATGTGATACAAATGTTTCTCACAATCAGTTTGGTTTCATACCAAGTAGATCTACTATGGATGCTATACATTTGTTAAGAGGTTTGATGGAGAAGTATAGAGAAAGTAAGTAGGATTTATATATGATATTTATTGATTTAGAGAAAGCTTATGATAAAGTTTCAAGAGATGTTCTTTGGAGAGTTCTAGAAAATAAAAGAGTTAATATTGGTTATATTCAAGTCATTAAGGATATGTATACTAGAGCTATTACTTGTGTCCAAACACAAGGAGGATTGACAAAATATTTTCTTATTTTAGTTGGATTACATCAAGGATCAACTTGAAGCCCTTATCTTTTTGCTTTATGGATGTTCTTACTAGGCATTTGCAGGAAGCTAGACCTTGGTGTATGCTTTTTATTGATGACATTCTTCTTGTTAATAAGATTAGAGAGGGAGTCTAAGAGAAACTTGAATTATGGAGGTCAACCTTAGAGTCTAAAGGTTTTCATTTAAGTAGATCTAAAACTAAATATATGAAGTGTAATTTTAGTTGTAGAAGTTCTAGTGGCAGTGTTGTGACATTGGGTGAACAAGTCATTAAAAAGAGTGAGTGATTCAAATATATAGCTCTATTATTTAAAATGATGGTGAAATAGATGGAGATGTTACTAGTAAAATTTAAATTGGAAGGTTGAAGTGGAGGAAAGAATCTGGCCTGTTGTGTGATAGAAAAGTACTGCTTAAACTTAAGGAAAATTTTATTAGATGGTGGTATGACTTGTAATGATTTATGGTGCAGAATGTTGGCCAATAAAAGAGAAGCATAAGACTAAGTTAAGTGTTGCAGAGGTGAGGATGCTCAGGTGGGTGAGTGGCTAATAATCCTTCTCTCAAGTCCTTAGTCATCATCTAAAAAAGAGGTTGTTCATATTAATTAGGTTGGATTTTAACCTAAGAAGTGAACAAAAAGTCCAATTTGTGTATATATATTTATACTTTCATATATTTACTATTAAGTTGTATGATCATTAAAGACTTCTTTATATGCACGTTTGGCGGATCCTGGTTGCCTCCTTAGTATTGATTATGAGTTAATCCATATAATTATACTTAAAGTGGAGTGATTATTGTTTATGAAGGAGATGATAAAGAGATTTATTGTGAAAATTTTTATTTATTCTAGTTATTAGTATAGGGAAATCCCATGAATTTAGATTATGATAGATGACATTGAGAGAACTTGACCAAATATTTTTGACCAATTTTAAGTTGCTTGTTTGAATATTCCTCAAAAGCTTTTATCCATTGTAGAAAAACTTGGTAGTCATGGCTTATGCTATGATGTTTATTAAAGCATTACTCGGTTATTCTAGGCACCTAAAATTGATTATTTCTTAATTCAAATGTGTAGTTGACAAATTTTTTATATAAATGGTAGTAGTTGGTCTTACATTAAGACCAAACTTGCCCTAATTGAAACCATGGCATTATTATGGGAAAAAGGAGCTTTAAATTAACTTGCATTAAATGGAAATAGAATTACTTCAAATCCTGTAATTTCTTTATCTCAAGAAAAAATCATAATAAATGAAAAAAAGGATAAACTATTGAAATAAAAAACTTTACAATGATGGAGAATATAATTTACACCATAGCTTGGATGTTTTAGTGATCAAGGAATAGAAAGAAAAATTCAAACACACAAAACATTTGAGAGATAATTATATGTTTAAAATGGAGTTAGAGTTATGGAGTTCTCTTATAAATCTAAGATTTTTCACAACTAAAAAATATTTAGAATGTGTAAATATGCAAGAAATTTATAAATCATCAAATGCAATTTTCCTACTAATTTTACAATCATTTAATTTAACATTATAAATTGGATAGGCAAAATCATTTCCTCATTTTACAAAATGAGTATCCTTAGCCTATTTTAATAAGACCTATTGGGCCAAGGTTGACAACATATGAATAGTTGATATTGGTGGTCTAATGGCGATTGATTTGAATGGAGGGCACTTCCTTGAAGCTCTTGATTTTATAAAAAATTTGATTACCAAATCTTATAAAATAATTCTAGAAAAATGTAGGATATGATTTTATAGCACAAAAAAATGTTTATGAGAAAGGGCAACCTTTGTAAATTTATTCATTATGATGAGAGAAATCTAATGCAATTAAATATTTGTAAAATGGAGGCTTAGAGGAATCATATTACTTCTATAGTGAAATGGCAATTAAACGCCATCATTTTAGTGGTGGAATTGTGGAGGTCACAAAAGCATTAAGAACTTTTGGTCAAAAAAAATTTTTTTTTTTCAATAAATTACTTACAATTTAGAGCATCTTATTACAATTAGAAGGTAGATTCATACCCCCTCTTAGTGGGAAAGGTATATGAATAATCTTAGATGGGTGATGATAATAGGTCACTATCACATCATAATACATAATTGTCACATATAAGGAAGGTGGAAGGCTTTGGACAAGCCCAAACCTATTCAATGTATCAATTTGATTTGATTTAGGTGCATTATTTAATATTTTTGAATTATTTAATTTAATTTTATCTTCTTAGAATGGTGCAATTAATTTGGATGCAACTAGCATGCTCGATGTGACCTTTCTATATTATGTACTAATTTGGATGGGCTACTACTTTTTTTTAATTTCTAACACTAAATAATTCTTAAAAAAAAAACTATTTGCCAAGCCCATCTAAGAGGCACATGCTTGTTTAGTTGAAAATTATTATAGATAAATATATACAACTAGGATATAATATTAGATGATAATAAATAACGTGACTCAAATTATCATGATTTATGCCCAATTTTATCGTAAACCATCACACAAAAATATATACAATATAAATTAACTTCTAAAATAGGATATTAATAATAATAAAGCTTTCAATCATATTGTTTATATTAATAAATAAAAGGCTCAATAAGTTATCACATCATCATACTAATAAATTTATATCTTATTTTGATTAAAATTTGGGACATTTATATTCATCCCACATACTTCTTATATATTTATATTTCTAAGACCTAAATTTTCATATTTGAAAGCATAACACTCAAATCTTTTACATTGAAAATACTACTATAATTATCTTTTTAAAGGTAAATACATATTTTAATGAAGAGATAAAGTAATATAAATATAAAAATACATATTTAGATGGTAGATATGTAAATATATATAAGTTATTGTGTGGTATGCAGGTAAATCTTCTAAAAAAATTTGTAATGCTTGAGCTTGTTTTAAGTAACTTCACCAAACACAACGAAGGTTCACATATAGCTTGAGAATAAATCAATCAAGAGGGGATATTCTTTATCAACAATAGGAAGTATATATATTAGGAGTTAGGACTATCAAAGCATAATATAATTAAATAATCATGGTTAGGTGTGTGAGTATATGAATATATAAGTTGAAAATATCGATCATATTTCTTCTATGAATTATTTTTATTATTATTTATTATAAAGGTAAATGTCAAGTGACTTAAATATATAGATTAAGTGTATTATTATAATAGATTAGTTATCGAAGAAATAAATAAGTTAAGTGCATTATTAAATAACTATTTCAATGAGCTTATGGTGATCGATTTGTTAAATAACAAATAATATATTCATGAATATAAATGATGACCTTTTAAAAATTTTCTTAGTTTTTTAATAATGTAAATGAACGAATTTTGAGAATCATTATATGAATAAATACATTTATATACTTTTTAACTTATAGCCCTACATATTTAAAAAAAATAACAATTCACTTATTCAATGAAGAGGGTTGGAGAAAACTTAATTTAATTTGAGCTTATACACTATTTCTTTAGCCATGTGCATAATTACTTATCAAATATAAGTCATTTTATTTAAAATAAATAAGTTATTTTTAGTAATTATTTTCACATTTAACCATAAAATTTAATAGTATAATAGATATAAGTATTTAATCAATTTTTGTAAAATAAAATAACAAAAATAAATTTCTTACTTATTCTCAAAAGCCAAAAAAAGGATACAGCTAGTTAGGAGTGCTAATCAATTTTTTGTGGTTTCAACTATGTTGTAGGGTGCGTTTGGGATAGTTTTTTTGGTTGATTTGTTTTTTCATAAAGCAGCTAGAAAGTAAAGCAACTTCATTTTGCTACCAATTTTTTCGCTGTTTTTCAGAAAGTTTTGTGGTGAAACAACTGTTTTGAGAATTAGAGCTAATAGAGTGTGGTGGCTGTCAGAAAATTATTTTTTAATTTTTTAAAAAAGAAAAATATTTGTAATACACAATAATTTTTTCAAAAATCTACTTTCTCAACAGCAGCTTTACAATCAGCTTTTAAAAAAATTACAGCTGTCCCAAACAAATTCTTAATTGAACGGATTTCAGCATCTTTAATATTTTTAAAAGATAAATTTTAAATTAAAATATTCTAATAAAAATCGGTCATGGTGAGATTTGAAGTCCTTGGATATGCTTTGAGATACATGCAATAAAATTTATTTATATTTTTCTTATCTCAAAATAAATCTAAGAGATTTAAGACTCATTTTGATAAAAAAAAAATACTGACAAATTTCGTCCAAAAATTTTATTTATCTTAAAAAATTTTACTGAAAGTATTAAGTAATAGTCAAAATTTTATTTAGTTTTTGCTACAATAACAAAAGATAACAAAAACCACAATAAAAATATTAAACCTAAACCTAAATTTAAAACTTTAATTTTGATTAATTTTCCAAACTAATGCAAAACTGATTTAAAATTCTTTTTTATTTTCAACTTAGAAACTTGAAAAATAAATTGCAACCCAAACTAATGGAATACTCATTTCTAATAGTTTTGATTAGTAAAGAAATATTAATTCTCTTAGGAGTGATAATCATAAATGAAAACGCCTACAAAGTAATGAAACATCAAGCTAATAGAGAAAGTAGATCCTAAATATGTGTATAAACCACTAATTAGTTCATAAAAGTATAATGCATTAGTGTTAAAAGGATTGTTTTTATTAGGGTCAATATGGGATAACTTATATTATATATATTTTTGTTTTTATTTTTATATTATTTTTAAAAATATATTCATTTAGTGTATTTTTAAGTGTTCATTTTTTGTGCTTTAAAAATAAATAATATTATTTTAAAAACTATTCAAAATAATATTTAGATGTTTTGATTGTATTTAAAAATAATAATCATCATCATCAAATATGTTTTATTTTGAATCAAACTATTAAAATAAATAAATAAAAACATAAAATAAAAAAATAAAAAAAATAAAACTTGATCCCAAAAACCCCCCTTTAATGTTTAACGTAACATCAAAGTAAAGAAAAGGGCACTATATTATGATAAACTAAAAAAATTCTTCACATTCATAAAGTAAGCAGCCCATATCATATCCATCTGATGCCACATATCACTTTAAAAACATATAATTATTCATGACATACATTTGCATGCCATAGCTTTAAGTCTTTAATGAGACAAAGTGAACACAAAGCAATAAGTGTGTCTTGATATAATTTCACTGTGCCCAAAAGGATGGCAAGAATTAAGATATGGTCAAGCCTTTTTTAAGACAAATAAATGATGCTTAATTATAGCTAGAGCACTTAATGATAATCTATGAAGTGTTGCTCATGTCATGCACATTATCGCCATTAATGAATTATCATCATAGTGTTTACAAAATCATCGCATTTTAGCTTAATTGCAACATTTTGTTGGTTCTATGGGGCAACAACTCTCTTGATATGTTACATAAATATTATTATGATGATTTTCTTTTCATTATGATTCTATGAAGTCAAAAAAGTATGATATGTGCGTCAATTGAAAATTTTTTTGTTTCTTTTTGAAAAAGAATAACACTTCATAATGATCGTAGTTTAAATCTCAATTCATTCATTTGTGTTTTGGCACTCAACTATATGAGGTTAAATGCTTCTAATTTCTAAGGACACATTGCCTTTCTTCTTGTATAATTTAAAGGTGAATTTACACTAATTTTGTTGGTTTAGTTTGAGTTAGCTTAATCAGACTATAAATGTATTTGAATTTAGATGATTTTAATGTTATTGGAATCATCATGATGAGATGATCATTTCGATCGTAAATTTGCATTATTTGGAGTATGTTTGATAATTTAAGTTATTTTTAAAGTCAAATTATATAGTCGGTTTAATATATTACAACTCCACTAATATGGAGGCCTCAAGCATCTTATGCATGCTTTTTGGCAAAAATATTACTAAAAGATGCAACTCAGATTTCTCTTCATATGCTTTAAAACTAAATTTCAAAGGCTTTATTCAAGTTTGAAAGTGTAAAATTAAGTTAAAATATTAAAAAAAAATTATTTTGAGGTCCCAAAATAGTTAGAATAAGATAAAATATAACTATATTGATTTATTTGTATTTTAGTAATTTTTTTGGTTTCTCGGTATTTTTTTAATTCGAATTTATTTTTCATAAAAATTTATTAAATATATTTTTGTTCAAATTATTGAAACCTATTTTTAGCATTCTTTGAGCAAAAATTATTAAATTTTGAAAAAAAATGTTAAAAATCCTTAAAAAATAATAAAATCTTTGGGCTGCAAATGAACCGAGCATTTGACAAGCTATTTGTAGCTTGGCTCGATTAGAGCTCTCGTTCATGATCATACGATTAACTAATCGAAAAAGTTTGAATTCTTTTGAAAATATTCTATTACTAAATGAAAAAGCTTGAATAGCATGTCTTTGTTCATTTATGTTCATGAATAATATTGTTTAGAGCTCGTGAATAAGCTCGTTAAGGAGCTCGATTATGACTTGTTTGAGAACAGCTCGATTAAGCTTATTTATGAATAATATTATTTAGATTTTTATTTTTTAAGATTAATAAGTTTTAATTGATACAACTCATGTATATTTCTCAACAAGCTACTCTTGAATAAGCTCGATTAAGGCTTGATTAAAGTTCATTTACTCCATTGAACAAGCTCGACTTAGTTCGATTTGTTTGAAGCCCTGTAAAATCTCAACAACTTTTAGGCTAAAAAGTATAAGTACCCCCAAATAAGATATGAAAAAAAAAAAAAAAAAACCAAAACGTTACTCTTGATGCACCAATTGCTCTAAAAGAGGCAGAAATTATCTTAGAGAGAACTGATTAGGATCCAGGGTCCAAAGCCCATAATAGATATGTCAAAGAGGGGAGAATTGAGGATGAGAATACATTTGATGTAATATTCTTTCAATTTCAAAATTGAATGAATTTTAATTTTATCAATTTTTGCCTTGAAAATTTGATCATACTAGATTTTAAGTTTTTTTTTTCAATCAATCTTATTTAAAATTAATTTTTTGAGAGATTTTCATAAAGTTTTTGATATAAAATATTATTATTTTGTTGATGAAACCTTTGTTTAGGTCGCATCAATAAAACTAATTTTTCTCAATCTTTGATTTGAAAATTTATAATAACTTCGTTGATCATTGAAAAATGCCAAAAAAATGCTCCATCTTTGATGCACATACACAAACATGAGGATATAGATTGACAGACACAGACACGGGACACGTCTATTATTGAAAATAGAGAACACGGACACGCATTAAATATGATATTATAAATTTTACATATTAATAATTATAAATAATACATCAAATCTAAATAAAATAAATGAACTATTAAAAGCAAAAAAATAATAAATTATTTAAGTCTAATATGAAGTTTTAAAGATAAAAAGTTTGATAATGATGGTGAAGACACTATCCATATAACTGAAGGATGACAATAATTGACGTTGCTCTATGATCACATGAGAAACTCTAGTCATACCTTGCGAAAAAGATGGGTTGGAGACTCGGACTAGCAAGCTTGACAATGTTCACATCCATAGGGCAAGGGTTATAAGTTAAAAAATAAGTTATAAATAACTTATATTTGAAATAATTTTAATTTTAATTTAGCGACACATGTGTTTAACACACATGTCGGGTTTTTTTGGATTATTATTTTAATTGGACAAGCTAGAGAAGTGTTGTTGGATGATTATCGATGTTCGATACGTATCAGAAAATGCACGTCACTATTCCTAGAAGTGTCGGCACATCATAGGCTCCATTTATATAAATATATTTGATATGATCCCAAATCCTCTAAGTACCAAGTTATCACATACATCAATAAGATTACAGAGAACTATTTTACAAACAAAGAAAGTAGTACAATAAACAATGATAAGAAGATGAAGGTAGCATTAGAAGAAATCTAATATCGCCAGAGATCGAAAAGGAATTATTCCACAATACAAAGACAAGTACTCAAGTAAACATCACAAGAGGGTCACCGATATTGCAGAGGTCCGTGCCAAGAATAACAAAGATTTAATTACATATCCAAAGACAAAGAATTATAATATCAACAAGTAATTACCCAAGACTGAGGAAGTAAGAAAACACAAAGAGCAAGCAAGTAGTAACCTCTGTAATGTAATTACAAAGAACAAACTCTAACATAAATGGTTAGATGTAGATTAAGAGGAGAGAAGAGTATAAATAGAGGAAGACGACAACTGGGGATGATCAAGAATTTCTGAAAGAAACTTAGCTCTTCAGTCTCCCCTTTTCTTCTCTTCTTCCTGCTCTGGTTCTTCTTGGTTTTCCTCACCGAAACCAGCATTCCACGGAGAAAAGTTTCTCTCCCCGCCGCTCCCTGTTTCTTCTCTGGAGCTCCTCGACGGCTCGAACTGTCGAAACAAAACAAATCAAAGCAAGTATAAGGTTAGGTTATCTCAAAGCTTCATCCAACGACCAAGAAGCAGCCGCGCAAATCTCAAGCAAAGGCGCAGATTCAATCCAGAGATCAAACCGCGCCGAAGGCAACATCTGGAATCCACTACTTCCTGATTGAATCAAGATCGTTTGATCAAAGAACAGATCCAAGGGCAGATCCGAAACCAGTTTAATCCGACGGTTCAAGGATCAATTCAAGAAGCACTCAATCCAAGTGATTAGATCCAACGAGTAAAAGGCTAAATCCAATGGATCGAGCACCAAGAAAACCCTCCCAACACTCTCCACTCGCCGTTCGATTCACTGAGTCAACTCATTAAACCACTCAAGCCGGATCATCAAACCGGAAATCGAACCCAAGCGTAACCGAATTGACACGAATGTACTCATTTCTATCCAACCACCCAATTCAAGAATTTAGATCATATCATTGGTGCTCTCTGACTATACAACACTAAAATGGCAGAAAGAACAAGAAACACATCAAAATACTTGAAGAATGTGTTACCAGATTAAACAAAACAGAAGAACAAATGACCTCAGTCACTATGGTATTGACTGAGATATCAAAAAGATTGACTGCCATAGAAAACAGATTGGAAAAACAACCTCAAATCCGGTATGTGATGCATCCCTTCGTAATCCTATTCTCCAAACACCACATACATACACCCATGTCAATACCTCTTAAAATATATGCCTGATTTAATCGAGAAGACCCTAGAGGATGGCTCTTTAAAAGCAGTGAAGATATAACTCCTCAGAGGATCAGAAATTTTTAATATCCTCAATATACATGGATGGACCTTCTTTGAGCTGGTATCAATGGATACAAGTAAATAAATAATTGCATTCTTGGCCACAGTTCAAAGAACAAATTATGCAAAGATTTGGCCCTTCCCTTTACAGAGATTTAAGAGGAGAACTAGCTAAGCTTCAACAAAGAAACCACAAAGGCAACATTTTTATAATGAATTTGAAGACCTAGCTAACCAAATTTGACATTCCACATGAATTTCTACAAAGTCGCTTTGAATCGTGGCTTAAACCAAAATTAGGGAAGTAAGAGCCCCTACGCCTTCTTCCTCAGCATTTCAATTAGCCAAGCTAATGGAAGACAGATTGTCTGATGAAACAGAAATGCATAGAAATAGCAGAAATCAACACACTTTAGTAATTAAACAGCAATATCAGAGTGCTCCAACTACCTTACTACAGCCTCCCACAAATGCCACTCAACACAGTCAACATAAACAGCAAATATCCATTCAGAATTTAACAGCAACTCAAATAGAAGACAGAAAAAGAAGAGGCTTATGCTTCAATTGTGATGAGAAGTACCATAGAGGGCATATCTGTAAGTCCAAGTTATTTGCATTAATGGCAGTAAATGATGACCAGCAACATCAACTGCAACATGATAATCAGCCCGACAACCAATTAGCATTAGAAACAAACTTCATGTATCAACCATTTAACCCAGGCTAAGAAAGCCTATCTATCAAGTATACATAATTATTAGCCACCTATATCCGATATAGCTTAGTGTTTTCAGATAACAATCCTTACATAGCCTACTCTAGCACAGAATTACCAATGTGCTATTCCCTAAATATAGAGTATAACTGCAACCAACAGTTCATTACATACAACCCTATCCAATAGATGAGTCCAGTTCAAGTGAATTCCCAGAGCCACAACTACAATATCCACCTAGTGGTAATCCAGCTACAGGATCATGAGCATCTGAGGCGTAAACAAGTCTACAACAAGGACGATTTTTCATTCTTATTAATAGAAACCAAAGAATCATTTGACAAAAGAATACTACTTCCAATGACAATCAAGCTACTTTCATGGGGGAGGGAAAGTATCAACGTGAGTTTCGAGAAATAAATTGAAGAAACAGAGAAGGCAGTTCATTTTGACCTTGAGGACAAGGTCAGTTTGAGGAGGGGAGTAATGATATGATCCCAAATCCTCTAAGTACCAAGTTATCACATACAGCAATAAGATTACAGAGAACTATTTTACAAACAGCAAAGTAGTACAATAAACAATAGATACAGAAGATGAAGGTAGCATTAGAAGAAATCCTAATATCAGCAGAGATCAGAAAGGAATTATTCCACAATACAAGACAGTACTCAAACATCACAAGAGGGTCATTGATATTGGAGGTCTAAGAAATAACAATAGCATTTAATTACATATCCAGGACAGCAATTATAATATCAACAGAAGTAATTACCCAAGACTCAAGGAAGTAAGAAAACACAAAGAGCAAGCAAGTAGTAACCTCAGAATGTAATTACCAAAGCAAAGAATAAACAACAAATCGTTAGATGTAACAGATTAAGAGGAGAGAAGAGTATAAATAGAGGAAGACAGACAACCAGAAGGGATGATCAAGAATTTACAGAAAGAAACTTAGCTCTTCAGTCTCCCCTTTTCTTCTCTTCTTCCTGCTCAGGTTCTTCTCGGTTTTCCTCACCGAAAACCACCGCATTCCACCGGAGAACCCAAGTTTCTCCGCCGATCCCAGCCGCTCTGTCTTCCTGGAGCTCGACTCAAAGGCTGAAACAAAAAAACAAATCAAAGCAAGTATAAGGTTAGGTTATCTCAAAGTTCATCCAACGACCAAGAAGCCACGCAAATCTCAAGCAAAGGCAGATTCAATCCAGATCAAACCGCCAAGGCAACATCTGGAATCCACTACTTCCTGATTGAATCAAGATCGTTGATCAAAGAACAGATCCAAGGGCAGATCCGAAACCAGTTTAATCCGACGGTTCAAGGATCAATTCAAGAAGCACTCAATCCAAGTGATTAGATCCAACGGCTGAGTAAAAAGGCGCTAAATCCAACGGATCAGAAAGCACCCGCAAAACCCTCCCAACACTCTCCACTCAGGTTCGATTCACTGAGTCAACTCATTAAACCACTGCCAAGCCGGATCACCAAACCGGGAAATCAACCCAAGTAACTGAATTGACACAGAATAGACTCATTCTATCCAACCAGACCCAATTCAAGAATTAGGATCATATCAATATTCTTTAAGAATTTCGAGAAAAAGAAATTCCATGTATTTTTCTTAGAAAAATATTCTAAAGTGTCACTTGTGCAATAATATTTATGTTGTGCAATTGTAAGATAAAACATGTATTTGTAAAAGAAAATTCTGCAATTGGAACTTTCGTATATGTTTTCTAATGAATTTGATACAGAAGGAAGACTTATTTTATTTTATTATTATTATTATTATTATTTGTTCTCATAGCATATGGTCCGAAAGTTGATGAACAATGATGATGGTTTGGGTAACTTTTATTTGCCTGGGAGAGGAGCGAGTTGTTCTAAACATCTATAGTTGCTCATTATATTTTGGCTATTCAATTAACCCCCTCCATTAGGGAAAAGGGTAGTCTAGGGCTACATATGAAGAAGTGCACTCATTGAATAACAAAATATTATATAATGATAATTTATTTTTATTTATTTGTATAATTGAACAAACTTAAACAAAATTAAAAAACATTTCGCATAATGAATGAATTTCAATATTGACTTGTTTATTTTTTATGCAAACATGCTTTTTTATTTTTTAATAATAAAATGATTATTTAACTATTGCGTGCCAAAAAATCAATAGTGATAGAATAAAATTTCATGTCATAGTTTATATGAAAATTTAGCACTCACACAGATAGTTGAAAAGAAAATAAGAAGCTCCAAAATTTTTACGTGAAAAAACCCTAGAAAGATGGGAAAAATCATGTAGCCTAGTAAAAATGCTTCATTATATATCTGCTTTGGAATATAAAGTTTAAATCTTCCCGATAATGGAATTACAATATTGTATGTAGGAATCTAACAATGAGAATTCCAGAATCAGGTTATAACAACCATGCGGTGGTCGTTGGGCTGCAACGGTTGTTGGTGATAGTCTTCGATGATAATAGATGGCGGTAGGTGACAATAGTGGTGATAATAAACTTCAAACTTCTAGCTCCTCTCAGCTTTCTCAAGTTCGCTTCTAGCTTCTTCTCTTCTCTCATGACAAGGAATGATGTCCTATTTATAGGATTTTGAGAGGGACATTTTAGTAATTGTGGCCAAAATGCAAAAATACTCAATCAGACAGTGCATATCGATTCATTTGATCATAGATGATTTTTTTGGTGATTTGACCATTCAAACGATCTTCAATTTGAGTGATCTTGACTCATTGGATTCGTCTCGTCGAGCTGCTCGATTCGACTATAAGCACGTCAAATTTGAAAATTACTTGATCATCCAGCTAGTGTTTTGAAGTTTTCATGTAGTTTTGATAATTTATTTAGTGTTGTTCAATTCATCTCAATAAATTCATTAATTTTATTGTTTACATGCATTAACTTGAGATTCATGCTTGATTTCTAAATTTTTAAAGAGATATATCATTAACGATGATCAAATTTATTATTTCATGACTTATTCTATATTATTAAATCAAATTCCTATATTTTATATATTTAAAAAAACTATGTATATTATTAGATGTATATATGTGATAAAATTTTTAAATAAATAACGAGATAGATGGATTTAAATCCTTTCTTGTTATTATTTAAACTATGTCAAATAATTTTAATAACTCTGAATGAATTGTACAGTTTTATAAAATCATTAAATCCAATTAAGTATAATTATTAGATTAATTATTAAAGTTTTAAGCTTCATACATATAATTAGTTAGGCTTGATTAAAGCTCAATTTTGGCTTGTACTTGATAAGAAAACTAATAATAATATTCAATAAGTTTTTAACTATTGGTTTAAACTTGGTAAGAAAATAAATGAATGAGTTTGAACAATGTGAACTTAGATTGACTCAATTCATTTATAGCACTAGGGTTTAACTTTTGGTTTTCTTTTAGTTTACCCCCTCTCCATCTAGGAGAAAGGTTGTCCCGTCACCTTAAATTTCCTGCACCATCTTTTTATTAGGAGATGGATGAATTATTGAATTTTAATCACTCTTCTTTAGTAAACATGCCAATTCATTAAAATGAAAGTCATAATCTCTACTCAAGCTCGAAGAAATCTTCTTTAATAGTCAAACACCTCATTTATAGTTAAAGGCTCCTTCTATTCTCATAGTTGAATGCCTCTCTCAATGTGTATTTATTAGCTACTCAACCAAATCCTCTCAATTTGGTAAAGATCCATCTTAGATTCACTTATTTTTGATGTGTAATCATTTTAGCGTAATCAGCTATAATACTTTATTACTTATAGTTTGCCATTAAGAACTTTGCCTTTTGGGAGCATTGTTATCGCCCATACACAATATTTAAGACATTCCATATCTAACATGCAAGCTCTTACCAAAAACATGCAAGCCATAACCTTTCCTTCATAAAAATGGTAAATGTAATACCCTGCCATGTCTATAAAAAAACTCTCCATGTAAGTCAAAGTGTTCGCAAGAAGAGGGGAAGGGGGTTGTGATTAGAGAATATAAGATAAGCTTCATCATCAATAAGGGAATGACCAAATTCACAAGTTAAGGAACTTAAATAGCCATCAAGTGGGAAATGTAGTGAGAGTGTAAATCAAGTTATAAAGTTGAGGCAAGCTAAATGGGCATTTATTTTAATAAGATCAACATAGATGTTGTAGTATTGGAGGGCAGACATGTAGTCCCTAAATCTATCCATATTTTTGTCTTAAATTAGAACTCAATTTTGGGTTTAAAATGATAAAATAAATTGAATGAATATTGTAAAGTTGAGCATTATGTTTATGTTATACCCAACCTAGTGATCACCTCATTACTCTCATTAGAAGATTCTATCACTTGATCATAGAAGTTCTCTATATCATAGAATAACTATCTTGCTATAAGCATCCAACTTATGGAGGAAATACATTATTCCTTCTTGATAATTTCCATCAAGCAAAGTGTAGTATTGCAACAAATCCAAGAAGTTGGCTCACTCATCCTCATTGTACCAAATCTTTTATTCTTTCTAATAAAGCTTAGACTCATGCTAAGAGAGCTTACCACCATGTTTATCCTCTCCACCTTTGATGCCCTTAGTGTACTCGCTTTTTCCTATTGGTGTATTATTCCCTCAGCTTCACCTTCACACATATATTCTCCTATTCTAGCTCACCAATTCAATTTATTATCCTCTTATACATGATTGTTAGAGTATAGATTGCTTGCTAGTTAACCACAGAAGCATTCATTATAAAGTACAAGAGGTAGGGAAGCTGAACTAAGTCAAACTTGCTTTGCACAAAGGGTGAGAATATGATGTTTTTGAGATTGTATGCATCTCTAGTGAGCTCACTTAGGCTAGGAAAGTATAATCCAAAAGATTCTAATGGCTTAGGGATATCCCACCTCCTCTACTTCTTCTTCCTTGAGGACTCGATGATCTCCTTCCCCTTTCTTATATCTATAAGAAGAGGTTATACTTCAGCCCTCTTGACAGACACCCTTCATCTATGATGACTCTATGAGAAGATGCCACTCTTGAAGGGACCTCTTTGCAGTCATCATGTGAAGAGGTGATAGTGGCAATCTCATCTACTTCTTAAGGTGATGAGCTTCCAGAGGATTTGCTGGGGCAATAATGCTAAGTGAGACCACTTAAATTATTTATGCTATAGGATAAGTAAGAGAACCATATGGAGAAGCACCTAGAAATGCAATCACTTTAAGCTCAATTGGGAATGAAATCGAGTCAACCCTACCTAAAAAACAAGAAGCAAGCATGTTAACAAGCAAAGAAGACTATAACAAAAATGAAAAAAGGAGAAGTAAATGTTATAAAAGTTGGGATACACTTACAAAGCTGAGAGGTAGAGGGTGACATTTGACCCTCTCCTCTTGAGTAGTTTGAATGACTAGGACTCTTCATCGCTCAGCTCTAACACTACTTACTACCTTTAACTTCAAGAAAGTTTTGCTTGATCAATGTTGACCATTCAACAAAAGATCTAATGAGAATAAACTTTCCTCTTTTTTTTTCTTACTTTATTCACCAAGAAAGTTATTTTGATGTAGATGCTAGAGAACTAGACACTCATCTTTGTATGCCTTTACTATAAAAATATGATGAAATAGTGTCAAGCTATATGGAACGCCCTTATTTCGGGCAAGAAGTTCACTAAACAAGTTCATTAAAATTTTGAAGATTCACCATCACAAGACAAAATGAAAACTTTAGTCACAATCAGAGTAGTAGAAGGAAATGTGTGATTCATCTCCATAAAAAGTATTGAGCCACTCATCTCCATGTGATGCTCACACCTAAAAGTTATCATTGCTAGAGAAATAGTCCAGGAAAGTCATATTAGTAGTGAGCTAACTCATATTTGAGAAAGTAATTGAACCAAATTATAATGGTGAATTATTTATCTAAACAAAGGGATATTTATAGAGAGAGGAGAATTTAAATTTTGAGGCAATATCCTAAATATCACATCATCACCCCAAAAGATTTGTCCACACTTGCCACATAAAATAATGAACAAAGTTGCTACAACCACAAATAACAAGTCATCACAAAGAAAAAAAAGTTGTGAATAGGAAAAAAAACAAAAGTGCAAGTCATAGGCACACATATTGTAACAAAAGCTTCTTTTGACAAAAAATTTGTACTGAAGTAATTTAAATTACGTAATGGGTAGATAAATGTCATGTGCACCAAAAAAATGCCTAAATAAAGGATCTAATATTACATCTAGAATGTTCATTCCTTGTCTTATTATCTATCACAGTGAACTCCCCCCTGACCAAGAACTGACTCAACCACATTGACTCAAGCTGCTTACAGGCTATCTCTTCTACCTTTAGCTCTCACTATAGAAAGTCAATACTTTATATCGAGGAAGAACTCACCCTTTTCTTTAAGGCCATAATTCTTAGTCTCCATAAAGTCTTTCACATATGAATTAGGTCTTGAGATTATATATCTCCTTCTCCAAGACTTGTAGTCGCTTTGACATAGCAATGACAACAAAATTCAAAATCATAGTCTTTGTCTAACTCAATGAAGCCATGATTTCCTCACAAGAAGGAGGAGATAGAGACTCCACAAAAAGTTGACATTAGGAAACAAATCTCCTCTACCCTTTTAGTGGTTGTCTCCCCCACAAAAGGTGGAGGTGCCAAAAAGCCTCTCCCACTTTCTTCCTCATTGATGGTCACATCAAAAGTTACCCAAGAGATTGATGGTTTAGTACCCATCAGCTCTTCACATTGTATTGCTAGAGTTTCCCTTGTGGGATGCAATAATAGGTTATGAAAAGAAAATTCTCTATGTAAAATATAATGAGAGAGAGAGAGATGAACCTCTCCATGAAGTTTTTGAACCTTGAAGGATAATTTATCCACTTAAATATCATCGATACTTTAGCTTCACTCAGGGCTTGGATTCATCCACTATAAGGTGAATCTTTAGTCCATTGGAACAAGTGAGATATAACTCACTTAATAAGAACTAATCAAGGATGGGTGAGGTATGCTTACCTTCAAAAGCTACCCTTGACTGCTCCAAAGCAATATCAAGAACACTCATTGATTCCACTTGAAAGTAAAAAAACATATGTTTAATTGTGAGGGTTGTAGACAGGCCACTTAACTCAATTGGTGGTCTACAACCCACACTATATTTAGTATCATAAGCTAGCACTTGAGCTTACAATAGATTACTTGGAATTTAACTCTTCAAAGAAGAGTTCTTTGAGGTTCAAGGGGGATGTTATGGCATTAAGAGCATAAGCACAAAGAATCCCATCATAAGAGCTAAAGTAAGAAATTTGAAGACAAAAATTGATGGTCCTATTATAAGCAAGAAGGCTATGAGAAGAAAACTAGCTTGAAGTAACAAAGACCATGGACGACATATTGTGTGTGTACTTTATTTTATTATGTATCTTGTGCTTGCTATAATGCTTCATCTAATTTCACATATAATACCTTGCATAGTGTTATATTAAATGTGGGTAATTATAATTATGGCTAAATAAATTAGCCATAATTAATTTTTATTAGTGAGGGGATGATAACTTATGGAATTGAGTAGGTGTAGTTAGCCTCATAAAGTGAGTTTGAATTGGTGTGTATAATACAAAACTTACATTTAATGGCTAGAATGAAGTTTAGTGACATTGATCTCACTTTTAGTAAGGTTAAAATACACTCTTCCTTGCTCTTGGATTCTTATCTTAATAACAGGATCTTCTCACTTAGAGTTTAAAATACTCTTGCTGAGTAAGTGGACACCAAACATGAGACGTCCAACCCTAGGGTTAGTCGTATTCGGGTAGTGGGATCCACTGGTCCTCTTATTGCCCAAACAATTCTAGGCACTCATGAACCAAAATTAGATTAAACCAAATAGATTCCAACACTAAATACAATCCAATTAGATTAAAATCTAACCTAATTAGTCTTTAATTAGGTTACTTGTGTCACGACCCACATAAATAAGTGTACATTTGTATTCCAAATTTAAAGTCCCGAAATTCTTATCACAAATTTTTGGGCCATATTGACATTTAAAGAAAAATATTTAATAACACATTGCAACGATAAATATAAAATTCATAAAGTCATTATTATGAGTGCACATGATTATAAAGATAGTACAATGATATTTAAGGAACCACTTTTGTGACTAACATAATTAAACATACATAATAAGTCATAAAGAAGATAAATTTATCATATGTCTGTTGACCTCATTTTTGGATGAGGTTAATTTGGCATTTGAGAGATCCTAATCTCAAATAGGATTTTCTTAATTCAATGTTTAGGACACCTCATCTAGTGTCCTAGAAAATCTTTTTGAGTTTATTCTAACCTATTTGATATAGGTAGAATCAATCCAAAATTTTCAATTTGGATTAACTCAAATAAATCAAAGTAAAATGAATAAAAGAAAACCCATTTCATTTGAATTTAAATTGATCACTTGAACTCATTTGAAATCATACTAACCCACTTTAAGCTAAATGAGTTAAAATGAAATTAAATTTAAAATCAAATTAAATGGTTTAATTAAATCATAATGAAATTGATCAAAATTACATTATGGTATATATATATATATATATATATATATATATATATATATATATATATATATATATATATATATATATATATATATATATATATATATATATATATATATAAACTAAACAAATTCAAAAGGAAAAGTCAATCTCAAATAAGAAAACTCAAATAAAATCTAATCTCAAATCTATTTTGAGATTAATTTGAGCATATCATACTTTAATTCAAACTAAGATGATAATGTCATATTGCATGGAAATAAGAAAAGAAAAATAAATAAAAAAAGAATTAAAAAAATGGAAAACAGGAAGAAAGAAAAATGCCAATTTCCTTCTTCCACTTTTTCCTATCCTCATCCCATACTACCTTCTAATCAAAGATGTTGCCTTCAAGTGAGAACAATCAAGCATAGAAAAGCTAACCAATGAGAGAAGATTAAAAAAAAAAGGAGAGAACATAAAAAGTTTTGGCCATGAGAAAACAAGGATATTCACACTCCCTCAAGGCAAGCAAAGTTTTCCTAGACCATCCCACATCAAAAATGAAACCTCCCCTTTCCTCCAACTACTCAACCAGTGGAACCATCAAAATTGAAATTTGGATCCAAAGCTTGGGCTAGTGATCAAACAACAAGGAATTCTCTCAATTCCTTTGGAGAAGTGCTTTCCTTGAAGAATCAAGCTATTTCAATTGATTCCAGCCTTTGAGATCCCTAAATCAACGCCATTAATGATCCCTTTCTCTTAAGAGCTTTTGGTCGCTTTCCTTACAAAGCTTGTTCTCTAGTGATCAAGCGTAAGGATTGAAAGAGGATCTTTCAACCGATCATGTAGCACTTTGAATCATCCAATTTGGTTAAGTATATCAAAAGCTATTAACCAAATACCACGCCCCTTTGAGAGAATGATCTCGCTTTTAAAAGAAACACGGTCCGATCTAGGTAATTTTGATTAAATCCCTTTAGGAATCGGAATGATAGGGACCGTCCGACCGCATCGACGCTCGATTGTCCAGGATCAACTCGCGACGCTCTTGATCCGCTAAAACTACGGATCATGTACTGGAGCTAATCCCACTCGTTTTAATTAAAACGCGTGGCACCCGTCACTTAAAAACCGTTAAAAACCGTTAAGCAACGGTTTGATTAATTTTTAAAAAATTTTTTATTAAAAAAATCAAAAAATTATATAAAATCAAATAAAAATCAGAAAAATACAAATAAAAGCTCCATGGATTGTCTTGATGAGAGAAATCCATTGAAAGTAAAATCCCCAACTTTAATTGGGTGATGTTTCCTTAATTTAGGTTTAATAAAAAAACATTAAACCTTAATTACTCTTAAATTAATAATCCAATTAATTTTAAACTTTGGGGAAATAAAATTAAGCTTAAAACACACCTTAGGTAAAATTTTGAGAATTTAATTCTCTGAATTGAAATGGAATTTAAATTTCATGTGAATTAACCCTTAAATAAATTAAATTAATTACCCTTTAATAAAATAATCATAAAATTTTAATTTAATAATCTTAAATCAACATAATGAACATCAGAATAATAATTGAACTTAATTAAACCAATATGAACTTAATTAACTCAATTAGATAATTAAAAGAATTAAATAATTTAATTAAATAACTTAATTAAATCATAATAAATCAATCAGTTAACCAACAATTATGAATAAACCCTCATTGGAAAGGTATTTCAGTGAAGAATAAGTGAAAAATAAAATTGCTTAATGAATCTTAATAAATTAAGCTTAATTTAGATTTTAATAAATATTTAAACCCCAATTACACCTAACTACATCTCTTAATGAAACTTTAGGAACATAAAATTGGCATGCAACACTTGTCATAATTATCAAAACCAAATTGGTCTATAAATTTGGAATTATTGATTTTCCAAATCTCTAGGTCAATATGAATGAAATAATAATAAAAATCATTAATTCATTGGATTAACAACTAAATTGAACTAAATGAAATAAACATCAAAATATTTGGGGTAATTCATCAAAACTTCCCAAGTCAAAGAATCTAATCAAATAACAAAGTTTTAAGAAAATTAATGCTTAATGAAATTCAAATATAATTGAACAACTTAAGTTAAACTTAATAAAATCACTTATCTTTAATGAATTTAAATAATAAACTTAAAACCTAGATTAATCAAATCGATCAAGTAATTAACCTAAGTATTTTAGGTTAAGAATAATCAATGAACAATCCTAAGATATTAATTCATATTAAATGACTTAAAATTTAAGCTTATTTAATATCTTAAGTTAAATTGAATGAAATCAAACTTAAATCAAACTCTTCAAATGAAATCCATATAACTTAATTCAAAATGAAATAAATCAAATAAATTAAATCAAACAAAGCAATTCAAATAAATGAAATAACATAAATCAAACCCAAACATAAATAAAATCAAAAGGATTAATTAAAATACTTAAGGATTTTAGTTAGACTTTTGGAAACTTCATTAGAATTTAGGATGCAGAATAAAGTGAGTTTCACCTAAAAATGAAATTCATTCTATTTCACATTCTTGAAAACCTATACAACTTTAACCAAATAGAATGAACATACAAAAATAAGAATTAAATCATTAAATCATTTGAATTGAAACCAACCAATGGTAAAAATTAAACTAATTCAAATTTCAAACTTCAAAACTTAAACTTAAAGGCTAGCAAGACTTACCACACAAACCCACTTCTACACACACTAGATTATTTAGGCCACGGACCCTAGATCTAAGTTAGATCGTTCTATGATTTTCTTTAATCTCCTGTGATATGTTATATTGTGCTTCACATGTCTGTGTGGTGTATTGCTTTAGACTGGATGTCTAGGCTTGTTTGTTCGTTAGGCGGATGTTAGGGCATTCTTCCTAGATTTAACATTATTTTTTTGCAGGGGTTGTGTTAAAGGGATCAGTAATAAATAAATCATAAAAAATTGTTTGCTTGTGCTAAAAAATTCCTTAACATAGTCCATAATAATTGGGCTTGACAAGCAACTAATGTTAAGCCCGTATATTTGTAAATTATAAACTGCTTGGTGTGCTGTGTGTATTTCCTAACATCTGTTTTGTAGGGCTTAGGATTTTCTTTGAATTTTAAATGTAAATTTGAGCTTAGAATTAGGTTAGGATTTATGGGGTCTAGGATTAGAGAGCTTACCCAACCAGATGGTGTGGTGGTCCCCTACGGAGCCCAATGGATGTCCCAGAAGGAGACTTTCCTGGAAAGAAGACCCATAGATCTAAACTTGTAGTTCTAGTAGGGTTGTATAAGAACTTGCTATTTTCTTTCTTCCGGGTGTACAAGATTCTGCATTGGCCTTTTCTTATATAATTTAATTTGGCTTGATTTATTTTGGGTGCACAATAGAAACAACATGCTTTTCTTAGGTTTCTTTTGCTATGTTTGTCTTGATGATGTATGCCCGTAGATAGGATAAACTAAATTTTCTACCCTAAATCAATTGAAATATAAAAATAAATACAACTCATAATCTTCATATAAAGGCCTAAGTATTAAAATAAGATAACATATGTAGCAACCCCTTAGTTGAATGTCATGCATAAACATATTGTTTCACTCTTGATTAATGAAGGAATTCCATCTTTACCTAGGCTTGACCTTTGAGAGCCTATGATGGAAGTACACCTTCTTCTATTTTGATTTGGCCCATGATCTTTTTCTAATTGCATGCATTAGGCATAAATTGTATCCTTATGGCCTAAATGAATCAGTTAAAATTATTAAAATGAAAATGTGCATTAATTATATGCATCTTCATACCCTACATGATCTTAGGGGTTAGGGAGTAAGTCTAAGTTCATAGATTTCTTTCCTAAAATTGAAATAGCCCAGCCATCTTGCATTCATATGACTTAGCCTCATGGTTTTAAAATGCGATTAGGTGGTGTTAGCTGGCAGCCTTCTCCAGGCAGTTTGTAAGTCCAGAAGAGTTAGGGATAGGTTAGTTCCCCAAGTGGGGAGAATGGCCAATGATTCCCAAAAATAGAACTAGGTCGAGCATCTGACATGTGTCATAAGCACCTATAGAATAGGTTCTAAAGCATCCTTTTAGGAATAAGTCTTCAACCCTAGGCATTTCTATAGTCTTGTCGCTAGAATCTAAGTCCTAGATTTCTAAGAAAATGACAACTTTAAAATCTAAAATTAAATCTCAAATTTAAGCCTAATCATAGATAGATGAAATGTCTCTTGCATCCTAGTATAGACATTTCTACTTTTTCCCGTTTGAATCTTAAAAATAACTCTCTCCAATTTGGACCTCTCCCAATTGAATTTCCAAAATTAAATCCTTTGAAAGCTACCCTAGTAGTCTTTAGGAATAACCACTTATTTCTTTAATCGAGAGTATTCTTAGGAAGAGACCCTTCCTAAGATGTAATTAATTATAGAGGCTTGCCTTTATAGGAACCAGATCCCAGATAAAATTGACCATGTTCTACTTTTCTATGTAGTTCGAAAATACTTTGGTTCGAAAGACCCATTAGCCTTAGGAATCTTTTATTGAAATGATTGAATCCATTAGAAGAAAGCATGTTTATCTGTCGAGATAATGTGTATTCCTTAATGTTGTATTTGGTCATCTAAATAAAATATTCCTAAACTTTATGTGGTGTCATTTCTTTTCTATTAGAGAGAAAAAGAAAACCAACAATGTCTTTGCTTTTGCTTAATCGCATCATGTGGAGAAATATGAAAAAATTTCATAAAAGATTTTCGGTGAGTTATAAAACTCAGTAAGATTTACATGTTGTTAAGCTGACAAATACATATACCTGCTTGTACTTAAAATATATGATTTTGTACTTACCTGTATATTAATTCATACTTCTTAGTTAGTGTTGACCTCATTTTTAGATTGGTCTCAACACCTCCATCTTAGGCATAGGATTCCTCTTAGACTTTAAGAGCTCCTTAGTCTTAAGACACATCTAGTGATTAGGTGGGCACTCCCCTAGCGCAAGAGGACTTAAAAGAGCTAGACATAGGAATAGGTCATGCCTTAGGGGTGTTAGAAAAAATTATTACCTTTAGCTTAAACCGCTCCTCACTTTCCTTCTTTCAGGTCAAACTCAAAATCAATTCTATTTGATTTTCTCCAAAACTCAAATCAATTCCATGATTGAAACCCATGATCAAAATTCATCAAAAATTCCTAAGTTCAAATTTCCTGTCATTAATCTTTGAGATTTTCTCATGATCCATTTATATTCTCATTTATATTCACATATAGAAATGAAATATAAATTCAAACCCACCAAATCAAATTCAAAATTCAAAATCAATTCATTAAAATTTTCTTAAGTCCCTTTAATTTTTCATTAAAGGACTTAGCCAAAATCAACTCTAAACCTTGATCAAATCAATTCAAATTAATGGGATTTTCTCAAAAATTATTTATAATCTCATTTATACTCTCATATATAAATTAAACATAAATATAACTCAATCAAATCAAATCCTCAAATTAAATTCCAAATTTAAAATCCTTGAAATTCCCTTAAATCCTTAATTTTCCATTAATGGATTTAACCTAAACTTTGATCAAACCTATTCAAACTCATGAGATTTTCTCAAAACTTATTTGTATTCTTTTATATTCTCATATATAAATGAAATATAAATATAAATCAATCAAATCCAATCCAAAATTAAATTTCAAATTAAAATTGCTTTAAATCCTTTAAATTCCCTTTAATGGATTTAACCTAAATCATGATTAAACACTTCAAATCCTTGAAATTTTTTCATGATCAATTTATATTTATATATATAAATGAAATATAGATTCAAACAATTAAAACTAATTCCAAAAGTCAAACTCAAATCCATTCAAAATCTAATTTAAGTCTTTCAAGTCAAAATCTTGAACTTAGCCAAATCACTTTCAAATCATGCTAAACTCTTGATTTTCTCTCGTGATTCAATCAACCCTACAATCATGAGTTCATATATAAATCCAAACCTCAATCAAACAATCAAAACCCAAATCAAAAATCAAACCCAAGACCCTTCATATTCTTCCTTTGAATATGAAATTTTTAAATGGATCAAAATCCATTTAACTTCAAACCACTTGTAAATGGATTTATATTTCAATCATAAGTCCATATACAAGATTAATTGATTTTAAATCAAGCTTTGACCAAGCCATTTGACTCACTTAGGCTCACTTGATCCAAAGTGACCTAAAGTACCCTTATGAGCAAACTTTTGATCCTAACCAAATTGGATTGAACCAAACTCATATATCCCTCTCATCATGATCAGCAATCATCATGGGATGATCAATCAATCAAATTGGGTCAAACCAAGTCAAACCTAAGGGTTGACTAAGTCAACTTAACCTAAAATGAAATCTTATATAGCTAAAATCCACCATAGGCCAAATTGATTGAAACCATTGATCTAAGTTCACTCATGACTTATGTTTGAACTTAACCAAGCCAACATTTGAGCCTAACCTAGCCCAATTGGCCCACTTGACCCATTTTGACCTAACAGGTCAAAATATGTCAAAACTTGATCTAAGCCAAATTGATTGAAACCAATGGGTCAAGTCCATTCCAAATCACTTGAACTTGACCAAACTCAATTGGCCAACTAGACCCAATTGTGATTTTAGACCCAACATGTCCTAAAGGGATCATGTTGAGCCAAAATTGAACTTAACCTAAATTGATTGAAACAAAGATACAAATCCCCTCAAATAGGTCAAATGGGTCAAATAGGTCAACTCGATCCATTTGACCTAAATGAAATCATATGAGCCAAAACCAAATCAAATCCAAATTGAACCAAACCAAAGGCACCAAACAAATGGTCATATGAACTTGACCCAACCTTGGTTTGACCAATTTGACCAATTTACTTGACCAAGTTGGCCCATTTTGACCTAAATGGGTCAACATGAGCCAAACCCTATCAAATGGATTCCAAATCCAATGAAACTTGGTCAAACCTAGTTTCTCCACATACCCAACATGTCAAAGGTGGAAAAATAACAAAATAACCATTCTACCTCTAGGCCATAGAACAAATTTTGGCCTAGCTCATAGGTATTTTGGTCATACCCTCTTCACAATCACTTGAGGCTTTCCTAAAAGCTCAAGGGGACTTAGTGATGAGTGGTGCACCCAACCCAATGGGTTTGGGTCAGCCCATTTGGCCCATAGACCAAACCTAACCACATAACTTGAAATTGAGTTTTCAAATTCCCTCCTAAGCTCAAATTCAGCACATGGGAAGTTGGCAATCCACTAAAGGGGTCAAACCGACCATGTGCATATTCAAAACCATCAAAACAACCTCTCCAATCTCAATAATTGGATCAAAATTATAAGGAATGGTTCGACCATCCAATTTCCATAGGGGAGATATACTCCCCCTAATTCAATGAAATTTGAATTCACTCGCTGTCGATTTGAGCCTAGAACCCAGAGCATTTCAAAGCTTCTTAGGAAGGATTTGAATTCCCATTTTCTTGATTTTGCACAGTGCAAAATAGGGGAGCTCAATCCATTAGCTAACTTCCTCTACACTTGATTTCCTCCAAATTCCTTCTACACTCTTCATTTAAAGACCAATCCAAGCTCACTCAAGCTCACATTGAAGTTCTCATAGCAAGGAGAGGATCAATTCAATCAAAGTCGAAGCTCAAGTGAAGTGGTGTTGGTCTACCCATTGATCCACTCAACCCCAAGGCCTAGGATCAATTCACATTGAAGAAGCTACCTCATTGATCTTGAGCACCGGTGATCACCTTCGTTGAAGTATGGAATTTTTTGACCACTTAGCTTGATATGTGTTGGTCCTTTATGAAAGAAATATTCATGGAATGAGAAATCAACCATTGGATAGGTTGGTAATTGTGCTTAGATGGTGTGGGTTGATTTTTGTATGATTCCATGCTAGATCAGGCTCGGATCTCCCCTTAGATCATGGACGGTCTCCATTGATCCTTAGGGAAGAACTTGGCTCATCTCAGCCATCCATCCATGTGTTTTAGATGGACGGTTGAGATTATTTATGTTTAGTAAATCATTTACCCTTTAAATTGAATCCTTAGTCCGATCTTTGATGGATGGTTTGCATACACCATGCCTTTGGGATGTGACGTTTAAGTCACACCCTCATGGCATGACGTGTGTAAAGCACGCTGATCGCCATCACTACATGTCACACTGTGAGTTGAGGATTAAGTAGGGATTAGTTAAATGCCTAATTAATTCCTAATTAATCCATAGAACTTCTAAAATTCATAACTCTTCATAGAAAAAGCAAAAAAATAAAAGGAAAAATGCTATGAAAAGATAATTTTATCTAGAATATTTTAAAAATAGTTTCAATGGATTTTTAATTATTCCTTTTTATAAATTTGGGTTTCTTTGAGAATCTTAATTAGCTAATTATCCTTTAATTAGGTCAACAATTGATCTCAAATTTCTAGAGTTCATTTTAGGGGATGACCTCTACCTTCCCTAATTTTCTTGAGATTTATTGAGGGATCAACTGGGGAAATTGCTATTTCATTCCCTAATTACCCCTTTCATGTAATTAAGGGTGATTAAGGTGTCATTAGTGGATTTACCCTATGATTAAGTTTGATTAAGGTTAGATCTAGTGAGTAGAGATTTTATAAAATAATTTTGGGGCATTTCCCATAAGCTATTCCCTAAACCCTCTTTTCTCTCCTCATTCTCCTCTTAATTAAGGGTTAATTCATTAATCACCCCTTTAAATAATTTTTAAAAATTCTAAAAGTTTCAGAACTTAATTAATCTACCTTTGGTAGATGCTTAGGTGCTTAATAGTCTAAGTCTAATTAAGAGAATTAAAACCCTAACTCACATGTGTGAAAGGTGTTTTAAAAGTACTTAAGCTAAATCCCTTAGCTTAATTAACTTTTAATTGTGAGCCAAATTGCATTAGGCCTTTTCATTATTAGGTGTATTGCAAATTTAAATTTCTTGTGGGTTTTATGTCATCTCATTAGCTCATAATTACTTAGTTAATTTTTCTAAGCTGGTGTAAGTAAGGGTTAATTAAGCCACTTACTTTATACCCTAACCTAATCAATGCTTAAAATGGATTTAATTATCTAAAAATTAAACAAAAATACAAAAAACATGTGGGAATGGGTTAGGAACAGAAAACTCATCTCACCTTTTTAAAATTAAATCAAACTTCAAACTAAACAAAAATTATTTTGAAATTCACTTTGATTTATTCTAAATTTTTTATTCCTTAAGAATGTCTTTAGGATTTAAGTAAAGTGAGTTTGTTTACATGCTTTCATTGCTTTGGATCTTTCCCAACATGTTAAGTTGTATGCCATGTGATTCATGCATTCATAATTTCATGTTTCAAATTTTAAAATAAAAATTGTTTATTTATGTCAAATGTGCATGTGTTGCCTAAAGTAAAATATGAGTGGCTATTATCGCTACTAAATTCAAATTATCTTCAAAACCTATAAATGAAATATCAAATCTAAAAGTATGCTACTTATACTTTAGTTATAAGCTTGCATGTGAAATATTATAAAGGTATGCTTAGTATAGGTTTCCTTTCTTTCCTATGTTGGTATAGTTTTGAATAGGAATTTTGGTGAGATATAAGGTTCATTTGAAAAGGACCTATTGCTCACCTAATTTCATATCCTATTCATCCCTATGCTATCATCTAAGAAGGGTTACCTACACTTATATACATAAATTGCATAAACAAAACAAATCTATTAAACAACTTTTGCATCTTCCTTTTCTATTTCATTTCTTTTATATGCATGTTTGTATTTAAAGAAAGTGGTATATTAGTCTGGACAACCCCGTGGTTGCGAGGCTTTAAGTAGCCCTAAGTAGGTCTTGTATAACCTCTTAGTGCTTGTACTCACTTATGCCTTTCTTACTTTCATGTATGTATGTGAAATTTTGGATAAGGAAAACCTTTTATACGTAAGAAAAATCATGCACATTCAACTTCTAAATTTTCTTTAATGGATTACTTAGCATGCATCATAAAGTGTGTTAACTACTCTTATTTACATGTATAGATATGCTTAAGTTCCATCCATATGCATGTTATATATGTTGGGAAAAAAGTGAAGTAATGTGTGTTATGTAAAGTTTGATTCATTTTATTTAATCTTAAAATGCCTTTCTTTTTTGAATAGGTTTTGTTTAGAGTTTATCTAAACTTAGGATTAATTAAAATATTTAATTAAACATTTACCTAAATGAAACTAAAATGTGAATCCACTTTAGAAATTACTTAGGTTAGTGAAGGAAAGAGAAGTTCCTTTCTCTTTCCCTCTCTTCATAACCTAGTAATTAATTATAGGTTTCAGTTAAACCAAATTAAAACATGAAATAAAACTAACCCAAAATACATAAACAACTTAAATGAAACCCTCCTCTAAGTTGAACATGTTCTTCACATTTAGAAAATTTGAACCTAAAGCCCAAGCTAAGCATACCACACAAACCTTCAAAACACACATATTAGCCTAAGTCACCACTTCTAGCTTTAGGTTAGGTCGGTGCATGGTTTGATGTTATATTTTTTTATGATATATGTTTTAGACTGGATGTTAGGATGTATTCTCATAGAATGAATGGTAGGGCGTTCTTAGTCTAACTATTCTTTTCTGCAGGGGATTGTGCTTAAGGGGTGCTATCATAAATAAAAATATAAATGCTTTTGCTTGAAGGTGCTTTATACCCCTTAGCATAATCCATAGGCCAGGTGGACTTAGTCACCCATGTGTGGGGTGATAAGTCCAATATATATGCTTGGGATTTATGTGGTGTGATTTAGTTAACCTTTATTTTGCAAGTGTTAGTTAGATTTTCACTTTTCCTTTTTCATGTAAAAATTTGTATAATTAGGATTTTGGAATGATTTGTTATGGGAATTAGGATGAGCATTGGTCATATGATCCCATCTTATGTACCATGTGAAGCCTTGGAGTATCTACCTTCCAACCTTTCAAAGGAGGAATCAAAAGAAGAAAAGAAGAAGAAAGAAAGAAGAATAAAGCTTGAAGACCCCATAACAATGAATTCCTTTACTTAAATTATAATTTAATTCATTTGAAATCCGAGTTGTATAAGGGTAGAGCTTGGCTACCCATATTTGATATTTTTGGGTTTGTGCGGTGGTGCCCGACCACAAACAATCATTTATTCTTTTTGCGATTAGCTTCATAAATTGATTGACGATTTATTTAGCTTGTGCAATTAAGTGGCATGCTTTTCCTAATTTCTTCCTTACTTTATATATGGCCTATATGTGGATTAGGCTCTCTAAGAAAAAATAAATCTTTTTTCCAACTTAACAACTCAAAATAAAATTAAACAACTCATAACCTCACCTAAATCTTAGGTTTAAAATCAAGATAAAAGAATTAGCAACCCCTTAGATGGATGAGCATTTCTTTATAATATCATGCACAAATGCATCTTATTTTACTCTTGATTGGAGGGCTTTCACCTTTTTCAGAGAACCCGGCTTGACCTTTGAGACCCATGGTGAAAACTCACCTCCTCCCTTCTCGTTGATTTTGGCCAATAATCTTCTTTCTCATGCATTAGTCATAAAAAATCCTATTAGCCTAAGTCAAAATATTTATCCAAAATGAAAATAAAATAAAATTAGAAATGCATTAGACTTAGGTCATTTGAATCATGTCCCTTTACATGATCTAGTCTCTTTAGGGAGTGAGTTTAAGGACTTAGTCTCTTTATAAATAATAACAACCCAACTTATCTTGCATAAGCATAAATACTTATCTACATGTATTTAAAATCATAAGAGGAGTTAGTTGGTGGTCACCCCCAGGCGGTTGTAAGTCCAAGCTTTCGGGTGGTTTGTCCTCTCTTGTGGAGGCAAACCAATTACCCATTTTTCATTAGATTTAGGTTGTGCTTCCCCTTCTGAAGCTCCCTAATTTGTTACTTTTCCCTTTATGGGCCATAAGCATAATTCCTCACCTCTTAAGCATTTCCTTAATCTTGTGTTAAGGAATCCTAAATCCTAAAATTCTAATGAAAAATGCAACTCAAACAAACTAAATCAATTTCTAAAATGTAAAGCCCAATTATAGGATAGTTTGAGATGCTCGCTAGATTTCCTAGCATCGTGGGCATCTCTTACTTATCTCTCATTTTGGCTTCAATAATAACTCTCTCTTTTAATCAATCTCATTTGATCTTCAAACATAAACCAATCAATTGATAGTCATTCTTATTGAAATCTTCAGAGACAACGATCATTTATCTTAATCGAGAGTTTTCCTAAGGGATCCCGCCCCAGATGTAACTATGGGGCTTGCCCTTGTAGGGAACGAACCCGGTTTAAAATAAACCCTACTTTACTTTTTCCATGCAAAGTAGGGAAAGAATCTCTCGTACATATGCATACTCATCCTTAGGAGTCCTTATTAAGATGATTAGGTACATTAAAGGGTAGTGACTTCTGTCTTTCGAGATAATACACTATTTCTTTGATGATGTACTCGATCACCTGAATAAGTACATTTACGGATCTATGTGGCGTCTTACCAAGATGAATTTTTATATATGTGTTATCTCTTTCATTTCTCACCAACAGATTTAAGGGGACTCCACTCTATAGGAATTTTTCTCCACATTTGACATGTATAATTAAAGTTATAGGGTAAGTCATATCAAAGCTTGAGTTAAAGTATAAACACTTAACTTGATCAAAATAGATTGGAAGCTGTATGTCATTAGGATCACATATATAATAGATAGAGTCAAAGACTCACACACACACACACACACACACATACACACTTATATATATATATATATATATATATATATATATATATATATATATATATATATATATATATATATATATATATATATATATATATATATATATATATATATATATATATATATATATATTTGTATGCATGGATTCATATAATTTTTAAAAATAATATCTTTAATTAAGTTATAAAGTTGAGACATAAAAGTATTATTATATTATTATTTTTATTATTATTTATATACTCATTAATTTTTTAAATAAGTTCTTTAATATTATATATTACTTGTAATATCAAAAAAACTTCTATAAATTTTTATTTAATTTATATATTATTTGTACTCTCATATAAACTTTATTTATAGATTACTTGTATTCTCAAAATAAACTTTAATAAATTTTTCTTTAATCTATAGATTACTGGTACACTTAAATATAGTACTTTAAATAAGTTCCTTCTTGAAAGTAATAAAATTTTTAAATAAATAATTGATAAAAGATAATTTTTATTTTTATTATAGTCTTCATTATTATTATTATTTTTGAAATTTAATGAAATGAGAAACATAACATACTCATTTAAAAAATATGTACATATATAAAAAAACATAAATAATATTTTTGATCTAATCTTATCTTCAAAATATCTATTAATAATTTCATATTATAGTAAATCAAAACTAAATTAATTTGAAGAAGATAATTATACATAATAAGATGAACATCATAAGTAGAAAAAATTGAAAGCATATAAATTAAGCTAATATATGAAAAATGAATAAAATTACCAATATTTTACCTATCAGATTTTGATTATTGTAGAAGGAATTCTCAATTAAAGTAAGATAATGAGAACTTTTAAAAGCTTCTTATTTTCCTTCTTTCCCCTCCCAACAATATCAATTTCTCTTCTCTCCTTACTTCACCATTAAATTTATCTCACAAAATATTTATTACATGAAAAATCTATTTTCCTCTCATATTTATAGATGAAGGTGAGTATGTGCATGATAAACAATTGGTTTGATGATAAAGAAGTGGCAATGAAAATGAACAAATGTATAATATTTTCATTATTAAAATTTTAAAAATATTTGCATGTATTTCATGCATGAAGACACATTTTATAGAATTGACATGAATTACATGCATGAAGACATATTGTTTAGAAGTATTTGCATGGGTTGCGAAATTCACATGTATTGTGACACATATTTTGAAGAAAGTTTATATATTTTAGAATATTTTTATGAATTATAAAAATTTACATACATGGAGACACATATTTTTAGAGAGAATTTATATATTTTAACAAATATTTGCATCATTCATCGCAAATATATTAAATTTTATAAACTTTTATATTATAGATTTATGATTTTTAAATGTCAAAATAAAGATACATTTATTTTCTCATTTGCTCACAAATTATATTAATTTAAGGAAATTAAAATTCTTTCATATTTTAATCATAATGTTTTGATTTATATTTCTTATTTAATATTTATAACTTAATCTTAATATTTCATACATAAATTTCTTTTATCTAATAATATATGTTAAATATATATACTCTTTAAAATTTAATAAAATTATAAAGATTGTATCTTAATTTTTAATCATTAAATAAATTTAGTTTATATTTTAATTTATATATTCAAGAGAAAAAAAGAAAAAATGAACTATTACAACTTGGGTCACTCAACCCAACTTAACCCATTTGAGCCGTTCAAGTTACTTTGACCCAAATTTAAGTCAAATCAAAATTAGCTTAAATCAACCAGCCATCTAAGACTCTCAAATCACTAATCACACCCAATTGAAGCCGAATTTGTTAATTAGTTTACTTTGACTAAACTTAACCTAATTGGGCATTAAAGAACCTAACCAAGAATTTTTTTAAAAAAAAAAAAACTTGAAATTGAGAATGCCCAAGTCCTTAGAAACCCTAATCAAATATTTTTTTGGAGCTCAATTTGGGTTCAATTTGGCCAATGGGTCTACAAGACCCAAGTTGAACCAATTGAACCCTATAAGGTTAAGATCAAATTAAACTCAAGTCAAATGAAATGCAGCTAATCTAAGACCTTAGAATCATTGCACAAACACAATTAAACATAATCCATAACTAATTAACCACATTGAGAAAAATTCAATTTGAACTCAAATTGGACTAATCAAACATTCCAACACATTTCAACTAATAAAAGAACATAACCCCATAGCTTTTTGGACCAAATTTGCACTTGACTGAAATTGACCTAAGTGGGTCACATTGAGCCAAACTCAGTCAAACTAAGTCCAAATCTAATCAAACTTGGTATGACCCTTCCTTGGTCCCCAATGGTCTACCCAAGTAGGCTTGACCTAAAGTAAATATTTGGGTTAAACCTAGTTGAAACAAGTCCCCAAATAAGGATAAAATCCCAAAATGACATAGTAACTCCACTCTTTAGCTTAGGCAGACACCTAAACATTTCCTGAGCTCAACCTAGCTGACTTAGCTTTTCAAAGCTAGTTTGTCCAACCATTGGCCCAAGCTAAAGAAAATACATACACCCCAAACCTTGGTTCACACCACATGAAATGTCCCCTTCTTGTCCTTGCCCAAGACTTGACAGACCTATAAGAGATTTTCACATCACAATTTAAGCAATTTCTAGCTCAAGCCACTGCACCACTATCTTTTTATAGCTAAACCAAGCCAAATAATTGATTCACATGGGTAGTTCCACACACTTTATATTTGGAAAAATTTTAGCACTCAAAACACTTACCACACTCCTAAAGATAGTCCCCAAGCACTCACTTCCTGCCTAAGCAATCATTAACAAGTCCTGCAATCCAATGCCCCAAAACACCATCTCTATTCTAAACCATCCACTACACAAATTAACTTACCCAAATTGTTCCCTAACCTCATGCAAACTCAAATGAATCAAGCCTCTCCCATTTTGAGCTCTAGAAGCAAAGAATGATCAAATTATGGTTACTTATAATAGCATGTTGGTTTTAGGAGAGATCAGCGAGGAGGCAACTAATGTTCTTCATAACATGGCTTCGCCTCTTCAAGCCAAAGCTACCTCTATGGAGAACTCAACTAAATGTTGGCTCTAATGAGGTAGATCTCAAAATTGTGGACAACCTTTAGGATTTTTATGCTTTCAAAGTGAAATTTCCTCTCGATAGAATCAAACCATAGAAAACCCATGCATTCCTTATGTTACTCTTTTGAATGCATTAGAATCAAAGATTTGAGCTCAGACAATTCATATCAAGAGGGGAAAGGTGGACAATCTTTGTATCTCATTAGAGGTAGGAGACAAATCATAAACAATTCATTCTATTTGATTAGAATTGATGGTTGTGATTTTGTCCTATAATATATTTGATTTCATGCCAATAAGAATTGCTAGTTAAATCCGAGCTATTCCATCTTCGATCAATTGACCTAAATCAAAATTACATCCATCGCCATCCACACAAGCTGCAAATATGACCATTTTCATTATGCTATATGTAATGCACGTATTGAGTTAACCACTATTTGGATAAGTAGATAAATATGGGTTTAAATTTTGATTTAAATAATATAAACTTCAAAAATTTATAACTATTTATAAAAAATTCATAAAATCTAAATAAGTACTCTTTGGATTCAATGAAATGAGTAGAATCTAAGAAAAATAAAAGCCCTAATTTTTAATGGCTAATTTAGGATCATTTAGAGTTTAATTAAAATTCATAATTCTAAAATATCCACTCATATAATTTAAATTTTATGGTAATATCTTTATTGATGATATTCTCTATGTCCCATATAAAATTTCATGTGATTTGGGTGAGTAGATCTTAAGTTATTAAATTTTGAGGCCTTAATGATCAAATTACCTTAATACTTAATTTTAAAATTTTAAAATATTATCAAAAATGCATTTTTCAAGTCCAAACACATTTAATCAGCATAAAAGCACCCAAGAAAAAGGATTAGACTCTTGAGTTTTAATTAAAACTCAAAATAACCAAAATTAGTGTTCTTCTATTTACTACTAATTGCACAAAACTCCAAAGAATTCAAATGACCCCTCTTTATGCTCCACTAATAGAGAAGAATTCAATGAAATCAAAAGCCCCAATTGGTGTTGAGTATTTTGAAAATAAATTATAAATTAGTAAAATTTTAATTAATAACATTAGTCCTAAATACAAGTCCAAATGCTTTGATTCATGATATATTTTGCATGCAATTTTTTAACTTTTTAGTTTTTCTCAAAAATTTTGGACTTGTGTTTTATGGATCAAAAATTAAAAAAATCATTAAATTTACATTTTAAGGGTCTAAAACACTTAATAAATAGGAAGGATCATAAGAAAAATATCAAGCATATTTATCACTATTTGATTTATTAATCGCTATAATTTTTCCCCATTAATTAACAATGAATAATTAATAACTTGAATAATGCTTAAAATAAAATATTATTAATCAAATAAGATTAAAACTAATAAAAAGCCATTCATTAGAATTTTGGGTTTATCCCTCATCATTTGATAAGGTAATCATCTCATTCGGACTAAGATGTCAAGAAGAGTGGGCTTAACCTTGAGTCAAGCCCACTATTCCTCGCATTCTTCAAAACACTAGACCTAATTCAAACTTAAATTAAGTTACAACTTAAAATCCATGTTCAAGTTTTAATAAATTATACTGAAACAACCCAGTGAAAATAAATTAAATCTCATTTTCAAACCATAATTTAAACATTAAAGCTTAACATTATGACCCACCACATTTGCCTTTGCATGCACATTAAAATATTATGTCATCAGTTTTAGACTTATGTTAGGATGGTGCTTGATTATTTTGTAATATTCTTTTAAATTTTATGGTGTAATATTTTAGACTAGAGGTTAGGGTTATTTGCTCATATACTGGATATATCATTTTCTATATAGGGCTATTTTTAAAAGGAATGGCACTATAATGGTTTAAAATTAATAATATTTGTTTACAAGTGTTATTTGCTTAAGCTTCTAAGCATAGCTCATTAAGAGAGGAGGGTTTATTATTCACTCGTGTTAAGCCTAAATGTATAAAATATAATTGTTTATTGTATACTTATTTTTACTAATCTTAATTTTGCAAAACTTAGAATTTTTTTATTTTTAAATATAATTTGTAATTTGTAATAAGAATTAGAGCTATGATATTTAGGATGAGAAGTGGTTAGTGGGCTTGACTTGGGAGGCCATGTGATGCTTGGAGGGCCCGCACAAAGAGAACCATAGAGATGAAGACATGAAGACTCCCATGTGCTACTTATTTATTTTGTATACCAGATAGTATTATGAGGCTTTGGAAGATGGAGGATGAATTGGTTGTTTTAAAAAATTTCAAGTTAAAAGTTAAATTTTGTAGAAAAGTTGGTTGTAAATTATAATATTAAAATAAAACATAACAATAAATAAAAAAAGTAAATGTAAAAACATAAGGAGAAAGAAGCACAAAGACTTTTACGTGATTCAGCTGCACCCAAAAAGTGACCTGCGTCTACATCTAGTAGCCTAAGTTAGGAATTCAATAAATCAACATGACTACAAAGATTCTCTCATACTCTCCGAAAATTATGACCCAAATGCGATACTTTTCGGGCAAGTACAACCCCAAAGAATATACTTTTATACACTAGGCTAGTACAACCCCAAACAATGTATTTTCCTACATCTCACAAGTACAACCTCAAATAAATTTAAACCACAAAAAAATACAAAAATGAATATCTAACTCTCATATTTTAAAACAATTTTACTTATAATCCCAACTAAGCAAAAATAAAAAATAAAAAAACAAAAAATAAAAAACAAATAAAAAACAAATAAAAGAGGCTTATAAAATATATTTGTTCTTTTTTATTTTAAAATATGCAATGACATGAATTTAAAATAACTTGATGCAATGTACTTGAAATAAATCTAACATTTGATAACACTTACATACAATGAAACACAAAACCTTGAAGATTAAATCACCTAATCAAATCAATTTTAATGCCTTTAAGAGTATTGGTTTTTTGTTTAGAGTTGCAGACCATGGAATGTTAGTCTTATATTTGAGTCGCCAACTGCACGTAATGTTGGTCTTTCATTTGCATTCTCTTTGGTAATTCATGAAGCAATCAAGGTGAGTATAAATGATCTTTTACTCATATACTTAGGATTCTTGCTCACTTAGGATAAAGCAGACGTGTCAAATAGCCTGAGTCAACACATATCCCTAAGTGTTAACTCAAATCATTTATTGAATACAATTTACTAAATTGTTAGGCGACTTAGTTAAAGTTCCTAAACACCACATTTTTTTCTAGTATATGATTCAAAAACACCAATCAATTGGGAGAATAAGAATATTTTATTCTTTAATAATAATGACTTAATAGAAAACAAAAGAATATAAAAATCTAGACTTATCACATGGGTAAAATCTATTTAGATCCCTTTCATTTTAAGTTTGTTGTACATCATGCCCTGAATGGGTTTGTAGCATATATGCTCTTGGGCTGACTTGCTTCTTTATTATATACAATCCATCCCATGTATGGGAGAGTTTGCCTAAGATATTTTGATGAGCCACATCCAACTTCTTTAGTATTAAGTCACCAACCTTGAAAAACTTTTCTTTAATGTGGCAGTTGTAATATTTGGCCCTCTACCTTTTCGTCACTTCTTGTCATCGTAGAGCTTCAATCCTTAACTCTTACAATAAATCAAGGGTAGTGTTCAAGGCTTATGTGTTTGATCTCTCCCTTGGTCTAACTCAATGGTTGCCAAAATTCTTTACTGTGAAGTTCATAATTATCAATAGTATAGCCTATGTTTCGTGTGATAGGGTGAATGGTGAATGTCCAATTGTTAAGGTCAGAGATGTCTTGAGAGCCTAGGGTATTGTGGGTGTCTGGCTATTTTGTCTTCGTGACTTTTGCTTTTTTTCTTTAATAATTGAGGATCTCTTTATTCACCGCTTCTACTTGTTTGTTGCTTTGAGAATGGTGTGCTAAGGTTTACTTCAGCTGAATGCCTTGCAACTCCCAAAATTCCTTTAGTCTCTTATTAGTAAACTATGGTCCATTGTCTGTTATGACCTACATCGATATCCCATACCTGCAAATAATGTTAGTCCAATTAAAATTTTGAACCATATAGGCGGTTATCTTGGTGTGTGGCTTTGCCTTGATCCACTTGTTGAAGTAGTTAATTATGATAAATATAAACTTTCTTTGCCCGCTAGCAATTGGTAGAAGTCCAATCAAGTTCATTCCCCAAATTGTGAAAAGCCAAAGACTCGTGATTAGTTATAGAGGTTGTGGCAGCTATTATTGTAGAGGAGTATGCATTTGGCATTACTCACATCTATTTGCGAATTTTTCTACATCATTTTTTTAATGGAGGCCAAAAATACTCTTATTATAGAATTCTGAGGGTAGGCCTTCCAAACTCACTGGAATATATTTTACCAAGTATTTTTTTCTACTCACTTTCTCTTGCACATCTCATATTAAGTGAGGTCATTGATCTCCAAAATAACTCACCAAATCGTAAATATTGAGCACTTCTAATCTTAAACCTCTTTGGATCTTTGATTCCTTCTTCAAGCTCCCCATGTCGCAAGTATTTTTAATGTGGTCGATCCAACTAGGCAAATCTTCATAATCTATATGTATAGACTCATCTTCTTTTATGCTTTATTGTGAGTTTAAGAGTGGGTTGCTCCCCAGTCTACTCGCTCTTGATAATAAATCAGTGAGTTTTTCCTTCTCCTTAAGTATTTATTCAATTTTTAAATATTCTAAAATTTCAATCTCTTTTTTCTTACTTTGAACAAATACATTTGAAGTGATTTATCTCTAACCTCATAATTTCCATTTACTTATCTCATCATGAGCTATGAATTTGAGTAAATGATGATGTGCTAAGCATCAAGTCCTTGAGAAAATCTTAGCTTTGTATGTAAGGCCTAGCATTCAAACTAATTATTAGTTATCTTGAAATTAAATTTAATTAACTAAGTTATGCTGATCACATTTAGACTTTTTAACACAGTGCTTGCTCCCATGCCTTGCTCTCCTAAAGAACTACCTACATATAATTATCATAAAGGCTATATATTGATAAAGACATCGACTGAATCATTAAAATATACTAAAAAGTCTATGAGTGTTTGTACCTTGATTGATGTCCTAAGCGAGTATGATATATTAAACTCACTTAATTCCACTGATTATTTCAATAATTTTTTTGAGTAATTTGTTTTGGCAAGTATCATTAATGACCTAAATTAAATAATCCTAAAAATATGATTGAAGTCATCATGCTGATATGATAAGTATGAGCATGAGTCATTCCATGATATGATAGTGTAACTTAGCACCCCTTAGTGACTTACTCACATACTTGACCGGCCACTACCTTCCACCTTCTTCTAACCAAGACAAAATTGACTCAGTCTTCTCTAACTTTGAAGTATAATAATAAGGTCTCACTTTCCTTAGGACTTTGTTATAGCAGTGGAGATGTGAGTAAGCTTTTAAAGTCATATAAGGCTTTTTCACATTCGAAAGTCCATTCGAACGTCTTGGCACCTCTAAGCTCTTTGAACAATGGTGTGTAATGTTCTTCTACCTTAGAAATAAATATATTCAACCTCATGACTTGCTCAATGTATTGCTGAATTTATTTCATCATTCTTGGTTATGACATGTTAAGTATGGCTTTTACTTTATTAGAGTTGACTTTTATGGATTCTATGGTGCGACTCCATGCTAAATGTTCACTTTAGATTGTTATGGTCCATGTTGTATTTCTTCAGAGTGGAAAATGTTTTTTTAAGTCTTCAATGTGTTGCTCAAGTGACTTCTCTCAACTAGCATATCATCTACATAAACCTCCACATTTCATTTCTTCTGTTCTTTGAATACTCGATTAACCATCCTATGATAAATTACCCTTACGTTCTTCAATCTGAAGGGATTTACTCGATAGTAATAACGTCCTTCTCTAGTGATGAATGATATCTTTTTTTGACTCAGTAAAGTGCATCTATGTTTGATGGTATCTGAAAAATATCCAAGAAACTCATTGTAGACTTTCTTATTGCTAAATCAATAAGTGCGCCTATTTTAAGAAATGTGTAATCATCTTTCAGATATGTCAAGTTCAGGTTAATAAAGTTTACACACATTATCCACTTTATATTGGACTTTTGTACCATCACCATGTTTGATACCCACTAGATGCGAACTTCCTAATGAAGCTAGCCTCAAGCAGCTTGATGACTTCCTTCTTGATTGACTCGATAAGTAGAACTATAAATTTTTTTATTTTTTGTTTTATTGGTCGAGCGCCCTCCCTAATATTAAGTCTATTTCAAGCAATCTTGATGTTGATGTCTGGCATCTCGGTTGCAATCCAAGTGAATACATTAATGTCTTTCTAGAGAGCCTAAATAAAAGCTTCTTTATGTTCGCTACTAAAAGTCAAGCTAATTTTGAGGACATTCAAGATTTGATGTAATCGACACTTCTTCGATTTCCTCAGTGATCTCCACTCCTACGCATGTGATCTCCAATTATAGCACCTCTTCTATCTTATTGGAGTCACCTACTGCTCGCAAGTAGTGGGCTCTTAATTGACTTGATTTTCCCTGGAAAGTTATTTCCTCCCCTCCCGCTGGGAATTTGACTGCTACATGGTAGGTTGACACCACCACTTTCAATTTATTGAGCAGTGGTTATCTGAAGATGGTGTTGTAGGTAGAAGCTACCTCCACAATAATAAAATTGACCATAGTTATAAATTATTTTTGCTTTTTCCCTTCATCACTAAGAGAGTTATAATTCTCTTTGTCTCCCTTATTTCTTGACCATTGGTTTGACCAAGCTACAAGTGTCGATCAATATGCTTTTGATCTCATAATTAGTGATCAATGCCTTGAAGATGACTACATTGTTATAGGGGTTGCTGACTATAAAATAGTCTTTCTCTAAAAAGCTTATAGAAACTATCAGAGTGTTTGGTGCCCATGCCATTGCTGTCGAGTTGACATTCCTAGACCGTAGTTGTTTTAGTCTCACTCTCCTTCATGAATCTTTGGCTACTCTAAAGATAATGGGCACAACTTTTACAATATGAATTGCATGGGTTGAGGAGGGATCATTGCTCATTTTAGTAACTTCCTTTCCTGGCCTTCTGGTGAACTCCTTTAACTTTCCACCCTTGATATGTTCCTCCACTAAACTCCTCAAATGGGGACATTCTTTAGTATCATTCCCATGGTCATGATGAATGGTGTAGTATTTGGAGTGATCATGGGCCCCACCCACCTCCATTGGTGGTGGCTGCTTGAAATACTCTTTAATTTGAATGGCCTCTACCAACTCGGCCATTGATACTCGTAATGGTGTTACCACTATAAGCTATAAATACTCACCACATTGGTGATGACTTGGTTGATTTTTAAAATTGCACCTATGCATCATCACTTCCTCTCATCGGGAAAGTTTTCTTCTTCCTATATCTTGTCTCCTCACTCAAAATCTATTTTTAGAAAATTGCTCCAAGTACAACTTCTTTGAAGAGCCTCTTACTTAAATCATCATTGACAGATGGACAACCTTATTATATTCTTCCATAGTGACATGATTATTCAAGAGTTCTATTAATTTCATGAGAGTTTTTAAGTTACTGAAGTTCAAGTGCATATCTGAAAGTACCTTCCCAAAGGCCCTATGTGAGCACAGCTTGTGGAACCGTAAGCTCTAGATTCTTGACTTCCTATATTTTTTTATAGAAGTGAGTAATGAATTTTCTAAGAAACTCGTTAGGCTCTTGCCTCATTTGCAGTAGGGTTTGTGGCTCTTTAATGGATTTTGGGCATTACAAATTGTATAGAGAACATCCTCTTAAACTCAATAAAGGATGTATAACCCTTAACAATAGGCATGAGAACCACATGAGGGCTAATTCTTAAAAAGTGGTAAAAAAAGATTCAATGCTTCATTGCATCATCTAAATCCAATAGCAACATAGTGGACTCGAAGTACATTATATGGTTGGTGGTGTGAGTGCGACATTTGTAGAACTCCAAGTGCAAGATCTTAAACTTGTGCAGTGGGCAAGCTTCTGTAATTTTTCTTAGAGCAAGAATTGGTTGGATTAATGTTTGTCTGCTTCTCCTAGATTCTTCTTCACTCACCTGATATGATTCCATGGCTACCTGTGTTAGGCAAGTGATTCAATCTTTCATATTTTACAAATCTTATTGTGTAATCAATTATTGAGTGTTTGTTCCTATGCCTGCTAAATTATCTTGTGTTGAATGACCTACTTCATTTTGTACCTGACTTCTAGTTCTCGACCTCATCCATCTTCATCACACCTAAAAGAATGTTGATTTTAAATCTATTCATGGAATGAAGCAAAATCACTCAGACACCTAAGAAGTAAGCTTAAGACAAGTAGGACAAATGAAGTAAGATAAGCCCAAAAATATAAGAAATTCTATTTTGTCTAAAGATATGAGTACAAAAATCTCTCATTTTTTCTTCTCTAAGAGATATTACAAGTGGCAATGTAAGTATAAAAGTACTAGAAATTAGAAAAAGCCCAAATGAATCCCCCTCCTAAAAAATTCCTCTTTATATAAGATTGAGGGGGTAGTTACATAAAGAATGTACACATTAACTAAGTTGATTGCTATTGACCTCCACACATGATCCACAAGTCAAATTAGATTTATGAAGCAAATTTGATGGATTTCGGATGCGAAATCACGCAAATCAAAGATAAAATACACTAGATGTTGGTGAAATAGGTCGAAATGATCTTCGATTGATGAATGGACTTCGAGATCGTGTTTAGAATGTCAAAATCGATCAAAATATAAATCTTTCTCAATTTGGCGGTCGACCGATCAAGAATGAAATCTGTCGATATGCTTACACGCATATCGAAGTCGAAAAGCTAGATGATGCCCAAACGACATCCATTCTCAAAATTGATCATGTCATTAGTGTGAAAATGAAGTCATCACAATATTCGATTGGACGAGTCTAAGCGAATGTCAGTGGTCGGTGATAATAATGCATTTTTGAACAAAATTGATATAATTTATTCGAATTGAGCCGGCTCCGTCGAAGCGAATCACATCGTTCAAAATCAAAATTACTTAAGATGACATCCAATTTAAAATTAAACACTTAAAATCAATTAAATTATACATATTTTAAATAAATCTTAATTATCCCTTAATCACCTTCTCAAATCAGAACTTGTAGCCGCCATTACTCCACCTCCCATTCAGCTAATAATAAGCCGACAATCATCCCTCCTACCACCCCATGCCTTATCCCGTCCCTGCTGTAAGTTGAAGGAACAGCACGCGACTTCCCATCCTGAGCACAGCAGCCGAACGAAACTCCTCCATTCGGTCAGCTTCCTTGGCTGTTCCTACAACCCATCTTGATTCCCTACTACCGACCTCTTATGCACTATCCAACCACCAGGTTGAACGGGTCGGCTGTCCCTTTATCTCACTCTTGTTCGTCCGTCTCACAGAGCAGCCGAACCAAACTCTATCATTTAGATTCTCTCTCATCCCATCTCAAGCACTCTCCCTCCTATCACTCCGTCCCTGCTCCAAGCCGAGCAAGATCTAATCTTTCCTTCTCTCATTCTAGTTCTCGTTTACAGCTTTAACCCTAGCCGTAAATGCCAGAGCTCATTTGCTTTGCTTCGATCTGCTGGGCTCTCGTTTGTGCTCCAGTAGATGAAGGCATCAGTGAACCAAGTGTCCCGTAGCTTGTTCATTTCTAAGAAATTAGATATTTTTGATGTTGCTAAGGTTAAGGCAAGCAGCTTGATGGATTTTCTTTAGTTTTCTTTCTATTTATCGCAGTTCAATGCGTGAGCAATGTATTTGATGTTGTTTATGCTTTAGGGAGCTGCATTTAGTGTTTCCACTGGTTCTGTTGAGCCTTTCCTTGGAAGATAGAAGATTGCCTGTTGCAATTTCGGTTGTGAAATGCTTTGCAGCTTTGTGATTGAAAGTATCATAACAGTGGTATTTTAAAGGGTTTTGGTGTTTATAATCTGCAACATTTAACTAAATTGGGGATTGAATTTATTCAAAGTGAAGGATGCGGGCTAAGCCAAAAAGTTGAAAGTAGAAGGTACTGATCCGAAAAATAATCAAATGCGCACAGTGGAGGAGTTTAAAGTTGAAAGGCTAGAATCCACACAAAAGTTAGATGTTGCAGATGAAAGTGTGGAGGAATAGAAGTATGATGACGATGATGAAGATTTTATTTTAAATGAGGTGAATGAAGAGGGTTGTGAATCATATTGTGGTGGAATAATCTTATTTTTGTCTTAATTATCTTACCTCACTGTATATGTGAATGTAAAATTGTGAGAAATACTAAAATTATAATTAACCTGCTCATGTTGTTCTAGCATAGCATGGAAATTTGCTAGACTTAAGAACTCATGCGCAGATGAGAAACTGGTGCTTTTATGAGATATCAGCTTTACGACGCCTTGCTTTAAAGACTTTAGAGTCAGTCATGCATGCTTTTTAAGTATAAGGCTCAAAGACTATTGATGCAATCCCCCATGTGCCTGTCGAAATTTGATTAGACTTAATTAATTTAACGTAAAATGAACTCTAAGCTCAAAATTAGAATCTGAATTGAAATTACATGTGTTTAAAGATCATGTTATGCTTAGTAGAACTAATACGTGAAGAACCAGTAGTGTTACAAGATACATGCTATGGGGTTGACGAATAAATAGCTATGCATTTAATCGATATCTAATTTTGGATTGATAAGAGACTTAAATAAGAACAAATAAAAGTACTGATGAGCTTAAATTGAGCTTGTTTAAGAATGATAAATTAAGGAATAAACTTACATATTAAATTATAAAAGTCTTTAAATAAGAATGATCTTATAGGGGACTCAACGACTTGTTGATGATCATAAATAGAATTTTAATGAACTTGAGGGTATGCATCCTAACAAGAACAAAATTCAAGTAAAGCTTCTAGTGATCTTGATAGTTGTCTACGAGCTTCTCAGCAATCACGAGCTAAGTTTCATTGAAACTTAAAGAACTCAATGAGCTATGAACTAAATATAAACAAATGAATATTAATTTAAATAATTGAACAAAAGCTGAAATGCCCTAGCCATCGAATCTGCAACACATCTACGTTAGCAGATAGAATGTGTTAATTTAAGTTCTAAACAAACATTCATGCTTTGTAAGGTGTTTATTTAATTCAATTTGGATATTCTCGAAATTCATATGAATATCCGAATGAATTCATATTTCATATGCAATGCATCACAAGAAAAAGTTATGATTGAATTCAAAAACTTCAAAATCCATGTTAATTCATTGATATCAAAGTGTATGTCAGTGCTTTAGAAATAATAAACTCTTTGAAAATCTATGTAAGCATTTGAATTTAACCACCCGCATGGGCCTCGACACTACACTGAACGCATGAATTTAGTGTCTGAGGATGTTGTGCGGGTTGATTCCTTGTTGGGTCTTAAAATCGATTCCTGGTTAACAACACCTAAAAATCTAATAATAATATTATAAGAATTCTAACTTAGTAAAATATCCATAAGCAATATGTTATATGACATCCGATCTACATCCATTTGTGTTGAATGTAGATTTCAACTAGAGGGGATAGTTTTATCAAAATGTGATTGCAATTTCAAGTCAAATTAATATAAATTAAATATCAATCCAAATGAAAATTTTGATGAATTATTAAGCTCTAAATGACTAAATGAAAATCATTAACCTAAAAACTTAAAGCAAAATTCAATTCATCCACCTTCCACAATTATTTGGGAGGTGACAAATTAAAAAAACTCTAGCTTATAAATAAGCTAATGTCAAATCAAGAACACATAAGGTGGGCTTGAAGTTGTCCCATTAGATAAACAACATCCGTGTCTAAGGATTACTTGGATGACACAACCCATGGTCACGACAAGGATCCTTCGATTCACTACCTCCTAATTAAGTAGGCCACGATATAAATGGGATGATGGAACCATGGGATCTTGATCGGGTGCATCATCATTCCCCCAACCATCTACTTCAAGTTAAAGGATGATGAATTTCATAAATTTAAATTTCAAAACTCCACATGATGCTACTATACCCTCTCATTTAGTGATCTAATGACTAGCCTTAATCGAAAGTGCTTTCTCAGTATTGGGATGGGTAATTAATTATAGGTGCTTACGCTTATAGAAGACCTGTAACTATATCTAAAGTCCTCACAAAATGAGGGCGAAATCTCTGTAGTGGCTTATATACTTTTCCATTTTCCATCTAAAAATTTCACCGACACATAATCAAACTATCTTCATTGAGAGGTTGGTGGCAAATTTTTAGAAACCCACTGGAGAGACATGTTTCTCTTCCATCTTTGCAAAAGTCAAATAGTAAGTAATGAATATACTAAAAAATAAAATTTTTAAATCAATTATAAATAAAATTCTCCATATTATTTTGTTCTATAATACCTTTACATTTTGAAATTATGGGGTGAAATATTGATTATTATTAATTTCATCTTAATTCGTAAAGAATTTATCTATAGAATACTCTTGTCACTGTCCAACTTGGGTGTGGTGATAACATTAATTTGGTCAACATAATTATCAATGCAGGAGATACTAGAGCCACCATCCAATTTAGTATATACTTCATAGTTGTTTCCTCAGCTACTGAAACACCTACATATGCTACACTTATATAAGGAAAATCATGTGCAACTACTCTGCTAGTTGAACCATTCGCAGCAAAGGGATTGGAGGCTGAAGCTTCCCCATCATGGAACAAGCTAATTAGAAGACAAAAAAGTATTGAGTTGAAGTCTCAATAGAAAAAGCCCAAATGAATCCCCCTCCTCAAAAATTTCTCTTTATATAGGTTTGAGGGGTAGTTACATAAAGAATGTACACATCAACTAAGTTGGTTACATGAGAAGGAGCTTGCCTATGGAGATAAGTGCTAAGCATCGAGTTGCGAGTTCTTCGAATGTGGTCTTTAATATTGTCGAGATGAGTTGTTTGATGTGTGTCTGGAGTGTGCAGTTGCTCATATATGGGCGAACTCTTATATCCTAGGTGAGCTACTAAATATTAGTCACTTGACTAGAGTAACCTCTCCTATGTTCACTCTGTTTGGAACAAGGCTTTATACATGAAGTGGATCACTATGCCTTATCCATTTTGATTGGGATCATCTACTTTTGCACTCGCCTTGTTTATGGTGAGTTTTTGGGTGTAGAAGGTTTACTTGTACAAATTTGGTTCCCAATGGTGGTCGTTCACCGTCTTTAAATATTCATCAAGTCCACTCATATATTTGGGTATGTACTATCCATATATCTACCATCAAGAGGATCTAAGGAGATATTTGGTTCATTCAACTTATATAATAAAGCTCATAATAAGATTGTGGTTTTATTTTTTGGAGGGGGCACCACGCAGATTGTAGGGGTACTTATTGAAGTAATCGGGTATGACATCGAGGTATGATGTACTATTTTGAAAGATAGAGGCATAACCCTTCAATGGACATAATCACCTAATAAGGACTCCTAAAGCATGATGGGTCTTCGAATATACTAGAGATATTTTTCCTGGTTTACATGGATGAATAAAGTAGGGTTTATATTAAACTGGGTTCTAAAGTTCTCATGGCAAGCCACATACATACATTTTAAGGAATGAAATTTCTTAAGAATACTCTTAATTAAAGTAGACAATTATCATCTCCAAAGATTTCAAGGTTAAACTATCAAAGGATTGGTTATGTTGGGAAAATCAATTGGGGAAGTTCAAGAAGAAGACTTATTTTTAGAATCTAATGGGAGGAAGTAGAAATACTCACGGGAAACCTAGAGAGCATTCCAATTTGTCCTATATTTGGGCTTTATATATTTGAAAGTGAAGAGATGTATTTATTTTGAGTTGAATTTTATTAGATTAGGCTTATGATCCGCCAACACAAGATTGTGTAAATTCCTATGAGGTGATGATTTATGCTTGTAGCCCGAAGGAAAGAACTACCTCAAATCCTAAATCTAGGGAGATTTAGTACAAGCTAAAGTGCAACCTAAATCTAAGAGACAGGTGGACATAAAGGTTCACCTCCATAAGAGAGGATAAACCATTCGATTTCTGGACTTATAACCGCCTGGAGTGGCCGACAGCTAACTCCTCTTATAATTTTTAAAATCATGTAGTCCGATCTTATGAATTGCAAGATGGCTAGGGCAATTATTTAATTAAAAATAGACTAAAGTCCTAAACCCACTCTCTAAGAGAGTAGAACAAGTGGTATGAGCATAAGACTTAATTTATAAATGCAAAAACTTTTCAAATTTTATTTCATTTTTGACACATCATTTAGACAAAAGCTTTAAGATTTTATATGCCTAAATGCATGATGAAGTAGATTATTGGCCAAATCAAAAGAAAAAGAGGGTGAAGCTCCGTCAGTAGGGGTTGTTCTCATGGGTCAAACAATCCCTATATGTGTAAGGATGGAGGCCCTCATTTTGCAAGAGTGATTCAAGATGCATGCATCTTGTGAAATATACAATCATACAGCTAAGAGGTTACTAAATCTTTTAATTATCTTATTTAATTCATAGGCTTTATGGTAAAGTTATGAGTGATTAGTTGGATAGAAGATTTATTTTTATCCTAAGAGCCTAACGCATCCAGACCACACATTAAAGCATCAATCATAAGAAACTATGAAAAGAATACCATTTTTAATGCACAATCTAAACAAATTATCAATCAATTTTATAACTATCATGAAAGAATAAGAGGTCAATGTGGCAGGGTGTCATTGTACAACCCAAAAAAAAAAAGATGTGTAACCGAGCTCTATCCTTATACAACTTGAAATATGAAAGAATAATTATAATTTTATTAAATGCTATGGGGGTCTTCATTTTTCATATCTCCATTTCTCAATTTTTTTTCTTTTTTCTTTCTTTGATTCATATGTGCTTACTTCAAAGGCATCACAAGCACACCAAGACAAAGCCTTCTGACCACTACTCATCCTAATCCCCCAAGCAATGGAAAGAGTAAATCTAACACTAATCCTAATTCATATTGCATAAATTATATTCATATATGAAAGAGTAAATCTAACCACACCTACAAAATAGATATTTTCTAAACATATATTCAATCCCAAGCACTTATATATATAATTTAGACCTAGTACCATGCACATGGGTAACGAGGCCCATTTTTTCTAACTTGGATTATACTTAGGGGTTTAAGCAACCTGTAAATATAGCATTTAAATTTATTTTTTAGCATCCCCTTAAGCAAATCCCTTGTAGAAAATATGATTAGGCTAAGTGCGACCTAACATCCAGTCTACGAAGCATACACCCTAACATCTAGTCTAAAATAATATGTCATAAAATAAAACATACAACACATCATACACCATCCTAACATAGAGCTAGAAGTAGTGACTTAATTATATGTGTGTGTTAAGGTCTTGTGTGGTATGTCTTATTAAGCATTAGAGTTATATTTTTCTAAGTGTAGAAAATATTCAAGCTAACATGATGGTGGGTTTCATTTGAAGTTTTTTAATTGATTTGTGAATTTTAATTTGTATTTTGCTTTGTTTCATATGATTTACACTTAACAACTAAGTGTTATAAAGAGAAGGAAGAAGGATTGTCTCTTTCATCCCTACCTTAAGCCATGTCTAAAGTATACTAATTTAATTTAGTTCTCTTTAGTGAATAGCTTATTAAATGACTTTTAATTAATTCAAAGTTTATGTTAACTTTAAAAGACCTTATTCAATATGAAAGACATCTTAAGATTAATCTAATTGAATTACTATCACATGATATGCATTATATCATTCCTTTTCATCACATGTATTAGGCATATGATTTAATATTTAGCATATCTATACATACATTATGTTTTGGCACACTTGAATGATAAATGTATGTATATGTTTGGAATTTATTTATTTTATTGAATTATATGAATATATAAATCAATGTTCTATCCAAATTCTAATACCAAAATACATAAGGATAGAATCACATAAGTATGTGTCATTGTTAACTAGAAAGTAAGGTAATCAAATGACCTCCTTGGGGCTAGCTAAAGCCTCGTATTCCTGGGATGTCCAGACAATATGCTTATTAACATTCCAAACCTATGTAAATATATACATAAGGAAAGACATGTATAATCACATGTATCATAGAATGATTAATAAGTGGATCTTCAATGCAATATAGATCGCTAATTACATGTCATTATGAAAGTGAGATAATCAAATGACACAATGCTAGCTAAATCTCATATACCCAGGATGTCCAGACTAAACACTTGTTATCTTAAATAAATATGAATTTATACACAACTATAAAGAAAAAAAACCATGCAAAGATTATATTTTCTTTAATTAAATCTTTTAGGCATATGAATTAAAGCTTTATTTAAATTCTAATACTAATAAAGAATGAATTGTTGTTAAACGGAAGTGAGGTAATCAAATCTCCTTTTTGATATTTTAAATTATATACCCATTGTCTAGAATTATATAGATATAAAACACATGCAAGTCCTATATATTCATAACTATCAAGAAGAAGTTTTGTTATCGCCCGCTTTTCGGGGATCAAATGGATCCCACACCTTTGCAAGAAGAAGATGAAGGGATCAAATGGTCAAGATCACATGACATTCTCATTTTCTTCTCAAAGCTCTAATGAAAAATCACCAAAATCTCAATTTTGAAGAATTACCTTGCCGGAGCTAGAGACCGACTAAGAATGCGATTAAGGAAGCTTTTTCTAGTGGAGATGAGGCTCTGCTAGTCAGCACGTAAGCCAATTTCTTCATGTTTAATTAAAAGGCCATGAACCATTTATTTGAAGGTGTTGATGAAGTCGACGTCCGGGTCGGGGGCTCCGATTCATTCTTCTTGCTCAGGTATGGGTAAGAGAAATTTGGATTTGGTTGAGTATTGGTGGAGTTGGGAGGGAAAGATGGATGCCCTATTTTGGAACGGTAGAATCTGAGCTTAGGATGGCTTGGAATGCTTTGGGGAAGCTCTAGGAGTTTCGAAATGAGATCTAGGGGGTTTCCGAAGGTGTGTGTGTTAGATTTGGATTGAAATGAGGGGGGTATATTCTTTTGGTCCAAAGTTGACCTAACCCACATGAGTTGGACTAGGTGAGTAGGCTAGACCCTCATTTGGGTGCTTGATGGCTATCAAGGTAAAAGAGGGCAGTAGACTTTGCTATTTTTAGCAAAATCCCATGTGAGGAGCACCAAGGGGGATTTGCCTTGGGTTGAACCCAATTCTGGTTGGGCTTAGTTTTGGGCTAACCCTAGGTGGATTTGGGATGGGATGTATCTGATTCCAACGGGTCTTGGCTCGATTCAAGTGGGTTTGGCTCAATTTGACCCATAAGGGTCAAATTGGGCTAGGATGGGTTGGGTTGACCAATTGGTCAAATTGGGCCAAACCAAAGCTTTGGTCAAGTTTGAATGATGATTTGAAGTATTTTGGTTATATTGGTTTGGATCAATTTAGCTTAGGTTTGATTTTGGCTCATTTGGAATATGTTAACCTCACTTTTGGAGTGAGCTCTCAACCTCCTCCTCTTAGACTTAGGACTCTTCTAAATAAGAGTTCCTTAGTCATAAGACACTTCTAATGATTAGATGAACACTTAACCTAAGCCTAGAGACTTAGAAGGGTTAATCATAAGATTAGGCCATGCCTTAGGACTTAAGGAAATCACTTACCCTATAGCCTAAAACCAATCCATATGCACCTTCTCAAATCAAACCCAGATTCAAATCTTAAACCAAATATCAAACTCAAATTCAAATTCCAAATATAATTCCAAATTTGACTTCAAATGATTGAAACCCAAAATCAAATTCAAATCTTAAGACCCTTCCTAAGCCATATGAACCACCTTCATAAGCTTAGCCAAAACCCCTTTAAATCAAATCAAATTCAATTGATTTCTTTATAAATCAATTATTCATTCATTTATATTCACAAATATAAATGAAATCTATATCCAAATGATCAAAACTAAATCAAACCAAACCAAAACCCCTTTTAAGCTAGATGGGCCCATCTCCATGTGCTTAACCAAAACAAACTCAATCAATTTTCAATCAATTTTTTTATAAATCAATTGATCATTCATTTATATTCACAAATATAAATGAAATTCAAATTCAAATGACCAAAATTATATCCAAAATCAAATCCAAATCCAATCTAAGTCCTTTAAGCCAATTTTTTGGACTTAGCCAAATTCTACCAAGATTAAGTCAAAACCAATGGATTTTCTCTTGAATCAATCATTCCTTCAATCATCTATCCAAATACAAATGAAACCTACAATCATCAAACCAAATTCAAGTCAACCCAAGTCAAGACTAACTTAGCCTTTTTGACTTGAAACTTTCAATTGAGACAAAATCTATTGGACTCTAAATTGATTGTAGTTGGATTTATATTTCAATCATAGGCTCACATATAAGTCCCACAAACCTAAATCAAGCTAAAATCAAACCAATTGACCAACTTACCTAAAGGAACCATTTAAGCCAACTTCCAATCTAACCTAAATTAGATTGAACCAAGCTCACCAAAACTTTATACTGTGATTGTTGATCACCTTAGGATGATCAATTACAATCAATTAAGTCAAACCAAGTCAATTTGGTCATTTGACCAAGTCAACCTTTAGCCCAAATGAAACCTAAACTACCCAAAACCCATCATATAACAAATTGATTGAAACCATTGATCTAAACACACTCATAATCAATGATTGAATATGACTAAACTCTCAATTGTGCCAAACCAAATCCAATTGACCATTTAACCCAAGTTGACCCAAATTGGCCTAAAAGCCAAAATGGGTCAAATCTTAATCTAACCCAAATTGATTGCAATCAATGGCTCAAGTTCATTCCGAATTAATTATTGAACTTGACCAAAGTCACAATTAAGCCTAATTTGACTAATCGATCAACCAGACCCAACCAATCCCAAATTGACCTAAAGGGTCAAATTAGCCAAAATTTAGATTAAATCCAAATTGATTCAAACAAAAGGCTACATTCATCTTCAATTAGCTAATTGAACATGTTGAACATGAATAAACCCATAACCTAAGCCAAGTTGATCAATTTTGGTCAAATTGGTCAACTTGACCCATTTGACCCATTTGATTCCAAATAAACCAAAATCAATCTTAAGCCAAATTAAACCAAATTGATCATACCAAAATACTTCAAATCATTATTTGAACCTAGCCTAAGCCTTGGTTTGACCTAATTTAACCAATTGGTCAACCTAACCTAACATGACCCAATGTGACTCATATAACCCAAATTAAGTCAAATCTCTTGAAACCAAGCTATAACCCATTGGGGGCTGATCAAACCCGACCCAAACCCATTTGAGATCTGCCCAAAATTAACCCAACACAATCAAATCCCACATAAGATTCCACCCAACCTCATTTATTTCTCCCTATCACATGCATTCAACTCCCCATATCCATGGAATTCAATGGAGCTGATCATATGGCAGCAAAAGAGGACCTTGGAGATAAATCCAAAGTCTCAATCAAGCCATCATCCATCACAACCACCTCCCCATGATATTCATTCAAATTTTGACCATCCCTTCAAAGCTAGAAAAGAAGGTTCATTCAAAAGGATCCTGAGTTCATTCAGCCCTAGAAGCTTCCCCAAGTAAAGAGCATCCCTTCCCCACCTTCTTTGAGTGATTGTTGAGCTAAAAAACACAAAAATAAAGTTTTTTCAGCCAGGAGGCGACAACCATTAGTGAAGATGTCATTCTAAAGGGAGGCAAGGGTTCAAACTCATTCCAAAGCTCTCTCTCATACTTAAGAGTTCACTTAGGACTTCACCATCACCCGATCCCCGACGAGATAATTTCATCAAACTTTAGTCGGTCATAGAATCTTTTGTTTGCTCAAATGTATACGGGATTTTAGAAAGTTTCCTTAGATTACCCTCACATTTTTCATTTTACACTATCCCAATATGATTTGGAGTGTTTTCTAGTGAAGGTCACCAAAAAATCGAGCTCAAAACCTCCCAAACGGGTGGTTTCGAGCTCAAATAGGCTCTATTTTGTCGGTTGGGAAGCAGACAAGTAGCAACTGTCCGATCTCCTTTTATTAGGGATGGACGGCTAGGATTTCATGCCCAGATTGCATAATTACATTTCTAGATCATCCCATTTGATATGGGTCGTCCGATCTCGATCCCTCGAAACAGGAGCATTTTCCCTCTCGAGAAAATGCATCGTCCAACCGATGCGTGATGTGTGGCACCGCATGGCGCCACATGCCATGTGGAGCAGTGGCGCCCAATCGGGATCTACCATGTAGAACCATGGAACCGTACCATCCAACTAGTGCATGCCACGCATAGTCGCGCCACGTCAGCGCCCGCGTGACACTGACTGGGCTAAATAGGAAAATCAAATTTTTCGATTTTAAAAAATATTTAAAATCCCTAAAACTTTAAATATTCATAAAAAAATAAAAATACTTATCAAAAAATTGTAAATAAGGGCTCATTGGATTCATCTTTCAAGATAAATCCAACGTACTAAAAATCATCAAATTTACCTAAATAGTTTGAGCTAAATTTGAGTTTTAGTGAAAACAAAATTTTATTAATTACTCTAAAAATACAAATCCGATTGAAATGAACTTTTAAAGGAATAAAATTAGGTTTAAAATCTATCTATCATAAAAATTTCAAGACAAAGTGATGGCTAGATTGAAAGATATTGAATTTAGAAGTTCAAATGGTATATTTTAATTAAATAAATCAGTATACCTTATAAAATTTGGTTAAATCAAGAAACTTTGAAAATTCTTAACTAATCTTAAAAAAATTTTAAAAAATACAACTGAGGGCTCATTTTGAAGGTATTCCAAAGTAGAATCTGGAAAATTATTATTAATTAATTTTGAATAGTAATTTTGGATTCATTAAAATTTTATTAAAAATTTAATTAGCTTAATTACCTCTTAATTAATTACCCAATTAATCTCAAATTTTTTGTGGATGTTTTGGGGATGACCTCCGCCACCCCCTATTTTTTGAGATTTTATTAGTTATTTAATTAGGAAATCAATTAATCAAGTCTTAATCACTCTCTTAATTTAATTAGTGTGATTAGTGAATGAACATTGGTTTAATTAATTATTTAAGTCTAATTACCTCTGTTGAACAGTAAGGTAGCTTAGGGGATGTGATTGGGATGCTTTTCCTAATTCATTTTCTAAGTTTTTTTTTACTTTAAAAATCAAATTAATTAATAATTAATTACTTAATTAATTAATTAATCTCCAAAATAAAAATCAGAACTTAAGTGATTAAATATGGAATTTAGAGATTGAGATTAAAACCCCCCTTTTCATGATCTTTCTCCTTAAGATTAATTTCATTTCATTAATTGAACATGCTTAATCAAATGGATTAATATGCTTAATTAACTTAATCTAAATTCCACTTCACATCTAAATAACCCTAATTAACTCTTTGGTAGCTCTTTGGGTGTTCAATGACCTAAAATGAGAGATAATGAAATTATGGTTAGCTTACATGTGTGAGAAAATCATAAGAGTAATTAAGTGAGTGCCTTAAGCTTAATTAACTATTAATCATGAGCCAATTGCATTAGGCCCCTTTCATTTCTTAGGAGCATTGCAAATTTACTTTTTATGTGGTTGCATATCATATTGACTTATTATTGATTAGTTAATTAACTTAAGGTGATATAGATAAGGGATAATTAATTCATTTAATTCACACCTTAACCTAATTAAAACATAATATCAACTTAAATATTCTTCATTAAACCAAATCAATTCACACAAGGGAAATGGGTTAAGATTAGCAAACATCTCTCATATTTTCTAAATCAAATCAAATTAAAAGATAAAAATGTTTTAAAGAATTTTGGCTTATTTTAAATAGCTTTATTTAATTTGATTGATCTTAGAAATTAATTGGGATGAGTGAAATCATGTGTTTACATTCCTTTGTCTCTTTCCAATTATGCTAAATATTGTTTGCCATATGAAATCATACATTCATTTATTTTGAAAATTAATTAAATAAAATATGTTTTCTTTTATGTCAAATTGCATGTGTTCACTTAAATTAAGAATATGAATGGCTATTACCACTATTAAACCAAAAACTATTTTTAAAACCTATAAATTAATTATTATAAATGAAGTAATGCTAATTACAAATATTTATAAGCTTGCATGTGATAATAGCATAAGATATATAATATAAAGTTCTCTTTCCCTACCTTAATGTGGATTCACATAGGATTTATAAGTGTATAGTTCAGTTGAAAAGGACATAACACTTGTCTAAATCTATTCCTATGCATCTCCATGTTAAGACTTAGGAAGAATTTCATATTACACATGTAAATCATACAACCAAATCAAACATAATTTCTTGCATGATTCCCTATCCATTTGGTTTTTTTTGTACATTCATATGTATTTGAGAAAAGTGGTATATTAGTTTGGACATCCGGGTAAGGCTTTAAGTAGCCCTAGTCTTATACCTTACTGGTAAAAATAATGGCGACGACTTAAAATTCTTATACATATGCATGTGTGATGTCGCTAATGAATAAAGAATCATAAATCAAATAAATAAAACATAACTTTTGCATGGATTTTCTTATCTATTCATACATTTACATATATCTAAGAAAAGTGGTATATTAGTCTGGACATCTGGGGGCTGTGAGGCTTTAAGTAGTTTTAAGTAGGTCTTGTACCTTACGCCCCTGGTGTAGAAAATAATGGTGTCATACTCACTTAAAACTTTTATAAAATATAAATGTGTATTTAGCTAATAAATGAAAAATCCTCTTTTCTACATAATAAATACATGCATTCATAACTTAATAAAAAAATGAAATATTTAAATCTCCAAATACACCTTTGCATTCATCATCAAAGTGTGTTAAGATTTATATTGCATGTATAGATATGCTTAAGATTATTCATATGCATGATATACATGATGGAAAGAAAAGAATGGGTGTGTGTTATGTGATAGTAATCCATCTAATTAATCTTAAGATGCCATTAATATTGAATAGATATTTATAATGAACCTAAACTTAGGGTTAATTAAAATACATATCAAACCATTCACTAAAGGAAATTTATTAATTAACTTACCTTAAAAATGAGTTAAGGTAGGGATAAAAGTGAAATCTCTCTCTTTCTTCTCTTTATAAAACTTAGTTACTAAGTGTAGGCATATGAAATAAAAGAAAACACTAAGTGAAAATTCTTAAATCAACTAAACCACTTAAAGAAAAATCAACCCTTTATAAATTAAATCTCTCACACTTAGCAAATCATAACTCTAAAGCCTAGTTTGGACATACCACACAAGCTCTAACACATGCACATTAGGCTAAGTCACCATTTTTAGATTTATGTTAGGGTAATGCATGGTTTGATGAATGTTTAGTTTTGTGATGTATTATTTTAGACTAGATGTTAGGGTGTATGTACGTAGTCTAGATATTAGGCCGATATTAACCTAATCATGTTTTATGTAGGGAGTTGTGCTTAAGGGCTATATAATAAAAATATAAATATTTTTTGCTATATAGGTTGCTTAACCCCTAAGCATAGCCCAAGTTAGGACATGTGGACTTGGTTGCCCATGTGTGGGCTACTAAGTCCAAATTATTCTTATAACTGTTTGGGTTGCATGGTGTGTTTAGCTAATATTTATTTTACAATTATAGTTAGATTTACTTTCCTTCCTTTTAATATAATTTTTTGTATTAGGATTAGGATAAGTGTTATGTGGATTAAGGTGAATATTGGTTATAAGACCATGTCTTATATACCATGTGATGCCTTTGGAGCAAGCTACATCTCAATCAAGCCAAAAGAAATAAGAAAATAGAGCAAATCAAAAATGAAGGAATGAAAGGTTAAGAGTGAAGAATGGAGGATGAAGAATGAAGACCCCCATAACACTTATCATTTCATAATTATAATTATTCTTTCATTATATCGGGATATATAATGGTAGAGCTTGGCTACCCACATTTCTTTCGGGTTGTATGATGGTACCCGACTATATCGGCATTTTATTCTTTTGTGATAGCTTTATAAAATTGTTTGATGTTTGTTTAGCTTGTGCATTAGAAATTACATATTTTTTCATAATTTCTTTATGATTGGTGATTGTGGCCGGATTTCTTAGTAAAAAAATAAATTTTCTATCCCACTAACAACTCATAACTAAAATTTTAAAATAATTCATAACCTCACAAAATAGCCTAAGAATTAAATCAAGATAACAAAATGTTTAGCAATCCCTCAGCTAGATGATTGAATTTATATTATCATGCATGTCATATTCTTCCACTCTTGCTAAGAGAGGGCGCCATCTGTGCTAGAGAATAAAGGCTTGACCTGTAAGAGCCTTTGATGGAAAGACACCTCTTTCTCTTATGATTTGGCCCATAATCAATTTCTTATGCATTTAGGCATATAAAATCCTACAGCTTGTGTCAAAACAAAAAATTCTAAAAATCAAATAAAACTTGTAAAATTTTGCATTAGATTAAGTCATTATTCATGTCCTTCATTATCTAGTCTCTTAGGGAGTAAGTGTAAGGACTTAGTTTCTCTTTTAAATAAATAATGGCCTAACCATCTTGCAAAGCATATGACTTGTCTACATGGATTTAAAGCGTAGGAGAAGTTAGCTGGCTGCCACTCTAAACGGTAATAAGTCAAGCAGTCAGGTGATTTATTCTCTCTTGTGAAGGTAAACTACATATTCATTTTCATCTTAGATTTATGTCACGTTTTAGCCCTCCCCAAAGCTCCCTAGATTTAGGATTTGAGATTATTGTTTCCCTTTATAGGCTACAAGCATAAATCCTCACCTCTTAGGTATTTTCATAATATTGTATTGTGGAATTATCAATCTTAGATTTCTAATAAACTTTCAACTCAAACAAATAAATCTCTTCAAATTCAAATATATAAATCCCTTTGTAGGCTTCCTAGTATTATAAGCACTCCCTACTCATCTCCTTTGGTTTCGATAAGTACTCTTCCCTTTTGATCTCTCCCACTTGATTTCCAAAAATACAATCAATCCTTTGATAGTCCTATCTTTGAATTCTTTGGAGACAATAACCTACTTTAATCGATAGTAGTCTTAAGGGATTCACTTCCCTTAAGATGTAATTAACTATGGAGGCTTGCCACAGGGAACTTAAAGAAACCCAGTTTAAATAAACCCTACTTTACTTTTCATGTAAATTATGGGAAAAATCTCTGGTATATTCAATGACCCGTCATGCCTTAGGAGTCTTTATTAGGTGATTAGGTCCATTATAGGGTAGTGACTTCTATCTCTCAAGATAATACTATTCTTAATGTTGTACTCTACCACCCTAATAAGTACATCTACGGATATGTGTGGTGTCCCTTCACATATACACACAAACCACCCAAACACCAAAAATAAACACCACAGAATCAAATGAGTCAAATGGGTCAAGTTCACCAATTTGACCAAATTGACGAAATTGACTTGGGTTAGGTGTTGATTCATGTTCAATTGGTTCATTGAAAATAATTGTAGGCTTTTGTTTGAATTAATTTGATTTGATTTAGATTTAGGCCAATTTGACCCTTTAGGTCAATTTATAAAGTCAATTGATCAAATTGAGTTTTAATTATATGGTCAAGTTCAATAATCAATTTGGAATAAACTTGAGCCATTGATTGTAAATCAATTTGGGTTATGATGATGACCCAATTTGGTATTTTAGGTCAAATTGGGTCAAATTAAAGGAAAGCCAACTGTTAAGTTTGGCTCAATTGAGTCATGTCAAAGGATCATAAGTTGTGAATCATTGGTTTTAATTAATTTTTTTTAAGTTCCAATTTAGCTAGTTTGGGTTTATTTAGGCTAAGGGGGTTGGTTTGGTCAAATGACCAAGTTGATTTATTTTGACCCAATTTATGACAATTGATCATCCTTGGGTGATCCTCAATCATGGTAGGTGGTTTTGGTAAGTTGGTTCAATCCAATTTAGGTTGGATTGGAACTTTGTTCAAATAGGTCAAATTAGTCACTTTGGGTTAAATGGACCAATTGGGCTTAGTTGAGTTGATTTTGAGTTGAGTTGAGTTGAGTTTATATATGAGTTTAGGATTTATTTATAAATTTATTTGGAATTGGCTTGGGTTCAAATAAGTTTTGGTTTGTTTGAATATTTCAAGTAAAATGGGTTAAGTTAGATTTGACTTGGGTTAATTTTGGTTTGACTTGATGACTGTAGATTTCATTTATATTTGGGATGATAATTGAAGGAATAATTGATTCATGAGAAAATCAATTGATTTTGATTTGAATTGAGTTGATTTTTAGCTAAGTCCATGGAATTGATTCATATGGATTAAGCTTGGGTTTGGTTTGATTTGATATTTGGATTTGGTATGATTGTATATTTGATTGTAGGTTTAATTTATATTTGGGATGATGATTGAAGATATAATTGATTCATGAGAAAATCAATTGAGTTTGATTTAATTTGGGTAAAGATTTGGCTAAGTCCATGGAATAAATCAAGTGGCTTAGGTTTGGATTTTATGTGATCAATTGAATGTAGATTTGTAAGTTTGATTTATATTTGGGATGATGATTGAAGATATAAATGATTCATGAAAATTAATTGAATTTGGCTTGATTTGGGTTGAGATTTGGCTAAGTCCATGGAATAAATCATGTGGCTTAGGTTTAGGTTTGAGTTTGTTGATTTGTGGATTTGGATTTGTATTTGATAAGAGTTAGATTTAGTTGAGGCTTAAGATGGTGAACATAGGTTGGACTTGAGTCATGGGGTAGCAAGGCCATCCTAATCTATATGGCATGACCTAATTATGGTTAACCCTTCTAAGTCTCTAAGCTTAGGTTAAGTGTTCATCTGATTGCTATAAATATCTTATGACTAAGGAAGTTTTAATATCTAGAAGACACCTATATCTAAGAAGAGATTGAATCCTCACTCCAAAAGTGAGGTCAATAAAAGGACCCCTAATAGGTGTGGTGTAATTGACAAGGCACACCACATATATTGGTGTTGATCGAGATGATCAACAATGTCCGAGAGACTACAAATGCTAATGAAAATAATATATACCTAAACCTGAGAGGTAGATATAATCACTATCTTGGTGCAATGCAACTCAACTCATACCCAAAGCGTAAGAGAGCCATGAGTATTTGATGGGAACTTCATGTCAAGGACATGAAGCGAGGTCACTATAGGATCATACATGCATTAGACATGACATTCGAGGGGTTTAAGCTAAGGGAATAGAAGAAGGAAAATTCACTAGAGATTAAGATTTGATTTGTTTGATTTGATTACATGATTTGTGGAAAGAAGATTCATTGGGGATAAGAATCTATAATCTACCAGAGATTAAGTTTGAACTAATTTAATTTATTTTATTTTAATTGATGTGGAGGCATATCTGCTAGAGATATGAGCTTAAATCCACTGGGGATTGGGTATATGAACCTTCCACCAGGAAGTCAAGCTATCCACTGGGGATATAAGCTTGAATCCACTGAGGGATCAAGAGTGGGTTTAATTTTAATTTGTTATGGATCCACTAGGGAGGTTGGTTTTTAAATTTAATTTGTTTGCTTAATTTATTTATATATATGATTTGGGGATCCACTGAGGAGATGGGTGTGATTTAACTCCAGGGAGAATCAGGTTGGGATTAATTTAATTTGAATTGAGGGCATATCCGGAGATATGAGCATGGTGTAATTTGATTGATTTAATTTATGGATTATGTTAGTGTGCTATGGATCTGCTAAGAAGGAGCCACGGGGGCCTTGGCATATTTCAGATTTACAAATCTAGAGGGGCAATCTACCGGCTGTGGGGTAGGGCTAGCCAACCTTAGGGTTGCCATTTGGTGTGCAATAGTTGTGCTAGGAAGAAAGTGTAGCATACTTACATCTTCCAAAGAGGGGAATAACTGCTGGGGTGATCAGTTGGTAGAACAATAAATCAAACCCAACCTAAAGCAACTACTGAGTGAATGTTGCTGGGGACTTATGTCAACTTAAAAGTAGTCAGAATTAATTTCATTTTAATTTCATATGATTTTATATGATTTGTTTGAATTGATTTTATTTTATTTAATTAATGGACCTTATCGGTGTGCGATGGATCTACTAAGAATGGGCTATATCAGCATTGACATATTTCAAGTTTACAAATCCAAAAGGGTAGTCTATCGTTTGTGGGGTAGAGCTAGCCAACAACTTAAAGGTTGTCTTTCAATGTGCAACAACTGTGCTTGGAAGAAAGCATAATAGACTTACATCTTCCAAAGTGGGAATAACTGTTGTGGTGATTAGTTGGTAGCATAATAAATTGAACCCTACCTAAGCTGACTACTGAGTGAATGTCACTGGGGACTTATGTCAACTCAAGAGTAGTCAGAGTTGATTTCATTTTAATTTCATTACATTTGATATGGTTTGTTTGAGATGATTTACTTTGATTTAACTCATGGACTCTGTCAGTGTGTAATGGATTTACTAAGAAGGGGATACATCAGCATTGACTATGTCTGGTTTACAACTCTAAAGGGGTAGTATGCCAGCCGTAGGGTAGAGCTAGCCAACCTAAGGGTTGCCTTTTGGTGTAATGCAGGAAGAAAGAAGCAAACTTCCATCTTCCAAAGTGAGGAACAACTGTTGGGGGTGATCCGTTGGTAGCACAATAAATCAAACTTGACCTAAGGAGGCTACTGAGTGAATTCCTATGGGGACTTATGTCAACTGAGAGTAGTCAGGTGATTCCTATAGGGAGTTTTGCTGACACAGCCCTAAAGATAGGATGTCTGCTTGGGAAAAGGTACCATCAGAGGTGTCCTCATAATCTACAAGAGAATATATATATTGCTTATGTGTTTATGTGGACCTTGTTAGTGTACAAGGGACCACAATGAGAAGGGGCTATACTGACATATTTCGATTTATCTTGGACCAAGGAGAATCGCATCCAGTAAGATGATTCTCTAATCATGGGTGGTTATTGGTTGGGGAATTGTCCAATCAGTAACTGTGTAGTGTCTAAATAGGGTCACAAAGGACGTGATCCAAGTAGAGTGCCCATAGGGGAGGTGTCGCTAAGGGTGTTATCTTAATCCCTGAAAAGAAAGCCTATAGGTAGACGATGGCCAACTCAAGGAGAAAGTGTAGTAGACTTATATCTGCCATGAGTGGTGTATCCACCTAGTATAACAAATACCAACCAACCTAAGATGCCCGTCAGTCTATGATGATCAATCTAAGAAGAAGGCATAGCAGACTTATATATTCATAGATGAAAATGATCATTGGGACAATCTATCATAGACATATGTTATCCACTCGACTACTAAACGGGAGGTGGAAGGATTGGACCTGAACTTAAAGTAGGGAGGAAAGGAGCCACTATGGGACTTACCTTAAACCTTAAAAATACTCAACCCAGTCTATGCACAAAGGCTAATCCAAGAAGAAAGAGTAGTAGACTTACATATACTTTAACGAAGCCATCAAGAGGTACTTTACCACGCCTCGAAGGTCTACCATAACAAGGTGCTCATCGATATGTAAAGGATCTTAGGAGAAAAGCATAGTAAACTTCCATCCTCCAAAGTAAGAAGACCACTTTTACACTAAGAAGGTAACACGTCACCGATCTAGAGCCGAGTGAGTGTCGTTGGGGGCATTATCCCAACTCGAAGTAGGCCGAGACAAAAGATATATGTTTATTTTATGTGTTTATGTGTAGTTTATGTTTGTGTTGTGTTGATGAAGGATAGGACGCCACTTGGGTTCCTTACACCTACCCTAAACACATCGTGACAGATTCGTAAACAGAAATGCTTTCGACATCAAGAGATTGAATTTGAAATGAAATTTTCATTGATAGTTATTTTTAGACATGAATTCATGGATAATATTTATTTAGGTAGAGCTCATTGATTGGAAGCATCGGGTGCTCTCCCTTATGATTGATAAGTTGATATGATCCTCCTTGGAAGGCTTTCTCTATAGCAAAAGGACCTTTCAAGTGGGTTCAAACTTGTCTCCCATCTTGCGATGGGAAACAATCGATCTCCTTAGAACTAAAACAATCTCTCCTACTTGAAAAGCTCTAGGATGGACCTACTTGTTATGAGCTTGAATTATTTTAGCTTTGTACAACTCGAGGTTTTGTCATGCATGTAGGCATCTATTCTCCAAACCATTGAGCTCTTCTAACCACAACTTGGTGTTCTACTCCATTGTGATCTTGCTACCCACAACTATCCTTAGTGATGGGAGTTGGACTTTTAATATTAGAACTGCTTCGGACCCATACACAAAGGAGAAAGGGGTAGACTAGGTTGGAGTTTTGTAGGTAGTGTGGTAGGCCAACAAGGCTTCAACTAACTGGTCATGCCACTATCACTTATTATGGTCGAGTGTCTTCTTGAGTATTTGGATGAGAGTTTTGTTGAAGTCTTTTGCTATGTCATTTTCTCTAGGATAATAGATGGTAGAGTATCTCTAATCTATGATGTGTCTCTGGGCAAAGTTATTGATTTTGGTGCTCTGAATGTCGTATCATTATCAATGAGGCACCCAAATCTATATATATGATTTCAAGAACTAGAGCATATAATGGTGATCTCTAATTGGGATCACCTTCACCCATTTGGAAAAGAAAGGGATGAACCGATGACCCTTGGAAAAGGAGGATCAATCAACCCACTATGCCGCAACACTCGAACGCCATGTGGAGTAGAATATTGGGTGAAGTGCATCATTTACTTGACATTGATGGCATCGCCAGCTATATCCATGAAATCTATGATCATAGTATCCTATTTGATCTTGGTTTTCATCTCTGGATCTGATTGATGAGCTCTACATAATCCTAAGTGTACCTCAGTCACGATCTTATGGGGTTTATGTTTGTCTAAATAATGTAACCACATATGGTCGAAGGACCGTCGGTATAAGACACCATCCACGAGGGCATAGGAAAATGCCCTTTGCTTCATTTGATGAGCTTGTGACTTCTCTTGAGGTAGTTTACCTCTGTTTAGATAATCCATGAATCATTGCTTCCAATCTATCTCATTATCCTTTCTGGCAATGGAAACCTCCCCTTCAAGAGAGTATTTTTTGATGAGTTCAATATCAAAAAGAGGTATGACTTGTCTATTTTGGACCTCTATTGATATGGACTCATCTTCCGGACATGCCAATGCCTTAGCAAGCTTGGCTAAAGCATCTATTATGGTGTTTTCTCCTTGAGGAGTCTTATAGATTGTTACCTCTAAGATTTGGGCAAACAATTCCATTGTATGCTTATGGTAGTCATCAAGATTAGGCTTTAGAACTTTGTAGGATCCAACGATTTGGTTGACCACTAATTGGAATCCCTGAAGATGTTGATGTTATGGATGCTTAGCGAGATGGTTAACTCTAGACCGGCAATCAGAGCCTCATATTCGGCTTCATTGTTGGTGCACGAATTGGATAGATTGTATGAAAATCTCATCATATCATGGTTAGAAGTTAGGAGAATTATTCCTACACCTACTTTTCTTGGAAGAGTAGATCGTGGTTCTTCTCCTCATTGAGAGGAAGCCGCATCATCAAAGTACATCTCCCAGTGGCGAATGCTAGCATCCCCTAAGTTCATGATTTGTTCATCGAGGAGATCATCCCTAAGCGGGGAATCAACAAGAAGTGGGCGCGCTACTAAGAAATCTGTAAGTGTCTATCCTTTCACCGTATGAAGGGGTACAAAAGTTATGCCAAACTATGATAGAATCATGGATCAACGTGTCAATCTTCCGAATAGTGTTGGCGTGTCAAGAGATATTATAGTGGATTGATTATAGATATCAAGTTCACCTTATGAGAAAGTATGTAGTGTTGTTGCTTTTAGGATGCAAAGATTAATACTAGGCAATGCTTCTTAATGGGTGGATAATTTGCCTCAACAAGGATTAGATGACTATTGAGGTAGTAGAGCGCATTTTTCTTCCCTTCGTTGTTGGCCTAGGCCAAAAAAGTGCCAAGGGAGTCTTCTAATGCAACAGTGTATAGTATGAGTGGGTTGCCCAAGATAGAGGCTGCTAGAATTAGCGGCATGATTAGGTTGTGCTTGATGTCTTCGAAGGCATGCTGATACTTGTCATCCTACTTAAACTTGGCATCCTTTTTGACAAGTGCTAAGAATAGCTAACATCTTCCTGATATGTTGGATATAAAGCGTCTTAGATATCCCAATCGCCCTTGGAATGATCTGAGTTGAGTTAAACTTTTAGGGGGTGGCATTTCTAATATTGTTTTGATCTTCTTTGGGTCGATTTTGATTCCTATGTCAGACAACAAATCCAAGGAATTTTTCTAAAGCTACTCCGAATGCACACTTTAGGGGGTTCATTTTAAGGTTAAATTATCTTAACCATTGAAAACTACACTCAAGTCAAAGAGATGGTCTTTCTTTTCTTTACTTTTTATCACGAGATCATTGACATAACATTCGACTTGATGAAGAATGAGTTTATCAAAGATTCAATTCATGGCCTGCTGGTACGTAGCACTGTCATTTTTAAGGCTTAAAGGCATGACCTTATAGCAAGAGATTCTGAGTTCTAAAAGCACTATGCCTTTCATCTTTGGGGCCATATTTATTTGTTTATATAGATGAGCCATCCATAAAGGAGAAGACTGAATGAGATGAGGCAATGTTCACCATCAGCTCTAGTATCGGTAGTGAAAATTCATCTTTTGTACATGCCTTATTTAATCCTTAAAATTGATACATATATGAATTTGGTCATTCTTCTTCTTAACTAGGACAACACTGGCCACCAGGTGGGGTATTTTTTCTCTCAGATGAAACCAACATCGATCAGTTTCTTGACTTTAGAAATGATCCGTTGTTCAATGTCTAATCGCATGCTTCTAAGAACTTCCTTGATAGAATTAGCACTATGCTCTATCTAGTTTATGAACCACTACGTCAGGAGCCAATCAAGGCATCTCTTCATAACTCCATGTAAATAAGTCCTTAAACTCAATGAGTAGCCTAACTAAGTCATTAATTTTATTCAACAAAAAATTGATGTATGTCGGATATGGATTATCTTCAGTCCCTAGGTTGATTTCTTTGAGCTCATTGATGGTTGACTTGATCACTTCTTCAAACTTTGGCAATGCATCTTTGAATTCAAAATCATCTACATCATCTGAAGTTTCTAAGCACACCTCCTCATATGAGTTTATGTGGTTTGATAAGAACCTATAAGATTCTAAATAATTGGTGATGACTAAGTAGTAATCATCATCATCAACTGGACTCACTGCACCGAATCCTAGTCCTGGTCTTGATTGAGAGCTTTTGCATCTATTGTTCCATATTATTTCTAAGTAATCTGACTTGTACTTAGGCCAAGTATTTGGGATTAACCTTTTCTTTGCTAAATTCAAAACACAATGCGAGTACCAATCAAAAAATAATTCTATTAAATTATTATATGAATCATCCTTAAGTTCTACATCAACTTGTTAACTTAAGAATAATGCTCCTAGAAAGAACCTTTGAGTCTTCACATCTGTGGATGACTTAGGGGCTTCCTTAACTACAAAACCCTCAACTTTTTATGAGGAAAGTGAGGTTAGAGCTAAGGTTCTCAACTAATGCCCAATTGTTTCATATAAAGACCTAGATACATTTATGCTTTACTTTAGAGCCCGATTTTTATCGATGTCCAGCTCAAGTGTCACCTCTAAAGGAATCACGAGAAGAGTCTGTGCTAACCATATAAGACTCATCCTTTGAACTAGATTCTTAGTCTATATGGATAACATGTGTACTCCTGGTAGCTAGGAAATATCTCTTATTAGGTTTCTAATAGGGAGGTCTTCCACCCCTAGGACTACCTACCGACTCTTCCTCGCCCCGGAGGTGGGTCATCCTCCCACTTTTGAATGGAGTAACGAACTGTGGGTAGAATCTAATCTTAGGCTTTACATCCTCCCCTGAGTTTGTTTATCGCTCCCTTTTATTTTCTTTTTATTTTTCTTTTTATTTTATTTTTCTTTTCTTTCTCTTTTTCTTTTTCTTTTCTTTCTTTTTGTCCCACATGAAAATTTTGACTAAGTTCACGATAATAGACTTTTTGATTTTGGGGGAGGTAGTAGGCTATATCCTCATATATCCCGATCTCATGAACTATGAATGGTTTGAGATCTCTTTTGACACAGTAGATAATCCCACCTCTCATTTACTTCGTGTATTGATGTAGAGAGGATGGAACCATGTTGTTCTCATGTATCCATGATCACCCAAGCGAAGCATTGAAAGATGTATCCGAGTCTATAATGTGAAACTTGCCTTCAGTCTTCTAATCATCAATCTCTAGTGGCAACACTATGGAGCTTAATGCCCTCTCGCCTTGTTCATTGAATCCTCTCAACATCATCCTCTCCTTATAGAGTTTAGAGATGTTGATTCTTAAGTAGTCAAGGTTCTTAGACTCATAATATTGATTGATGCACCCGGGCCAACTAGAACTCTAGATAGTTTGTATCTGCCAACATCCACTGTAATATAAAGATGATGGTTGTGCTCGATCGTCCTAGAAGTAACTTTTCATCACTAAATATAACACCTAAGGTGTCCTTCGAGTAGTGTGCCTTCTCTCCAATAGCGATCAACTGAGTTAAGCATATCTCAAGATCAAGTAAAGCCTTGATTAGAGATTCCCTCATATCTTTGGATAAGATAAGGATGTTGTATATTCTTAACTTAGCTGGCAACTTTCTAAGATGAGCTAAGACATTGTAATCAACTTTAGGCTGGTCCTCCATAAGCATATCCATAGGTGGAGCATCTTGTGGAGGGGCTATCTGCTCACTAGAACCAATGACTTGTTTACCTTTATCTTGAGGTGCTACCCTAGGAGGTAGAACTTTGCCACATCGTAGGTTGACTTCAGTAACTCCTTAGAATGATGAGTTTATGAAAAGTTTTACCTACTCATCGAGCATACCTACAGCTTCTCCTATGGGATCCTTAGAGTTAGTTAACTCCAAATCAATCTCGAGAGGTGAACCTGATTTATTCTAAGAAGAAAATTCTGACTATGAATCAGAAAGGAATGGATTGGAACTTAGAGATATTATTATTTAGACTTGAGAGCTTTCTAAAAATAATAAAATCACGAACGAGGTAAAAAGATATAAGTAGAATCGCTTTCATTGATTTTTTTTGGGTGGAGATCCTGGCAAATGTATGAAGCAGTGTCAGCCGGGAGTCACCCTCCCCGAAGTTATCCTTGCTAGCAAACCTTCATTGGTTTTGGAGGTTTGAGCATCTTTAGGCACTTGCAAAGAAAGTTTTTTAATCTTAAAAATGATCTTTTTTGAGGTACGAGATAAGGAGATATCCCAATCTTCTTTGGTCTTAAAAGGATCGCAAGTATCCCCAAGGATTACTCTAATAGAATTGGATGGTTGTTCTAATAGGTATTTCTTAGGGATAACTATGGATCCCGACTTGTAGCAATGCTCAAATCAGTCCTTAAAAGTGATACAATCCTCTAAGACATGGCAAAACATGTGGTGGTAAGGGAAATAGCTAGGATCATCGCTCACTTCATCCTCTTTATTCTGAAATTGAAAGTCAGATTTCTTCAAGAGATTCTTGATGATTTTCCAAACTATCTCCCTCTTGAATGAATGTGGCTTATTTAATCTATCGGTAAGAGTAGGTGGAAAATAGCTATCTGGTGGATATGATGAACATTGCCGGGGCCTGGTGGCGTATGGTGGTCGGTATGACGATCGAGGTGGTGGTAGAGGAGGTGATAAGGAGGTCCGAGCTCTCTCATACCGAACCTGATGGTCGCTCTCTCCACCAACATAACTATCCCTAGCTTCTTCTCAAACACCTTCTGTGGCTTGGGCTTAGATGATCGGTCTGAGAAGGGAAACTATTTGGCTTCCTCTTGTAGGATAGTCACCTCTTTGATTAATTTCTTGAAGGTTTTGATAGTAAAGCCCTTAAACATGAAGGTGAGCGGACCATGGATATTCTTGAGCAGAATCTCAATGGCATGCTGTTCAGACAACTATGGTTCATTTTTTATACTCAGGTTGCGCTGCTTGAGAATGTAATCAACAAAGGACTCATTGAGTTTCTGCTTTTCTATAATGAGGTCTTACAATCACTCTCTGTTTACCTCTAGAAAATCACTTGATGAAGAGATGCTCTAACTCAGCAAAAATATTCATTGAATCGTTGGACAATTTGGCATACCAATCAAATGCAACCCCTGCTAAGCTGTTGACGTAAAGTCTGAATAAGAGTGCATCACTGCCATTGGTATTGTAGCAATCAACTCTAAAATGTGCAATATGCTACTATGGGCTCCCACTGTCATCAAAGATCTTGAAGGATGGTGGCACAAAACCCTTGGGGTATTGAACTACATTGAATTCCTTTGGGTATGGTCTACCCTTTGGAATGGATGAGCTCCCCCTGGCTGCCAACGCCTCCTTCACTTGTTGTTCCACCATATGCTTGATATCCTTCTCATGCATGGAGGTACTATCTATGACATTTCTATGCAAACTACTAGCATTATCATCTGTGGGAGTGCCGCTTGTATGATCTAAGGTATGAACTAACTCTGGCCGATCAGCTATCATAGGAGAAGGCTGTGAGACTGGGTTCTGCAATGCTAAGACCACTGCCATCAACTCCTCTGCCCTCTTTTCCATTCTATCTATCAGGTCATCCTTCTGCTTGAGCTGGTAGAGGAGGTGATGAGTTGAGCGAGAAGTGTCACCTTCCTCAACCACAACACCTTCCTGACTATGCTAGTCCCTCTGTAAGAATCCTCGGGCATCGACCATGTGGACTTCGGCTGTGTCATTCAACATGTCATCCTTATCATGGTCAAAGCTAACTCTACCCTCTTCCTAATATGAATGATCACTGCCAACAATTTGCCTGACTATAACGCGGTAGTCCTCTATGATGCCATCTAAGGAACATCATCTACCCTACCTGGCTCTATTAGAACGTATACTCGCTATCGACTGACCATGGGACTATGTTCTACATATGTATATAATGGCTCATGGGATGCACTCGAGTTCCACTATCATGGGGGCTTTGTTAGTGTCCCCTGTCTTCTCTTCCTCCAACGGCTGTGAAGGTGGAGCGACCACGATGCTTTTGGGTCTCCACTCCCTCCTAACATTGGTTGAGGTAGAAGGTCGAGTAGGGGAGCTCGATCTCACCTCAATGAGTGGAATGGATGGAGTGAGATCCTTAGACCGTAGCTAGATCACCAAAGGAGAAGGTCTCTCTTATGCAATGTGGATTGAGGCCGGAAGCTAGATTGGTGATGGCTAGGTGAGTGCGATGATGGTAACACCGGCCTCACCGAGATCTCCTCTTACAATGGATGGTGCCAGTGAGAACTATGATGTCTGAATGATCGACCTTGATAGGGAGCTGATCATAAAAGTCTATCAAAGCGGAGTCTTCCAACTATGTAACGTACCTCCTCCTCTCTCGCTTGCCCTCTTGGGCAGTGACTCTAACCTCCACAGCTCTCTCTCTCTCTCTCTCTCTCTCTATGAATTTGACCCCTAACACTCCTTGGGATCACACTCCTCAAATCATGTAAGAAGTCAGACTTCGAGCATGTGTGGGCTATACTGACTCTGCATAGAATGGACCATAAGCTAACATAGGGATTCCTCTTTTCCCTCGGTGTCTAAATCTCTACAAGTGGTGGTGGTGATGTAGTAATCATATAGTAGTCCTCCTCTCCTTCTGAAGCTGAGAGGGGGTGGAACCTACTGCCACTTGGGAGTGGAGAGGTCTCATGAGGGGAACCCTCCTCAGCCACATGAGAGGCATCCGATCTCACCACACTCAGTGCTTAACCATGTGGTTCTTGTTATTGCAGTGCATCTGTGAAGTGAGCAAGATCAGCACCAATCTCAAAAGGTGGAAGGACTATCTCATGCCAAGATAGCCTTCCCCTTCAAGTAGGAGAACAATGGTGCTAGCCCTGCTATAATGGGGCAACCAACTGCTGGCACCGAAATCGGCATCACACCGACTGGTGTGGAACCACAACGGCTTTCCTCTTCAGTGAGGGATACTCAAAATCAAACTAGATATCTAAGCAGAGAAGTGGCTTGCCACCTCCTCCTCGATAGTGGTGATGACCCTCCGTGACTGACCTCAAAGCCACGTCCAAATTGAATCATGTGCGTAGTGTTGGTGGTGAGTATGGTCTAATCCAAGGCCAAATCCACATTAGACGTGAATGAGAAGATCATCTTGCTGACAGACATGGCTGAAGACTAATCATAGAAAGGGGACAAGAAAATTGGGGTATCTGCATTTGTTGAAACAGAACTGAGTTAGACCTTTGCCTTGAACTATTGATTGACTTTTTATTTGATTTTTGGAATTTGAATCCACACTTAACAAATTTAGGTATGTTAAGTGGGGTTCATTATATTGGAGAGATTGAGGAATTTGAGGAGAGACTATACCATATGATTTTGATTTTGATTTTGAACCCTCATTCAACACATTTAGGTATGTTGAGTGGCGTTCAAAAGTTTTGGAGAGACCTTTGGAGATGTATCATATTTTTTTTGTTTTGAATTTTGATTTTGGAAACCCTTACTTAGCAAATTTAGGCATGCTACAGGACTCAATATTTGAAATTTTTGAAAGCATTATGTCTTAATGATTTGATTGTTGTTTGTTAGTCTGTGTTGATTTGATATGATTTGGAAAACTCTCATTTAATAAATTTAAGTATGTTAAATGGAGTTCAAAATGTGTTTGATATTTATTGATTTGATTTTTTAAAAAGTGGAACTCTTATTTGATAAATTTATGTATGTCAAATAGAGTTCAAATATATATGATATTTGTTATTTTAATTTGATACTATTTTGGAAATGAGACTCACACTTAACAAATTTAGGTATGTTAAATGGAGCTCACTTATATGTTTATTTGTTTGTTTGTTGATATATTATTTTGTTTTGATTTTGAAGATTGTATTCTCATTTAACAAATATGGGTACATTAAATAGAATTCAAAAATATGTGTCGGATATTTTGGTTATAATTTGATTTTTTTGAAAATGGAAATCTTATTTAATAAATATAGATATGTTAAAAGAAGTCCAATTATATTTTATTTATCTTGATTTTGAAAGGGGGAACCATCACTTAAAAAATTTGGATATATTAAGTGAAGTCCCATCCATATGTTGATTGTTTTAATTTTAGTTTGAAAAAGAGATCTCATTTAACAAAATATGAATATGTTAAATGGAGTTCAATTATATTTTGATTTTAGTTTTAAAAATAAAACTCTCATTTGATAAATATGGGTATGTTAAATAGAGTTGATTTGGTTTTGAAAATATTTTGGATATGTTTGATTTTAATTTTGAAAAGGGGCCCTCATTTAACAAAAATTTAAGTATGTTAAATGGGGTTAGTTTAATTTTTTAAAAAATGGTTTGGATATGTTTATGAAAAATGGATTTGTTATTTGATTTGATTTTGAAAAGAGGAACACTCACTTAGCGATTTTAGATATGCTAAGTGAGATTCAATTAATTTTGAAAGATTTTGATCTTGCTTTATTTAATTTTGATTTTAAAAGAAGATATTTATTTAGCCAATTTTATTTAAGTGAAGTTCATGTGATTTTGTTTAAGAAAAGGTTTCAAAGATTTTGCAAAAGACTTTTATTTGTTTTACTTTAAATTCTTTTAGAGTTTTATCAAATATGGAATGAACCTTACTTTACCAAGCTAGTGGTAAGAGGTTCCAACCTCTATTTGACTTATATTTGGTCACCTCCTTTATTTAATTAATTTATCATTACTTATTGAGGGACCCAATAGGATCTTAAGACCTACACGGGAGTGAGGTCCAAAACATAAAGGATGCTGACTACCTATTCTTAAGAATGAAATGAGCAAAAGGCTAATGAAAAGAAAGATAGTCTTGGGCTTATATAGAATATAAGTCCATTATCCATGTTTGGAGATGATAATTATATACTAAAGATGGAGAGAGAGGAAGTTTTCTATTCACCAAAATGTGATATATATATATATATATATATATATATATATATATATATATATATATATATATATATATATATATCATATTTGGATTTGGATGTGGGAGGGGACACCACGCAGATCATAGGAGGTACTTATTGAAGTGATCGGGTATGGCATCGAGGCATGATGTAGTATCTCAAAAGATAGAGGCATCACCCTTCAATGGACCTAATCACCTAATAAATACTCCTAAGGCATGATGGGTCTTCAAATATACCAGAGATTTTTCTCCTACTTTACATGGATGAATAAAACAGGGTTTATATTAAACAGGGTTTTAAAGTACTCTATAGAGGAAAGCCTCCATAGTTAATTACATCTTAGGGAATGAAATTCTCTAACAATACTCTCGATTAAAGTAAACAATTATCATCTCCAAAGATTTCAAGGTTAGACTATCAAATGATTAGTTATGTTGGGAAAATCAATTTGGGAAGTTCAAGGAGAATACTTATTTTTGGAATCTAAAGAGAGGAAGTAAGAAATACTCACGATACTAGGAAGCCTAGTGAGCATTCCAATCTGTCATGTAATTGGGCTTTATCTATTTGAAAGTGAAGAGATTTATTTATTTTGAGTTGAATTTTATTAGATTGCTAGGACTTATGATCCACCAACACAAGATTATGGAAATGCCTAAGAGATTAGAATTTATGATTATAGCCCGAAGGAAACAACTACCTCGAATCCTAAATATAGTGAGATTTAGTACGAGCTAAAGCACGACCTAAATCTAAGTGATAGGTGGACATAAAGGTTCACCTCCACAAGAGAGCATAAACTGTCTGACTTATGGACTTATAACCGCTTGGAGTGACTATGAGCTAACTCCTCCTATGATTTTTAAAACTATGTAGTCGGTCTTATGAATTATAGATCGCTAGAATAATTATTTAATTAGAAAGAGACTAAAGTCATAAACCCTCTCCCTGAGAGACTAGAGCATGAGTGATATGTGCATATAACTTAATCTATCAATGCAAAATCTTTTCAAATTTTTTTTGACATATCATTTAGACAAAAGCTTTAGGATTTTATGCTAAATGCACAATAAAGTGGATTATTAGCCAAATCAAAAGAGAAAGAGGATGAAGCTCCATGGGTCAAGCGATCCCTATGCCTGTAAGGACGGAGGCCCTCATTTTGCAAGAGTGATTCAAGATGCTTGCATGATGTGAAACATACAACCATATAGTTAAGGGGATGTTAAATATTTTAATTATCTTGTTTAATGCATAGGCTTTATGGTGAAGTTATGAGTTATTTTAAAATTTAGTTATAAGTGATTAGTTGGATAGAAAATTTATTTTTATCCTAAGAGTCTAATGCATCCATGCCACACATTAAAGCATCTATCATAAGAAACTATGAAAAGCATGTAATTTATATTTCACAATCTAAATAAATCATTAATCAATTTTATAATTATCATAAATAATAAAGGACCAGTGCGGTCGGGTGCCGCCATACAACCTGAAAAAGGAAAAATGGGTAGTCAAGCTCTACCCTTATACAACCCAGAATATGAAAGAATAATTATAATTTTATTAAATGCTATGGAGATCTTCATTCTTTATATCTCCATTTCTCCATTTCTTCTTTTTTCCTTCTTTGATTCAAATGTGCTTACTTCAAAAGCATCACAAGGCACCCTAGGATAATGCCTTATGGCCACTACTCATCCCAATCCCCCATAATAATAATCATAATTCTTATTGTAAAAATTACATTCATATAGGAAAGAGTAAATCTAACTACACCTACAAAATAGAGATTAGCTAAACATGCATACAATCTCAAGCAATTATATGTATAATTTAGACTTAGCACCCTGCAGATGGGCAACTAAGCCCATCTCTCCTAACTTGGATTATGCTTAGGGGTTTAAGCAACCTACAAAGAGAGCATTTATATTTATTTTTGAGCATCCCCTTAAGCACAATCCCCTGCATAAAATATGATTAGGCTAAGAGTGACCTAACATCTAGTCTACGAAGCATACACCCTAACATCTAATCTAATACATCATAAAATAAAATATACAACACATCATACACCATCCTAATATAGAGCTAGAAGTGGTGACTTAATTCTAATGTATGTGTTAAGTTCTTGTGTGGTATGTCTTATTAAGCATTAGAGTTATATTTTTCTAAGTGTAGAAAATATTCAAGTTAACATGATGGTGGGTTTCATTTGAAGTTATTTAATTGATTTGTGAATTTTAATTTGTATTTTTTTTCATATGATTTACACTTAACAACTAAGTGTTATAAAGAGAAAGAAGAGGATTGTCCTCTTTCATCCCTACCTTAAGCCATGTATAAAGTATATTAATTTGATTTAGTTCTCTTTAGTGAACGGCTTATTAAATGACTTTTAATTAATTCTAAGTTTAGATTAACTTTAAATGACCTTATTCAATATGAAAGACTTCTTAAGATTAATCTTATTGAATTACTATCACATGATATGTATTAAATCATTCCTTTCCATCACATGTATCATGCATATAATTTAATATTTAGCATATCTATACACACATTATGTTTTTATTGAATTATATGCATATATAAATCAAAGGTTTATCCAAATTCTAATACCAAAATACATAAGGACGTGTCATTGTTAACCAGAGAAGTGAGATAATCAAATGACCTCTTTAGGGCTAGCTAAAGTTTGTATTCCCGGGATGTTCAAACTATATACTTATCAATATTCCAAACCTATGTAAATCTATACATGATGAAGAAAAGAGAGCACTATTTCACATGAATCATATGCTAATGACTTTGGTGGATATGAATGCATGTATTTTGTAACAATAGGGAATCGTCATCTTTTAATTAAGCACAGATACACATATATATAATATGCAAGCAAGTATGTGTCATTGTTAACCAGGGAAGTGAGGTAATCAAATGACTTCCTTAGGGCTAGCTAAAGCCTCATATTCTTGGGATGTCTAGACTAAACACTTGCTATATTAAATACATATGAATGTATACACAACTACAAAAATAAAAAATCATGCAAAGATTGTATTTTCTTTAATTAAATTATTTAGCTTTATGAATTAAAGCTCTATTTAAATTCTAATATCAAAATACATAGGAATGAAACCAAATGAGTACGTGTCATTATTAAACCAGGGAAGTGAGGTAATCAAATGACCTCCTTGGGGCTAACTAAAGCCTCATATTCCCGGGATGTCCATACTATATACCCATTGTTGTTCAAACTCAAGTAAATCTATATATGAATTGCAGAAAAAAGAGCTTCATTTAATATGCTTAGGCTATAAACACATGCAAGTCTTATGTATATTTATAACTATCAACACTCTAAGTATTATAATTGATTTATAAACTTTGAAAAATAAATTTGAATTTATTAGTGATAATAGCCACCCATATATTTAATTAAGCCAACACATGCAAGCTTACATAAAGGAAACTCATTTGATTTATTAAATTTGAAAGCATGAATGCATGAAACCAAATGACATACAACATTTAATGTTTTGGAAAGGAAGAATTAAATATCAACACATGATTCATTCAATTAAAATACTTCCTAAGGATGATCACACTAAGTAAACTCATTTAAAGAAAACCAAAGTTCCTTTATCAATTTAGTTTTGAATCTTTGATTTGATTTAAAGAGGAGGAGGAGTACTCATTTATTATCTAATCCCATTCCCACATTGGTAATATAATTTGGTTTAAGAAAAGGTAATTAGGTGAATTTTATGAATTACTTAGGTTGGACCTTCAATTAAATGAATTAATTACCCTTACCTATGTTACCTTAATGTAATTAACCAATCATTTATGAGCCAATATGATATGCATATGAATGGAAAGTAAATTTGCAATGATCCTAGGAAATAAAGAGCCTAATATAATTGGCTCACGATTGATAGTTAATTAGATTAAGAAACTTAGTTAAGTGCTCTTATGATTTCCCCACACATGTGGATTAACCATAATTTTCTTAAACCCCTTTATGTTATTAAACACATAAAGATCTACCCATGATTTAATTAATTAAGGTCTAATGTTATTTTGATTTAATTAATTAAATCATCCAAATAATTAATTAAACTTTTAATTAATTTTTCCTTTAAATGAAATGTACTTAAGGAAAAGATTAGGAAAGAGATCCTAACCCCATTCCCCTTGCTCATTCATTGTTCAATAGTGATTAGCAAGTTCAATTAATTAATTCTCTCATTTTAATTAATTTTTCCTTTAAATGAAATGGACTTAGGAAAATGATTACGAAAGAGGTTCTAACCCCATTCCCTTTGCCCATTCACTGTTCAACAGTGATTAGCAAGCTTAATTAATTTTTTTTACTATTTATGAGGTTAATTAACTAATTAGATTAATTGAGAGAGTGATTAGGGCTTAAATAGTTAATTATCCCAATTAACTAAGCAATAAATCCCAAGAAAATTATGGGAGGCAGAAGTCATCCCATTAAATTAACACAAAAAAATTTGGAATTAATTACTTGAGTAATTAAGGAGTAATTAAGCTAATTAAGATTATAATTAAACCTTAATTAAGCCTCAATTATCATTCAAAATAACTTAAAATTAATTTTAAATAAATTGCCTCTAAAATACCTTCAAAATAAGTATTTATTTGTATTTTTTAGATTTATCTATGATTTATTATTAATTTCAAAGATATAGCCATTAAAAATAATTAATTAGCCCTAATTTAAGTCTAATTGGCACCACGTACTTAACGCTGGCTTTCCACATGGCACTTTAGATTACTTAAAGCCATGGCTATGTGGCTATGGAGGACATGCTCATCATTTGATCTAAGATCGGATGGCTATGATTAACCTCATAATTTACTTAAGGATTAAATGAATTAATCTAACGGATTTGATCATGACCCGTCCGTTCCGATCACACGGAATGGATAGTGCGTGATCCGTCATCTCACGAGCGATAGGAGACGAACACCATCCACCTTCCATCGCTTAATACAAGCTCACTAGAGCTCAAATCGACTCCAAACGGATCCCACACCTTTGCACGAAGAATCCGAAGGGATCTAACAGTCAAGATCACATTACATTCATATTTTCTTCACAAAGCTCTAACAAAAATTCACCAAAATCTCAGTTTGAAAGAATTACCTTGTCGGAGCTAGAGACAGGTGGAGAATCAGATTGAGAAAGCTTCATCTAGTGAAGACGAGGCTCTGTTGGTTAGCACGCAAGCCAATACCTTCTCGTTCGCTCAAAAGGCCACGAACCATCGATTTGGAGGTCGGTGTTGATCGAAGTCTCACGTATGGTGGTCGGAGGGCTTCAGGAGGTGATTCATTCTTGCTCGACGAGGTGTGGGGAAGGTGTGGGTAAGAAGAATTTGGATTTGGTTGAGTATTTGTGGAGTTGGGATGGGAAGATGGATGCCCTATTTCAGAATAGTAGAATCCGAGCTTGGGACGGCTTGGAATGCTCTAGGAGTTTTGAAACATGCTCTAAAGGGTTTCTGAAGGTGCGTGTGTTTGATTCGGATTGAAATGAGGGGGTATATCCCCCCTCCCTTGAATTGGACGGACGAGATCATCCCCTCGATTTTGGTCGGCCAACCATCATCAGGGCGCCGGAGTGGTCAATGTCACCTCCACGGCTCAGTTTGGTTGGTGGGAGTCTTGGTTGGTGGCTCAAGGTGGTTGTCTCCCTCCTTTGGGTCCATTGGTTTCGGCTAGTGAGGGAGGTGAGTTAACTCACCTCCCTTTGGTCCAAGACCGACCTAACCCACATGGGTTGGGCTAGCTGAGTAGGTTAAACCCTCATTTGGGTGCTTGATGGCTGTCAAGGGAAAAGAGGGGAGTGGACTTTGCTATTTTTGACAAAATCTAGGGGTGAGCATTCGGTCGGTTCGGTCGGTTCAGTTGAATTTTTTGTTAAACCGAACAAACCAAACTAAATAATTTAAAATAACCGAACCATCCAAATAACATATAAACCGAATTCAACCAAACCAATTATAATTGGTTATTCGTCTTTTTCATTAAACCAATATAGCATATAAAATAAAAATAAAAATATTTTTTAAAGAACTAATTAATTAGCAATCTAATAAATTTTATATATTAAAATTTCTTAGTCAAGTAGAAATCTATAAATCTATACAAATAATTAAGCATTTACAATCAAAATTAGATATATATATATATATTTGACTTTTTAACTAATTATATTCGGTTTATTCGGTTTATCCAATCAAAAAAAAAAACCAACCAAAGACCTAAAACCACAATCTATTTACAACCAAAACCAATGTAAGATTTTGAACCAAACCACCTAACATCGGTGTTCGGTTTTCGTTTGAACAAGTGCACACCCCTAACAAAATCACATATGGGGAGGAGAATCCAAAGGGGATTTGCCTTATGTTGAACCCAATTCCGGTTAGCTTAGTTTTGGGCTGACTTTAGCTGGGTTTGGGTCGGGTTGGATCAGGTTCCAATGGGTATTGGCTTGGTTCAAGTGGGTTTGGCTCAATTTGACCTTTATAGATCAAATTGGGTCAAGTTGGGTTGGGTTAACCAACTGGTCAAATTCGATCAAACTAAAGCTTGAGTCAAGTTCAAATTATAAATTGAAGTGCTTTGGTTCAATTGGTTTGGATTAATTTGGCTTAGGTTTGCTTTTGGCTCATTTAGAATCAAATGGGCAAAATAGGTTAAGTTGACCAATTTGACTAAATTGGCCAAATTGGAGTGTATTAGGTGTTGATTCATGTTCAATTGGTTAATTGAAAATGATTGTAGGCATTAGTTTGAATTAATATAGACTTAAGCCAATTTGACCCTTTAGATTAATTTAGGCTAAATGGGTCAATTAGGTCTAATTGGTCAAATTGGGTTTAATTATGGCTTTGGTCAAATTCACTAATCAATTTGGAATGAACTTGAGTCATTGGTTGCAATTAATTTAGGTTAGATCATGATCTGACATAATTTGATCTTTAGGTCAAATCAACTTGGGTCAAATGGCCAATTGGGTTAAGTTTGGCTCAATTGACGGTCAAGTCATGTTGAAGGATTGATTATAAGTTGGTGTGAATCATTGTTTTCAATTAATTTGGCTTGAGTTATAATTTGGCTAGTTTAAGTTTATATGGGCCAAGGGGGTTGAATTGGTCAAATGACCAAGTTGATTTGGTTTGACCCAATTTATGACAATTGATCATCCTAGGGTGATCATCAATCATGGTATGAGATTTTGGTAAGCTTGGTTCAATCCAATTTGGGTTGGATTGAAACTTAATTTAAATAGGTCAAATTGGTCACTTTGGGTTAATCGTACTAATTGGGCTTAGTCGAATTGATTTTGGGTTGAGTTTAGTTTAGTTGAGTTTATATATGAGTTTAGGATTGATTTATAATTTTTTTGCAATTGGTTTCGGTTCAAATGGGTTTTGATTCATTTGAATATTTCAAGTCAAATGGGTTAAGTTAGGTTTGACTTGGGTTGATTTTGGTTTGACTTGATGATTGTAGTTTTATTTATATTTGGGATGATAATTGAAGGAATAATTAATTCATGAGAAAATCAATTGATTTTGGTTTGAATTGAGTGATTTTTAACTACGTCCATGTAATTGAATTGTATGACTTAAGCTTAAGTTTGATTTGATTTGATATTTGGATTTTTTATGATTGTAGATTTGATTATAGGTTTGATTTATATTTGGATGATGATTAAAGATATAATTGATTCATGAGAAAATCAATTGAGTTTGGTTTTATTTGGGTTAATATTTGGCTAAGTTCATGGAATAAATCATATGGCTTAGGTTTGGATTTTGATTTGATTTGGATTTAATATGATCAATTGAATGTAGATTTGTAGGTTTGATTTATATTTAGGATAATGATTGAAGATATAATTGATTTATGAGAAAATCAATTGAATTTGGCTTAATTTGGGTTGAGATTTGACTAAGTCCATGGAATAAATCATGTGACTTAGGTTTGGGTTTGAGTTTGAATTTGATTTGTGGATTTGGATTTGGATTTGATATGAGTTGGATTTAGTTAAGGCTTAAGTAGCTACATAGGTTGGGCTTGAGTCATGGGGTAAGTAGGCCAACCTAATCCCTAAGGCATGACATAACTCATGGTTAACTTTTCTAAGTCTCAGCTTGTGGTTAAGTGTTCACCCACTTCTATAAGTGTCTTATGACTAAGAAAGTTTTAATATCTAAGACTCTAGACAAGAATCCTCACTCCAAAAAGTGAGGTCAACAAAATTAGTCTGGGGTTAGCTCTTACAGATTCATGTCACCCATGTTGATATTCATAGCTGCATGCACATTACATGCATTAGAAAATAGTTCTCTCCTCAAATAATAAAATAACCAAACATCTAATGGTCATCTTTTAGAGATCAAGCTTCCCTTTTGATTGAGGTACTTAATCCAAAGGTTCTTTATAAACTTCATTCTCGAGTAAATTAGATTCATCTAGAAATCAGATTTGACTCTTGAATGATGTTACATGTGTCCCTTCCTATGCATTTGGAATATGTAATCTCTTTAATAGTCTCATAACTTCTCTCAATAAAGCTTTAGTAGTCTATGTGCCATTAATAGTGTGGTTAGGCATAAAAGTACACCTTTAAATAGAAGTAGGAGTGGTCTAACTCCAAAGTCTAGATAAGGCATAACCTATTGGTAGCTATCTTCTCACTATAAAAGTTCTCATTGGGGATTACCATAAAAGTCTATATTGAGGGATACTATAAAAGTCTATATTTGAGGCTACTAGATTAAGCCTACAAATAACACTAGCACAAATATTATGCATGATGGTTAGAAAGAGAGAATAGTGGATGTGCTCTTTCATATATAAGCTTATACAATCCTCACATCTAGATCATCCCATAAGTAACTATTCAAGCTTGTAATAGCTCTATTTATGTGTAAGGATCTTGAGAGAAAATTTGAAACTTTTTTTCCTCTAAATTTATAAGTGTGTTGCCTCTCATGGTTGTAGTTCAAATTACTATTTTAAACTAATTTTATATTCTTGTGTATATATCTTAGTTTCCCTTTAAATTTTATGGCTTTGTGAGAATATTATCTCCTCTAAAAATAGAGTGATTTATCTTTTATACTAAAAGGTTACTAAAGTTTCAAAGAAAAAAAAATTATATAATTAAAGTTTTATGATGTTTTTAATCAAAAGGAAATGAATGATTAATTGTAAAGCATCCGCAATATGTGACAAAATTAATGAATAAGTTTACACAAAAAAAAAATTTATATATGAGAATCACAAGTTTTTTCTAAACTCAAAGCTTTAGTAATCAAAAAATAATAGAATTTTCTTTTCTTAGAATGGCAAATAGTTACTCTAAAGCACTGTACCCAAAACTATCAAATTAGGGCATATAATATAAACTATTTTAAAGAAAAAGATGATTTTCTTGCGGTATTTTTCATTATCTGATCTCATCCACTAAAGAAACGCGATTTTTTTAAACACTGATGAAATTTTACTAGATTCGCAGATTCAACGGTCACGATGCGCTCTAGAGCGATCGCCGCCGCTCCTCGAACTTCGAAGAGACTCCTGATCACAGAAAGCCCCAAACATGACCGGAATGCTAATTCCCATCAGAAAAAAATTCACAAAAATCTCTCATTTCTTTTCGCTGGCTCTCAAATATTCCTAATTAGTCTATTTCAATCCCTCGAGCTCCGTTGATCGCTTCCAAACCTGCAAAAAATGGAAATTTTGAGATTCTTTTCTGGCGAAATTTAGCCTGGAGTGGAGCAATTCATGGCAGTCTCAGTGGTGCCCTCTTCTATCTTCTCCAGCTCTTCGGTCTCCCTCTCATTTGCTTCTCTTCATGGAAGTTTGAAGGCAACTATCTTCATCTAATTTTCTGATGCTTTTGTTGTTAAACAGCAGTTATTTGATAAAAAAGCCTAAACAATTACAATATGCTGCACAACACTGTTCGCCTTCCGCCTTTGATTTAGTTTCTGTTAATGTTCATATACTGGATTGAGTGTTAATTTTGTTTCCTTCCTGCAGTTTTTAGGTTTTTGCTGATTCATTATTGGACAACTTTATGCGAGGAGAAGTTCAAAATTTTTATATTTTTGGTGGTTCTGAAATGAAATGGTTTATCAATGGATTGAGTCATTGAAGTCTTACATTTAGGATATTTTTTTATATATTTAATAGGTTTAGTGATATAGAATATCTTAGTTTTGAACTTTCATGCTAGTATTTATATCTGTGAAAATGTTTAAGAGTAGTTTGGTAGCTGAAAAAATCCTTTTGTAGTTGAGTTCTGTTGGCATATAGAAGGGAAAGTTTTGCAAGATTTCATAATAAACCCATTTTATTCCAAATGCTAATCAGAATTTTATGTAGTTGAGCTGTGATGGTAACAATGCTTAGAGAGATATGAACTCAGAAAATGTCAGCTTGGTGTTGGGATCCCAATATGCGATCTATGGGAACAATTAGGATTAGTACTCATATAAGCTCATAATGGTAACTTCACGATCTAGCAAGCCCATGTAGGCCTACACAAGCACACAATTGAGAATTGCAAGAGTGGGAAAGATACTACAAGCTCATGGCAAGAGCACCCAAGTACAATGACTTGTTCAATTAAACTTGAAAGTTTATACACTATATCAACAAGAGGGAAGACTGCTAGGAAGGGTAATAACAAAGTTACCCTTTTGGAGAGTAAAAAGGTTAATCTTGAATGCAATTTATCAGCAAAGGGAAGAAAATCTAAAATTTATCTACACAACCATCCTTAACAAAAAATGTAAAAAGAAATGAGTCGAGTGAGACGAATGAGGTTCACAAATTCGGTCATAGGAAAACTATTGAATATTTCGAATTGTAAGAATGGGCACCAATTCATTGTTATGTAATTATTTTTTTTTATTCTATCTAAATTTGAAATATCCATGTTAATTGTAGTTTATTGGTGTAATTTTTTAGCTATTGTTTCAGTCATACTCTTCAATCTGTTTCTTTTCTTTTGTTATTGTTGTACTTAGTTTCATTGTACTATTATAAATTTTGCTTAATTAACATTGGGTAATCATTATCTCACTTATATAATATAACATGAATTTGTTGATCTTTTTTTTCAGTTATCTCAATGGCAAGGTGTGGAAGGCTGTAATCATGGGAAAGAACTAAATCATTTCAAGAGTATCTTTCTAAACTTTAGTTCTTTGACAAACTTGGAAGATGTTTCTTTAACATGTTCATTTCTTTCTCCTTGATTTTAGTTGGAAAGTTATTTCCATATGTACAAGGGACCCCAAAATCAAAATTAGGGTTTTTGGCAAGAGGCTTTACTCGCTTTGCTATTTATGAGGATCAATCTACATACACTACACTAAAATTGGACGCAGCGGAATCAGAAGAACTAGATATCATTACTGAGGATAAATCTGTAGGCAGCAGTTTATCACTCCCTATTGAAAGAACTGCTGGAAAACCAGGATTTGTTTCATTCCATGGCCTTCCATATGAAAAGAGAGGAGAAATTCTTGGATCTAGCATGGGTAAGGAAAAGTCCAGGATCTTTTGGTTCATTGGACCAACCGTGTTGGTGGCTTTCCTAGTTCTGCCATCACTTTACTTACGGAGGATATTTTCCACTATTTTTGAGGATTCACTGCTAACTACTTATTCATTTCCGTTGAAACTAAAAAGAAAATATTTAAATGAGTTTTTCAATTTTTTTTCAATTTGCTTTAACCTTTTTATTAACTGCATTTTGTTCACTGGTGAGATTAGATCACAAAAGTTTTTGACTTATGATCTGGTATGCAATTATGGTCATCATCATTATTAGTCTTATTGTACATCAATAAACAAATGTTTTTATAGAACATCATACCAAAATAGATGTTATTCCCTCTTCAATTTGCCTCTAATTTTAGTTTAAACCCTATGTCGGACTTCTTGTTCTTCACCCTTTGGCTTCATTTACTATTTAATGCTCTTTATTTGGGTCTTTTCATGTGCCTAGTAACGTGGGTCTCTTCCGAATTATGTCTTCAAGACTCAAGTGTTGAGTATAATAAGAGGTTCTTATGTCATTTCATTTCAGTAATGATGAATGACTTTGTACCATTTGTTATGTTTTTTCAAGGAAACGAGATGAATTTTTGCAACGCTATATGACTAGATGATGTACTCATTCTTTCTGCCAGAATGATTTACTCTCTAGCTCTATACAAATTTTTGGTTTAACTTGCTATGTCGCAACCAAGTGGCCGTCGATATTCATCTCAAATTTATTCCAATCAAACACAATTTTTGAGTTATAAATACCTTAAGTTACCTTCTGATGACGCATGCATGGTATTTTAGTAAAAAGTTAAAACCCAAAATAGCCACCCAAATGTTTATGTTTGGCCAATTTAATTTTAGAGTATCACATTTATTTAATTTAGTCTCCTGATTATGCAAAGTTGATCCAAAATGATCTATTAAGAACTAAATTGAGATCAATTTTGAATTACAATTTTTATGAGGGATTATATTTGTTCAATTTTGTATAGTCCAGGGACTAATTTGATGAAATGTTATACGCTAGGACTATTTTGGCTACATATGAATAGTGAAGAGACTATTCAAGGATTTAAGAAATATAAGGCAATTTATGGCCAAATAAAATTGTCTAAAATGATATCTACATTAGATATAACTTATAAAAGCTTCCTTTGGTGTAAAGCAATTTAGATTTCTCTATTGGACCTATGACTACATTAGATATAATGTATTCTATTGGATATATAAGCAATTTTGAAAGCATAAATATGTGAATAAATAAAAGATGTTGCGTCACTTTGAAATGGCCAGCAATGTGGCAATGCTTAATTTTAAGTTTTGCAGGAAAGTGATGCATTAACTTTTTATTAAATGCAAGATTATTACCTTCCTTCTCTTGGCTATAAGTTATCATATAACCAGAGCTGCGAAATGTGCTTGTGACATTGCACTTGGCTTATGATGTATTAGTTGACAAGCAAAATCAACATTTTGATATATTTTCATCCAATTCAGCATGCTTTCTACTAATTTTTTTTCCAAATCCTAGCAAACCTCATATAGGATACAATGGATTGTCTAGTAAAATGCCTATCATATACTTTCTCGAAATAAATATAATTCTTATGAACATCATTTCTTTGCTTTCTCTTCTTCATGTTAATTGTCTTTTAACACAAACAGCACCTTGAACTATGAGACTAACACAAATTCTTGAGGCAGTGCTTTAAAAACCTCTCCCGTATATTGTTTATACAGCTTGTAAGCTTTAATTTATGTTAGTATTAATGCTTATCCACATTGAACCATTTGTCATTTCTTCTTTTTCCAAGTATTTCTTTACTTTCCATTTCATTTTTCCAGCTAATTGTTATATTACTTCCTCAGAATTGATATATTGACATTCATGTGATTGAAATTTGTTGCATTAAATTTCATTTCTTTTTATTATAATTTCAGATTTTCTCATCTTATTCTTCACCGAGGCTCTTTTCTATGGAGGAGTCGCAATATTTGTTTTGCTCATACATTTTGTCTGGAGACCCCTCAAAATGGTGGATGCCAAGAATAGTAATTGGTCGAAGATCCAGTTTGGGCTGCGAATATCTTCTGTCACAACATTAGCACTGAGCTTGATCATTCCCCTCGTCACCATGGGGATGGTTTGGCCATGGACTGGTCCAGCTGCTTCTGCCACTCTTGCTCCGTATCTTGTGGGTCTTGTTGTACAGTTTGCTTTTGAGCAATATGCCCGTCATCACAAGTCACCTTCTTGGCCGGTTATTCCTATTGTCTTTCAGGTGCCTATGATCACTGTTCCTTCTGCTTTATAATTTACTTATTCATTTTTCATGTTGGTAAGTTTTTTTTTATACAAATGCGAAATGAGTATGCCAAAAAGTTGGAGTAACTTATAAAAATTAGAGAGTTAGATGGTTTGGTCACATAAAGCACGTCCATGTCCCGATTAGAGAGTAGATCCATTAGATTTGCTTTTAAGAAAGGTAGAGACCTAAAAAGACTTGGTTAAGATGTATAAAAAATGATCTTAGTATACTTGAATTAAATAAGAATTTGACATATAATAAGACAAATGAAGAAGGATTCATATAAACCCCACATAATTGATAAAGGTTGTTATTGTTGTATATATTTATATCATCTAAAGCTTTAATACCACACCAAAAACATCACTATTACTAATTTTTTTAAGTGAAATATATATTTATATCGCATAGGTAAGTGTCATGTATGTAAATTTCAACTTTAGATGTTACATATGTAAATGCATGAGAATTGTGTATTATGTTATGTATGTAAATCTTGTATTTTATTTCCAATTGATGTAAAATCTTGTAAAAGCTACCTTTGCAAATTGTTTCCCTATTCTGTTGTCATGTTATGTTTGCCTTACAGCATGGATAAAATAGGTCCCTTGCACAGCATCATTTGAGTAGGGCTCTTAACAATCAAATCTTGAGTTAACTGTGTCATGCCTTAGGTCAAGTTAAAGTCATTTGCTCCAATATCAATCTAAGCTCAATCAAGGCCAGAAAAATAGTTGAATTTTTTTAATGATGTTCTATTTTCTGAACAATTCTGAATTCAACATGCATGCACAAACATATGCATATATTGGTGCATAAATCCAATTTAGTAAGTATGAAGATATACACATTCATGCATGTGAATTTGGATCGTGTCAAGAGTTAACTTTATTTGATTTTGGCCTTACTCAACTCAGGCTCACAACAAGTTGTGTTTGGTTCATCATTCACCTTGTTGATTTCTCTCTCAATTCCATCAAAATCGAAAGTTTTTTGGATTAAAGATATTCTAAAAACTATTTCATTTTTTTAAAAAAGAAAAGGAGCAAGAAGTTAAAATAGCTATAAAAAGACACTATTCAGATCAAATTAAAATCTGAGCTCAATTCCATCCAAAAATCAATCAAAATTCTGTGTTATCTTCAATGTTCCAAGTCAAATTAAGAGCCCTTCATTTCCTTTAATTCCACTTAAATTTATATCACATTGCTCTTGTCTGCCTGCTTGCTTCAGGTGTATAGACTGCATCAGTTGAACAGAGCAGCTCAGTTGGTGACAGCACTCTCCTTCTCAGTGAGAGGAACTGAGACGACACCACAGACTCTTGCCATAAACAGCTCCCTCGGAACCCTCCTGACGGTCCTCCAAATCCTTGGGGTCATCTGCATCTGGTCCCTCTCGAGTTTTCTCATGAGTTCCTTCCTCCGTCAGTAGCCTCTCTTGATTCCAGATAAGCTTCTTCTTCATATCAAAAACATAATTTTGAAGTTTCATAAGCAGGGAAAAGACAAGACCTTGCCTTCGGTTTCAGTTTTTTGGAGTCTTGTTGAGGAGGAGAACTGCAAATAGCATTCCTGCTTCGAGCATCTGAGTTAGGGAACTGAATAAGTTCTTACTTTGGATTTGAAGCTGGAATGCTATTTTAGTACTAACAGTAAGACTTTGTTTGGATACTGGGAATTTTTGAGAGGAAGGAAATGAAAAAGAATTGAAAATTTTTCAGATTTGAAATAGGCATACAAATAGCTTTCATTTCATTTCAATTATATCTGTTCCCTTCAGTCTAAATTTAGAGCCTAAAGAAATGCATTAGATGCATTTTGAAGTTCTTTTTCTGATTTTTGTAAATAAAGATATTTCGAAAATGGTGAAATTTATTAGATTTATGATTTAGTAGGGTGTAGTTAAAATTGTATATTGATTTTAAACTTAATAATTCCTTTTAAAAGCTATTTAACTTATTTTGTTTTCATTAAAAAAAATTTAAAGAATATAAAATTGCTATTTTTATTTTTTTTTCAAGCAAGCAAATGATCCCTATTGACACTTTACCAGGGTGAAAATTCTACACGACAACACAATGCAGAGTTGTAAGAGTTGTTTGGTTGGCAAAAAAAAAAAAATTGTTTGGATATTTACATACATACCACATAATTTTTATATATTTAGATATTTAATATTTAAATTTTAATATTTATATAAATATTATTTAAATTTTAAATATTTTATTAAAAATATCATTATCATTAAATTTTAAAGTGAAATTTTATGCTTGGAAAAAAATATATTATATTTATAAATATTGAAATTAGATGTTAAGAATTATGTGGAATGTTGCAATTTGAATATAGTAAATTTAAGTTATCAATTGTTAAATAAAGTAATCTCACTTATAAATATATGTTAATGAATTAATTTTAAGTTGATCTAGGTTGGTTTGAAATTGATTTGAATGGAATTTTGGGGAGCTCAAGATTGGTTTATGATTCAAATCAATTGATTTTGAGCAATCTTAGCATATTTTTTTTTATTGATTAATTTTGAGCTGATTTGTTCTGAATTTGAGCTTGCTCAAATTGTGCTATTTCATTTTAGCTTGGCTCGAAATTGAATCGAGTTGACTCATTTTGATTTGAGTCAACTCAAATTCAATAAAAATATAATTATAAAAAAATTATGAAAATTTCAATTGAGTGTATGATATAAAAAATAATAATTTTGTATAACATATCACATCAAGATAATATTTTTATTTTTAAATATCTTATATTTAATTTAAGATTTTCATATTACAATTTAATATGTTTAATTTTTTTGATCTAAAATTTTGGCTCATAGTTTATTCGATCTTATTTTGATTTTTGAGCTATAATTAAGTTAATCAAGTTAATTAAATGCTTATATTTGAGAAATGAAGAATTTTGTTATGATTGTGAATTATTAAGGTGCCATTTGGATAGATGTTTTCAAAATGAGTAAAAATTTTGTACTTAAAAATGTATTGAGTTATTTAGTTGAATTTAAATAAAATATATTGAAATATTATTTTAGTTTATTATGATATATTTAAAATGTATTGAAATGTGGGTGAAGGTGGACACTTAGAGATTTCAAGAACGAGACATTTGGGTGATTTAAAATATGAAGAAAATATAGATTTTGAAGTACTTTAAATTCTTTAATTTATATTGTATATTTTTTATGTTGTATTAAATATTAAAAAATTTAAATATAGTAAAATAAAAGATTGTATCCCATTAATGCAAACAGCTCAATATATATATATATATATATATATATATATATATATATATATATATATATATATATATATATATATATATATATATATATATATATATATATTTTCCTTATATTTTTGATTGATTGTTTGGGTTTGCTGTTTAGAATCGATGTAAAAAAAATAAAGAATTAATTAAATATTTGGTTTAAATACACGTAAACTATATTCTCTGTTTTACGTATAAGAAAGTAAAGTAAATACCTGTATTGTGAATACTGTTGTATATTTTAAGAAATTAGTGAAATTTTTTTCATTAATTGAAATATTAAATTAATAAATTAATTATATATTAATTTATAAATATTTTATAAATAAAAATTTATTACTTAGTTAAAAAAAAGATTATAATATATTTATTTTAAAAGTAAAAAACTGAACAATATGAATCTATATAACTTGAACTGAAAAATAAATTTATTTTAATGATATTATTTATTTTAAAATATATATATATATATAATAAATTAAAAATATCTTATATATATACTGAACTAGCTTGGTATCAGAAATCAAATCCATTCCTTTACTGCAGGAAATAAATTACTTACTAAAAAATAATATTATTTATGAAAAACTGAAAGGATTATTAGAATTATTTGTATGGCTTTGAATAAGAAAATGTTTTTACAGTTGTTTGGCAATTCTTAACAGCAGTACGTCAGTTCATAGTAAGTAAAAAAGGAACAGAAAGAATTCAATTTCATAAAAATGGCATAGATTCGGCACAAAGCATTATGGTCAATACAAGAGCAATTACAAGTCTTCTTCAACATCAACAAAGAACACCTAAAGCAAAACCTGAAATCAAGTTTCATTATTATTGTTTTCTACAAGACACTCTTCCTACGGTTCTTACTCAAAACTCGCTGAGCTGTTCCAAACCTTCCTACAATTTCCTTCGCTTGAAGAGCAGCCTCGTTAAATCTGGATTCCAGAAGTTTGCTCGCCCTTGCTTGTGCTGGTGATCCCAAAAAAAGACTCTCTTCTTGATGCCATAGCATAATTTGTTCAGATGTTTAGTACTGTTTCCTGCACCACTTGAGAAAATTTGATTTTGCAAGTTGTTCATAAGATAGGTTTATCAAAAAGGCCTGGGCTCAATTGTTGGGAACCTCCGCGAAGCAAACTGGGCAGGCCTGAATCAGCAATAGTAGGGTCGAAGAACGATTACAGGGTATAGAAAAACAATGCAAGTTGTTCAAAAGATAGGTTTATCAAATACACCTTGTTAATGCTATAAGCCATCTACTAACACATCCAGCGTGGTAAACGTATTTGCATGGTAGTGTCATCTGTCGGTCCCTTCTTTTATAGTCCATCTGGCAAATTACACACCTGCACTGCACGCCCCATAATAAAAACAAAATTTATGAACAACTGATTCAGCAAAATGATCAAAATTATACTATGTCCGCTAACCAAAACACCACAGCGGCCAAAGAGATCAAAGCCATGATTCATACCTGTACATTCAGGTGTTCCTTCCATAGTGAATGTCTTCCCGGTTCCAGTTTGTCCATATGCAAATATGCAAACATTGTAGCCATCCATGACAGAATTAACGACTGTCAAAGTCTCAGAAAATACAATGAAGTAATGAACAAACCATGTTGAAGGGGAACTTAATGAGCAGAAGCTGCTGTTATATTTATAAACAAAAGATTATTTAGTAACTTAATTTACATTTTATAATTCAGGGGAAAAAAATACAAGCTCAATTACTCAGATTAATGTGTTATTGGAAAAGTCCAACAAAGCATTCCTTCCAACTATTCCATGAAAGAATAGCTTCTTTGCCCTACAAACTAAGTCCTATACTGCCTCCTTGGAAATTTATATATTTTCATCATCAACAGCAAATCAGATATAGCATATGAGAAATATAACATATGGCATCAATCATGAATTTCAATGAAAAAGATGACTTACAAATGCAAGATAACATTGTCATCAAATCCTGGGACCTCAATTCAATACTAATTCTGATTTTTAAACTAAGCCAATGTATTCTTATATTTGACTGCTCAGCTGCATCTTAAAATTGGATGAACAGAAAAAATTAATAACATACATCCAAGGTGTCAGAAAATTTCAACACAATATCAAAGTGCATTACACATTCAAACAATCTTGATCGTAAATATAGAAAAAAAGCCAGTTGTGGTTGCCTGATATGCTACAGACCATCCAAACAAACTTCGATCGTAAATATAGAAAAAATAGTAATATCATGTTAGAGGATGTTTGGTTGTAAGTACCAACTCATATAATTCTCATAATAAATATATATATACATATATGTCTCTCTCTCTCTCTCTCTCAATATATACAGAGAGACACACACACACAGAGGAGAGAGGGATTGGTTCAGATCCTCTCAAACTACCATGGTTATTGCATGGTACTTCAAAATAGAAAGACAAATTGAACTAATGAATTGCATCATAGAGAAAAAAATAAACTTTCTCATTGTCTTTTCAGCTCAAAACCCAAAAAAGGTGGCATTTGTTGTTTTAAGGATATCAGGCCATCTTTGTGGCCTCATCATTCTTTGATTAAAGATAAGAAAACTCAACCATAGAAGATTATTGTTGACATTACATCACCGCATCTACATTATAGTAAAATAGATGAGCATTCAACCATATTAAAAGATTAATATTTGATGCCCACAACAACAACAGAACTTGGTGTACCAACTGAAAGTCATGCTTCTTCAACAACCATCTCATCCGTCGATTTGCTATAAATATACAGCTACTTATAACAGAAATGTTATCGGAACTTCAGAGAGTAATGAATAGTAAACTGCAAATTGTGTACCACTCAGATTAACTACATTCTAAAAAAGGATAGAAGAAGAATGTGAGAACAAAAACAGGCATAGGGCTCCGATGATAGTAGAATCCGTGAATAAAACAAGAAGAAAAGCTTTCTACTGGAACTCATGCATAAATCCCCCTGTTGATGCTGGTCGTGGTTGCAAGATAAACCACAGGCCATCAAAGAATCCAGATTAAAAAAATGGAAAGTTTAGGTGCTAGATATATAAATATATAAGAATTGAGTGCTATGTTTGTAAATGCACCAAATAGAAAACATACATAGATATCCATGTGTGGGTAATGCCTAACTGCTCAATCATTATCAGCCAAGGTGTCAGAAAATTTCAACATAATATCAAAGTGCATTACATTCAAACATCATAAACTATCAGTTAGGTCCATATTCAACTAAAAAAAAAAATTTAAGTTCATGATAAAGTACTGTTGCATGCAATAGTTGTAAAGAAAAAAGATTTAAACGAAAATAACAATAAACACAAAACACAAAATCATCTTCCTTCCTCCATCTAGCTTTTGATTCTAGGCCTTGCAAGGAAGGATCGAATCATCGTAATTATTTGATAATTTTTTTAGATTGTGTCAATCTCCTCGCAGAAAATCACGGAATACTAGAAAGCTCATCATTAATTCATTTGAACATTTGTCTCTCCTTAAAATGTTGAACTACGTATTGCATTCAGACTTACACTATCACCATCATCACAATATAATCATGCAGATTGATCACTTTCATTCTTTTTAGTCTTCTTGTTTATTTAGTCCTTTGAAGATGAGGGTCCCGCTCTCTTTGTCTTCTCAAGAGTTTTGTGTTAGATCGATATCCGAAACTCAATAATGGGATGCATCTAGGTAGGACTCGACAAAACTCGGAGACTCGTCATCATCCAAACTTATATGTTGAGTACCAAAAATCAGTGCCCAGTAGGAACATAACAGGAAAAGAATTACGATGATAAAATTACAAAATCCAATAAGAGAAATAGCAATATCTTTTTGAGCTCAACCAATGAAATAATCTGTGACAAAATAAAAGATATGCCAAATAAAAATTTCTGATAACCGAGCAACATGAATTTGGAGGGGATGGGTAAACGAAATACAAAATTCAAGAACTTAAAAGTTAATGTGAATAAATTTATCAAGCTACATAAAAGCAGAGACTAAAATTCTTATGAAATTTCATCCCCTATGGTATCCTAGTAAAATGATGATAGGGCTTAAGCATATAGTCCCCATTCAAAAAAAATAAAAGACTGAAAATGGTGATTCTGATGATTAGGTAGCTCAAAAAAAGTTTTTATAATAACTAAACAGGCCAACCAGAGCAGTTGATATTCCCACTTGCAAAATACCAAACCAAATGACATGATCAAGAAACCCTCACCTTTTCCTTTGCAATCTGAAAGTGGCATCACAAAACAACAAATAAAAAATGTAACATATACCAAACTTATCATTTACCTAATGAAAGTACACCATACGCCTATCACATTCCATCATCACCATAATATAAAATCAACCCTTTTACTAGCACAAAAAAGCTTGCACAAGACTCAAACAAAACTTATCTAGAAGAGCATAAGCCAAAAACACACCTCAAAGCAAGACAAGTGAAAGTTCTAATGCGTTGAAAGGCGAAACTTTGCAGCTTATGAAATAAAAAATAACATAAACTAAGAAGATCATCTCATACATGCGGGTTCGCCATATAATTGGCTAATTCAAAGTAAGCAATCAATAAACTCAGCTTACAATCTCAAACATGAATCATCATACCTCGCTAATCGGAAAATTAAGAAATCTCCTAGAATCCTTACAAGATTTAAACTTTTTCCCAGGTTTATTTGGTAAAGAAAAGACCTTGTAGTTTATTTGCAATGTAAAATCAAAAGGAAACCGGCGTAAGAGAGCGAGGCAATTAAGGAACTTTCAAGTATCAATCAATGTAGAGAAAAAGGGATACCTTCGAATACCCCAATTTTGCGACAAGGTTACGTGGTACCGATCCAGTGTAGGGAAAAGAATCGATGTGAATTCACCTCCACCGATCGAACTCACCTCCGCCGTCGCAGACTCTCTCAAAAGGCCGGTATGCAAAAGGCGCGGGTATCGAAAGGCGGTATGGGGAAGACATAGCGGGGAGGCGAAATTACGCCGTTAACCGTGACTTCAAATCGCCGATTTGGGGTATTCGCTTTACGGAAAATGGCAGTAAAAGTAAATACCCAGTAAAATTTAACACGGTAATTGAATTACATAACAAATGGTAAAGTAACAATTACGGATAAAGTGAATACAGTGCACGGTAATAACGCCGAACCAAACAGCCCCTACATTACTAATCTAATTAAATTGCCAAGTAACCCTTTTTTTTTTTTTTTTTTTTTTGCAACGGCTCTATGAATTTTAATAGCCAGATTGGATGAACTTTCGGCCGAAAATTAAAATCACGGAATGAAAGCAAAAAATAAACTAATTTTGGGACGCATTTACCATTCCGCTGCCGGCTTTTCCACAGAAGTGGCAGAATCCCAATCAAACCCAAAATTATCCTCTTCCACTTCTATTGCCGCTATCTTCAAATCCTTCAAGAGAAAACTAGCCGTTGGAGGAAGCCTTCCCTCCGCACCAAGCTCCTTCAAATCCTACGTAGAGACCTGCGCTTCCCTTCTTCGGCGATGCTCCTGCACCCATCGCTTACTTGCTGGCTTCGCCCTCCATGGCCACGCCGTCAAGTCCGGCATCTCCTCAGACCGTTCGGTATTCACCAAGCTTCTCACCATGTACTCCGAATGCAACCGCACAGCAGATCGGAATCGCATATTCATAGAATTTGCTGGTTCTGACATCTTTTCATGGAACTTTATGATCAATGATGTTGCCCGGAGTGGCGATATTGATTCCGCATCTAAACTGTTTGATCAAATGCCTGACAGAAATGTGGTTTCTTGGACTATAATAATTGATGAACTCATGAAAAGAGGGAGAGTTCGTGATGCCATGGGGTATTTTGAGAAGTGCTCGTGTCACAGTTGTGTCATATACAGCGATGATTAGTGGGTTTTCCCGAAATGGAATGTATTTGGATGCCTTAGCAAAGTTCCGTCAGATGATCAGATATCATTTGATGCCAAATGAGGTAACTTTCACTTGTGTTATTACTGCTTGTGGTAGTTGTGGTGAATTTGATTTAGCCAAGAGTGTTGTGGGGATGATTGTTAAGAACATGTTTGATCAGAATTTATCAGTTTGCAATTCCCTGATCACATTGTATCTCAGGATCGGGGATGTCGAAATGTCAAGGAAAGTGTTTGATGAAATGGTGGAGAAGGACGTCGTGTCATGGACTGCCTTGCTTGATGTGTGTTTTCAGATGGGCGATTTGAAGGAAGCTCGTCGTGTTTTTGACGACATGCCTTATAGGAATGAGGTCTCTTGGAGTATGATGATAGCAAGGTATAGCCAAAGTGGGGAGGCTTTAGAGGCATTATGGTTATTTAATCTCATGCTTTGTAATGGCTTCAAACCAAATGCCTCATCCTTGGCTAGTGTGATCAGTGCATCAGCTAGTCTTGAAAATTTGTTACATGGGAGGAGTGTCCATTCCCATGTTGTGAAGTTTGGATATGAGAATGATGTCTTTGTTGCTAGTTCACTTATAGACATGTACTCTAAGTGTGGAAAATCAAATGATGCTCGTCAAATCTTTGACTCTCTTGCTATGAAGAACATAGTGTGCTGGAATGCGATGGTTGGCGGTTATTTCTATGATGGGAAAATGGTGGAAGCCAAGTATCTATTTAAGCAACTTCCTGAAAGAAATGTTGCCTCATGGAATGCAATGATCTCTGGGTTTGTTCAGAATGAGCTATATGAAGATGTGTTGGAGATATTTAATGAGATGTTGACTTCAGGGCAAGTGCCAAACGAAATGACCTTCTCTAGTGTTTTACTAGCTTGTGCAAATTTGTCCTCTTTGGAGAAAGGAAAGAACCTTCATGCCAAGACTGTTAAACTAGGGATATCAACTGAAATTTTTGTTGGAACTGCACTCACTGATATGTATGCCAAATCTGGAGACATTGTGAGTTCCAAGAGTGTATTTTCTATGATGCCAGAGAAGAATGAGGTCTCCTGGACTGCCATGATTCAAGGGCTTGCAGACAGTGGACTGGCTGAAGAGTCATTAGCTTTGTTTGAGGAGATGAATGAAACAGACATAAGTCCAAGTGAACCAATGTTCTTATCCATTCTCTTTACTTGCTCACATTGCCGATTGGTTGATAAAGGGTTTCATTATTTTGAATCAATGGACAAAGTCTACGGCATCACACCTAAGGAGAGGCATTACACTGCCATGGTGGATTTACTTTCTCGAGCTGGATTGCTGAGAGAGGCTGAGGAGTTTATTAGGAAGATGCCTATCAAGCCTGAAGCTAACACATGGGCAGCTCTGTTGAGTGGCTGTGTTACTCATGGTAATGATGGAATTGGTGAAAGAGCTGCCAAGATGGTGATAGAGTTAGAGAGGAAAAGGACTGCAGGTTATGTTCTACTTTCAAACATATATGCTTCTGTTGGCAGATGGAAGGATGTGGCTAAGGTTAGAACACTTATGAGAGAGACAGGACTCAAGAAAGGTGGAGGCTGTAGTTGGATTCAGATACGAGACTGTTTCCATGCGTTCTATTCTTGGGACTCAAGCCATCCTAATGCTTTGGAGATATATGAGGTTCTGGAACTTTTGATACAGGAAATGGTACCTTTTATGCTGTAGGTGAATTTTTTGTTAAAAAAAATTAAGTATACTTTTTTCTGAAAATTTTAAGGACATCTGAGATTTTCCGTTCGATGATATTTGATTTCATTTATCAGATATTCAAAGGTCAAATAAGGTTGTTTCTCTAGTCTGGATGGAGCAGCAAGTGACGTGAAATAGTGTAATTTTAACTTGTAAGCTGAGGAACAGCACAGATTTAAGAATTGAGAATTGTAATTTATGAGTGGACCAGATCAAATTTCTATGGAAGGATTTAAAAATTTAAAGTGTTGAATTTGTCTATGTTAGAATAATAATGAAGAAACGAATCACAAAACACTGATTTATGTGGAAAACGTTAGACGGGAAAAATCACGGCTTGAGGAGAATAATTTATTATAACAAAAAAGTTCCAAGTACAGAGTGGCAGTTCACATAAATCTTACCTCAAATCTTAATATATATATATATATATATATATATATATATATATATATATATATATATATATTTGTGTGTGTGCATGTGCATGGACGTGCGTGCAAAAAATAGTAAGGTTCTATATCATGGGGTTGGTAGCCCGTGTACCTCTTAGGGGATCAGTGATGGGCTTTAAAATTAGGCATCCCTTTGTCACCATCAAAGTTCATCCAAAAAAAATTTTATAATTTAAATTACAGTGTTGTACCACAAGCTTTTTATTCTAAACCTAATAGAATTTTGGTCACACTAATACCATCTGAGCTTATTTTTCAGAGTTATTATTATTTTTCTTTGTATAGTTTTTTGCAAGACGTTTCACATAAATAGAAGCTGTCATATTTCTTCAAACACTGTGCCTTGGTCAGGAGAAAGGTATGCTTTGTCGGTGAAGATTAGGCCATTTGGTTACCTTTTTTCACAAGAAAATTGAGTGCTACTGCATGGGGCATATTCACCCATTACGTACATGCAAAACTGCCAGGTGGTTGAGTTTGAAGCTATGAAGCTTAACTAGACCTTCTTAAATGCTCAGAAATCTCATGCATGGACCAAACAAAGTTGATCAGCCACTTTCTTGTATTTACAAAGTTCAAATGGGATGCAAATTATCAGGTAATTCTATCAATTGTAGGATTTCTAAAGCTAAGCTATATCTTACCGTCTCTTAACAAATATAGCTGTGTGGTTTGTTGCAGGGACTTATCTGCCAATGATTCTTCTGCAAGCATTCAATACTTGAGGGCTTGAGAGGACCCAGAGCCTTCCCATAAGAGTTCCAGCACAAAGCCTGCTTGAGATCACTCTCCACCGATGCTGGGAAAAGTTGGATATCAATTAGGTTGATACCAGTGAATGGAACACTGTCGCTGCAAGCGAACCACATTGGTTGATGTGTGTAAGTTCCCATAATTCCCTTTTATGAGCTGCCTGTGATGGCTCCTGCATCAGTATTATTTTTGCATTATTTTTTGCTGCAGTAGTACTGATCGATTGCAAGTGGTATTTGGACTTGAATGTTGGAGAATGTTACATTCCTGACTGACCTGAAACCTCCCTGTGATAGGTAATTAGGTAGTTAGCTTATGAGCTAAATTAATAGCTACTCTAAGGAAGTTAGGATGATAAAGTACCTACCAAGTTTTGATCCTGACTCCAGATAGTGCATTTTGAATATTGATGCTATTAGCATAGACATTAGCAAGCCAAGCTGTTACCTTTCTCCAAACCTCCTTTTGCTGACAAAAATTATTACTTTTAGTGTCAACTCATTTACTAATTCTGACTCAATCTCGTTGAGTTGAATGACCCTGAGGTGACATTTCAAGGTTTCACCTGACTTCATGGATGACCCTGAGGTGACATTTCAAGGTTTCACCTGACTTCTTGGCTTGGACTGCATTCTAGGTGAATATTTGACCACCCGGATTGAATGGAAACACAATCATCGCCTGGAAGTTTTAAAAAAAGCTATTGAAAAAAGATCATTAAAGTGAAAACAAAAGTTTCTTCTGGTCATTTGAGTCCGTCAAAAAGGAGTTTTTTTTTTACCACATCCAATATTGGAGTGCTTTATCTCTACATCCGTAGTGTTCTGGAGGTGAATACCATCAGTGTTTGGGCTTATCTTGTGGTGAGCAGATTGTGATGTTCATCACCCTTATCCTCCTTGAGTTGTCAAATTTAAGGTGACAAGGTGGGCTGTTGAAGATTCAAATGTCACGCACCACTGCATTATAACTCCGGTAGAATCTCAAGATCTTAATTTTAAGAGAATATTATGAGTGGATATTTAATATAAGTGAATTTAAATCATGGAAGAAGAGATTAATAGATCAGAATGTGAATGGACTGCATACTGTTCTCATTTCTGAAATTGAATGATCAGATTGTTTCTGCAGTCAATTTTTACACATTTCAAAACCAGCCTAAATTATTGATAGGGAAAATAGTTGATCTTCAGAGAGTTACTGACCAATGTTTTTTCAGTAAGACTCCACCATGAAGAGCCTTGCCCATCAAGAGTTCCACTTCCTTGGATGGTAAAACTACTAACCCATTTAAAGTTCAGCCATTGGGTAGCGTATAGATTTTGACCAGGTTGCAGTGCTTGTAAGTGTCAAGAGGGCTCCATCTATCTGGAAATTTTCAAAATAACAGAGTTATACTTGATGAATGACCTATAGAACCTTCAAAATTTTAATGTGAACGATTCTTTTTCCCACATTTTCTAACTAATGAGCAATAACAATAAAGATGAGATTCGGGAACGCGAAGTGTGAAATCTATGAATATACATCTATAAAAAATATATATATATATATATATAATATTAATCAAAGTAATAATGACGATTCATCTTCTAATTAATATAATCAAATCAAATTAAATATTTTATTCAATATGGGTATTACTATGGTATAAATTTTAGCCACAGATGTATATGATATAAATTAATTAATTAATCAAGTTAATGAAATTATGATAATCAAATTTAATGAAGTGAAATTAATGATATGTAAGATTAAATTAAACGTATATTCTATTAATTAAAGTATATATTAATAATTAGATTTGATTGAATTAGATCAACGGATCAGTTTAAGGCTCATTGATATAAAACATAATAAATACATGTGATAGTAAATGGGCTATTGCTTTATATGCTGAGAACCAAACTCTAAGTTTGGGATGAACACCCTATCAACCATAATATCTTATACAAAAAATAAATCATCAAACCAAAATTTCACTTCCTCGATACGTCAAAGCCAAATTGAGATCTTGTACGCTTGCTGTCCCATAAAAAAAAAATGATGATAATAATAATTTGAATAAAAAAAGGGCTAAAGAGCACGAGAAACCCACTCCGCGGCAACACTTTTCGATTTTCCTATTCTCCATTCCTATTCGGGTAGTTTGCCTTCCCTTGATTCCTCCCATCTCTCCTAATCTTCCTGCTCGTCTCGCACACCCTAAAACCGGCTCTCTCCTGCTTCAAACCCCCGTCGCACTCTCCAAACCGCAGCCTCCGGTAAATAGTCCGCATCCCCCTACCTCACAGATCTACATGTGGTGCTCCATCTCTCCTTAACGCATATTAGCTCGTCACTTCCCACACCGGAACAGCATGCAAACCCGCATATATCTCCGCCGGCCACTCACCTTCACCTGAAACCCAAGTGCCGAACTTCAGAACCACGCTGCAATCACCATTTCACTCCCGCCAGCGGGCTCACCTCACACAACTCCCTCTCCAAGCTGCCGAAATCACTCACATAAGTTGCAGCTCTACCTCTCCTGCCGGCAACACTCACTAGCGAACCAACCCATGTCACTCCTCACCGGAAGAACTAGAGAGAGTTAGGCATTATAGCTCCTTGATCTATATTTTTAAGTCCTAAAAATTCTATATTTTGAGTTACGAAGACCGCTTTCTTTTTGCTTAAGACAATATCTTTTATGGAAATAATATTAAGCCTTTTGTGAAAATAATATCAAGTGTTTTAAATGCATAGTTAAAGTATTACTGAAAATAAGTGTATCATTGATATGACACTGAAAATTCTACTAGTCGAAGCATGAATCTTGATGTCAAAAGCAAGTTGATCCTAGTTAAAATAATCGAGATCAAGACTTAAGATATCTTTAAATTTTGGGATATCGTTAAATCCTAAATAGTTCTCAAACATAGTGCTTCAAATCGAGTGTTTGACAACGGATCTAACAAGCCCAAGATCTCATAATTGAATTTCATTTGAGCATTCAAATACTTAAAATACATCAAATGATTAAAGGAATCATTTTGAGCCGTCCAATGGAGAGAGTGGTTGATTTTCTATTTATTTATGTAGACATCACTCCTCCAATCTATAAATACTCATTCTCATATGAGGAGACCAAGAAAGAGAGGAGAGCTCTAAAGCGAAAATCCTCCGGCATAATCGCGTTACCACTGGCATCCGACCACCCCGCGGTTACCAACCACACCGCCGCTACCATCATCCGATCCTGTTGCCGCTAATCTCCGTCGCCGGTCCACTGCCGACCATCGCTCGCCTCGTTGCCGGTATCGTTGCCAACCATCTTCGGGTTATCATCGCCGACCACCGACGTCACCGCCATCGGCAACCATCGTTGCCAATACCACGCATCCGCCGGCCATCGCTTTTGCTCATCATGACTTCATCGCTGCGTCATTATTCATCGTTTCACTATCATCTACTACCACAAGAATCGTTATAACTGAACATGACTATATGATGTTGTTCGATTTTGGGATTTCCATTGTCGCTCTTCTCATATACTTTGTAATATCGGAAAAGTTGTACTCAAAAAATAAATATATAAGCTTTCTTGCCAGTTGTTTTTCCTCGCTTGTTTTTTTCACGTAATTGCGAGTTTTCTTGTTGACTCTTTAAATACCTGTTTGTATGCTGGATTTCATAACAAGGCTAAGGCATAAACTTTCACTCTATCACAACTGGTTTTCTAGCACACAATAGTTTGACGCCATCTGTGAGAAATGATTCCTATTATTTCATCTTGTATGGCGACCAAGTTTCCCAACAAGATCAAAACCATCAGCAAGGTGAATCATTTCAAGCTTTTAAGGAGCACATAAGAAGAATGAAGATTCATCAAACTTCGATTCTTCAACTATTGTTGAAAACTGGGGGGCAACTCTTAATCTCAGAATATTACCCATGTTAATATGGTAAGCATCTAATCGATTACCATCCCGGGAAATAAGTCAAAGTTAGAGGATATTTCAACATTGAGAAGAGATATAACTTTGCAAATTATGATTTTCCAATCATACTAATGGAAAAACGAGATCAAGGTTAAGGAGCAACTTTGGCTACAACCACAAATGGATGTTTTGATTCGACCTCTTCCATATATATAACGCCATCGAAAGCAAAGACTCGAAACAACCAGATAGAAAAGGTCCTGGTGGACTTCACCCACCTCTTCCATATAGTTAACGCCATCGGGTAACACTGACAAACAACTGGATGGGTCAAAATCCTCAACGGATTCAATTCAACATCTTCCATAGGTTAACATCATCGAAAAAGACTCGACAAACAATCCTGGATAGGTCAAAATCTCGCCAGATAATTCAATCTCTTCCATAGTTAACGCCATCGTAACACTCGACAAACAACCTCGGATGGGTCAAAAATCCTCAACGGATTCAATTCGACCTCTTCCATATAGGTTAACGCCATCGTAACACTCTAACAAACAACCTCGGATGGTCAAAATCTCAACGATAATTCAACCTCTTCCATACAGTTAACATCGCCGAAAACACGACAAATAACCAGATAGGTTAAAGGTCTCCGGTGGACTTCACTGCTCTTCCACAAGTTAACGCCATCGGTAACAACCGACAAACAACCTCGGATGGGTCAAAGATCCTCCGATTCAATTCAACTTCTTCTATAGGTTAACGCATCGAGCAAACACTCGACAAACACCGGATGGGTCAAAATCACCGGCAGTTGATTGAACCTCTTTCATCACGAGGTTGCGTCGTCGGGTAGCACGACAAATAACCGGATAGTCAAAATCTCACGGTGATTCTGCGACCTCTTCCAGTTGCGTCGTGGGTAACACTGTGACAACGCCGGATGTCAAATCGCCGGATTAATTCAATATACAGTTAGCGATCATCGAGTAACACTGGAGCAAATAACACCGGATGATCCGAATCTTTAGCAATTCAATTCAACCTCTTCCAAACAGTTAACGTTGTGTAACACTATGACAAATAACCGCCGGATAGGTCGAATCCTCAGGATTGATTCAAATTCTTCCATACAGGTTAATGTGGTCAGTAATACTACGACAAGCGACCGGATGGTTAAAGGTCCTTGGTGGACTTCCTCACCTCTTCGTTAACCCGTGAGTAACACCGACAACAACCTGATAGGTCAAAAGGTCGCGGTGGACTTCCCAGCCTCTTTCTGCGTATTGCGTCATCGTAACACTCGACAAATAACCTGATGGGTCGAAGATCCCGATTAGATTCAACTTCTTCCACGCAGTTAATGCCGTAGCACTCGATAAACAACCTCGGATGGGTCAAAATCCTCGTTGATTCAATTGACTTCTTCCATACATGCGTCGTCGAGTCACTCAGATAATCTAAAGTCAAAAGGTCTTTGTGGACTTCGGCCTCTTCCACATTGCGTCGCCGGGTTCTGCGACAAACAATCTCGGATGGGTCAAAGATCCGGCGGATTGATTCAACCTCTTCCAGATAGGTTAACATCGTCGAGTAACACTCTGACAAACAACCTCGAATAGGTTAAAGATCCTCAGCGGATTCCATTCAAATTCTTACATAAAGGTTAGCGCGTCATCGAAGTCACACTCGACAAATAACGATATGTCAAAGATCTCGGGATTTCCTGGTCTCTTCCAGCAGGTTAACGTCATCGGATAACACTCGACAAACAATCTCGGATGGGTCGATCTCGCGGATTGATTCAACCTCTTCCGAGGTTAACGCTGGTAACTGCTCGACAAATAACCTCGGATATGTCAAAGATCTCGCCTTGATTCAAATTCTTACATACAGGTTAACGTCAATGAGTCACAACGACTAACCTCGGATAGGTCAAAATCACCCCATTGCCGATCCAGGCACCATCATGGTTGGTCATCCCCTCTGGCGAGCCGGCGCCCTCGCGATTACTATCGTCGCCCGTTGGGCAGTCGACCGCCCCGTCGACCAACCACGGTCGCCGATCGCATTGCGCCAAAGCGCGGTTTCAGTCGCAGCTGACCATCGCCGCATCTTCGGCTTACCACCAGTATGCGGTCATCCCGCTGATTCACCGGCGCGTCGCCAGTCGATTCGCATTTGTTGCTGTCACCACTCGGCCTCTACCACCATCGGCTCACCACTCGTGGTCCGTAGCCGACCATGGCCATCTCCGGCGGTCGCAACATCATCGCTGGTCATCCCCGCCCATTCTGATGCCGATTGCGGTGGCCACCATTCTCCATTGCCAACCGCAGTCTCGATCTCCGTGCCACCCTCGTCGCCAACTATATCGCGGTCATGGCTGCATCACGCGTTCACCGTCGCCGACAATCGCCGGTCCTGCCAGCGGTTGCCACCATCATCGGGTTATTCTCTGACCACTGGTCATCGGTCACCGACGACCACTATCGCCTGCCACCATTGTCGGGCATTACGTCAACCCGCTCTCTTATCGTCGGATGATCGCTCTAAACCCGGTCCGGTCAGATAAGGCGGCCAACGCTCTTCGAGGGAACCGGCTCAGAGTATATGGCCTTGATTGTCCGACTTCGGTCGGTCGACAAGAGCGGATTGGCCTCTTTCGAGGCGGGCGTCAGATGAACTAGCGCGATCGCCGAACCCGATCGGTCCGACAAAGCAGTTGACACCTCTTTCGAGGGAAAACCGAGCCTCGCCGTATGAACTACGGGCCTTGATCACCTCAAACCGGTGATTCGACAGGCGATCAGCGCCTCTTCGAGAAAAGCGGAGTTTCAGCCGTATGAAGCTACGCCTTGATTGCCTCCAAACCCGTCGGTCGACAGGCGTTGGCCTCTTTTACAATAGCGAAAATCCTCCGAGCATAATCGTTGCCACCACTCGTGATCGACCACCATAATTGGTTACTCCACCCCCCGTCGCCCGCCCGCCGGCGATCTTGCCGTTGTATTAAATCATCCGTCGCGCAAACCACGCCGGCCTCGTCATGCCGGTCATCGTCGTCAACCATCGCCGTCATCATCACCGACCGCCCACCGGTCGCCGTACCGTTGATCCTCGCCGTCTCGCCGACCATCTTGCGTCGGTCTCCATCATGACGACCTTCATCGGGTGGATGTTCATCATTCACCATCATCTCGCTATCACTTGTAATGTGACAACTGAGCATTGACTATATGGGTTGTTGTTGCGATTTTGAGATTCCCATTGTCGACTTCTCATATATAATTTTGTAATCCATTATGTCGGAAAAGTTGTATTCCAAAATAAATATATAGTGGAAGCTTTTCTTGGGCTAGGCCATATTTTTCCCTCGTTTGAGATTTTTCACATAAAAATTATGGAGTTTTCTTGTTCACTCTTTAAATACCTGTTTGTGTGCGTTGGATTTCACAACAAGACCAAGGCATAAACTTTCACTCTACCACAACTTATTTTCTAGCACACAACAATCATCAACATAAATTAAAGCAAATGTACTAAATTCATAAAATAAATTTTCCATGTCTTTAAAATATTTGGGGTGGATTTTTTAAATCAAATGACATCACATTCCATTGGTAATGTCCTTGAGGTGTACTGAATGCAGTTAATTATTTACTATCAGTATGCATTTTAATTTGTCAAAATCCAAATTTGAAATCTAATTTAGAAAACCATTTTGCATTTTTTATTTGATTAATTAATATCTCTTTGTTAGGTAAAAAATATCTATTGAATTTAGTATTGTCATTTAATTTTTTATAATTAATGATCATTCGAGCTTTAACTCTAATTTGTTATGTATGATTCTTACAAGGAAGGCAAAGCTACTGTAGGGACTAATGCTCGTTTCTATAAATTTAAGTTGTAAAAGTTCAGATATTTGGATTTTGAATTTAGATTTGTCTTCAATAGTATATTACATTGGTCTTACTCGAATAATCAGAGTATGATTAATTGGTCAGTACAGGCTACAAGTTCATCTTTAGCCCAAAATTAAAGCGGGTTTTCTGAAATAGTTTTAGAAAAAAGATTTTCAGCAAAATATCTAATTCGTTGTATTTTGTCAAAATCAGTTGATAAATATATATGAGGACTTTGTTGTGATCAATGCGTTTGAATAATTTTATCTAATTCACCATATTGGCTGCGAAAAAGTTGTGGTGAAGGGGAGGTGGGATGAAGGCACAATAAAGCATGTTTACAAGGTGTAATCAGTTCAATATGGTCACTATATTGAGTAAAAGAGTACATGGATTTAAAAAAATTATTTCCAAGGATAAAATCCAAACCGGGATCATCCATATACCATAAACGAGATATTTTAATAAGAGTTTCAGTACGAATACCATTAAATATATCTAAAAGTAAATTATCTGGTTCAGGGGTTACATGAGATGGAAAGATATATCGTTTGGATACGGTAATGTCACTATCAGTATCACACAGTGCAAGAATACTAATTGGTTCATAAGTAGGAAAGTATAATTCAATATTTATATAACTATGAAAGCTATCCATGATGCCGATTTATAAGAAAAGAATTAATTCTGATGGTAGAATCTGTAAATATAATTGTATGTTGTTGTAAGAAATCTAGGCCTACTAATATTCTTCCTTTTTCTGTTTCATTCGTTAAAAAGGTATGTTGAAAATCTAAGCGTTGATTTTGTACATCCCAAAATTCGAATAAGATATTGGTTTCAGTATGACAATAATATTTATGACCATGATAGTCTTTATATATATATGGTTTGCTTCTTTTAATTTATAAATTTGTGGATATTAAAGATATCAATGTGAGAATTATGTGATCAATTATCGAATAAGATTGAGATATTATTGTTTGGCTCAATATAATATCTATTTAGAATTAATTGATTATTTGAATGTTTTATTTTTCTTGAATCAACAGATTTTCTTGGTTGAATAACAAGATCATTATTATTTTCATTAAATAATAATTGTCTTCTAGGTAATCTAAAGCTATTTTCTAAATTACTACTTTCTCCAAAATCTAAAGCTAGAGTGTTAGGAGGAGGTGTTAATATTGTATAGTCTACTTTTTCTGGTTGGATAGTTTATCCAATTTGAGAAAAAAATAGAATCTAAATGAATAGGTTTGTGTTCTAAATACTATAGTATTATGCTAATTACTGTAATAATATGCTGCTTGATATGTGATATTGTAAACTACACTGCCAGATCGTAATTGAACACGATCTAACTTATGTTTAAGCGTAGGTGTTTGGTCTATATGTCTATCATTGATATTTATCACATAGTTTGGGTGTATATTAAACTTTGATGTTTGATAACAAAGGTTTCCTTGAATAACTCCAAATAATGTATCTTTTGGAATGAATAATTCTGTCATCATAAATCTAAATAGTGATAGGACTATCTATTCTTTTACGGAAATATGTTAATATTTGGATTTCTCCACAAAATACATGTCTGTATCTTTCTGGATGTGATATTTTTTGAAGATCTTGATTTCTAATCATTAAAATTATTTGTAATTCGTCAAATTTCTACTAGGTATTCTTCTTGTCTAATACTATAATGAATAAGTTTTGTCCAATTAAATATAGGCATATCAAAACAATCTTTAGATCCTAAAGATAGTTTTGGTTTTCTAATCTTTTTATATTCTTCTTCCGAAAGCATTAATTATCTATTATATTCAAATTGATCATCTGTAATTTCCTCAGTGTTGTTTATGCATTTGAGTTCAGACATTTAATCAGAATATAAATATTTTTCTAAATCATTATCTGAATAACAATATTGATCTATAAGTTCATTTTCCGATCTGATAGTTCATAAATCTCTTCTTCAAAATCTATTTCTGAAATAACAAAAATAGGTTCTAATTGTTCTTCTATAACTTGAATTGATTTAACTCCTGCAACTCTTTTTCTTTTAGGGCATTCGCTAGCATAATGTCCTTCTTGGCATAACCAACATTTACAAATTTTTGGTTTATGATTAATTTTTTTCTTTCTAAAATTTCTTTTCTTTATATTTATTTTTTGCTTCCTTATTATTTTCTTAAAGAATTTTTTCTTTTTGCTACATTTAATGCTAGTATATTTTTGTGTTATATTTTTTGAACATCCCTATTGATGTGCTATTAAATCCTTTGTTGCAACATAACAATTGTTTATATGTTGCTTATGTAAATCTATTTGTTAACATGCTTCTGCAAGTTTTTCTTTAGCAAATAAAATTCTACTTCCTAAGGTTATATCTATAGGATACATTTGTTGAAAAGCTTGACTCCATACTATATTATATGGTTCAAGTAATTTATAAAAATATGTATCTATATGTTGATTACGTTCGTCTAAAAGAATATCATACAAGAATTTTTGATATTCACAACTATATTCATTTAGGTAACATATATTACAAATACTAAGAATTGTAAGTTTTTGCTTAGCTATTTTATATTATTTCTTAGCTTTTTCACTTTCAGTGGTGAATTTAATTTTATATCCAAGAAATTCACTTTTGAATAAAATCTACATAAATTTTTATCCATTTTTCTAGTGTACTTATAGTGGTTTCAGCTAAACAAGTATTTCTAACTTCTTGTTTTTGATTAGCTCTAAGGCCAATAAACCATTTTTTACAAATGTCTATAAAGTATTTTCAATAAATTCATACGCATCTTCTCTTAGAAGATTATAATTGTAAAGAGCTAAACTATTTTATATAGTCCATTTATCAATAGTTTCAGCAATATTTTTACAACAATCTAAATTTAAATAAACTCGTGTCCACTAATTGCATTGTTAAGACCATCTTCTTTTTTATTTTGCGGTATTTTTCCTGTTGAATTAGTTCTAAGTGTAGGGATATGTTTGATACTAGGTGGTAAATAATGTTTAGGGTTAGATGACGAAGTGCTAGCTTCATTAGTTTGAGAAGTTATTTCTGATATAAGTCTATCTATCAAGGAATGTATTATTCATAAATATAAAATTAATTCATCTATTTCTTGTGAGGATTCATTAATATCTATGATTTCATTAATTCTTATCTCACATTGAATGTTACTTCTACTGGTAGTTGTAATTGATTTTTCAGTATACCAAGGTAAATTATCATTAGGGTTTTGTAAATCAAATTTCGTACAAATGCATTCTACTAATATTGCAGTTGTTGTGATGTTATTATTGAGAACTTATTGATTCTCAAGAATTCTTTCCTAATTCTGATATATTGTTAATACTTTTGAATAAACTAAAGATTTATATCGTCTTGATAAAAGATTTTTAAATCGTTTAGTTTTATTATTTTGAATATGATTTAGTTCCAAATATCAAACTGTGATATATGGGGAATGTGCAAAATATATTGCATTTGATTTTATGCAAGTATTCGTAGAGCTTATACTTGCCTTTTCAGGGGAGTAGGTTGGAGCTTACACGGCTGTGGTATTGCAAAACATCACCCATACATATCTTTTTTAGGCGATGTTTAATTTTGATAGAAATCCCCATTAGATGGAAATTTCTGACATTTAGACTTATAGAGAACAATCAAACATGCTCATAAGTGTTTAAATATCTAAATTAAATGAAAGATTCAATCAAAAATGATAGCAAACACAATGAATAAAATCAAATACAAAATAAAGAAAAGAGATATATATTATAAATTAAAATGAGGATTAAGGGGACATACCTATAAGCACACACTTGAGAAAATAATTCAAGCTTCAAGAACTCGCACCACTCAACTCTTAAGTGACAAATCAAATGAATATGAATGGTGGGAGGTGGGAATGAACACACCACACCATCATATTTTATTTATAGGAGAAAGAATCTCTTGTAAGGCCCATCCCATTAAAAGACACCAATGTAAAGACAAAAGAGGTGGGGAGAATTATTTTTAAAAAAATTCTTGAAAAATACATTTGGCACTCACCTTGAGACAATCTTTTACTTAAGCTTAAATCTTAAAATACGTGTAATCAAATTATAAGATAGAGTCCAATATGCATATCAAGGCAGCACATTTAAGCTCAAATACATATATATATATAATATATATATATATATATATATATATATATATATATATATATATATATATATATATATATATATATATATATATATATATATATATATATATATATATATATATAATTAAATCAACATACAGATCAAAATGTAAAATAACCATTTAAAAGAATTTAGAATCTCAATGCAATACATATTCTAGATGAGTTCACATCTAAATTTAATTATGTCGCATTGAAGCACATATAAGCAAATGAAATTTGGCACAGATCTCGAAGTTTTTTTTACATTCAAACTCTTGCATTTATGTATGTGCAAATAGTGTAAAGAAATTTATATGCATATACATACTATGAGGCAATCGGAGGCTCATAATTGATGCCTCAAGATTCGCATAATTCATGAGGGAAATTTTTTTAAAATTAAGTATCATTAGAATATTAATTACGTAATTAAGTATTGCTAAAAAAATAAAATATAGGTATAGTCACCCAATTAATGTGGTAATAACGACGTGACGTATGAAGTAGAGGGTCGATTAAGGTAATCTGAAGACTAGCTTACTAGATGTTTTTTTTACATTAATTTTGTTAGAATTGGTCAAGTTATGTATAAAAAAGCTTGGGTGGTAAGATACTATACTATGGAATTAGTTGTTAGATTATGAGAGTATTTTATGGGACTTATAATAATATTTCTAAAAGTAAAATTTTAGTTCAATAAATATTAAATGTAGATGTAAGTATGGTATTGAGTCAAAAAATAATTCTTATTGTGAAAAGTATCTTTATAATTTTGATTTGCATTCCTTCTAATAATTATTTTATGGTTTTGACATAAATATTTGTAATCACATTTGTATCTTCTATATTTAGATTTATTTTTTAGTGAGTTTAGAGTTTAGTATATTAATTGATTTAGCTTGTGAAATTGAGTTAATCTTTAATATTGTGCTTTTTTTTGTAATAGATTCACTTATTACATTTCTTATTTAATTTATACCTTAGTTCATTTGTATAATTACACACTTTAAAACTAATTTATTTTATTACAAGTTTGTGAGCTAAAACTTTTGAATGTCATACAACACAAAACAAGCGAAAAGAGTTGAGTAGAACATCGCTTAAGTTTGATTCAAGTAGTTCAAAGAAAGTGCATATGAAATATAACAACATGATTTGAGGATTTGCATCCCAATTTAAAACAAGTAGATTCAACTAAATGGGAGCCAATAAGCAAAATGATCAATAAATGAAATAGATAAGAACAAACGGTAGACACAAATAGACTATCCTAAACATCTAACGCGGTCATGGAATTGCACCCTGTGTATTGGTGTGCAGGGATGGATGATCTAGCGATAGGTGACCCAAATGTGAAAGTGTAGCCTCTAGTACGCTCGCAAAAAAAAATATCCATCATTAATCACAATAAAAAGTATGCAGACGTAACGTAGAAACATAAAGAAATATTACTTACGGTATTAGGGTGAGTGGCTCGATGTCATCCACATAGAGGCTTGGGGATGAATGAGCGCTACTCGGTGGGGTGACCTCTAGCATGGCCGCCGCCAACGTCATTGCTCCCTCGCCATCACTGTTGAAAAAACAAGTGAAAAAATCAGTATAAGATAGTTATAAACAATGAAATGGAAAATAGTAGCATAAATTAAATAGAAGGACTAGAATACTGCAACCTAAAAGGGACTAGAGTACATCCTATAGGTAAAATCTAAACAGGATGAACTACACATATACATTTTGCACTAAAGTATACTCAACGTACCGTCGACTATTAACATTGTGAGGGCACGATGACCTGTAGTGGCTAGCTGTCTTGCATAGACTGTAGGTTTGTGTTGGCCTTATGCTTTGCATCCCAAGACCTCATGTATGAAACTTTAACATTGAATTTCGACTCCATTCTACTTATAATCACCCTAGGTTTCAGATCTATCTGATCTCTGATCACAGGTATAATGAAGTAAGCTATGAATTTAGAATTACTCGTTTGTGGACAACATTTGACTCTCACTGTCAATATTTCGGAGTGAGTGATTTCTTAGAAGATCATGGCTGTCTAGATTCCCAGGCATAATGGTTTCTATCCCGAGTGAACAGTCATCATCACTAATATCCTGCTTAGACTCACTACTTGAACCATTGCTCGTAGTCTAATACTTATCACCATCTGCAGCACTCTGAGGCACATATGGTTCCTCTGAATGATAAACAACATCATCGCTGCTACAAAACTCATAAGTTAGACGACAAACTATCATATTAATTATTACAAGTATAAACTGGGAAAGATTGACAATATTACATGGGAATCAACTCATCAAAGATGCGTTGTGTCGTTAGAGGTGCATGTGCGATGAAGCCTTTGTGTATCGTATATCTATCGATCTTACCGGATCGGTGATGTTGATGCTACATTAACATCCTCCGCCGACATACAACACTAACATCATCGGAAGCTTCGCCCAAGATAACTTCGCGTCATCGATATTACAGATATAAATCCGTTATCCACGGATAATGACTGTAAGAGTGATTGTGTGACACTATGAATCAATGTGGATTCTCATAATCCGTTGCTTCAATTCGAAGATCGACGAACCTTATGGACGATTTCAACCTCCCACATAACTTGGACTGAATTATTCATCGTTATTTAGTTCGCCTCCATTAAAAAAGATCAGCGAAACAAATTCAATATTCAATCTTGCAAAACAAACTATATAAATAATCAGATGCCCTAAATAGTACTACCCTCGACTACTTATCACCTGAACCGCAACGCCAACACAAACCTACAAATCAAATCCCAGACAAAATTCTAACCATACAACTCTAATCCCTAGCACACATATTCTATTAATTTATAAATTGATATAAATAGGGATTTACCGTGTCTTTACGAAGAACGACGGAGATGTGCGCAAAAAACGGTAGAATCCACCATAGGACACTTCCCCGAACCAAATGGAGCCGTCGGAATCGTCGTCGGAAGCTAATGTTAGCTTCCAACAGCAGCTACATGGGAGAGGAAAGTCATCAAGGTCAGGGAAGAAAGAAGGTTTCTTTCTAATAAGAAAGCACTGCGCTTGGAGCTACACCAAGCTTCGGGATGAAGAGGAGCATGCTTGGAGGGAGAAGATGGCCGGTCGGAGTTCCTTTGGGAGGCGGAATCACCGTTCGGGGCCGATTCGAGCGAAATAGAGAAGATAGGTTCAGTCGATCGGCCCTAATAAGCCGTCGCCAATTTAGTGGGCGTGTAATGTCGCTAAGTACAACGGTCTCGATCTAATGTGGCTTAGCCATGCCACATCGAATCAACATGGCTGCCAGCCTACTAGACTATACACCATATTTTAAATATATTTTTTCAATACTTAATTACGTAATTAATATTTTAGTGATACTTAATTTAAAAAAATTGCCTTCATGAGGTGATTCATACACACATGTTATGAGATGAAATAAATTCTAGTGCCTCGAGCAGATGCTCCTTAGCAATTTATACATTTCACAAGGAGTGTCTTAAGCCCCAATAGCTTTTGCATGAAGTGAAAACAAATTTAGAATTGGTATGAGACTTGGAATCGTCGATAAGAGTGATTGCAAGTTAAATACTCAATCATTAAGAGAAAATTTAATTGCACATTTGCTTATGACCATCAAAGGTCTTAATAGAGAAATTTCATATTTAAAATAATTATTTTTTATTTTAATATGAAAAATACAATCACAAGCTTCAGCCATATACCAGATCCTCTACTAATAGGCAAACAGAATTGACAAGGTCTATTCCCGATGATGGCTGTGTTGAATAAGATTTCAACCGAATGAGATATCACCATCAAAGCATAGTGAAAATTCCAAATTAAGTTGATCCAAAGTCAAAGTTTAACGAAGATACAAAAGCTTATAAAATGTTCAAATGAAATTCATTAATTTAAATATTTAAAGCAAAATCCACTCCATACGCCCATCCATTATCGCTTGTCGTAGGTGGCAGATTAAAGAAGTTCTAGCTCATAAAGGAGCGAATATCAAGTCAAGTGTATTCCCATATTCACCCTCAAATAATCCCATGCTAGTAAAGATGTGGTACGTATTCTTTATCTGTGTGGTTTGATCAGTATGCTTCACATATAATGTGGTTACTACCAGAGCTCTCTGATCAGGTGGCTTGGCCCCTCAATAGCTCTACTATATTACGATCACGAATGTAGCCCATATGCTCTCCAATAGCTCTGTTTCTTGAGTTGTGAACAATAAGATGCACCTGATTGGGCAAAAAACTGTCTGTCAGCTAAGGTTGACTTAAGTCTATCTCCTTAGCCAAATATCACCTAGGTCTAAGATTTTCTTGGACGATGCAACATATGGCTGCTAACAAAAGGCCTTCGATCAGGTTGGGTCAACTACCTCTTCTGACTAAATAGACTAAGGATCATGATAGTCTTAGATGACGAAACCATGGGATCTTGATCGAGCGTGTCACCATTCTCCAACTATTCGCTTTAAGTTAAAGGATGATAAATTTCATATATTCTGAAATTTAAAACTCCACTTGTTGCTACCATATGATGAGCAATTAGCGACATAACGACTAGCCTTAATCGAAAGTTCTCTCTCAATTTTGGGAAGGGTAATTAACTATAGATGCTTGCGCCTATAGAAAATCTGAAACCAAATCTAAAGTCCTCACAAAACGAGGGTGACATCTCTGGATAGTTTCTTATCTACTGTCCTCATTTTCCTTCTAAAAATTTGACCGATAATAATTCAAACTCTCTTTATTGAGAGATTGGTGGTGAATTTTTGGAGCCCACCATAACTAGCATTTTAAATTTTATAATATGTGATGCACAGAGTTCTTCTCATGAATGATGATAAGGACCTTATAATCATCAGAAACTCCATCTCCTTAAGCTCCAAAATCCAAAATGCTGAAAATTCGCCCATGTGGCTTGAACAAGCCATGGAAGGGAGTTGGAGAAGGACCAGAACTGTTGTAATAATGGGAGCCGTGGCTGCTGCTTTCTTCCTGTTTCCCATGCTTGTGAACTTCAACCGACCACCCTTGGCTACTAGAAATGACCAACTAAGAACAACTAACAAAAGGAGATCAGAACTATTAGTTTTCATCATGGCTGTATCTACTATCAACTTCAGCCTTCAGGCCTTTCCATTACAACACTGCACTACTTGGCTTGTCACTTGAACTTGATCTCTTCCTGAGTAGGTGGTTCGATGACTTTTATATAGTAACAAACATATTACAATACCTCTACCTCTATGATATGATTCAAATAAATTTTTAATATGATGCTACTCTAAAATTCTTTGTTTTTCAAGTTGTAATTTTGTTCTGACCTCTGAAACAATATGACCTTCAGAAATGAGTGGAAGATGCCACCTGTAAGAGATGCTTATTATTCAAGTACTTATACAATGGTCTGCATGTGATGTAAATGCTTTGAGCCATATGTTATTCAAGAAAATTTAATAAGCTTTTTGTAATAAGAGCTTAAAATAGATTCCAACTAGTATTGTGAATTAAAACTACAAAATTGGTGTTTTAATGGTCCTACTATTTTTTCACATTTCATTTTCTTTATGGCTTTTCTAACTTCAGATTTACTAATACGACGATAAAAATAAAATTTTCTATTTTTGTTTATGATATTAAGGATGCTAAAATCAATCGTATTTTTAGACCCTTCATTGAAAAGTTTATCAAAATACATCATTCACTTATTTTCAATATCATTTTCTAAGAAAAATACTTTATGATTTTTATCCTTAATACACCTCACTTGAGCTAGATCTTTATTTCTTCTATTTTTGGTTAGCTAACTTATACATATATTTTTCACCTTATTTGATATCTAATCTATTGTATAAATCTAACATAATCATACATTTTTCATAGGCTAAAACAAAATCTAACATAATCATATATTTTTCATTAGTTACTCCAAATCCATAACCATCATGAATACTTTTAAAATCTTCTACCATTTTATCAACATATCCATTTAAATCTCCTCCAATAAATATTTTTTCTTCAAGAAATATCTTTTGTATTAATCCCTCTAATTCATTCTAAAAAATTTCTTTTGAGCTTACATCCAAACATATTTGAGGGGCATAAACACTTATAACATTTATAATCTTAGTATTAACAATAATCTTTAAAGGTATAATTCTATCTCCGTATCTATTAATATTTATAACATTATTCTTCAAACTTTTATCTATAATCAAATCTACGTCATTTCTAATTTGACTTCTACCTGAATACTAAAGTTTAAAACCTATCAAACTCCTTTGGCTTTCTCCCCAACCCATTTAATTTCTTGAATACATAAAATATTTATCTTCCTTTGAATCATAATATCTATTAATTCCATTAGTTACATGTAAGAGTACCTATATTAAGTTCTTAACCTGATGCTAATTTCATGGACTAACTTCTTTGCCTGCATCCGTCCATAATGTGGGAACCCTTGCTTATTTAACACTACCGAGTTGATCGATGGCACGCTTTTTTTATTATATTCGGACCATATATTGCTTAGGGGACCTAACATTAACATAATGTTTTAAATGATTCATGTGATGATTATTTTGATAAGTTTTCTTATTTGGCCTTTTGCCATCCCTCCACTTTTTATATCCGTACTTGGGATCGACAATGACAGTGTTATTTATATAAGATAAGCTAAATAAGAAAAATGTGAGAATAGTGGTGGAACTAAGATTTTAAGTGAGAGAGAAGCAAAATGGCTTACCCTAATTTTAGGAGATAAAAATTTTATATTATGTATAATTATATGTGACTTCTCTCAAATTGGTGGCATGAGGGCCCCTTCTAGCTCCCAGCTGATTCCTCTAGTGTATGAGAATGCTCATGCGAGTTGAGAAAAAAAAAAAATATGAAGCGCTTGTTATTAGTAGCGTGATTGAAAACTGTCATTACAGTCTAGTCTTTAAAAAAGTGTTACTAAAAGTTGATATTTACTCGTACTATTTTAAATCAGTATTGCTTGTAAAATTTCTAGTAGATTATATTTTTCAATCAAATAAGAGTATATTATGGCCCATATCTCATTTTATGTTTTTTTCATTAGTCTATATGGCTACACATGAATCGAGCATTCAACAAATTACTCATGACTCGGCTCGATTAGAGCTCATTTATAGTTGTTTAATTAACTAATCCAATGAGCTCAAAACTTTTATAAATACTCGATTGTTGAATGAACAAATTTGAATAACTTATTGTTCTGTTCATTTATGTTCATGAATAAGATAATTTAAAGCTCATTAAGGAATTTAATTATTACTCAATTACTCAATTAAGGCTTATTTTTTAACAGTATTGTTTAAATTTTTATTTTTTTTAAAGTTATTATATTTTAATTGATACAGCTCATATATATTTATCAATAAATTGTTCGTGAATAAGCTCTATTAAAGCTTAATTAAACAGATGTAATTTCTAGCCTATATTTACTTGGAGCTGAACTCACAGCCAAAATGCTGCAGGTGAAGAAGCTTTTTTGATTGATTCAATATAAAAAGTTTTGGAGTTATTTGGGATCATTTTAATTTTTTTATTTTATATTTATATTTTATTTTATATATATTTTTATTCAAAATAAAATATGTATGATGGTGAGGATTGTTTTTAAAATCATTCAAAAATATTTAAAATTTATTTTGAATATTTTTAAAAATAATGTTATTTATTTTTAAAAATAAAAAAAAACACTTAAAACATACACTAAACAAATATATTTAAAAATTAACATAAAAATAAAAATAGAATTGGTCCTAAATAGGCCCTTTGTTAATATTATTTTTAAATATATTTTTTTAGTCAAATGAATCTTGATCTTGAAAGTTATCACTCATGAGGAAATCTCTATATTTTTTTAGGAGAAAGCTAGAACTTGAAAGTGTCATCACTCTTTTAATTACTTGAGAGAGGAGGATTACTTGTTTATCATCATAATTGGCTTCATCAGAGTCAACACTTCCACCTCCTACAAATCTCATATTCAATTGGCAATTGATGAACATGTTCAAAGTTGTGTTGGCAGTTCATGTCTTTGTCATGAAATTTTTAATAAGTCATTAATGTCCTAGGAGATTTGTTGTCATCTAGGCCTACTACATCTAAATAGTCTGTCTAGGATGAAATTTGTGACTCAAGTAAGATAGAAGCTTACCTCAAAGCTGTTGAGGATGCCAAAGATGTCTCCATCTCCAAAGACTAGTGAACTTTATGTATTAATGCCACAATGCTCAACTTTATTCAGAACTAGTTGACTATTTAGCCAAATATTGATGTATTCACTAGCCAGTAGCCAAAATATTGGGTGTTGATATTAATGTGTGTTATCACTAATTGAATATTAATAAAGGGCATTAAAAAAGTCATAATTTATCATAAAGTTATCAAAACTAATTTGAGCCAAAGTACATAAGCTATTTGATGTCAACATCATCTAAAAGTCTAGAACTTCAACTAGATATACAACATATTTTGTTCTAGAGAATTCAAATGATTAATGCAGGATGTGTCAACTTCACCAATCTAAGCATTTGTTTTCACAAGGATGACTACCCTCTCCACCAAATTGATTTCTTGGTTCAATTTAGGGTTTAGTATTTCCCAAGGATGACTATCCTCTTATGATAAGTTTATTTATTTTGATATTTTTTTGAAGTACCATAAGATTAAGATGTATTTTATGGATAAGAAAACTCTTTTATCATAGATGGCTAGTTCCAAATGTCATATCTTTCAGTATGAAGAATGTATAAGAAATTTATCGGCAATGATTTATTTCCTTCTTTAAAGAGCATAAGGGTCCAAATTTGAAGTGATGATCTACACATCAAAAGCAAGACCCTTTAACACATGTTTGACTTGCAAATGACTTTTGAGATATTGAAAAATATATAATATGTAGTTGAACCTAATGATATACTTCCTCAAAGCCAGAATTGAGAAGTTGATTCCAACAAGGTAGCCAAGTGAATAGATAAGGTGAAAGCAATTGTAAACATGTCATCACCTAAAATAGTGGAAGAGTTCATAAAGCTTACTGGTTAAGTAACTTGCTTGAGTTGATTTTAACAAATGTTCTCCATTCTTTGAAGTACTATGCATTAATAAATACTTTGAATGGATAGAAGAATGTGTTTAGGCCTTCACTCAATTGTAGGGGTTACCCTTTTCACCCCCTATTTTGTAGATCTCACAGCCCAAATCAAATTGATCTTTAGTCTTTGTCTATTAAAGTGAAGGTCAGCTTTGTCTTGGTCTAACAAGATAGAAGAAAATTATTAGCCTATTATCATAGTAAGATCCTTAAGAGGAGCATAACTTACATATTTGATTAAGAAGTTAGTGTAGGCACTAGTCATGACTTCTCGACTGCTACATATGTACTTATAGTCTTAACTACTCTTAAAACCTACATATTTGCAACCTTAAGTTGGCAATAGAACTTAATGTGTAACTCTAGTAAGTGCCTAAAATTGTTATGCACAATCCATAACCGACTCTTTTGTTCATTTGATATTCTAAGCCAACTTACCTAAGTAAAAAATTCAAGAAAGTTTCTTTGATTGATGCATGTATATGGAACCTCTACAAAATAACAAGTAGACCTTATTTTTATTGTGAAGAACTTTGCATGCCTTATCTTACACTGCATTATGCATTTTAGGTGAAGAACAATTAGGGCAAGTATAAGGCTCTCTCGACAACTTGAGATTCATGTGGAGAGTTAGCACTTGATTTCTCTTAGTCGTTCTATCTACATAGTTAATTATTGCCCATGTTAATGGTGAATATGATGAAACAGATCTTATCATGCAATATTACTTATTTATGATAAAATTTAAATTGTTAAATTTAAGTACTTTATATTTTAGAAAATTTCAAAATAGTAGTATCAACTTTTCTTCTTGTTTTTTAATCTTAGATATCCAAGTATCGTGACTACTACTAACTTGCTCTCATATAATGTTAAAGAACACGAGTCAATGTAGGTTGAAGTCATGTGATGTCTAATATAACTATTTTTTTTCAAATTTATGACTACCAGCTAGATGGACAACCAAATTTGAGACATAAGAAGATTTAAAATAAGGCCTTTGAACATGTGCTATTCAATGACCACCTCTTCAAAACATTAGTTATGCCCCCATGTCTTAGATATATTTATGTAACCAAAGTTGTTGACATTTTTAAAGGGTACACTTGAGGGAGTCTTGCACCCATTTCAATGAGAGGACCCTTGTATAGTGGGTACTTCATTAAGATTATTTGTAATTAACTTTAAGACTAGGACGAATTCTCTAGGACCCAAATGAGTTCTCAAGAGTTTCCTTCTTAAACTAGAAATTTTTAACACTTCATCTATCACCAACATTTGTTATATTCCTTTGGTGTGACATCTTATTTTTCATGATTATTATCAGCCATCCATGTATTGTGGTCATTGAGTATACCAAATAAAAATCAAAAGAGTTGCATCTTCTTTATTTAGATTGATCTTTTTTATGCAACTTAATCAAATTAATCAACTTACACTTCATATTTGTAACTTCATTAAATATTTGAAGCATTTCAAAATTGCCACCTTACATATATTTGTTTGTTTAATGTACTAAGATTCTTATCTAAATAAGTATATTCTAGGCTAACTTGAAGTCCTTAGATCAATCATCTAATCCAATTTGAATATGTTGACTAATGAAGATTAGGTCAATCCTTCCATCTCTCAATCTCACTATGTTAATTAAGTCAATGATACTATATTAATGTAACACATCAAAGGAAGAAATGATCTATCATAAGGTCTCAAACCAAAGCTTGAACTTAAGAGAACTTTAGTAGATTTTATATGTAGCGGATTTATGTTTCATATATTGTATTATGTACTCATGATTGTATTTGATCATGTTTAAGTGTTGTATAGGTTTATGGTTGAAAACATGTGAATTCATGTATTAAGTTATATAAGTATCGTCCTGACTTCTCGGCGTTGCATTCTGTAGGTTTTAGTGTTTGGAGACCGAGAAGCTGGTGTCTTGGCGTGGGACATGGCTCCTCGGCACTGGGACATGGTGCCTTTGTTGACCTCATTTTGGATGAGATTAACATCATTCATGATTCTAGTAATTAAGTCTCCTAATATTAGATTAGGAGTTCCATAATTAAGCACTTAAGACACTATGCTTAGTGGCTAGGTAAATAAACAAGAATAAAATAACAAATCAAATCAAACTTTAAAACTTGAAACTAAAATCAAATTTAAAATCAAATCAAACTTAATATGCTAAAGTGAAAGGCTAGGTCATCTTGATAAATCCTTTTTAAGACCTATCATAACTCAATCAGATCAGATGAACCCAGATTAAACCCAAATCTAAAGAAACTCAATAGAAATCTAAATCAAATATATTTGAATTAAAATCTAAATCCAATTGAGCTTGAGTTGAGGTAATTATGTTGATTAACTCAATTAATCCGTTTAAGCTCAAAATCACCTAAGTCTAAATAAAATTAAATTAAATCAAACCAAAAGCATAGATTCAATGCATAAATACAAATGAACTCAAAAATAAATCCAATTGAGGTTCAAAGTGACAAATAGATCATTTGACCTAGAGTTGACTCATGTGGGCCCCATTAAGTCAAAAGTCAACAAACTAAATTTGGCCAAATTGAATTACTCCAAAGGCTCAAAACTATCAAATAGATATGCTTAATACAAATATAAATAAATCTAAACCCAATAAGCTCTCAAATGGATTATTTTGATCATTTAACCCAAATAGACCCAAATGGACCTTATTGAAACTAAATCTAAACTAAATTAGAATTAATTTCAATCAAATATGTAAAATCATTTAAAAATCATAATTAAACACATTTTCAAATTAAATGAAACTAATTAATCAAAATCATCACAAATGATCGATTAAATATAATTAAATCTAATATAAATTCATAAAGTGGTCATATAGGTAAAAAAAATCCAACTTGACTCATTTTGATCAAAGGGGTCAAATTAGCCTAAACCACATCAAACTTAAACCTCATTATATAAAATAAAATATGGGCTTTGGTACACCAAATCCCCAAGCAATTCCCTCCATTCATTCATGGATGGATATCTCAACTTTAGGTAATGAGAAGACAATTCAAAGCAAATATAATAAGAAAGTAAAAAAAAGGGCCAAATCCAAAATCCTAAAAAATCATTAAATTTCCTCCCCATCCCTCCATTGAATAAAGCTGAACTCATAGCAAAAAAATTGGACTTTTGGGACCAAGCTTCCAAGGACTCCAATCACCCGGATGGCCAATAATAGTTGACCATCCCCATGGCCAAAAAAAAGAAAAGAAAAGAGGAGGGGGACTTGATTTTCTCCATGTGGGCTCTCAAGTAAGGAAGGAAGGAGAGGTGCAAAGCTCTTGGAGCAATTCCAACCCATCCAGACACATTCCGGAGGAAGAGAGGAGGTGAGTCGATCCCTTTTTCCCGAGTCTCTCATCGCCATCGGCCGGATTCCAACTTCTCCAAGCTCCTCCAATAGTAAGAGGCTCTCGCCCAACTTTCAAAGCCAAGGAAACCGAGTTCCTCAAGATGATGTGAAGCTTCCTACACATTCTAAAGACAAAAGGGAATTTGATTGAATCCTTACCGGAGTCTCTCACCACCGGCGAACCAAAAAATGACCAAAGCCGATAGCAATAGGTGGAGCATTGGTGTCCACGATGATCGGCAGGGCGGCAACTCGATTCCACTTCATTGGAGGTTGGCCCCGACTTGAGGAAGGCTTCCGAACCGACAAAACCATCGAACATAGCTTCAGCAAGGTATGTCCTTGAACCCGCTGCCCATATTATGTGGTTTGGTGCTTTGTGAAAGGAATTTATGTTTCATGTAGATCCAATCATATGGATATGTTGTATCACGAGCCTTGATCATTTTGGAATCAAATTCACACGAAATCGTAGCCTAGATCGTCAAATTTTATCACCTTTAGGCGGACGGCCCTCGGTTCTCGCCAGTGAAAACATGGACCTAATCAGCGTCATCCGTTCCTTCTATTTGGAATGGATGGCTATGATCGAGCTGGACGAAATGAATTCGAGACCTGTTGAAACTTGCGGGTCGAGTTTGGACCATCTGATCGATGATTGGAAGGTCCCGATTAAAGTTGCATCGCAACCGCCAGCTGAGGTGGATCCACGTGGATCCACCATTGCACCAATTGAGGGACGAAATGCGGAAAGAGCCCATCACTTCAGTGCCACGTGGTGCTGACAGGTTTAAACAAAAAAATTCTGATTTTCTATGTTTAAAAAAATGCTAAAAATCCCCAGAACTTCAAAAAAATCATAAAAAATAAAATACTCAACCAAAAAATGCAAATGAGGGCTCTATGGATTCATCTCAGTGAGGAATCCATTAAACTCAAAATCCTCAAATTATATTATGTATTTTTGAGTTAATTTTAGTTTAATTAAAAATAATCAAATCTTAATTAAACCAAAAATATTTATCAACTTGATCTAAAACTTTAGGGATTCAAATTGAGGTTAAAATACACCTAGCATAAAAATTTCAAATCAAAATGATGAATAGATTAAGAGGTATTGAATTTCAAAGTTTAAATGCCTAATTTCATGAAAATAATTAAAAAATCTAGAAAATTATAAAAACCATCAAAATAGTTTAAACCACTTTAATTGACATCTAAGATCCTTAATAAAATAATATGATCTTCTGAAACTTAACAAACTTAAAAAAACACTTCGAGTTAAGATTTAATAAATTAAAATTAATATTAATTAAATGAATTAAAACTAAATTCCTAACAATTTAAATGTAAAATCAAAATCAAAAATAGAATAATACTTAAACCATTATTAATCAAACCTTAAATCGAATATCACATAATCTTTAAATAAACTTAAACTAAACAAAAACCTAAATAAATATAAACTTAAACTTAATTAAATTAATGAAATTCAACTAAATTCCAAATTAAACTCAACTAAACAAACCTAATTCACCAAATTATTATGAATATTATTAATCTAAATACATGAAACTAAATTAAAAGCTTCAATAACCAACCAAATAATCTAAATCGAACAAACCTCTAATTAATTTGATAAAAAGGACTAATCAACTTAGGATTAAACTTTAATTAAGTCAATCAAAAAATTAAATCAGTCAAATCAATTAAATTAAATAATTGAATCAAATTAAAATAATCAACATATAAAGTAAATACACTCTAAACAAATTAAACATAATTAAATCAAATCAAATCACAATTAATTTAGTTATGCAATCAAATTAAAATTCATTTAAGGAAACTTAATCTAAAAAACTAAACAACCAAATGCTTAATCAAGTGAAATCTAAGTTACAATGAATCAATTTAGTTAGAGTAATCACTAATCAAACTTCTATTTTCTAATCAAATCAATTATGAACATCCAATCATATTCAACTAAACCATTAGTCAAAGCAAACACTCAATTTGGTCAATCAAAAAGATAAAGAGTTATAACTAAACTTTAATTTGATTAATCATCTAAACTAAATTTTAAACAAAGAAATCTTAAACTATCCAATCAACTTAGCTAACTATATGAAACAAACCAATCTAATTAAACCCTAATTAAGCATTGAATCTCAACCAAATGAAATCACTTAAATTCAATAAATAACAAAACTAAATTGAGCTCTAATTAATCATCAAACTTTAAATCAAATAGATCATAAATCATAATCAAATCAAATCAAATGAAACTGAAGCAAACTTTAATTAATTCAATATATAATCAAATTAGATTCAATTCAATCTATTTGAATTAGATGAATTAATTAATCATTAAACATACAAGTTTAATAATCAAATTAAACATGAACTACCATTCAAAGACAATAACCAAATTCTAATAAATGAAAAAAAAAAACTTTAAATGCAAACAATCAAATTTAATTGAACTCAAAATAAAAATGTAATTCACTTAACCTAAGCAAATCCATAAACTAAGAAAACTTAACAAATCAAATCAATTAAATCAAATCAAAAGATTAAATTAATCAAACAATCCTTAAGCCCTAAACTAGTATATAAATCAAATCACCAAATTCAATAAAACAAATGATTAAACTCTAATTAGAATCCAAATGAGAAATTATTTTGAACCTTAACCAAATAAGAAGTTAATTAAACTAAAATATTTTAACTAAATCAAATCAAACTTAAATGAAAAGATGAAATCATTAAATTTAAATAATATTGAAATAATCTAATTAGTATCATATAAATTAAAATCTTAAATTGAAACTCAAGAGAAAGAATTAAATATTAATTCAAAGGATATTCAATTATCAAAAAATTAATTTAAATCAAACATTTAATGAATCCAAAATTAATTAGTCAAAATACATGAAGTCAAACAAATTCAAACTAAGGAAAACAAACACCAATCAAATGTAATTAAATTAATTATGCAAATAAATTTAAATGAGCTAATTAAGACACTTAAGTTCTTAGTTTGACCCTTAGAATAAATTTTCATCTGAGGATAAAAGTTTCATTCTTTTAGGATTAGGATGTTCAATAAAAATGGATTATGTTCTAAGCATAAGTTATCTTATTCTTCATTCTTTAAAACTTAAATTAAACTTAAACATAAAAATGAACTTAAAATTGAAACAAAATTAAAAAATTAATTAAATCATTTAAATCGAAACCATCTGATGGTAAAATTGAACAATTAAAATGAAACAAAGCCTTAAACAGACTTGCAAGACAAGCCTTCTTTTCACACACTAGAATACTAGGTTATCGACCCTAGAATTAGGTTAGGTCGATGTGTTGATTGTGATATGATACTTTTTCTTATTTTGTGGCGCTTTTAGACAAGATGTCTAGGATTGTTTGTTCGCTAGTCTAGATGTTATGGTGTTTTTTTAGGCTAACATTATTTTCTTTAGGAGGTTGTTGTAATAAATATAAAATAAATATTATTTGCTTACAGGTGCTACTTAAGTCCCTAAACATAGCCCAATAGGATAGGTGGGTTTGGCAATCACTAATGCTAATCCTATACATTTGAGATATAAACTGCTAATGAGTTGTATGTTTTTTTTCTAATATTTATTTTGCAGGGTTTAGAATTTTATCTTGAAAATTTAAAATATAATTTGAGTCTAGAATTAGGTTAGAATCTATGAGGTTTAGAATTAACAGGAGTTGGCTACACCAATTTGATGGTCCCTAGTGGATCCTAAGGAAGTCCCTGAAGAAGGCAATGATCCTAAAGTTAATAAAGATCCCATATATCAAACTTTCAGTTCTAGGGTGGCTTTATAATGGCAGAACTCGGTTGCTCACTTTTTTCTTTTTCGGGGTGTATACGATAACTGCCTGCTTTTATTTATTTAAATTTGGCTTGATTTATTTTAAGGTGCATAATAGAATTGCATGCTTCTCATAGGTTTATTTCTATGATTGTTGTGTTTTGCAATAAATCCTAGATCTCTTAGGAAAATTAAATTTTTAACTCTGATTAATAATTTTAATTAAATTTTAATTAAATTTTAATCAACTCATAACCTCACTTTAAAGCCTATGATCTTAATTAAGAAATAAAATATTTAGTAACCCCTTAGTTGAATGATTATATATTTTAACATCATGCACACATATTATTTCACTCTTGTAAATAGGGGATCTGTATTCTTGCACGATAAGGGACAGGCTTGACTTGTAGTAGTCCCTTGTAATGGGGAACACCCCTCCTCTTTGATTTGACCCACAATCAAATTTCATCATGCATTTAGGCATAACTCTTTCCAAGCCTGAATCCAAAAATGGCGAGTCAAAATGAATAAAAAGTTGTAAATTTTATTACATTAGTCTAAGTCATGGAATGCATATCACACATGATCTAGTTCTTAGGGAGTGAGTTTAAGATTCTTAGATTTATTTCCAAAAAAAAGACAACAACCCAGTCATCTTGCATTCATAAGACTTGACATCATGAATTTTAAATCGCGTAGGTGGTGCTATTTGGAAACCCTTTCCAGGTGGGAAGTAAGCCCAGACGAGTCAGGATAGATTTATCTTCTCAAGTGAGAAAAAGAACTAATAATTCCTTAATTTATAAAAATTAGAGTAGGTAGAACTTCTGGCTTGTCAAAAGTACTTTTACACTTAGGTTCTAAAGCATCCAATTGGAATAAGTCTTCAAATTTTAGATATTTCTATAGTCTTGTGCTATTAGAATCTAAGTCCTAAATTTCTAATGAAACGCTAACTCAAAATTCTAAATAATTTTAATTTCAAAAATGTAAAGCCCAATAATATGGTAGTTGAAGTGCTTACTAGGTTTCTCAGTATCCAAAAGTATTTCTACTTAATCTCATTTGACTTCTGAAAAGAACTCTTCCCCCTTGAAGCATTCCCACTTGAATTTCTAAATTAACCATCCTTTTAATATATACTTTGAAATCCATAGAGAAAAGTTAATTTTTTAATCGAGAGTATTCTTAGGATGAACTCTTTTTATTTTAATATGTAATTAACTATAAGGGCTTTCCCTTATAGAGAACTGTGACCCTACAATAAAATAAACTATGTTCTACCTCTCTATGTAGTTTACGAGAAGAATCTCTGGTATATCGAAGACCCATCAACCTTAGGAATTCTTATTAAATAATTGAATCCATTTTAGGGTAATATATTTATCTTTCGAGATATTATATTTATCTATTTATGACGTATTTGATTATTTAAATAAGTACCCCCAAGATCTGTGTGGTGTTCCAAATAAAAATTTCCACAGCCTCGATGCTAGACTATGGTGTCGTGGCAATTGTTCATGGTGGCTCGGCACTGCGCAATAGTTGTTCCAACTTTTTTTTCAGTTTTTTTGGTAGTTTTCTTCCCAATAGATGCATCCCTTAGAGTATTATACTATTTAAATGTTTATTCTACCTAATGGAAGAGACTTTTGCTTTTATGTGTGAAAATTAAGTGAAAACTCTTATGGTTTGAAGCTTTGTAACCAGCAGTCCGAGGGATTCGATGATCTTTTGCTACTATTTTGCTTTGGTGAGTAGAACTTTTTCATCTCTCTTCCACTTCGATGAGTGGAAGATCCTTGGAGTATTTTCTTCCACTTTGGTGAGTGGAAGATCATTGGAGCATCTCTTCTCCATCATTCGTTGCGACATCTCTCTCTTCAACCCATCCCCACTAATTTTGGCATTAGAGCCCAAGGTTTGAAGGCTTGGAGAAAGTACTCGTAGATAATCCATATCAAATCCAAGCAAGGTTAGTTATATATTTGGATATGTGTAATGTTTTTTAAAGAATTAGTGATTTCTCTTAGAAACATATGCTAAATACATATGATTGTCACTTCTATGAATACTTATGTTACAACCAACTAGTTATCTCTACTTATAAAGTCTAGACTTTACTTATTTAACCTTACTTTAAGCCATCATTCTTGAGTGACAACTTAAGTAAATGAGGGTTCATTAAATAGCCGACTTAGATACAAACATTACATAAAGTCAAAAATCATATAATTAAAAATCTCATGTTTATTTATTTGTTAAGTTTGTTTAATGTTTTGTAGTATCCACAAGTTATTTTGTGTTTATTGAAGGCTAGTCATTTTTAAAAAAATTTGTGTATCTCATTAGTGCTAATTTTTGCTCATTCATCATATTTAAAATTTTCCTTTGGTGTGTTATAATTACATTTTGTTAACATCATGCCACCTAAATTTGTTAATTTAGATCAACTAGAGGATTTAACTAGGAGAGTAAATGAAATCTCTATGAGGAGTGAAAAGAAATTCACTAAGGTAGAAGACCTCATGAATTTGATCGCACAAATTCAAACCTTGAGTACTAGACTTTAAACCCCACCAACTGTATCACATCCAGGTGATTTAGAGCTCGTAGGAGAGGAAAACATTCAACTTCCTAAAGATGAGTATCTTGTGAGAAGGTTAAACTTAAGGAACGCCATTAGACAAAACCTTCTTAGGATCCATGAAATATTACAAGAACCTACAAAATAAGTTAAAATAGAAGCCCCAAAATATGACGGTGTTCATGGCTACAATAAATTTTTAGATTGATTAACCTAAATGGATGACTTCTTTGATTGTATCATATGGATGATTATCAACGGCCAATATTTGTTAAAATGAAACTCTAGATCATGCAAAAATTGATTGGAATAACATTATAGCTAAAGAAGAGAGATATGGTAGAAACCTCATAATATGGGTAGAAATAAAAAAAATCCTAAAGGAGAAATATTGTCCTAGAAATCATGGTAAAAGGCTCGATAAATAATTGACTACTCTTAAGCAAGGGACTTTGTCAGTAGTGGAATATATGAATATATTTGAGAACTTAATAGCTAAAACTCAATGCATTGATCAAGAGTGGAAAATAGCTAATAGATTTATCGTTGATTTAAGAGGAGATATTAGGAATCAAGTAGAGCTTCATGATCTTTAGACCTTAGAGGATGACTTTTACTATGCTTTACTCTTAGAAAATCTTAAGAAAGTTGCATCCATATCCAAGATGAAAGCTCAAGTATCTTCTAAATAGTCACCCACATCACAATCACAAAAGTCTATCATTAAATCTAATCCTTCTACATCAAATAACCTCGCTACAATGAACCCCACTGAACCTATTTTTAAAAGTGTGAAAGAGATAGTTTGCTTTAAATTTCATAAGAAGGGTCATATGCAAAATTCATGTTCTTAGATTAATTAAAAGATTTAGAAGAATAAGAGTATATTGAAGAGATACATGACGATATATCTATATCTGATGAAGAAGTAAATCCAAATATAGATAATACAATGTCAGTTATAAGGTGTATGGTTGCTTATAGGAAGAAAAGATTGGAGAAAGAGGAATATTTTCTCAATGTATATCCTATGTAATGAGAAGAAGTGTGAGTTAGTAATAAATGGAGGCAGTCCTATGAATAATATATCAACACATGTTATCACTAGAGTCAATCTTATAACTAAACCTCACCTAGAATCATTCCAAATTAATTGAGTAAATCACACATCCCTACTTATCACAAATAGATGTCTTGTCCCAATTAAGACAAGTACTTATGATGAACAAATTTGGTGTGATGTTCTTTCATTGGAAATTACTCATATCTTATTAGGAAGACCATGGCTTTATGACTTGAATGTAATCCATTATGTGCATGAAAACACTTACATATTCAAAGATAATGAGAAAACAATCAAGTTATTCAAACATAAAGAGATCAATCAAGGGAGGAATGCAAAACTCTAGTTGATAATGATATATGCATCTAGTGATAAGGAGGATACTTTCGTTATACATGCTAATACATGCGAATCTCCTAAAATTTAAATTACAATCTTAGGGTTTAGATGTTTGGTTAGAAAGTTCAATGACTCTACTTCTCTATTTATCTTGCACATTTAAGAAATCTTTGTTGATACTAAAAATCAAAACATACCTACAATAGTCTTAGATCTATTATCTAAATTTACTAATTTAACCCTAGACTTACCTAATGAATTTCCACCATTAAAGGATACGGCATGCTATAGATCTAATTTTGGTTCACAAATTCCTAACTTACCTCATTATATAGTAAATCCAACAAAGCATGCGAGTTAAAATGACAACTAGATAAACTCCTGAAGTGGGTTTTATCCAAGAAAATCTTTGTTCTTCTGTTGTACCTACTCTTTTAACTCCTCAAAAATATGAAACTTGGAGAATGTGTATTAATAGCATAATAATAAATAAGATCACAATAAAATATATGTTTCTTATACATAGGTTGGATGATATGCTTAGATATTATTTTAGGGTCATCTTTATTATTTAAAATTGATTTGAAAAGTGGATACTATCAGATAAGGATTATACTAGGTGATAAATGAAAATTAGTGTTCAAAACTCCCAATGATTTTTATGAATGATTAGTCATGCAATTTGGTCTTTTAAATGCACCTAGTATATTCATGAGACTTTCTATAGATTTCACTTTAGTTTACCTAGAATGCATCATGGACATGATAGTAAATTTATCATTGTAGATAGATTTTCTAAGATGACATATTTCATACATTGCTTAAAATTAATTGATGCATCTCTCATAGCAAGATTGTTCTTTAAACAAATTATCAGGTTGCATGGAGTTCCGTATACTATAAAATTAATTTTTGATAGAGATGTTAAATTTATATCCTATTTCTGGAAAATCTTATGGAAATGTTGTACTTCGTTCAGTTACGTATTGCTTATTTTATCAAAAAAATGATATAAAAGCCTATTCGATGGGACATTAGGAAATCTAATAAGGTTCTTAGCTGAAAAAATTTAGAAAATTGAGATTTAACATTATCTACATCTGAATTTGCATACAATAGTTTCGTTAGTAGATTAATCTACAACTCACTTTTTGAGATAGTTTATGGATATAACCCAAAAATGTATATTTAGCTTATACACTTACTCATGTATTTTTTTTATTATGTATATACATTAGCATGTGATTTTCACAACCTTCATGAAGATATAAAGAAACAATTGGAAATACAAAATGCTAAGTATGTTGAACAAAAGAATAAAGTAAAAATTTTAAGGAATATGAAATAGGTGATTATGTATTGGTTCATATTTATCCAGAGAGACTTCCTTCCATCAAATATAAAATGTTATAGGTAAGAGCATGTGGGCTATTTAAAATTATTAGGAACCTTGGTACTATTATGTTCTTGAATTACCCTTTCACATGTTTATTAGTCATATTTTCAATGTGTAAAATTTAATATCTTTTAAAGGAAATTCCAACCTCCAAATTTATCGATGATATTTTTGTAGGAGGAGATAGAAATTATTTGTCAATACCTATCAAGCTAACATTATTTGAGATGGAGAACATCATCATAGTTGAGGCACCCACATATGAAAGTACTAGTCAGAAATTATTAGTAAGGTAGAAAAATAAGCCACCAAGTGTTATATGGTTGACTTTGAAAGAATTATATTGACCTCACTTTTGGAGTGAACTCTCAACCTCCTCATCATAGATCAAGGACACTTATAGACACTAAGAGTTCCTTAGTCTTAGGACACTTCTAGTGATTAGGTGAACACTTAACCTAACCTAGAGAGACATGAAGAGTTAGCCATAGGAATAGGTTGTGCCTTAGAGACTTAGGAGAACTTGCCTACCCTATTGCATAAACCCAATCCTTGCTTCCTCCTTTCAAACCAAACTTTAAATTCAAATTCAAATTCTAAAGTCAAATCCAACTATCAAATGATTGAAGTCCAAGATTAAATCCAAACTCCAAAATCTCTTCTTAAGTCACATGAACCACCTTCATATGCTTAGCCAAAACTCCTTCAAACCAACTCAAACTTGATTGATTTCTATATAAATCATTCATTCCTTCATTTATATTCATAAATATAAATTAAATCCAAATTCAAACCATTCAAATCAAATTAATTCCATACTTAAGCCATATGGACCCACCTCCATAAGCTTAAGCAAATTTGCTTCTAAATCACTCCAAACTCAAGTGATTTTCTCATAAACTATTTATATCTTCATTTATATTTACAAATATAAATGAAATATAAATTCAAATGACCAAACCCAAATCAAATCAAATATCCAACTTTAGCCCTTTTAGCCAAATTCTTGAACTTGGCTAAATGACACCCAAATCAACTTAAAATCCATGGATTTTTTTATTCAATCATTCATTCAATCATTGATGCAAATATAAATACAAATCACAATTATCAAACCAAATCCAAGTCAACCCAAGTCAAACTAATTTTGACCCTTTTGACTTATAAATTATCATATACACCAAAACCCATATGGCTCCAAACCACTTGCAATTGGATTTATATTTCCACCTTAAATCCATAGATCAACTCAACTAAACTTGGATCAAGCCATGATCAAGCCAACCAACCCATCTAGGTCCACTTGACCCAAAGTGACCTAAAAAATCTTCTTGAGCCAAGTTCTAATCCAACCCAAATTAGATTGAACCAAGCCCATCTAAACCTTCAATCATGATCAACAATTATCTCAGGGTGATCAATTGCATTGAATTGGGTCAAAATAAGTCAAACCTAGCCTTTGACCAAGTCAACATTTAACCCAAATGAAACCCAAACTAGCCAAAATCCATCATATGCAAAATTCATTAAAACCATTAACTTAAACTCATTCATAATCAATGATTGAACATGACCAAACAATCAATTGAGCCAAGTCCAATTGGTCATTTGACCTAACTTGACCCAAGGCCTAAAAGGCTGAAATAGGTCAAATCATGATTTGATCCAAATTGATTGCAACCAATGGCTCAAATTCATGCCAAATCACTTATTGAACTTGACCAAAGCCATAATTGAGCCCAAGTTGACCAATTGGTCAACTTGACTAGCCAAATTGACCTAAAGGGTCAAATTGTAAAATTTAAATTAAATCCAAATTAAACCAAACCAAATGCTACAATTATTTTCAATTGACCAATTGAACTTGAATGAACACTTAACCCAATCCAATTTGGTCAAATTGGTCAAATTGGCCAACTTGACCAATCTTACCATTTTGAACCCAAATGAGTCAAATCCAAACCTAGGCCAAACCAACTTAAAATAATTGAACCAAATCATCATATGAACCTAACCCAAGCCTTGGTTTGATCCAATTTAACCAATTGGTCAACTCAACCCAACATGGCACAAATTGAACCCATTTGACCAATCTAAGTCAAACCACTCAAAACCAATTTATGGAACCTTGTGAACTGATCTAATTCAACTTAAACTCACCCTAGGTTATCCCAAAACCTCCCCAGAAGCCAAGTGGGCCCCATCCAAGGGAATTAGCCATCAAACCATGGGATTAAAGCTTCAACTCTTCCATCCCCATGATAGCCCCTTAGCACTCAATAAAACCTTCTCCTAGCCCACCTAGTCCACCTAACCCACTCTAGGCCAGCCATGGACCTTTGGGAGGTGAGTTGACTCACCTCCAACTCAAATTGAGCACCCCATGGATTCAAGCTTTGCAACCCATCCACAATGGATCCATGGCAGCATCCCATCACTTCTCCCATCTCTAGCATGCCACCTGGACTTGATGGAGACAAGTCCGGTGGTTGGATGGCGAAAAATCAGTGCAGATCATGCGGATGTGATCGTCTATTCCTCTCTCTGGATTGAGGGGTATACCCCCTCAATTCGAGCATAATTTAGGAATGCATTTGAAAGCTCTGAGTCCCTAAGGCAGTTTTAAAACCTCCTAGAGTGATTCCAAGCTTTCCGAGCATTTCAATTTCTATTCTGCAATCGAAATAGGGAGGACAATCTCGATCCATACTCCCTCATTTTGCAATCAAACCCAAATTCCTCTTACCCACACTCTTACCACACTCTGTCGAAGCCAATGAGTCATTTCCTGAGCTCCCAAGTGACCGAATGTGTGACTTCAATTGGAGGTGGTCGATCGAGCAATCCACACCAAATCAAGCCCAAATTTTTTCAACAGGGCTTCGTCTCTACTAGACGAAGCTATCTTCATCGGTCTTAGCTCCGACGAGGTAATTCCTCAAAATAGCTATAGGGAAATCATGCTTGATATTTTTTGAAGAGAATTTGAATCCCATGTGAATTTGACAATTGGATGTGCATCCCCCCTCCTTCCGAAGGTGTGGGATTTGATCCTAATACAAGCTCGGGTGAGCTCGGATCCAACGGAGAAACACAGATGGTGCCCGTCTTTCACCGCCGCGAAGGAGGAAGATCATACTCCATCCGTTCTGCATGATTGGAATGGACGGCTGCGATTAGATCATAGTAGATCCTCGCTGTTTTCTCCCTTAACCCGCAAATCAAATCATGGGTGTCGATCTTAGACGGTCCATGAAACTACATTCGGTTGTGTTAGCAGATGTGACAACTTTAAATTCCCATCGCACCCATTGGAAAGCGCCAGCGTCGGCTCATGGCGATGGGATTAGGGATGTAATTAAGGCTAATTAATTATTTTTTAGCCCGAAACTTCTAAAATTCATAACTAATTATAAAAAAATTTTAAAAAAAAGAAAACTTTGGCTCATTTTAAAGGTATTTAGAGTAGAATCTAGGAAAATTATTATTAATTAATTTTAAATAGCGATCTTGGCTTAATTAAAGTTTAATTAAAAATCTAATTAGCTTAATTACCCCTTAATTAAGCATCCAATTAATCTCAAATTTTGTGGATGACCTCTACCTCCCCTATTTTTTTGGGATTTTATTAGTTGCTTAATTAGATAAATCAATTGATTAAGTTTTAATCACTCTCTTAATTTAAGTAATATTAATGAATTAGTGAGTAGTGGTTTAATTAATTATTTAATTACCTATCTTGGAATAGTAAGGGAACTTAGGAAGTGTAATGAGATATTTTCTAATTCATTTCCAAGATTTCCTTTACTTTTTGAAATTAAATTGATTGATGATTAATGGGTTAATTAATTGCTTAATTAATTAATTAACTTTCAAGACAAAAATCAGAGCCTAATTAAGTGTTTGAAATGAATTAGGGATTAAGGATTGAGGCCTTGTTCTTGATCCCTCTCTCTCTAAATTTATTTCATCATCCTAATCAAAATGTAATCAAAGAATTCAATCAAATAATTAATAAGCTTGATTTAACTCAATCTAAAATCCACTTCACACCTAAGCAACCTTTAATTGATATTGGGTAGCTCTTTGGGTGTTCAACCAAGGTGAGATAATAATTATGGTTGGCTCACATGTGTGAAAACCATAAAAGTAGTTAAGTGAGATCCCTTAACCTTAATTAATTATTAATCATAAGTCAATTGCATTAGGCCCCTATCATTCCCTAGGAGCATTGCAAATTTACTTTTCATGTGGTTGCATATCATATTGTATTATTATTAATTAGCTAATTAACTTAAGGTGATATAGGTAAGGGTTAATTAACTCATTTAATTCACACCTTAACCTAATCAAAATATAAAATCAACCTAAATGTTCTTCATTAAACAAAATTAATTCACACATGGGGAATTGGATTAGGATTAGCAAACCTCTTTCATATCTCCTAAATCAAATCAAACTCTAGATTAAAAATGTCTTTAAAGAACTTTGGTTTATCTTAAATAGCCTTGTTTAATATGATTGTCCTTAGGAATTAATTGGGATGAATGAGATCATGTGCTTATATTCCTTTATTTCTTTCCAATCATGTTAAATATTGCTTTCCATGTGAAATCATGCATTCATTTCTTTTAACAACTAATTAAATGAAATAGTTTCTTCTATGTCTAATTGCATGTGTTGATTTAAATTAAAAATAAGTGTGACTATTATTACTATTAAATCAAAAGCTATTTTTAAAAGCCCATAAATCAATTATAATATATGAAGTGATGTTAATTACTAGTATCTATAAGTTTGCATGTGTTGATAATATAAGATATGCAATATGAAGTTCTCTTTCCTTATCTTACATGGATTCACATAGGATTTACAAATGCAAAGTTCATTTGAAAAGAACACAACATTTGTCTAAATCAATTTCTATGCATCTCCATGCTAAGACTTAGGAAGAATTTCATATCACATATGTAAATCATGCAATTAAATCAAATGTGACCTCTTGCATCACTTCTTTCTCTTGTGGCTCTTTTGTACATTTACTTGTATTTGAGAAAAGTGATATATGAGTCTAGACATCTCGGGGCTGGAGGCTTTAAGTAGCCTTAAGTAGGTCTTGTACCTTATGCTCCTGGTGCAGAATAATGGTGTCGTACTCACTTAAAACTCTTATACATATGAATGTGTGATATAACCAATGAATGGCATGAATCATGTAAATCAAAAATACAACTTTTGCATGGGTTTTTCTATCCTTATAGTTGCTTATACATCTACATGTATCTAAGAAAAGTAGTATATTAGTCTGGACACCCCAGGGCTATGAGGCTTTAAGTAGCCCTGAGTAGGTCTTGTACCTTATGCCCCTGGTGTAAAATAATGGCTTCGTACTCACTTAAAATTTTTATACATGTGAATGTGTATCTAACTAATCGATGAAAAAAAATACATGCATTCATAATTCAACCAAATGAAATATCTAAATTCCAAACACATTTCTTTGCATTCATCATCTAAGTGTGCTAAGACATGCATTGTATGTATAGGTATGTTTAGGACTTATTCATATATACATATGATGGAAAGAAATGAATGAATATGTGTTATGTGATAGTAATTCATTCTAATTAATCATAACATGTCTTTCTTATTGAACAAGGTCATTTAGAGTGATCCTAAACTTAGGATTAATCAAAACATGTAATAAGCCATTCACTAAAGAAATTGATTAATTAACTTGCTTTAGAAGTGACTTAAGATAGGGATGAAAGAGAGATTATCTTTCTTTTTTCTCTTTATAACACTTAGTTTTTTTGTGTAGGCCATACAAAATGAAAGAAGACACTAAGTAAAATCCCAAAATCAATTAAATCACTTAAGGAGAAATCAACCTTTTATAAATTAAATCCCTCACACTTAGCAAATTACAACTCTAAAGTCTAGTTAGGACATACCACACAAGCTTTAATGCATGCACATTAGACTAAATCACCACTTCTAGCTTTATGTTAGGGTGGTGTATAGTTCAATATATGCTTATTTTGTGATGTATTATTGTAGAATGGATGTTAGGGTGTATGTGTGTAGTCTGGAGGTTAGGCCACTATTAGCCCAATCATATTTTCTATAGGGGGTCATGCTTAAGGGGTCGCTGTAATAAAAATACAAATGCTTTTGTTGTGCATGTTGCTTATACCCCTAAGCATAGCCCAAGTTAGGACATGTGGGCTTGGTTACCCATGTGTGGGTGCTAAGTCCAAATTATTCATATAATTGCTTGGGTTGGATGGTGTTTAGCTAACATTTATTTTATAGGTGTATGTAGATTTATTTTCTTTCTTTTAATGTAATTTTGCATTAAGATTAGGATAAGTGTTATGGGAGATTAGGATGAGCATTGGTTATAATACCAAGTCTTATGTACCATGTAATGCCTTTAGAGCAAGCACGTCTAAATCAAGACAAAAAGGAAGAAAGGAATGGAGCAAATCAAATGAAGAAATGAAAGAAGAAAGAAATAAAGAAGAAAGAATAAAGAATGAAGACCCCCATAATATTCATCATTTATAATTATAATTATTCTTTCATTATATTGGGATGTATAAGGGTAGAGTACACATATTTATTTTTTTGTATGCGGCAGCCGCATTGGCCTCTTATTCTTTTGTGATAGCTTTATAAGATTTTTTGATATTTTATTTAGCTTGTGCATTATAAAAAAGCATGCCTCTTCATAGTTTATTTATGATTGGTGATTGTTGTATGGCCTGGATGCGATTAGGCTCTTAAGATAAAAATTAAATTTTCTACCCAAACTAACAACTCATAACTAAATCTCTAAAATAACTCATAACCTCATGTAAAAGCCTAGGTATTAAATCAAGATAATAAAATATTTAGCAACACCTTAGGTGGATGTTGTATGTTTAATATCACACATAATCATCTTATTTTACTCTTGTTAAGAGAGGGTTTTCATCTTTGCCAGATAGAAATGGGATTAACCTTTAAGAGCCTATGATGGAAGAACACATCTTTTTCTTTTGATTTGGCCCATAATCAACTTCTCATGCATGTAGGTATACAAAATTCTACAGGCAGTGCCAAAATAAAATTTGATAAGAATTTGCATTAGATTAAGTCATTATTCATACACCTCATGCTTTAGTCTCTTATGGAGTGGGTTTAAAGACTTAGTTTCTTTTCTAAATAAATAACAGTCTAACTATCTTGCAAAGCATATGACTTGCCTACATAGATTTAAAGCATATGAGGAGTTAGCTGCCACTCCAGCGATAATAAGCCTAGCAATTGGGTGGTTTACTCTCTCTTGTAGAGGTAAATCATATACTCACTTTTGCCTTAGATTTAGGTTGTGCTTTGGCTCTTGCCAGAGCTCCCTAGAATTAAGATCTTAGGTTGTTGTTTCATGCGGGCTACAAGCGTAAATCCTCATCTCTTAAATATTTCCACAATCTTGTATTATGGAATTATAAGTCTTAGATTTCTAATAAAATTTTAATTCAAATAAATAAATCTCCTCAATTTCAAATATAAAAAGCCCAACCATAGGATAGATTGGAGTGCTCACTAGGTTTCGTAGTATCATGAGCACTCCCTTCTCATCTCCATTGGTTTCGATAATAACTCTTCCCTTTTGATCCATCCCACTTGATCTTCTAAAACACAACCAATTTATTGATAGTCCTATCTTTGAATTCTTCGAAGACAATAATCGCCTACTTTAATCGAGAGTATTCTTAAAGGATTCACTTTTCTTAAGATATAATTAACTATGGGGGCTTGCCCCCATAGGGAATTTTAGAACTCGATTTAAATAAACCTTACTTTATTCATCCATGTAAAGTAGGGGGAAACTCTCTAGTATATTTGAAGACCCATCATGCCTTAGGAGTCCTTATTAGGTGATTAGGTCCATTATAGGGTAATGACTTTTATCTCTCGAGATAGTGCACTATTCCTTGATGTCATACCTGATCACCTCAATAAGTACATCCTCAGATTTACGTGGAATCCCCCTCACATATACATACACACAACACCTACCAAAAATAAATACCACAAATTTTTCTAGTGACTCCACTAGGGATGGTTCATCTCTCCATCTCTAGTAGACGATTATTGTCTCCAAGCATCGATAGTTGACTTGCATTTTATGTGAGCCCGAGACTATCTTTCCTTTCGTTGACACTTAGATTATTTCATTCTTAAGCAAAGTTAGCCAACTTCTTTAAGTTTTAGGACCTCACTCCTTGTAGGTCTTGAAACCCCTATTGAATCCCCAATGGGTGAATAAACAAAATTTATCAATGAAGGGAGAGATAATAAAAATTTAGAACTTCCTTACCACTAGCATGGTGAGGCAAGGTTCATCATAAATTCAAGAAAATAAACTCTTTCACAAAATGACACTTTTCAAAAGCACATTTTTTAGAATAGCCACCTTCATTCAACATTCTCAAATTTGTTGAATAAAGATTCTATTTTCAAATCATAACATAAAATTGAAACTCCACTCAACATATTTTACATATGCTAGAGTTGAAATTTCTCTCTTTTCAAAATCAAGAAATCACATACATGGCATGAAAGCATATTATTGAAATCTATTTAACATACTTAAGATTTGTTAAATAAATATCCCCTCTATTTTAGAATCTTATTTGACATGCCATGTTTGTCAAAATAAAGAGGGCACATCAAATACATTTGATTCCCACTTAACAAATCAAAGTTTTTAAGTGAGGATCTCATTTTCATATGCATTTGATTCCACTTAACATATCAAAGTTGTTAAGTGAGAATCACATTTCCATGTACATTTGACTCCCACTTAACATATCAAAGTTGTTAAGTGAGGATCTCATTTTCATATGCATTTGATTCCACTTAACATATCAAGGTTGTTAAGTGAGAATTACATTTTCATGTACATTTGATTCCCACTTAACATATCAAGGTTGTTAAGTGAGGATCTCATTTTTATATGCATTTGATTCCACTTAACATGTCAAGGTTGTTAAGTGAGAATCTTATTCGAATGAAATATTTGATTCAACTTAACATATCAAGGTTGTTAAGTGAGGATCTCATTTCATATGCATTTGATTCCACTTAACATGTCAAGGTTGTTAAGTGAGAATCTTATTCTCATAACATATTTAATTCCACTTATCATATCAAGGTTGTTAAGTGAGGATCTCATTTTTATATGCATTTGATTCTACTTAACATATCAAAGTTTTAAGTGAAAATCACATTTCCATGTACAATTGATTCCAACTTTAACATATCAAAGTTGTTAAGTTAGAATCACATTTCCATGTACATTTGATTCTGACTTAACATATCAAAGTTGTTAAGTGAGGATCTCATTTTCATGTACATTTGGTTCTCACTTAACATATCAAAGTTGTTAAGTGAGAATCACATTTTCATGTACATTTGATTCCCACTTAACATATCAAAGTTGTTAGGTGAGGATCTCATTTTCATATGCATTTGATTCCACTTAACATGTCAAGGTTGTTAAGTGAGAATCTTATTCTCATGACATATTTGATTCCACTTAACATATCAAGGTTTCTAAGTGAGGATCTCATTTTCATATGCATTTGATTCCACTTAACATGTCAACATTGTTAAGTGAGAATCTTATTCTCATAACATATATGATTACACTTATCATATCAAGGTTGTTAAGTGAGGATCTCATTTTCATATGCATTTGATTCCACTTAACATATCAAAGTCCAAGTACATTTGATTCTCACTTAACATATCAAGGTTGTTAAGTGAGGATTTCATTTTTATGTACATTTGGTTCCCACTTAACATATCAAAGTTATTAAGTGAGAATCACATTTTCATGTACATTTGATTCCCACTTAACATATCAAGGTTGTCAAGTGAGGATCTCATTTTCATATGCATTTGATTCCACTTAACATATCAAGGTTGTTAAGTGAGATCATATTCTCATGACATATTTGATTCCACTTAACATATCAAAGTTGTTAAGTGAGGATCTCATTTTCATATGCATTTGATTCCACTTAACATGTCAAGGTTGTTAAGTGAGAATCTTATTCTCATAACATATTTGATTCCACTTAACATATCAAGGTTGTTAAGTGAGGATCTCATTTTCATGTACATTTGATTTTCACTTAACACATCAAAATTTTTATGTAAGAATCTTATTTTCATGTCATATTTGATTCCCGCTAAACATATCAAAGTTGTTAAGTGAGAATCTCATTTTCAAATACATTTGATTCCCACTTAATATATCAAGGTTGTTAAGTGAGAATCTCATTCTCATGTCATACTTGATTCCACTTAACATATCAAAGTTATTAAGTAAGAATATCATTTTCATGTCACATTTGGGCTTTCACTTAGCACACTAAATTTGTTAAGTGGGAGTCCCATTTTTAGAACATATATCAATCACATTTGGCTTTCATTTAACATATCAAATTTGTTAAGTGGAAGTCTCATTTTCAAACATAAATCAAACACATGTGACTTCTACTTAGCATATCAAATTTGTTCAGTAAGAAGCCCCCATTTTCAAATCAAGACTTCACCCATCTCAAGCAAAAGGTATTTCACAAAAATTTCTCAAACACACAATCACAACCTCTTCTTAGCATACTCAAATTTGTTAAGTAAAGGTTCTTTCAAATTATTAATATTTCCAAATAAGATACACAAAATACAAATATCTTAAAAAAAATCTCTCTTCAAAATTTCGAACCCCACCCAACCTACCTAAACTGGTTGAGTATGGGTTCTAAAAATCAAATGAATCAAATGGCAAAGACTCTCCTCCAAACACCAAAATCTCTCTAATGAACCCACTAAATATATTTGAATTGTTGAAGTTTGGGTTCAAAACTCCAAATCTATGTTACTCTCTTGGGAACAAATATTAAAGCAAAGATCTCACTCAAGTCATATTTCAACATATGTAGAGGTACATTACAGATCAGTCGGTGTTATTCACTCTTATAGTCAGTGCACATGGCTTCTCAAAAGTTTGTCTTCACCTTTCCATTTGGGATGGATTTGGCCTTAGATCAGGCCAGCCTCCCTCAGACTGACTCCACCCATTTAGTTTTCTTCGGTTGAGGATTTGAGGGAGCATGTGTTACTTGTGAGGGGCAACCCTCACTACTGTCAGTCTAGATGAGGTGGCTGGACAAAGCCAATCATCCGCATTGACATGCCCTCTGATTCTAAGTACCCTCCATTGAAGAGGAAGGTCAGTGGTTCCCACTCCCCGTTCTATGATAGTTTCAACACCTGCTCATCCAGCTCCCTACCATTGCTCCAGTGAGACCTACTACCTCCTCATCGGTCACCTCGAAGGGGAAGGATATCTTAGCTTCTGAGGTAGTCTCCTCCACTTTTGAGGTAGGTACTAGCTTCCGCTCTGCGTTGTTCACTGCATTCTCAATAAAATTGAAAGATTGCGGATCACAAGGCCTAGAGAGCTTGAGGTTGCATCCCATGTAGCCAAGGAGGGTTCTCCCCGAGAGGTCTCTCCACTTCTAACCAGCAACAAGTTCCACCCCCTCTTAGCCTCATATAGAGAGGAAGATTATCAAAGGATTGCTGCTTCTCCCTCACCATTGGCATACTATGAGACACCGAGAGCACATGAGGCCCTATGCAAGACTTGGACTCTCTACTGATGAGCAGCACAAAAGTTCGAATGGTATTTTGTTTGATCTGTGATCATTGATCCCTAGGAGTGTTAGGGGTTGGATTCATAGAATGGAGGTCATGGAGGCTCAAGTAGCAGTGAGGGAGCAATGGAGGTATGCCTGCGCGTAGCCTCCTCTGATGGATTTTCGATCATCCCTCAGGGCCAATCAAATAAGATTGTTCTTACACTCCCGCCATGTGAGATCTTCTATTGAGGAGTAGGTGTTGCCTTCACACCACTCCCTCATCAATCACCATTCATAGAGCCTCCCACCCACCACTCCCGCCAAGATCCAGAAGCCCCCATCCGTGGAGAGAGAGACCCTTTTGGTGATCCTGGCTATGGCCAAAAGATCCACTCCATCTACTCCACGTGAGAGGATGAGTTCCCCACTGACCCTTCTACTACAGTCTTGGTGAAGAAGGGGTGGCAACCTTGTAGCATCTTGGTCGCACCACCACCACCATCAGAGTCAGTGATAGCAGCAGTTATAAAGGAGAAAGGGGACAGTCTTACAGTTCCCATGGCAATGGATCTCCCCAAGGATGCCACTCTACTGATGAGCAGTCATGAGCATATCTCTTATAGTGAGCATGACCCTCCTGAGCTAGACCGTATGTTAGATGCATTTCAATCAGTGACCATAGTCCCTCCACCGGTTAGCCCCGAGTGTTTGGGCACATTTAGATCGTTCCTTGGACGAGATTGTAGATGCTTACTTTGTCGAGAAGAGGGAACTCTTCGGCAGTGATCGCATAAATTCGGAGGATGAGCGGTTAGCATTTGATCCCGATGAGGATGACCTTCTTGAGGATTCGACCGAAGCCCATATGGTCGACACTCGGAGCTCAATCCACAAAGATCAGCAGTGCCATGAAGGTGTAATAGTTGAAGATGATGACATCATCCATTCAACTCAACACCTCCTCCATCAGCTTAGGCAAAAAGATGATCATATTGATAGAATGGGGAAGAAGATTGAAGAATTGATGGCTATAGTGTCAGCATTGCAGAATTCATCCCTGGTGTCATAGCCTTCTCCCATAACAACCGATAAAGTAGAGTTGGCACACACTTTAAATCATCCTAGATGCATTCCTGTCGAGGAAGACAGTGGTAGCTTGGCACATTGATGCATGAAAAAGACATTAAACACATGGTGGAGCAGCAAGTGAGGGATGTGTTGTGACAAGCTCGAGGTGGCTCGTATGTTCCAAAGGGTAGACCCTACCAGAGGAATTTGATGGTGTCCGATATCCTAAGGGTTTTGTGCATCCTTCCTTCAAAATTTTTTAATGGCGGAACCCACCCCTGACAAAGACATAACACATTTTAGTCGAATGTTACAATGCTATGGATGCACTCTTATTCCACCTCTTCACCAATAGCTTGGCATGCATCGTATTTGATTGTTATGCTAAACTACCCAATGGTTCAATGAAGACATTTATTGTGTTGGAGTGGCTCTTTATTCAGAGATTTTCTGGAGCTTAGCAAAGGATAATTGTGGGCTATCTCGTTGTAGCTCAACAACACCCCGCTGAGTCACTTATTGATTACATTCTTAGATGTCATAATTTAAGTATGAAATACGAACCACAACTGTCTGAACAACATTCCATTGAAATTTTACTCAAGAATATCCATGACCAGGCGCCTTATGCTTAAAGGGTTTACTATTAAGATATTTGAGAAATTAATCAACAAGGTGGCTAATCTATAAGGAGAGGCCAAGCTTACCTTTTAAGATCGCGCAAGCATAGAAGACATTTGAAAAAAAGTCGTGGGGTAGTCATGATAGTTGATAGGAGAAGCAGCCTGGGTGTGCCGAGATAAGCCAGCCTCCTCTATCACCACCTTGGCCATCATACCTCCACCTGCCACCACCGCCACCTCATAAGACATAGTAGTATTCCTATCCACCACCAGGTAACTACTACTTACCTACTCTTGTTGACAAATTGAATAAATCTTATTCATTCAAGAGGGAGGTAGTCAAGAAGATCTTTAAGAACCTCTTAAAGAAACTTGATTTCAATTACTAGAGCCTAAGGAGGAAAGAGGATGTGGGTAAGAGTCATGATCCACTATTACCCCTACCGCCACATGCTTGGTCATGTAAGGACTGGCTTGAGAATAGCTACAACTCAGCTGTCATTGTCATCCCTAAGGAATACCTACTAGAATAATCCTCCAGTTCTATAAAGGGTAATCCTTGGGGATACATGCAATCTTCTTAAGATAGAAGAAGGTTGGGATATCTCCCTATCCCGAACCTCCAAAAAAATTTTTCTAAGATCATAAAGTTATCTTTGCATGTGCCTGAAGCAGCTCAAACCTCCAGTTCTAAGGAAGGTTTGCAAGTTGCTAAGGATTACTTCAAGAAGGTAGAAACCCTGCAGCAAGGATAGCATAGTAGCACAACCACCGTCGGATTACAACACTCCTTCCACAGTTGCAGCTACAATTTCTCCAGTCGGCTCTTCTTCTAGTAGCCATATTTTATCGAGGGGGGGAAATCTCACTTACTTTACTTGATTTTACTTTGTACCTTCATCCAAATCTAAGAAATCAATGATTTTGCTTACATCTTCTTTACTTTTGATGATTTTGATGATTTTATTCCTATAGAAAGCTCTCCAAGTACTAATAATTATAATAATTTTGATCCACTCCTCTCTGATTTAGAAATGGTTTATCCATTCCTAAATCACCCGGGTTCACCCATTGAGATTGATTTGGAGTCATCGACTCGATGATCTATAGGAGAAGTTGTAGATGAACTGATGAGGTGTAGAACTTTCCATTAAACCATCTTATGAAGTCACCAAGTCAACTTTAGTGGAAAGTTCTACCTCCTCTTAGAAAGGGTAAATCATTGGATCAAGAAACCCCCTCCGGATGCTCCACTATGGATATGCTTGTGGAGGACCAGCCCAGAGTTGACTACAATATCCTCACTCACCTAAGAAAGTTGCCTAAACTAAACATATATATGATGCCCTTGTCTTATCAAAAGAGATGAGGGAGTCATTGATCAAAGCTCTTCTTGATCGAGAAATATGCTTAGCTCAGCTGACCACTGTTGGAGAGGAGGCATGTTATTCAAGAGAAGCCCATGGAGTTACATTCACCAATGAAGACCTTCTTTTAGGGACAATGGAGCGCTACCATCTCCTCTACATCATAGTGGATATTGGTAGATTCGGACTCTCTAAGGTGTTAGTTGATCCAGGTGCATCAGTTAATATTATGAGTCTAAAGACCCTTGCCTTGAGGATTGACATCAAACTCGAGGAGATGGATGATGTTGAGAGGATTCAACGAAGGCGAGGGATTTTGGCTCCAAGTTACCACTAGAGATAGATGAAAAGACCAAGTTCTACATAATTGATTCATATATCTTTCACCGCTTTGCTTTGGATACATGGAAACAACATGGCATCCTCTTTACATTATTGTATCAAATTCTGAAGAGGTGGAATTGAGTATTATGTCAAAGGAGACTTGAAGCCATTTTTAGTTAGGGAGGCTGAGATATATGAAGATGCAACTTACTATCTTCCTCCAAATCAAAATTCTATTCTCGTAAACTTGGTGAAAGTTTAAAAATAAAAGAAAAAGAAAAAAATAAAAGTACATGTGAGTGAGAATCAGACACCGAGGAAGAAGTAGAGCTAAATATTGGATTTCACTCACAGTTCATTCCTCCATACGAAGACATGGGTAGGATGACTTGACCCCCACTAGGTAGAGAAAGAGGCAAATCTAAAGACAGTTCTAGAGGTGGAAGACCTTCTTGCTAGTGGCCAGCCGGTGGGAGCTATGTTTCATCTTACAAGAGTACCCCTGCTATCCACATAGGCTTAAAGTCCAATTTGGAGGATGAGTCTCATGTGGTTAGCACGTCGACCAACCCCTCTCAGCGGGTCCCTTTGGAGGTGACATTTGAGCCAGACGGTGATGAGACCAGGCCTCCAAGCAAAGCATGAATGTATCAAAATCATCATTATGTAGAACAGTTAGGCAGCAGTTGTGAACTTTAGCTCTAAGCTCACTTTCTTCCTCGAAAGTTGAATGTTTGGTTGTTAAGGAGGCCTCCAAGTCATCCACAGATGTTAAGCCAAAGAGGTTTTTATTGGGAGCATCATCCTCAAGCTATGAAGTCGATGTAGAACTTAAGGATGATTCATATAAATATTTAATACAATTTTCTTTTTATTGGTATTCGCCTTGTGTTCTTAACTTAACAAAAAAGGGATTAATTGCACATACTTGGCCTAAACACAGGTCAGATAACTTTGAAAGGTTATGGGACAATCAAAGTAAACATTCTCGATCAAGACCAGGACTAGGATTCAACATATAGTCCAATGATGACGACAATCCATTCATCACCACTCATTTGGGGTCTGATAGGTTCTTCTCAAATCATGTTAACTCTTATGAGGAGGTATGTTTAGAAACTTCAGATGACCCAAATGAGCTTGAAGTCAAAGAAGCACCGCTAGAGTTCAAAGAAGAAATCAGATCAACCATTGATGAACTCAAAGAAATCAACTTAGGAACAAAAGAAGATCCATTAACATCATTGAATAAAGAAGAAACCAATGACTTAGTTAGGCTTATTGAAGTTTAAGGCAATCACATGGATTTATGAAGAAATACCTAGTTTATCTCGATGTACCATAAACTAGCAATATATCCTAATGTTAACCCTATCAAGCTCCTACGCATGCGACATTGAGCAAAGAAAGTCACTTATGAAATCAAGAAATCGATCGATGATGATTTATTAGGGAAGAAAAATATCTACCCGTGTCATCAGTTAAGAAAAAGAATGGCCAAATTTGCATATGCGTCAATTTTAGGGATTTGAATAAGGCATGTCCTAAGGATGAATTTTTACTTCCTATACCAGAATTAATGGTGGACATTATCTCATCTCATGCAGTATTCTCTTTCATGGATGGGTCATCTGGCTATAACCAAATCAAGATGGCCCCTGAGTATGAAAGAAACACTACTTTTTGAACCCCGATCAAAATGTATTGTTATAAGGTCATGCCTTTCGGCCTAAAAAATACCAGTGCTACATACCAGCGGGCCATGACTCAGATCTTCAATGAACTCATTCATCATCAAGTTAAATGCTATGTTGATGATCTAAGTCAAGTGCAAAGAAAAGGAAGATCGAATGGTTAAGGTAATTTAACCCCAAAATGAATCCCCTGAAATGTGCAGTCGGAGTAGCTTCAAGGAAATTCCTTGGGTTTGTTGTCCAACACCGGGAATAGAGATTGACCTAGAGAAGATCAAGGCTATCTTAGGAATTCCTCCCCCTAAAAGTCTAACTCAACTTAGATCATTTCAAGGGCAATTGGCATATCTAAGATGCTTTATATCCAACTTATTAAGAAGATGCTAGCCATTCTCAACACTTATCAAAAAGGATTCCAAGTTCAAGTGGGATGATAAGTGACAACATGCTTTTGAAGACATTAATCACTACCTGATGACGCCACCAGTTCTAGCATCCTCTATCCCGGGCAAGCCATTGATCCTCTACACTGTTGTATCAGAAGACTCCCTTGACACTTTATTGGCCCAAGCCAACAATGAAGGGAAGGGTAACACTCTATATTATCTCAGTTGTGGTCTAATCCTTACTGAGGCAAACTATCCACCTATTGAAAAGCATTGCCTAGCTTTAATCTTTACATCCCAAAAGCTACGGCACTACATGCTTTCTCATAAGGTAAATCTGATCTTCAAGATCAGTCCACTGCAATATCTCATGACATGGCCAAAATTATCCGGATGATTAGCATGATGGTCCATTATTTACTCACAGTTTGACATCACATTTGTACCCCTCCGTGCCGTGAAAGGATAAACACTAGCAAATTTCTTAGCAGCGCACCCACTTCCTGTTGATTCTCCGCTTAGTGATGACCTCCCCGATGAACAAATCATGAACTTAGGGGACACTAGCATTCACCATTGAGAGATGTATTTTCATGGTGCGACTTCCTCTTAAAAAGGAGGAGAACCACGATCTACTCTCCCAGGAAAGGTAGAGGTAGGAATAGTTCTCCTAACTCTAGACCAATAATGAAGACAAATACGAGGCTCTGATTGCCGATCTGGAGTTATCCATTACACTATGCATCCAAAGCATCAACATCTTTGAGGATTCTCAGTTAGTTATCAACCAAATTGCTGGGTCCTACAAAGTTCTAAAATCTAAGCTCCATCATTACCACAAGTATATCATGGAGTTGTTGGCTCAAATCTCAGAGGTTATCTACAAGATTCCTCGAGGAGATAATGTTGTAGCAGATGTAGTGGCCAAGCTCGCCAAGGAGTTGGCATGCCCAGAAGATGAGTCCATTCTAATAAAGATCCAAACTATATAAGTTTTATCCCTTATTGATGCTGAACTCATCGAGAGAATCTCTCTTAAAGGGGAGGTTGCCGTTACCAAAAAGGATGACGAGTCAGATTAGAGGCAACCATTCACGGATTATCTACATGCAGGTAAACTACCTCAAGAGAAGTCACTAGCCCATCAGGTGAAACAGAGAGCTATGCTCTCGTGGATGGCACTCTATAGCGGTGGTCTTTCGATCATATGTGGTTACATTGTTTAGCCAAACACGAAGCCTGTAATATCATGACTGAGGTACATTTAGGTTTATGTGGGGATCACTAGTCCAGTCCGAAGATGAAATCCAAGATCAAGAGACTAGACACTCTGATGATTACGCTTGATGGATGTAGCTAGGAGGTGCCACCAATGTCAGGTGCATGGTGTGATCCTGCATCAACCACCCAACATACTACATCCTACATTGACCTCGTTGTCATTTAAGTGTTGGGGCACTGACATAGTGGGTTTGATCGATCCTCCTTCTTCTAAGGGTCACCGGTTTATTCTAGCTACCACCGACTGCTTTTCCAAGTGGGCGGAGGCGATCCATCTTAGAGAAATCACAGCTCAGTATGTGCACCAGTTTTTTAGGAACCAAATTGTATATAGATTCGAGGTTCCTCTATGAATTATATCTAATAATAGTATTACATTCAAGAGCACTAAAATTAACAGCTTTTCCCAGAGATATACATAGATTGGAGATACTCTACCATCTACTACCCGAGTGCAAACGGTCTAGTAGAAGCATTCAACAAAACTCTCATCTAGATATTGAAGAAGACCCTCGATGACAACAAGCGATAGCATCATGAATAGTTGATTAAAGCTTTATGGGCCTACCACACCACATACATAACTCCAACTCAATCTACCTCATTCTCCTTAGTGTATGGGTCTGAAGCCCTTCTACCATTAGTTGTGGGTAGCAATATTACTATGGACCAGAACGAAAAACTATGGTCAGAAGAGCTTGAAGGTTTGGAGGAGAGACTCCTCCGGGCACGCCAGAACCCCGAGTTGTAGAAAGCCAAAATGATTCAATCTCACAACAAGTTGGTCCATCCTAAAGCTTATTTTAGTTCTATGGAGACCAATTATTGCCCGTCGAAAGATGGGAGGTAAGTTTGAACCCCCACTTGGGAATGCCCTTTTATCATAGAGAAGGCCTACCAAGGAGGATCTTATCAACTCATAAACTATAAGGGAGAGTGCCCTATGCTTCCAATCAACGAGCTCTACCTGAAAAAATACTATCCATAAATCTTGTTTGAAAATAATCATCAATAAAACTTCTTTTCATATCAAATTCCACCTCTTATGTGTTAGAAATATCTTTTGCTTGTGAATCCATCAGGACATGTTTAGGGTAGGTGTAAGAGAACCCAAGCGGCATCCCTCCACAACACAAACACAAACTACAAATGATCCTCTAGTACAACTAAGTTAGGTGTAAGAGAACCCAATGCGCATCCTTTCTTGGTGGAGTCACATTTTTACGTGTTTAGGGTAGGTGTAAGAGAACCCAAGTGGCATCTTGCTCCTCTTTCACAACACAAACTGTTGAACTCATATTTAGAATGAGCTCTCGACCCCTATATCTTAGACATAGACTCCTCTTAGATTTTAAGAGATCCTTAATCTTAAGACACATCTAGTGATTAGGTGGACACTCAAGCTAGAGAGACTTAGAAGAGTTAGCCATAGGAATAGGTCATGCCTTAGGGGTGTTAGGAAAATTTGTCTACCCTTAGCTTGAACCACTCCTCACCTTCCTTCCTTCAAGTCAAACTCTAAATCAATCTTATTTGATTTTCACCAAACTCAAATCAGTATCATATGATTGAAACCCATGATTGTCACCCATGATTCAAATTTCAAGTTCAAAATCTTTTCTAAGTCACTTTGATCTTCTCTTAAGGACTTAGCCAAAATCATCTTCAAACCAATTCAAACTCATGAGATTTTCTCATAACTCATTTATATTCTCATTTATATTCACATATATAAATGAAATATAAATTCAAATCAATCTAATCAAAATCCAAAATTCAAATTCCTAATTCAAAATCCTTCTTAAGTCCTTAATTCCCTCTTAAGGACTTAGCCAAAATCATCTTCAAACCAATTCAAACTCATGAGATTTTCTCATAACTCATTTATATTCTCATTTATATTCACACATATAAATGAAATATAAATTCAAATCAATCTAATCAAAATCCAAAATTCAAATTCCTAATTCAAAATCCTTCTTAAGTCCTTAATTCTCTCTTAAGGACTTAGCCAAAATCATCTTCAAGCCAATTCAAAATCATGAGAATTTCATTACTCATTTATATTCATTTATATTCATATATATAAATGAAATATAAATTCTTATCAATCCAATCAAAATCCAAAATTCAAATTTCTAATTCAAAATTCTTCTTAAGTCCTTAATTCCCTCTTAAGGACTCAGCCTAAATCAAATCTAAATCAATTCAAATTCTTGAAATTTTCTCATAATCCACTTATATTCTCATTTATATTCACATATATAAATGAAATATAAATTCAAATCAATTAAATAAAAATCCAAAATTTTAAAAATTCCTAATTTAAAATCCTTCTTAAGTATTTAATTCCCTCTTAAAGACTTAACCTAAATCAAATATAAATCAATTCAAATCCTTGAAATTTTCTCATAATCCATTTATATTCTCATTTATATTCACATATATAAATGAAATATAAATTCAAATCAATCAAATCAAAATCCAAAATTCAAATTCCTAATTCAAAATCCTCTTAAGTCCTTAATTCTTAAGGACTTAGCCTAAATCAAATCTTAATTACTTCAAATCCTTGAAATTTTCTCATAACCCATTTATATTCACATATATAAATTAAATATAAATTCAAACAATCAAAACCACTTCCAAGAATCAAAATCAAACTCATTCAAAATCCAACCTAAGCCTTTCAAGTCAAAATCTTGAACTTAGCCAATTCAACTTCAAATCAAGCCAAACCCTTGATTTTCCTGTATGATTCAATTAATCCTACAATCATGAATCCAAATATAAATACAAACTTCAATCATTTAACCAAAACCCAAATCCAAAGTCAAATCCAAATCCTTTCATATTCACCCTTTGAATATGAAATTGTCAAATGGATCAAAGCCCATTTAACTTCAAACCACTTACAAATAGATTTATATTTAAATCATAAGTCCATAAACAATTTCAATCAAACTCAAATCAAACTTGACCAAGTAAACATTTGAGCCTAACCTAGCCCAATTGGCTTGACCCAAATTGACCTAACTTGACCTAAAAAGTCAAAATATGTCAAAACTTGATCTAAGCCAAATTGATTGAAACCAATGAGTCAAGTTCATTCTAAATTATTTGTTGAACTTGACCAAGCCTCAATTGGCCAACTAGACCTAATTTAGCCCAATTGACCTTGAACCCAACTTGACCTAAAGGGTCATATTAAGCCAAATTCAAACTTAACCAAAATTGATTGGAAAAAAAGATATCAATCCACTTCATATGGCTAACCAAACCTAAACCTACCCATGACTAGCTCAAGTAGGTAAAATCGGTCAAATGGGTCAAATTGGTCAACTTGACCCATTTCACCTAAATGAAAGTCATATGAACCAAATTCAAACCTAAACCAAATTAAATCAAACTAAAGCCACCAAAATATTTCAAATGATCATATGAACTTAACCCTTGGTTTGACCCAATTTGATTGACCAATTGGTCAACATTGACCTAAATGGGTCAACATGAAAAACCATACCAAATGAACTCCAAATCTAATGAAACTTGGTCAAACCTATTTTCTCAACATACTGAACATATCCAAATTCAAAAATCAGCCAAATGACCATTTTACCTCTAGGCTATAGGGTAAATTTTGGTCAATTCCTCTTCATACCTACTTGATACTCTCCTAATAGGTCAAGTAAACCCTAGGGAGGGTGTTGCACCCAACCCAATAGGTTTGGGTCAACCCAACTTGACTCAAGGCCAAAACTAGGAACATGGCTTGAAATAAGCACATGAGAATCATGCATCCACTCAATTTGAGCACATGGGGAGTTACCATTTCACTCCCTAGACTAAAACAAACTCAAGGACACCTTTAACAGCCTAACCAACCCACTACTAAGGTCAATTGGATCAAAATGGCTCTTCCCTTCTTGGCCATCCGATTTCCATTGGGGGAGATATACTCCCCTTAATTCAATTCAAATCACACACACACTCTGTCGATTGAAGCATAGGAAGCCAGAGGAGTGATTCTATACTGATCCTAAGCTCTCTAGAGGGAGATTGTTTTGGCCATTCTCGATTTTCCTTAAGCAAAAATGGGGGCTCTAAGATTTCTCCACAACTTTCTTTCCACACAAAAAAGTCAATTCCCTGCACAAGGGGTTCAGGTCGAAGAGTTGGTCCATGAGCTATCAACCTCAAGAGCTAAGACTTTCAAGCTTCATCTCGATTCCAAGGGGAAGCATTGGTGATCACCTCTGGTAAGATATGCCATTTTTCTGAGCTCAATTCTCATGTGTGTTGGTCCTTTGTAAAAGAAATATTAATGGCGTGAAGTTTCAACTACTAGATGTGCTTGCCAGTAAGGTTATATGGTGTGAGCAAAATTTCATCCCAATCTGAGCTTGGATCTTCCCTTTGAAAGTGGACGATCTTTATTGTTCCTCGGGAAAGAACAGGTATGATCTATAGCCATCCATCCGCATGTTTTGGATGGACGGCCAAGATTAAATTACATTTTATATCATATTTTTATCCCCTCTAACTGCGGATTAAATCCCAGCCATTTGATCCTTGATTGAACGGCGGAGGTAAGCGTGTACTGCCATTGATTTGACTACTTAAATAACCGCGAACGTCGTGTATAAAGTGTTGTCAAACTTTGCTTGTGGCGTATAAGGATTAGTGGGTTTAAATAATTCTAATTAATCCTCTGAATTTCTAAAATTCATAACTCAACATAGAAAAATATGAGGTAAATTGCCACTAAAAGATAATTCAACCTAGAATATTCTAAAAATTTTGATTAATTTTGAATACTTCTTTTCTCTGAATTTGGGTTTTATTAGAAATCTTTATTTGTTAATTACTCCATAATTACTCCACTGATTAATCTCAAACTTTTTGAGTATATTTTGGGGGATGACTTCTGTCTCCCCTAATTTTCTTGGGATTTATTAGTGGCTTAATTGGGAAAATTGCTAATTAATTTCCTAATTATCTCCTTAATTAAGGTTAATTAAGTGTTTGATTAGTGTTTCAATCCTTTATTGAAGTTGATTAAGGTCTATTTCAGTGAATAGGAGGTTTAGAGAATAATTTTAGGCATTCCCCTAAGCTATTCTTAAACCCCCTTTTTCTTTCTTAATCCTCTCTAAATTAAGGGTTAATTCATTAATTATCCTTTTAATTAATTTCTTAATATTTTAAAACTTTTCAGAACAAAACTAATCTATTTTGGGTAGTGCTTAGGTGTTCAATAACTTAAGTAGCTTAAGGAAATCCAAATCCAACTCACATGTGTGAGAGGGGTTAAGAAAGTGCTTATATTAATCCCTTAGCTTAATTAATCCTTAATCATGAGCCAATTGCATTAGGTACCTTTCTTTCCTAGGTGCATTGCTGATTTAAATTTCTTGTGTGGTTTTATATCATCTCATTGACTCATAATTATTGGATTAACTATGCTAAGGTGGTGTAGGTAAGGGATAATTAATGCATTTAATCATGCTTTAACCTAATCAAAATATAAAAATAGATCTAATAACTTGAAAATTGAATAAAAAAATAAACACATGTGGGAATGGGTTAGGAACAACAACTCACCTCACACTTCTCAAATTGAAATCAAACATAAACATAAAACAAAAATGAAAAAAAAATCACATTAAGACAAACTTTGATTTATTCTAAACATCTCATCTCATAAGATTGTCTTTAGGAATTAATTAAGGTGAATGTGTTTACATGTTTTCATTACTTTATTTCTTTCCCCAACATGCTGAATATGTGTGCCATATGGTTTCATGCATCCATGCTTTTCAAAAATTGAATTTAAAATAAAAATGTTTACTTTATGTCAAATTGCATGCTTTGGTTAAAATAAGAATATGAGTCGCTATTATCACTACTAAATCTAAATTATTTTCAAAATCTATGAATCAATTATCAAAACTAAAATTGTGTTACTTATATCTTACTTATAAGTTTGCATGTGAGAAAAATATAAGGATGTGCTTAGTATAGGTTTTCCTTCTTCTCTCTTCTAGTATAATTTTGAATAGGATTTGGTGAAGTGTATGGTTCATTTGAAAAGAACCTAACAGTTGCCTAATTCCATATCCTCTTCATTCATATACTATTACTTAAGAAGGATACCTATGCTTGCACATATAGATTACATAAACAAGAATAAATCAACCAACACAATTTTTTGCATTCTTTCTTTTCCATTCATTTCTTTTGTACATATGCTTGTATTTAAGAAAAGTGGAAATTAGTCTAGACAACCCCGAGTTGTGATGCTTTAAGTAGCCCTAAGTAGGTCTTGTACCTTACACCTCTCATTAACAATGGCGATGTACTCACTTATGCCTTTCTTACCTTCATGTGTACATGTGAAAATTGGATAAGAAACCCCTTTTCTACTTAATGAAAATCATGCATCATAACCATTCAAATTTTCTTAAGTAAACTACTTAGCATGCATCATAAAGTGTGCTAAATATTTTTCATTTGGTATATATAGATATGCTTAGGATCTATTCATATGCATGTTATACATGTTGAAGTTTATCTAAACTTAAGATAAATTAAAACACATAATAAAGCATTCACTAAATAAAATTAAAACATGAATCCATCTTAGAAACTACTTAGGCTAGGGAAGGAAAGAGAAGTTCTTTTCTCTTTCCCTCTCTTTATAACTTAGTAATTAATTCTAGGATTCACTTAAACCCAATAAAAACATGAAATAAAATCAACCTAAAATAACTAAACCACTTAAATGAAACCCTCCTCTAAGTTGAACATTCTTCACACTTAGAAATTCTATCTTAAAGACATAAATAAGCATACCACACAAACCTCTAAAGCACACACATTAGGTTACGTCACTACTTTTAGTTTTAGGTTAGGGCGGTGCATGGTTTGATGTTTGCTTTTGTTTTGTGATATATGTTTTAGTCTGGATGTTAAGGTGAATGTGCGTTGAATGAATGTAGGACTATTTAATCTAATCATTATTTTTTGCTGGGGATTGTGCTTAAGGAGCGCTGTCAAAAATAAAAATATAACTGCTTTTATTATGCAGGTGCTTATACCCTAAGCATAATCCAATAGGCCAAGTGGACTTAATCACCCATGTGTGGGATTATATGGTTTGTTTTAGCTAATATTTATTTTACAGGTGTTGATTAGATTTCCTTTTCCCTTTTTCATGTAATTTTGGCAATTAGGATTTTAGAATGATTGTTATGGGGATTAGCATGAGCATTAGTCATAAGATCTTATCTTATGTACCATGTGAAGAGCAACCACCTTCCATCGAACCAAATGAAGAAAAAGAATGAAGACCCCATAAAATGAATTTCTTGCTTAATTGTATTTAATTCATTTGTAATCTGGTTGTATAAGGGTAGAGCTTGCTACCCAATTTGTTTGTCGGTGCCAATGGACTCTTATTCTTTTATGATTAACTTTATAAATTGATTAATGATTTGTTTAGCTTACGTATTAAGTGACATCATTTTCCTAGTTTCTTCCTTGCTTTATGTATGGCCTGGATGTGGATTAGGCTCTTAGGGAAAAATAAATCTTCTATCAAATTTAATAATTCAAAATTAAAAATAAAGAACTCATAACCTCACCTAAAGCTTAGGTTTAAAATAAGATAAAAGAATTAGCAACCCCTTAGCTGGATGAGCATTTCTTTTGTAACATCATGCATAAATGCATATTATTTTCACTCTTGATTGGAGGGCTTTCACCTTTTCCAAAGAAACTTGGCTTGACCTTTGAGAGCCATGGTGTAAACACACCTCCTTCTAATTTTGGCCAATAATCTCATTTTCATGCATTATATGAATCTTATTATCAGTCAAAATAATGTCCAAAATAAAAAAATAAAATAAAATCTTAGATTTAGGGTCCTTTACATGATCTCTTTAAGGAGTGAGTTTAAGGACTTAGTTTCTTTCTAAATAAATAACAGCCTAGTTATCTTGCATAAAGTATATGACTTGCATATATGAATTTAAAATTATAGGAGTTAGTTGGCATCCACCCCCAGACAGTTGTAAGTCCAAGCAGTCGGGTGATTTGTCCTCTCTTATGGAGGCAAACTAAATACCCATTTTTTATCTTAAATTTAGGTCATGCTTTCAGCACTCGCCAAAGCTCCCTAGATTTAGGTTCTAAGGTTGCTTCTCCCCTTTGTGGGCCATAAGCATAGATCCTCACCTCTTAGGCATTTCCATGACCTTGTATCATGAAATTATAAGCTCTAAATTTCTAATGAAAAATCAACTCAAACAAATTAAATCAATTTCAAAAATATAAAGCCCAATTATAGGATAGTTTGGGATGTTCACTAAGCTTCCTAGTATCTTATGCATCCCCTACTCATTTTCATTTGGCTTCGATAAGAACTCCTTCCTCTTGATCGATCCCACTTGATTTTCTAAAAATAAACCAATTGATTGATAGTCCTACCTATTAAAATATTTGGAGACAACGATCATTTGCCTTAATCGAGAGTTTTTCCAAGGAATCTCCATTCCTTAGGATGTAATTAACTATAAATAAACTCTGCTTTACTTTTACATATAAATTAGGAGAAGAATCTCTAGCACATCATTTCGTAGACCCATAAGTCATTAGGAGTCCATATTTAGGTGATTAGGTCTATTGTAGGGTGGTGATTTCTATCTTTTGAGATAGTGCACCTTTTCCTTGATGTCATACCTGATCACCCTAATAAGTATACTTGTGATTCTATGTGGTGTCCATCTAAAGAAAGAAGCAATCATCATCATCATATTGAATTTTTTCTCTCTTCTTTGCTTTCTCTCTTTTATCTTCATTTTTCTTTCTGGGAGGGATGAAGATAAGAAGAAGAGAATTCAGGGAGAAAGAAGGGAGGAGATTGATTGATGAGGATGATTGCCTTCACACACAAAAATTATATTTTTATTTTTCACCCACACAAACAAACACATATCTTTTATGTCGGGTATTTTGATGTAGGAGAAAGCCCCGTGGCACTCACTCAATCCTTTTTAGCCGATATGCTTTACCTTGTGTATCACCTTAGTGGTCACTTGTCTGGTGGATGTGAGTCCCTGCGCTTTCTTCCTGGCTTGACCATTGTAAATCAATGAGTGCCTTGCTAGTTTGGTAGGCCTTACTGCGCAGCTGGTAAACTACCCCATGCTGACTTCGTTTAAGAGGATGTAAGCTTACATGCTATCTTCTTGGACTATCCATCATGTACTAACTAGGTCGAGCATATTTGAGGCTTAGGATAAGTCCCCTTGTGGCTCCTTTCTTCTTGACTACTTCAAGTTTGGGTCTAGCCCCTACACGGGAATCCCCATTTAGTAGTCACCCTAGGTCGGATAGCCCCTGTCGAGCCGAACATAGACTATCCCGGCAATCCTTTCCACCTTAGGGAGATGTAAGCCTACATGCCTTCTTTCTAGACTGATCATCGCAATCAACGAGCACCTTGGGTTGGTTGATTATCTCCATGTTGAGGGTGACCCACCCGGTGGATGCATCACTCTTGATAGATGTGAGTCCCCATACTTTCTCCTTGAGTTGATCACCGAATACCTGTAGGTTTTTTTTTATAGGGCTTTGGATAACGCCCCCAGTGGCACCTCCCCTATGGGCACTCTATTTGGATCACGTCCTTAGAGACCCCATTTAGACTCTACCTGGGTTACTTTTGGATTGGACAGTCCCCCTTTCTTAGTAGCCATCCCTATGGTTGGAGAATTTGTTCAGTGGATGTGCAGATTCTCCCTTGGTCCAATAAGTCTGAGATAGGACTAAGCTGATATGAGCTCCTTCTCAGTGTAATCCCTCACAACCAACAGGGTCCGTGCAAACATAGAACAAACAAAATATATATTTTCTTGTGGATTAAGAATTCAAGCCCCCAACGGTCCCTTTCCCAAGAAGGCATCCTATCTTTAGGGCAGTGTTAGCAAAACTCCTTATAGGAATTACCTGACTACCTTGAGTGAGATAAGTCCCCAGGTCGGCACTCTCTCAGTAGTCTCCCTTAGGTCGAGTTCAACTTATTATCCCACCAACGAGTCACCTCGGCGGTCATCTTTTCTTTGAAAGATATAAGTCTATTATGCATTCTTTCTAGCACGATCGTTACAAATCGATGGGCAGCCTTAGGTCGGGTTCAATTTATTGCACAAGCAATCGATCGCCCCAGTGGTTCCTTGTGTAGAAGGATGTGAGTCCCTGTGCTTTCTTCTTAACTTAACCATTGCACACCGAAAGGCACCCCCAGGTTGGTTAGTTCTACCTCACGACAGTAGACTATCCCTTTGGATTTGTAAATCTAAGATAGGTCTAGGCTAATATTAGTCCCTTCTTAGTGGATCCATCGCACACCGACGGGATCCATCAAATTAAAATAAGTGCAATTCAATCAAATGACATTATCCTGACTACTTCTGAGTTGATATAAGTCTCTCAGTGGCATTCATTCAGTAGTCTCTCTAGGTTGGGTTTGATTTGTTGCATCCAACAAATCACCCGTGTTGTCCCTTTTTTGGGATGTGAGTGCTACGCTTCCCCAGCACATACACGAAGGCAACCCCTTTTGGTCAGCTAGTTCTACCGTGTGGCTAATGAACTACCCCTTTGGATTGGTAAATCTGAGATAGACCTATGCTGATGTAGCCCCTTCTCAGTGCAGTCCATCGCAAATTGATAGGGTCCATCTCAAAATCTAAACTCAAATAAACAATCAACAAAATCTCCCCAATGGGACACAGATCATCCCAACCTCCACAGTGGAGTCAATTGAATCCAACCCAAACATGCATTCCCTAATGAGTGCACCATCAAAAGAAACCTAATCAAATCCTTATTTCTAGTGGATAACCCGAACCTGTTTCCCTAGTTGAAGGTTCATACATCTATCCCTAGCGGACACTCTACCCAGATCATATCTTGCATTAAAATTCAAATCTTTATCCCTAGTGGATAACTTGAATCTGCTTCCCAGTGGAAGTTTCACTTGCTTGATCATTTGGTTGATCCCTTCTTCTTCCCTTATGACCTTGGCATGAGTTGAGTTACATTGCACTAAGATCTTGATTCCTTCTACATCTCAGGTTAGGAATAGATCATTTCTGTTAATATTTTTGATCCTTTGAATGTTATTGATTATCTCGGTCAACATGAATACGTGTGATGTGCCTTATTAGTTACACCACACCTATTGGGCACCTTTTATTGACCTCACTTTTGGAGTGAGCTCTCAACTTTCTCATCATAGATCTAAGACTCTTATAGACACTAAAAGTTCCTTAGTCTTAAGATATTTCTAGTGATTAGGTGAACACTTAACCTAACCCTAGAGACTTAGAAGAGTTAGCCATATGAATAGGTTGTGCCTTAGGGACTTAGGAGAACTTGCCTACCTTATAACCTAAACCCAATCCTTGCTTCCTCCTTTCAAACCAAATATCAAATTCAAATTCAAATTCCAAGATCAAATCCAACTATCAAATGATTGAAGTTCATGATTAAATCCAAACTCCAAAATCTCTTCCTAAGTCATATGAACCACCTTCATATGCATAGCCAAAACTCCTTCAAACCAACTAAAACATAGTTGATTTCTTTAAAATCATTCATTCCTTCATTTATATTCATAAATATAAATGAAATCCAAATTCAAACCATTTAAATCAAATCAAATCAAACTAATTCCCTACTTAAGCCATATGGACCCACCTCCATAAGCTTAATCAAATTTGCCTCCAAATCACTCCAAACTCAAGTGATTTTCTCATAAACTATTTATATCTTCATTTATCTTTACAAATATAAATAAAATATAAATCCAAATGACCAAAAACAAATCCAAATCAAATCAAATATCTAACTTTAGCCCTTTTAGCTAAATTCTTGAACTTGGCTAAATGACACCCAAATCAACTCAAAAACTATGGATTTCTTCATGATTCAATCATTGATGCAAACATAAATACAAACCACAATTATCAAACCAAACCCAAGTCAAGCCCATTTTTTATCCTTTTGACTTGAAAATTGTCATATAAACCAAAACTCATATGGCTCCAAAACACTTGCAATTGAATTTATATTTCTACCTTAAATCCATAGATCAACTCAACTAAACTTGGATCAAGCAATGATCAAGCCAACCAACTCATCTAGGTCCACTTAACCCAAAGTGGCCTAAAAGACATGCTTGTGTCAAGTTCTAATCCATTCCAAATTGGACTGAACTAAGCTCATCTGAACCTTCAATCATGGTCAACAATCATCTCAACTAAACTTGGATCAAGCCATGATCAAGCCAACCAACTCATCTAGGTCCACTTAACCCAAAGTGGCCTAAAATACATGCTTGAGTCAAGTTCTACTCCATCCCAAATTAGATTGAACTAAGCCCATCTGAACCTTCAATCATGGTCAACAATCATCCCAGGGTGATCAATTGCATTGAATTGGGTCAAAATAAGCCAAACCTAGCCTTTGACTAAGTCAATATTTAACCCGAATGAAACCCAAACAAGCCAAAATCCATCATATGCTAAATTGATTAAAACCATTAACTCAAACACATTCATAATCAATGATTGAATATGATCAAACCATCAATTGAGTCAAACCAAGTCCAATTGTCCATTTGACCTAAGTTGACCCAAATTGGCTTAAAAGGCTGAAATAGGTCAAATCATGATTTGATCCAAATTGATTGTAACCAATGGCTCAAGTTCATGCCAAATTACTTATTGAACTTGACCAAAGTCATAATTGAGCCCAAGTTGACCAATTGGTCAACTTGACTTAACCTAGCCCAAATTGACCTAAAGTATCAAATTGGCCAAAATTCAAATTAAATCCAAATTAAACCAAACCAAAGCTTGAAATCATTTTCAATTGATGAATTGAACTTGATTGAACACTTAACCCAACCCAATTTGGTCAAATTGGTCAAATTGGCCAACTTGACCAATTTGACCTTTTTGAACCCAAATGAGTCAAATCCAAACCAACTGAAACCAATTGAACCAAAATATCCCAAATCATCATATGAACCTATCCCAAGCCTTGGTTTGACCCAATTTGACCAATTTATCAACTCAACCTAATATAGCCCAAATTGAACCCATTTGACCAATCAAAGCCAAACCACTCAAATCCAATTTATGAAACCTTGTGGCTAATGTAACTCAACATAAACTCACCTTAGGTCAGTTCAAAACCTCCCCAAAATCCAAGTGGGCCCCATCCAATGGGATTATCCATCAAACTATGGAATTTAAGCTTCAAAACCAATGGATCCAAGCCAAGTTAACTCTCCCATCCCCATGGCGCCCCTTAGCACTCAATATAACATTCTCCTAACCCACCTAGTCCACCTAACCCACTCTAGGTCACCTAACCCAGTCTAGGTCAGCATGGACTTTGGGAGGTGAGTTGACTCACCTCCAACTCAAACCGAGCACCCCATGGATCCAAGCTTTGCAACCCTTGCACAATGGATCCATGGGAGCCTCCCATCACTTCTCTCATCCCTGGTGTGCCACCTAGACTTGATGGAGATAAGTCTGGTGCCTGGACGACAATAAATTGGCATAGATTGTGCACATGCGACTGTCCGTCCTTCCCTGTGGATTGAGGGGTATACCCCCTCAATTCGAGCACAATTTGGGAATGCATTCGAAGGCTCTGAGTCCTTAAGGCATTTTTGAAACCTCCTAGAGTAATTCTAAGATTTCTCGAGTGTTCCAAAATTTGAATTTCCCATTCTCGTGCAAGGCCGAAATAGGGGAGGATAATCTCGATCCATACTCCCTCTTTTCTCAATCAAACCCAAATTCCTCTTACACGCGCTCTCACCACACTCCCTTGAAGCCAAACGAGTCATTTCCCAAGCTCCCAAGTGACCGAATGCACGACTTCAATCAAAGCTGAGGCCCCTACATGCATGAGGTGGTCACTCAAGCATTCCACACCAAATCAAGCCCATATTTCTTCAACAGGTTTCATCTCAACTAGACGTTGCTACCTCCATCGATCCTGATCGTCGATCTTAGCTCTGGCGAGATAATTCCTCAAAATCGTAGTTATAGGGAAATTGCGCTTAGTATTTTTCAAAGAGAATTTGAATCCCATTTGAATTTAACCATTGGATGTGCATTCCCCTCCTTCCGAAGGTGTGGGATCAATTTGATCCCAATCTGAGCTCGGGTGACCTTAGATCAAACTGGGAAAGACAGACGGTGCCGTCTTTCACCACTCGCGAAGGAGGAAGATCATACGCCGTCCATTACACATGATTGGAATGGATGGCTATGATTAAATCACGGTAGATCCCCGCTATTTTCTCCCTTAACCCGCAGATCAAATTATAGTCGTTCGATCTTAGATCGGTCGGTCCACGACAAGCGCATCCACGTAGTCGGTGGTCGGATGTGACAACTTTAATAACCAATCTTCCACATGGAAAGCACTCAACGTATGCCGTCGATACGTGACTGAGATTTAGGGATGTAATTAAGGCTAATTAATTATTTTGTTAAGCCTGAAACTTCTAAAATTCATAACTAATTGTAAAAAAATCCAAAAAATACAAATATTAGCTAATTTTAAAGGTATTGTAGAGTAAAATTTAAAAAAATTATTTTTTTTAATTTTGAATAGTGATCTTGGCTTAATTAAGGTTTAATTAAAAATATAATTATCTTAATTATCCCTTAATTAAGCATCTAATTTATCTAAAATGTTTTGTGGATGTTTAGGGGGATGACCTCTACCTCCCCTATTTTTTTGGAATTTTATTGGTTGCTTAATTAGGGAGATCAATTGATTAAGCCTTAATCACTCTCTTAATTTAATTAATGATACTTACTGAATGAATAGTAGTTTAATTAATTACCTCTATGGAACAGTAAGGAACTTAGGAAGTGTAATTGGGATATTTTTTTTAATTCATTTCCTAGATTTCCTTCACTTTTTGGAATTAAATTGATTGATGATTAATGGGGTAATTAATTGCTTAATTAATTAATTAATTAACTTCCAAGATAAAAAATAGAGCCTAATTAAGTGTTTGAAATGATTTAGGGATTAAGGATTGAGGCCTTGTCCTTGATCCTTCTCCATAAATTAATTTCACCATCCTAATCAAAATGTAATCAAAGAATTCAATCAACTAATTAATAAGCTTGATTTAACTCAATCTAAAATCCACTTCATACCTAAGCAACCTTTAATTGATCTTGGGTAGCCCTTTGGGTGTTCAATAACCAAAGGTGAGAGATAATGAAATTATGATTAGCTCACATGTGTGAGAAAATCATAAAAGTAGTTAAGTGAGATACCTTAAGCCTAATTAACTATTAATCATAAGCCAATTACATTAAGCTTTCATTCTGTAGGAGCATTGCAAATTTAATTTTCATGTGATTGCATATCATATTGGTTTATTATTAATTAGTTAATTAACTTAAGGTGATATAGGCAAGGGTTAATTAACTCACTTAATTCACACCTTAACCTAATCAAAATAAAAAACAACCTAAATATTCTTCATTAAACCAAATTAATTCACACATGAAAAATTGGATTAGGATTAGCAAACCTCTTTCATATCTCCTAAATCAAATCAAACTCTAGATTAAATATGTCTTTAAAAAAGTTTGGTTTATCTTAAATAGTCTTGTTTAATATGATTGTCCTTAGAAATTAATTGGTATGAATGAGATCATATGCTTATATTCCTTTATTTCTTTCCAATCATGTTAAATATTTCTTTCCATGTGAAATCATGCATTCATTTCTTTTAAAAACTAATTAAATGAAATAGTTTCTTCTATGTCAAATTGTATGGTTTATTTAAATTAAAAATAAGTGTGGCTATTATTACTATTAAATCAAAAGCTATTTTTAAAAGCCCATAAATCAATTATAATATATGAAGTGATGTTAATTACAAGTATCTATAAGTTTGCATGTGTTGATAATATAATATATGCAATATGAAGTTCTCTTTTCTTATCTTACATGGATTCACATAGGATTTATAAATGTAAAGTTCATTTGAAAAGAACACAATATTTGTTTAAATCAATTCTTATGCATCTCCATGATAAGAATTAGGAAGAATTTCATATCACATATGTAAATCATGCAATAAAATCAAATGTGACCTCTTGCATGGCTTCTTGCTCTCATGGCTCTTTTGTACATTCATCTGTATTTGAGAAAAATAGTATATTTGTCTGAACACCTCGGGGATGCGAGACTTTAAGTAGCACTAAGTAGGTCTTGTACCTTACCCCCTGGTGCAGAACAATGGCACTGTCCTCACTTAAAACTCTTATACATTTAAATGTGTGATATAACCAATGAATGAGAAACATGAATCAAGTAAATCAAAAATACAACTTTTGCATGGGATTTCTTATCCGTATAGTTGCTTATACATCTACATGTATCTAAGAAAAGTGGTATATTAGTGGACACCTGGCTGAGGCTTTAAGTAGCCTAAGTAGGTCTTGTACCTTACACGATAGAATAATGTCGTCATACTCACTTAAAAATTTTATACATGTGAATGTGTATCTAACTAATGGATAAAAAATATCTCTTTCTATAAAAAAAAAGGCATGCATTCATAATTCAACCAAATGAGATATCTAAATTCCAAACACATTTCTTTGCATTCATTATTTAAGTGTGCTAAGACATGCATTGTATCTATAGGTATGCTTAGGACTTAATCATATATACACATAATGGAAAGAAATGAATGAATATGTGTTATGTGATGGTAATTCATTCTAATTAATTATAAGATATTTTTCTTATTGAACAAGGTCATTTAGAGTGAACTAAACTTAGGATTAATTAAAACATGTAATAAGTGATTCACTAAAGGAAATTGATTAATTAACTTACTTTAGAAGTGACTTAAGGTAGGGATGAAAGAGAGGTTTCCTCTCTTTCATTTCTTTATAACACTTAGTCATTTTATGTAGGCCATATGAAATAAAAAAAGACACTAAGTAAAATCCTCAAATCAGTTAAATCACTTAAAGAGAAATCAACCTTTATAAATTAAATCCCTCATACTTAGCAAAGTACAACTCTAAAGTCTAGTTAGGACATACCACACAAGCTTTAATGCACACACATTAGACTAAGTCACCACTTCTAGCTTTATGTTAGGACGGTGTATGGTTTGATGTATGCTTATTTTATGATGTATTATTATAGAATGGATGTTAGGGTATGTGCGTAGTCTAGAGGTTAGGCCGTTATTAGCCTAATGATATTTTCTGCAAGGGGTCGTGCTTAAGGGGCCGCTGTAATAAAAATACAAATGCTTTTATTGTGCAGGTTGCTTATACCCCTATGTATAGTCCAAACTAAGACAACTGGGCTTGGTTACCCATGTGTTGGGTGCTAAATCCAAATTATTCATATTACTGCTTGGGTTATATGATGGTTTTAGTTAACATTTATTTTAAAAGTGTAGCTAGATTTATTTTCCTTCTTTTAATGTAATTTTGTATTAAAATTAGAATAAGTGTTATGGGGGATTAGGATGAGCATTGATTATAAGACCAAGTCTTATGTACCATGTGATGCCTTTAGAGCAAGCATATCCAAATCAAGACAAAAGGAAGAAAGGAATGGAGCAAATCAAATAAAGAAATGAAAGAAGAAAGAAGTAAAGAAGAAATAAGAAAGAATGAAGACCCCCATAACATTCATCATTTGTAATTATAATTATTCTTTCATTATACCGGGATCTATAAGTGTAGAGCTTAGCTACCCATATTTCTTTTTGGGTTATACGGCGGTGCCCGACTGCATCGGCCTCTTATTCTTTTGTGATAGCTTTATAAGATTATTTGATATTTTGTTTAGCTTGTGCATTAGAAAAAGCATGCCTCTTTATAGTTTATTTATGATTGGTGATTATTGTATGGCCTGGATGAAATTAGGCTCCTAAAATAAAAATTAATTTTTCTGCCCAAACTAACAACTCATAATTAGATCTCTAAAATAACTCATAATCTCATGTAAAAGCCTAGGCACTAAATCAAGATAATAAAATATTTAGCAACCCCTTAGCTGATGTTGTATATTTAATATCATGCATAATCATCTTATTTCACTCTTTTTAAAAGAGGGCTTCCATCTTTTACAGATAGAAATGAGCTTAACCTTTAAGAGCCTATGTTGGAAGAACACCTCTTTCTTTTCTAATTTGGCCCATAATCAACTTCTCATGCATGTGGGCATACAAAATCCTATAGCGTGTGTCAAAATAAAGAGTCCCAAATTAAATAAAATTTGATAAGAATTTGCATTAGATTAAATCATTATTCATACCCCTCATACTCTAGTCTCTTAAGGAGTGGGTTTAAGTACTTAGTTTCTTTTCTAAATAAATAATAGTCTAATCATCTTGCAAAGCATATGACTTGACTACATGAATTTAACACGTAGGAGAAGTTAGCTGGCTGCCACTCCAGAAGGAAATAAGTCTAGCAGTCAGGTGGTTTACTCTCTCTTGTAGAAGTAAACCATATACTCACTTTTGTCTTAGATTTAGGTCGTGCTTTGGCCCTCGCCAAAGCTCCCTAAATTTAGAATCTGAGGTTGCTATTTCTGCTATAAGCATAAATTCTTGCCTCTTAGGCATTTCTATAATCTTGTATTGTAGAATTACAAGTCCTAGATTTCTAATAAAATTTCAAATCAAATAAAAAAATCTCCTCAATTTCAAATATATAAAGCTCAATCATAGGATAGATTGGAGTGCTCATTAGGTTCCCTAGTATCATGTGCACTCTCTACTCATCTCTATTGGTTTCGATAATAACTATTCCCTTTTGATCCATCTTACTTGATCTTCTAAAACACAACCAATTTATTGATAATCCTATCTTTGAATTCTTTGGAGACAACAATCACCTACTTTAATCTAGAGTATTCTTAAGGGGTTCACTTTCTTTAAGATGTAATTAACTATAGGGGCTTGCCCTCATAGAAAATGTTAGAACCTGCTTTAAATAAACCCTACTTTATTCATCCATGTAAAGTAGGGGAAAAATCTCTGGTGTATTTGAAGACCCATCATGCCTTAGGAGTCCTTATTAGGTGATTAGGTCTATTATGGGATAGTGACTTCTATATCTCGAGATAGTACACTATTCTTTGATGTCGTACCTAATCACTCAATAAGTACATCCTCAGATCTGTGTGGTGTCCCCCTCATATATACATACACACAACACATACCAAAAATAAATACCACAAACTACAAAGCTTCTCCCCCAACTTCTTGAAGACCTTCAGAATCATAGCTCTTCGGCGAAGAGTTCTTTGAGGAGGGAAATAGCACATCAAAGAAGGAAATGATCATAAGATCTCAAATCAAAGCTTGAACTCAGGAGGACTTTTAGTAGACTTTATATGCTTTGGATTTATGTTTCATATGTTGTATTATGTACTCATGGTTATTTTTTATCATGTTTAAGTGTTGTATAGGTGTTTTATAAAATATGTGAGTACATGTGTTAATTTACATATATGTCATCATAATGCCTCGCGTTGCATTCTGTAGATTTTAGTATTTGGAGACCAAAAAGCTAGCTCATTGGCGCTGGGATATAGTGCCTCAATGCTGAACTATAGCATTGAGGCGTTGGTTCGTGATGCCTCAGCTCTGCGAAACAAAGGTTCTGACTTTTTTTAAATTTTTGATAGTTTTCTCCCCGATGAATGCATCCATTAAAGTATTGTACTATTTAAACGTCTATTCTACCTAATGGAAGAGACTTTTGGCTTGTGTGCATGAAAATTGAATGAAAACTCTTTTAATTTGAGCTTGGTGGTCGGCTGTTCGAGGGATTCGGTGATCTCTAGCTACAGTTCTACTTTAATCAGTAGAATTTCTTCATTTCTCTCCACTTCGATGAGTGTAAGATCCTTGGAGTATTTATTTCCACTTTGATGAGTGAAAAATCATTGGAGCATCTCTTCTCCATCATACGTTGCAACATCGCTCTCTCCACAACCCATTCCCATCACATATCAAATCATATTTTTTTATCATGAAACACCATCAAGATTGAAGCATCATGTGTAATCAACATCTGACAAATATCTAACTTATTTTCACTGCCACTATCAGTAGTTTCTCTTATTAATCCTATAAAAAATGACGAATGTGAAGAAGAAAAAGGAATTTACTAATAAGAAGGCATTGGAAAAAGGTGTGACCAATATAGGTGATGACCATTAAAATTAATAATATCTTCGAGTTCCTACTAGATAAGAGAGCGAAGTATAAATTGAAACTGAACTTGATAACAACATCTCATCTTTATAAACAATATTCAGACATGCACCTTTCTGTGTAACTTGCAACTAGTAAGATTCATATTTTAATCAAATTAATCTATTATTATTTATGAATTATTTAAATCTCTTATTCTTTCTTAGTAAATTTCCAAATATATAAGAAAATTTGTGAACGAAATATGTATAGTTAATACTAAAAGGAGCGAATTCTAATTGGTGTCAAATGGATGAGGAACAAAAAAACAAAATTCAAGTCAAAATGATTTGCAACTTCTATAAAAGGATCATTTAACCAGTCATCCTCACATAGCATATGGGAGACTCTATCCACTCAAAAAGGAAGATATGCACTTGTCAAATCAACTTTCTGCATACGGCAATCAAAACTCTGTAACTTTTGTAAGAAGGCCCTTCATCAAAGAAAAAGCATTTGGCGTCAGATTTACGGGGCAGTTGATTGAGAGCCTCGCTCTTAACATAGTAAATTAAAATATTATGAAGTATTTCTTTATAAGTTACAGTTTGCTTGTCTAAGTGGACACTTCTTGTGCAAGGCCCTCTAGATGCTGAAGTTCTTATTGACAGATGAATTTTATGATGGGCTCCTCCTTAGGGCAACTCTCCAACCCTTAGTTATATTGATCTATCTTAACTAGGTTAGGGCTCCATGTTAGTTGGATTCACTATTAACTAATGATCAGAAATATTCACCCACCCACTCCATAATATGCCATAGCTTAATTAACGTAAGTAGTGGCCAACCAATCTCATTATTAGTGACAAAAATACTATTAATATCAAAATTTTGATGACTTCAGCTATAAAAATTGTATTTAATAGTAAAAAAATATATCAATAAAGTATCCAAAATGATAGAATTTATCATTATTTTAACATATTTGTTATTAAAAAAAAACCTTTAGCAAAATAGGAAAAAAATCATCATCATGTAAACTTTACATTTAGCCAAATCACAATAAAATAATCATAGAATCATAGTAGTGAATACATTAGAGATTTTACATTTCAATCATAGTTATCAAAATATCATCATAAATTTTATATTAATGTAACTCACAATAATCTCCTCACAAAATAATTATAATTAACATTTTTTATGTCGATGACAATAACATTATCATAACTTTTTTCATATATTTTACATTAATCTAACCTAAAATTGCATTATTAGAGAAATATACTTTTTTTACCATCAATTTTGAAATCTTTGGAGTGAACTATTATTGTGAAATTTGAAAATCGTTGAATTTTATTATGTCGATGATCTTATCATCCAAAAATAGAACTAATATGACATTAAAATTACTGATTTTCTATATAATAACTATATTGATTTCCAAATTATATATATATATATATATATATATATATATATATATATATATATATATATATATATATATATATATATATATATATATATATATATATATATATATTTCACGTTATTGCTTTTCCTAAACATTTCTTGGGTGTGAGTCGTCTTCCAAGAAGACAGCGTGTTGAAATTCAACGGCTAATGATAATGGAATATTAAAATACTTTACCAAATTTTGAGCAAAATCAAAGCTAAGAGCTTGGTCCATTGAGCCATGCGGATGGTCAAAAAGGGTCTCATATTTTAAATTCAAATCATAAATTTAAATATAATATTTTAATTCTTTTTTAAAACAAATCTTTATTAAATTTTAATGAAAATTAATATAGAAATGATATTTTAAAATTTTATAATTTAAGCCCATAGTGATCCTTAATTTTTATGGGGAGTTTTCTAGCATAGAAAAATTAATCTAACAATCAATGAGCATGCATTGCAAGTATTTGATCGGTTTATTCTTTTTGAAGAAAAAAAATCACCAGATGCTTGATGAAAAAAGTTTTAAAACATCAAAACAATCATTTTGAAGTAACTTTTTTGAAATAGCTTTGATATGTCATTAAAAATAAAAATAAAAATTCATCACAATGAGAGATAAAATGAGCTAGTATTATTGTATTTTTATAATTGAAATGAGCATCTTGATATAATGAATCTAATGAGCTCTTGATAATTGAATTTATATTTTATTAAGACACAACAACAACAATAACAAGCCTTTATCCCACTATGTGGGGTCGGTTACATGAATCCTTCTTCTTCATTATGTCTTATTATGTGTCAAATTCTCATTTAACTCTAATAAATGAAGGTCATTTTTTATACATCTACTCTCCTCTAAAGTCATCAGGCGTTGACACTTTATGTAAACCATCTAAATCTCTCTAATCTTATTTGTCATTTACTCCTCTTTTCTCAACTCATTTCACATTTTATCTCTAAGAGTAAAGCCACTCATTCACCTGATTATCCTCATATCTACAACACTTAGCTTAGTCTTATGCTTCTCTTTTACTGGCCAACATTCTGCTCCATAAATCATTACAGGTCTTACAACCATCTTATAAAATTTTTTCTTAAGTCTAAGTAGTACTTTTCTATCACACTGTGGTGTTTTTATTTAGATGTTGTAGGGATATCACGTAAATCTTTTGGGACACTTATTAAAATGATCGAGTATGTCATCTAAGGAATGATGTATTATCCCGATAGGTATAAACATCACCATATAATAGACTCAACTATCTAATAAGAACTTCTAAGGTAGATGGTTCTACTTATACCATAAGTCTTTCCCCTACTTTACATAGATGAAGTAAATCATGACTTATTTTAATTTGATTTCTTTAGTTTCTTATGGAGGCAAGCGCTCATAGTTAATTACACTATTAGAAATGAAAATTTTCTAATAATACTCAACTTTTTTTTTTAATAATACTCTTGATTAAAGTAACCATTAATGTCTCCAAAGATTTTAAAGTTTGGTGGTCAAAAGATTGTTAATTAATGAGATTCAAGTGGGAGAGTTCAAGGTAGGAAGAGTTCTTAATAGATTTTAATGGAGGATAAGTAGGAAGCACATATGATATTAGGAATCCTAATGAGTATTTCAATCTATCCTATAGTGAAGCTTTATATTTTTGAAAAAAGAGAATTATATTCATTTAAATTGACATTTCATTAAAATATTAGGGCTTAGATTCCAATAAAATAAGATTATGGAGATGCATAAGAGGTGATGACTTATACCCATAACAAAGGAGAAACAAGTAACCTTTAAACTTATCTAAAGTGCTCTAATATAAGCTAAGAGCTCTGGACTTAAATCTACTCGAGGAAGGTAGCATGGCTTGAAGTGGCTACTGGTCAAGAGAGTTTTCTTATGGCAGGGCTATGCTAGGGGCATTACCACTGGAAAAATAATGGATGTCTCAAATGCTTTCTTTAGATAGCATGATTTATGGCAAGCTAGCTGGGATCGATACTGGACTAGAATCAAGTCGAGGGCATTGTGCAAGCTGGCTGGCTGAGGAGAATTTGGTGCAAGCCCGAGGTGGTTCTAAGTGAGGTAGTCTTCTCAATAGGGAGGGAGGCATGAGAGGTGGCTTCTGTGTGAGAGAGATAAAGAGAAGAGATGTCATGTGAGATTAAGAAGAGGGGAGATAAGCATGGCTTGCATGCAACTGGTTGTTCACATGAGAACAAGAGAAGCTTAGGAGGAAGTGGCGAGGTTGGGTGTGGAGTTGGGTTACTCAGGTCTTAGCCAGCTAAGAGGAGGTCGTCGACCATCTTTTTGTATCTAGGTGTAAGAAGAGACAAGGATGATTGTGGCTGTTGCTTGGGAGAGGGAGATCGACAAACCAAGTGGGTCGATGCAAGTATCATCTGAATGATTGCTGTGTATCTCAATTTTGCAGTGAGTGAGGGACGAGGGGTCACTTGCTATAGGAAGAGGGTGGCAAAGCTAGTTCTGGGTTCGATGAGCTTGCCAGGTTAAGAAGGGACTGAGTTCGATCTATGTAGAGGAGGGAAAAAGGGCTCTGACTGCTACTTGGGCAAAGACCGAAAACTTTTCACATTAAGTATTTTTTTGTTAGGATTGAAGTAGCTTTTTCGTCGAGGTAGTCTCACTAGCTATGAGAGGAAACTGCCAGAGCTCCTTTTTCTTGTCCAGCGTGAGTGGTAGAAGAAATAAGAGTTCCATTGAGAGAGAGAGAGAGAGAGAGAGAGAGACTTGGACAGCTTGCATGCAAGTAGGGGTGTAAGTTGGCTGACTCGAGCTCGAGCTCATAAGCAAGCTCGAAAATTTTTGAGCTTAAGTTCTATCCTGATTTGACTAGGCTCGGTAGCTTATCGAGCCATTACATAACGACTAACTATACTTATGGTATCATATTATCGCTCAATAATTTATTTTTTTAAACGAACGAGCTCAAAGCATTCGAAATGAGCTGAGTTTGACTTTAATTAGTCGAGCTCAAGCTCAGTAATTAAGCTCTGCTCGAGCTCGAGCTCAAGCTCAACAGGTTTTAAATAAGCTTAGCTCGATTAAGTCAAAACTCGACTCTGACTCAACTCATTTACACCCCTACATGCAAGTATGGAGAAAATGCTAGCTTTGTCTTATATGCTAGAGATGAGGAAGCTTTGTATGTCCAACCAAGAGAGATGAGAGAGAAGATGGCTTGTCTTTTTTGAGTGAGCTGGTTTTTGAGTGAGCTGGTGGCTTCACAAGTTTCCTTTTTATGAATGTTGACCCATTCTTTTAAAAAATTACAAATCTTAAACAACTTTTTTACTTGAGTTTGATGATTATAATATTAATCTATAAAAGTTTTTTTTTGAATGTATAAATATGAGTTTTAATTATAATTAATAAATATTAGTGATAATATAAGTGTATAATTTAACTAATTAAATTGTATATTTTCCACTTTCTCATAGTTAATTATTTTGATTTGAGTATGATCAAATTTATGTTTAATTTAATTTCACTTTTCTCTCGCTCTAGATTTCAACTGGATTGAGTAAACTAAATTTAGCTTTCATAATAGTGAATTAACACTTAAATCATAATTTGATTGAATTTAGACTTAAACTTGATTAAAATTGCATTTGATTCAGATAATTTATTAAAGTCATGAATAATCTTTTGACCAAACTTGAACTTTAATTTCGATGTATTACAATTTAAATAACTCAAATAGGTTTTGATTGAGTTAAATTATCTCTTGAGTTGTTAGCATTGATCGATGAATTAATTTGTTTTGACTTAAATTTGAATAATTTATTAGAGCTATAACTTATATAATTTCTCGACCTCAACCCAAAAATGAGATCAACACACATAACAAGCCAGAAGTATTATGCCACTTCAACCATCCAACTTGAATTCTACTAATAATATCTCCATCGATTTCACCATCATTTTGAATATTAGAGCCTAGATATCTGAAACGCTCACTCTTTTTAATGACTTGATCACCCAATGTCACAACACCATCACTAGAACTTCTACAACTAAAATTACACTCCATCTATTAAATTTTAGATCTACTCTAACGAAAACCTTTATACTCTAAGGTTGGCCTCCACAATTCAAGTTTCTCTTGGACTTCCTCTCAGTCTTATTAACAAGAAGACATTCATTAGCAAAAAGCATACACCATGGTACATCTTCCTATAAATGCTTACTAAAAACATCCAAAACTAAAGCAAAAAAAAAAAAAAAAAGGGCTTAAAGCCAATCCTTGATGTAATCTAAATGAAATAGAAATTTTTTTTGTTAATCCTCATTGTACTTGGACATAAGTAATACCTCTAGTATGCATATCCTTAATAACTTAAATATAACCAACATTAACTCCTTTCTTTTCTAGAACTCTCTAAAGGACTTCTCTCAGAAATTTCACATAAGTTTCTCTAAATCAACAAATATCATGTGTAGATCCTCCTTACTATCTCTATACTTCTCCATCAAACCTCTCAACAAATGTATATCATCCATAGTAGATTTACCTTGAATGAAACAAAATTGATTTTGAGAAATTTGTGTATCACATCGTAACCTATGCTCAATTACTCTCTCTCATAATTTTAATGTATGACACATTAACTTAATTACTCTATAATTTGCACACTCTTGTGCATCACCATTATTCTTAAATATAAGAACCAATAAACTTTTTCTTCACTCATCTAGCATCTTTTTAGTCTTTAAAATAACATTAAAAAGATTTATAAGTCAAGAAATTTCTTGATCTCTTAAATATTTTCACACTTCTATTGGAATATCATTAGATCCTAGTGTTTTTTCACACTTCATTTTCTTTAAAGCTTCTCCTACTTCAAATTTACTAATACGATGATAAAAATAAAATTATCTATTTTTGTTTAGGGTATTAAAGTTGCTAAAATCAATTGTATTTTCAGATCATTTATTGAAAAGTTTATCAAAATAACTTATCCACATATTTTCAATATTCTTTTCTAAAAAAAGTATTTTATGATTTTCATATTTAACACACCTCACTTAAACTAGATCTTTACTTCTCATATCTCTTTGCTTGGCTAACTTATATATCATTCACCTTCTTTAGTATCCAATCTATTACATAAATTACTAAAAGCTATTTTTTTGCATCATATATTACTTTCTTAGAATCTCTATGAGTCACTTTATATCTTTCTAAATTCTCTGAGTTTTTACATCTAAATCTAGTTTTGTAATAATACTTCATATTTCTTATCTTTTATTTCACAATTTGATTCCATCACCAACTATTTTTATTAAAAGAATTTTTTTTTCCTTTTGATTCTACAAGCACATTTTATGCAACTTGCTTAATTTCACTTGTTACTTTTTTCCACACAATATTATATTCCCTATGAACATCCCAAATTTTAAGTTTTTGTTTCTTGCTCTTAAAAATATTTTTATTAGTGTTTTTTAAGTATCTCATCTAATCCTAGGATAATAATTTGGTTTATTTTTCATCTTCCAATCCTTCAACTTAAAATCTAAAACTAACAGTCGGTGCTGAATACTTAAACTTTCACTTGGAATTATATTTCAATCTTTACAATCTAAACGATTTATTTTTCTTATTGAAAAATAATCAATTTGTGTTTTACTAGATTCATTCTTATAAGTAATAATATGATCATCTTTTTTCTTAAATAAAGTATTAGTAATTTAAAACTTATAAGCTAAAGCAAAATCTAATATAATCATATCTTATTCATTAGTCACTCCAAATCTATAGCTATTATAACTACTTTTAAAATCTTATACCACTATATCACCATGCCCATTAAATCTCCTCAAATAAATATCTTTTTTCAAGATATATCTTTTGTACTAATCACTCTAAGTCATTACAAATTTTTCATCAGAGCCTACATCCAAACCTACTTGAGGAGTATAAACACTTATTACATTAATAATCTTCAAAGCTATAATTATATCTCAAATTCTATTAATATTTATAACAGTATTCTTGAAACTTTTATCTATAATTACACTTATACCATTTCTAATTTGACTTATACTTGAATACCAAAGTTTAAAACTTAAACTATCAATCTCATTGGCCTTCTTCCCAACACATTTAGTTTCTTGAATATATAAAATATTTATCTTCTTATGAACCATAATATCTATTGATTCATTAATTTTCTTGTAATAGTGCCTTTATTCCAACAAGTTCATAATCTAATTCTAGTTTCATTAACTAACCTCTTTGCCTGCATCCATCCATGATGTTGGAATCCTTCCTTGTTTAACACACTGCGGTGATGCTTCTGCATACTTTTATTGTATTCAAGCCATACAAGGCCGCCTGGGGACACCTTAGCATTAACACAATATTTTAAAGAATTCATGTCATGATTATTTCGACAAGTTTTATGGTGGCTGTCGACCGCCTATCGTAACTCTTCACTTTTCACATCCGGGACTTGGGATCTGGCAAAGATAGTGTTTCAACCCACATTAAGACACTAAACTATCTAAAAAATAATGAATGTTTAAGAGAGATTAATTGCAGTGCGATGCAACATCTTTATTTTTTATTACAATATCAAGCTATCTCATCCAAAATCTATAAATATATTATAATTCTACACATTCAAGAAATTTGGGAGAAGGCCTAAGAAGGATTCCAATGAGAGGATCCATAATTTTGCCTACCAATATACAAAACCAACTATCACCAATAAAGCTAATGCCCACTTTTAATTCACCACTAATAAGGTGGACGATCCATAACATGATATCGATGTTAACACCCAATATCAACATCAAAGCTAATGACTATCATCAATAATTATTGATGTGAAGATCGATACCTATCTTTTAGTTGACAATCTCCCCTCTTATTAGGAAAAGAACTAAATAGACCACAAATCTTATGATGACAACTTCTTATGAGAGTCACCTTCCATAATTTATGTCTACAATGTTGTATTATAGCCATCTCCATTTATGAGGATGTACATCATTTTTTTATATGTAATTCACACTTGTAAATTGATTTTTACTCAATTAGGCTTTGTGATTTTTCTTCTCAAATTTTTCATGTGGAAATCTTCATGTTTTATATGAGCTTCTCTTATATTAATATACATGTGTGGAATTTGTTTTCATTACTAAGACGCTAAAATCTTTTTTATCATCATGAATATAACACACAACAAACTTAATCTTAATTTCTCAAATAAGATGCATACATTTACCATGATTTTTTTGCAATCATAAAATAAATAAAATGTTTGATCAAATAAATATTTATCATAAATTTTAGGCCTATACAATTTAAGTCTTATGGAGATGTCATCATGACATTTTAGGGATTATTTGATTGCAAATATCAGGAGTGTGGAATAAAAAATACAAAAAAAATTTAACTTTTTTAATGTTGATTTTAAAATTAACCACATACAAAATACTAATATTAAAGATTTAAATGCTCAAGAATATTTATTTTTAATGAATTTGAAATTCAATCAAATTGGATGGATTTCAAATGAAGGGAATGTTTGCAATGTCACTTTACTATCCCTACTCATGCTCATAGACACTCATTTGCCTTCCATAGTTTAGGCCTACATGTTATCATCATTGCTCCTCACCCTTCACCTATCATTATTCATCATTGATAAACCTATTCTTATTACATTTCATTACAATTGAAATATACTATAATAAGCATAAAAATATTTTAATGTAGTTAATTTTAATTTGAACAAACAACGTTTGTATTTCTAAAATGCATACATTTTAATTATTATACATTTATAAAATAAATTTATTTTAAAAATATTCATCCAAACCCCACTAGGGACACTACTTTTAATGAGCTATGATTAGAATATATTGAAAGAATTTCTATTTTGGTTTAACATAAAATTAAATTTTATAGACAAATGTTTTACTTTGAGATTTTGAACATTAGATATAAATAAATAAATTATTTAATATTTTGAGATTACAAAAAAAAAAAAAAAATCATATCATATCATATCAAGCACAAATTTGACACAACATATGGACCTTGAATTAATTTTAAAGGATTGAATTATATCCTAATTTAATTTGATTGAATAAGCTCATACTACATAATCAACCCCTACAGGTCAAGAGATGCATCGCAATAGCCCGTTTAATATGGTTATCACTATATGTAAAATTATTAGTTCAACTCGTAGAAATAAAATAAAATATTTAAGTTATTGTGGGTATTATAATTTTTTTCCTGACAAAAAGGATGAATAATAGCTTTTTTATAACTATTTCATTTTAATAAATATGATTATAAACAATTTATTCTCACCACATAAATTCTTAAATTTAACAAAAAAAACTATACTCAAAAAGATGTGTATGAATGATTTATAAAGTAAAATTATAAAAAAGTTATCCCAATCGCATTCCTAGGCTCAACCTTTACTTAGAAATCAACACATTATCTTGCATCAATGAACATTTAGATCACTCCAAGAACTAGATAGGACTAACTTAGGCTTGTTAGGTCTCCTATTTTCTTATGCAATGTATGTTTCATGTAACAAAAGCTTGGTGCAATCCTTGAAGACTATTTGAAATCATGATGCAATCTTCACCCTACATATGTCCATAATCTTTTTGATAGGTTTAACAACCACATACCTAATTGTGCTTTTTAGTGGAAGCACTTTTGGGAATCTCTTTAGAGAATTCTTCTGAAAGTCATCTACATTGTGAATATCTCTCAAGAATATTTCTAGCTTAAGGAAGGCTTTATTCCCTCAATATTTTCTCTCAAGGCCATGTACCTTTTAAGTATGATTCATTCATCTTACTTATAATTGTTAAAATAGTATAATCAACAACTCAATGCATACTATCAAAATACAAAAGTATTTATGTAAGCAGATGCATCTCATTAAAAACACTTATCATTCATTCACAATTTTTAAAGTCTTTACGTATCGCATGCCTTAAAATATTCTAATCAGTGATAAAATTACATGCTTTGTCGCACGCAACACATTGATTCATCGTTAATATTCCATGAAGTGTCAACCTCAATTATTTCTTCTAATCTCAAATTTAAGGCACTATATATATGTATATATATACTTCTATTTATATTCATGGCTTATATAATTTTGAGAGTAAAATGAAATGAGTAAATGAATTTTGTGAAGATTTTATCTAATATTGTTGCTTATGAATGTTATTGTAATATTTGATATAAAATAAAAATCATGATAGGTCTAGCGAAAATATTTAAATTATTCATAGAGCCAAATCATAAAATAAATACATATTTATAATGCGGCTCATCTTAGTCTATTGATTAAAAGCTTATATTTTCATTCCAGTGATCTTAAATTTGAGTATTTATATACATATAATATGCTTAAGAGATGGTGATTAATTTCGCTCAGCTCAAAATTTTTTAAAAAATATTTACTTTTCACTTAAAATATTAAATATTAAAATTATAAAATTGTGCCAAAGGAATTGAAAAACTTGATTACAAGAGTTTAGCCATTCTAAATTTTGTGCAAGGCATATTTAATTGCAAATCTTATTTTAGGGGAACTCGGGAGCTTCGGATAGTATAAAATCAATTTTATTATTATTTTTTTAAATTTATCTTCAAATTTTAACTGTAGCTTTCTTTCCAAAATGCTGTCCCCGCCAAGGTTGCGGGCGGCAAAGGAAACTGGGAAGCTTTAAAAAATAATTAAAAAATAAACCCGAAGAGGGGAATAAATGTACAGGAACCTTGTTTGACCATGGCGAGGATTTCTAAAGGGCCGAGTGTGGATTCAAGCAGAAAGCCGAGATTTTTCTCTACTGTCTAACCTCTGTGCTCGTACTTTCATAACTACTAGGAGTCATTTTGCAGCGATTAGTGAAAATTTCCCCATGTAAGTTGCTTGAATCTGTTAATATTAGAGTCTTGCTTCGTGGATTTTGTGTTATTGGTTTAGGGCTTGGGGTTGCATTCTTTGTTAAATGCCTTGTTTGATAAAGGGCATACTCTTTTGGACTACTTCAAGCATATGCTTTAACTGATTTTAACCTGCTGTTAGCACATTTAGAATTTAAGAGGGTCCTTTTTTCCGGTTTTTGTTCTACTACATCAATCTTTCACATCATAGAAAGTTTGGTGCTTGGGAAATCTATCAATGTGGCGCGCATCAAGCTTTCAGATTCTCCTCTTTGTTTGTATATCAGCGTGCATTTTGAAGGCTGCAATAGGGGATCCAAGGACTGGCCTTGTAAAGCAAATATGCAATAACACTTTGACTTCATCCGGTTCTATTCTTGCAGACAATTTTGTTCCTGCAATGGACAATCTAAGCAGTTCTGTTAATGCAAATGGTTATGGAACAAACATAACTGGGATAGACCCTAATGCAGTTTATGCTCTTGCTCAGTGTTATGGAGATCTTAGTCCAATTGATTGCAAGCTGTGCTTCTCTGAGATCAGATCTCAGCTGCCTAAATGTTATCCCGATACTGGTGGCATTCTTTATCTTGATGGATGTTTTGGGAGATATGAGAATTACTCATTCTTTGATGAAATATATTCTAAGAATGATGCAGTTGTCTGTTCTTTTAGTAAAAATAGTTCAGATCCAAGCATCTTTTCTCATGTTGTGAAGGAGGTTGTTGGCAATGTGTCTTTGCAAGCACGGCATAATCACGGCTTTGCTGTTGGTTCTGCATCACTGTCAAATTCAACTGTTTATGCTCTTGCTCAGTGCTGGGAGAACCTCAACCATTCACTTTGTAGCTCATGTCTTGATTCTGCTGCTTCAGAAATTCTTTCATGCTCCCCATCCATGGATGGTCGGGCTCTCTATGCTGGTTGTTTCATAAGATACTCAACAGGACTTTTCTGGAATGTGAACAATTCGACTATGAGTTCTAACGGTATGTCAGAAACACATTCTTTGCGGTTAACTATCAATGATTTAGTCTTCTGTTTCTTCTTGATTGACTGATCAAAATCTTCTTAACATACAGGTAAAAGTAAAACCATATGGGCAACAGTCGGTTCATTGCTTGGAGGTATCCTTATAGTAGTGGTAGTAATCTTGATTGCAAAAAGAAGAGGCTTATTGGAAAGAAAAAAGAGTCCCTCTATTAGCGGTAGGCAACATAACTATCTTAGTTGAAATCCAAAGTATATTTTGATATTTGTAAGACGTTTTTCTTCTTGCTGCAGACATGTATGGACCAGAAATTGCAGCAGCCATTTCTCGGTCAAATTTAAATTTCAAATATGAAGCACTGAAAAAGGCTACAAATAACTTTAGCTTGTCAAAAAAACTTGGTCAAGGTAGTTTTGGGACTGTATACAAGGTAACTGTGGCACTTTGGCAGAGTTGACTAATAAACTGTCTAGGCTTCTAAATGCTTATTTTGATTACAGGGCACTCTTTCTGATGGGACCGAAGTTGCTGTGAAGAAGCTGTTTCTTAACACAAGACAGTGGATTGATCAATTCTTCAATGAGGTTGATCTGGTAAACCAAGTTCGCCATAAGAATCTGGTGAGGCTACTGGGCTGCAGTCTAGATGGTTCAGAAAGCTTGCTTGTTTATGAGTACTACTACAACAAGAGCCTGGATCTGTTTATATTTGGTACTTTTCAGCTTTCTCCCCATCACATTTGTTACTTTATTATCACTCACCATTTACTTTCTTTAATTGGCAGATTATATATCATTCAAGGGGTTGCAGAAGGTCTATCTTACCTGCATGAAGAGTCTGACACACGAATCATTCATCGAGATATCAAGGCTAGTAATATCTTATTGGATGCCAAATTTAAGCCTAAAATAACTGATTTTGGGCTTGCGAGATCCTTTGCGCAAGATCAAACTCACCTTACCACTGGAATCGCTGGAACACTGTAAGAACACTTCTTTACTCTTATTGAAATGTGAAATTATACTGGCCGGTAGAAGAAGGCTGATCCTTTGAAACAGCTCCTAGTTTAGATTTATTTGAATAAATAACTAAGAGTTTAATACTTCATTTAGAGGTTATCTTGCTCCTGAGTATATTGTACATGGGCTACTTTCTGAAAAGGCAGACGTGTACAGCTTTGGTATTCTGGTTCTTGAAATTGTGACTGGAAAGAGATGCAGCAGTCCTGTTGGATCTTTTGCAGAACATTCACTTTTGGCAAAGGTACTTAAGTTTTTATGCATATGGTGAAGCATTACTTTAGCTAGTTTTTGTTTGTTTCGTTAAGTAATCTTTTATGTGTGCCTATGAGATGTCACTGCATTAAATATTTAAACGGGTAGTAAAATAAGATGAAAGATAAAGGAGAAAGCACATTTTCATCATGACTATGTTCGAGGATCATGTTTTTATTTAGCTAAACATGATAGGCTATGCAAAGTTTGGTTGTCAAGAATTAATGATAAGGCGTTTGAACTTAGAGTTAGCTTCTTTGAGCATATTCAACATAGAGTTACAAGATGTGGCAATACTAAGGTATATGTAAGGAGTTGAAATGATAAATGGTGAAGCCAAAGGTATCATAGCTAGAAGTTTTGAAAAAGGCTTAACACATAATGGCGTTAACTCTCATTTAGCATTTCTTGAAAATGAGAATAAGAGGAGAGGAGATTAAGAGTTTGAAGATTGTATGACTAGTTTTATTACATTATTTTGTGTAAAAAATTAAGTTGAAAAGCATACGTAAGTGGGTAGAGAAATAACTATACAACAACAACAACAACAACAACAAGCCTTAATCTCATTAGGTGGGGTCGGCTACATGAATCCTTCGTCTCCATTGTGTCCTATTATGTGTCAAATTCTCATTTGATTTAAGTATACTAAGATCATTTTTTATACATCTTAACCAAGTCTTTTAGGTCTACCTCTACCTTTCTTAACATAAGGCAAATCTAATGCATCTACTCTCCTAATCGGGTCATCAGACGGCCGACGCTTTATGTGGCCAAACCATCTAAGGCGACTCTCCCTAATCTTATCTACAAGGTAGAGAAATAACTATCAAGTAAAGAAATAAATTTGAAAATCAGTCTTTGATTTTAAAATTTAGAATTACTTTGTACAATAGAAATGGATTACTGCTGCCCACAAATTACTAGATTCCTAGATTGTTGTGGATGAAAAGTCATTGTCTATGGATTTTTGAATTATTGCAGATAAATAATTATTGTCCATGGATTGCTAGATTGCTATAGAAGAAAATCTACTACCTATAAATTGCTGGATTGTTGTAGATAGAAGTGTACTTGCCCGCCTTTTTGATTAATTTGTCAAAATTCATTGTGTAAAGCCTTAGCGAGGATATCTATAGTTTGAGATTTTGTTAGAGTATAATTCAGTTGAATTAATCCATTTTAAATTTATTTTATGAAGAAATGCTTGTATATCTCAATGTGTTTAGTCCTATAATGGCATAATACTTAGAGTAACTTGTTGTTACTATGAGAATTTTTTTCACTAGACACTTAGTTCTTCTAGCAAGCTTTTTAGCCATATTCTCTCACAAATGCCAAGTGTCATTGTCATATATTTAACCTTCAACACTACTTGAGACTACAAATTTTTTTACTTCTCCTTGCAAAGTTTAAAATTATGCAATCTGATATTAAGGTATTTTTTTGTCAATGACACCAGGCATAAGTCTAAAAATCAATAAATTATATATAAAGTAAAAAAGTGTTGTACACATATCTAAGCACAAAGGAAAAAAAGTTATTAATATTATAATCTATTCATATATTAAAATATAATATATTAGTATTCTAATATAGTAAGAATAAATAAATTGTTTAAAGTATCAAGTAACATATTAATAATCTTGACATCAAATTATAAGGTAAGAAGTGTATATAAACATCAAAGTGTCATAAGATATCAAAGTAGGAATTAATGACATAACAATTCAAAATAAGCTAAGCACATAAGTTTATTTTTCTCACTCTTATTATCCAACATTAAAGTAAGAACATCACAAGTAATAGAAGAGGTGGTGGTCGATGCAATGCATGAGGAACAAAGATGGCAGAAGAGGAGATATGCTTGTGTAATGCCTATCTCGAATCAATTGTGTGAGTGATTTGGTATACTATATACATAGAAGCTATAGACGTGGTGTACACAATGATGGAACACTCACCAACTCCTCTCAATTCGAACATACGCTCAATCAAATAGGAAACCCTGGTAAATATCTCATATACAATATGATTACATCTAATCAAAATAATGCACCAAGAAGCAGGGGTGGAACTAGCCTCAATTCTCATGAGGGATAAATTTATATGTTAGGACAAAATTAGAGGGGTAAAAATAATTTTTAAGTAGGGCAAATGACTAATTTGACTATCTCATATAAGAGAAATTATAAAGTTCAGGGGTGGGGGGGTAATTGTCCCATCTCAACTTTGCTCTGGGTCTGCCCTTACCAATAAGTATGTAAGAGCCCTAACTCATGTTGCTTATATCCTACAACTATTATCTCTAAAGGGAATCTAAATATAGTGATCCTTTTTTTCATGCACTCAAAAGAAACCTTAATTGAAAGGGCATTAGTTATGAAATCGGAGTTGGGAGATTGTCACTAAAGCCTTCAAAGCATGCATGCTTGAAGTGAGAGATCACTTAATATAACCACAAGGAACAATTACATCTATCTGATGTCTATAGGAATATATTAAGTTTATGTTTTTTTTCCCTCCCAAGTCCATTAGATGGGATTTTATTTCTGGTGTAGGTGAGATTCAAACATAAGACCTTAGCAACAACTTTTAAAGCCCTTACATATCGGATTAATTGGCACCCACATAGGATTATTCTAAGTATATTAATTCTCATTTTTTAATTTTATTGAGTCAAATATAACAATCCTTTGACTCAATACTATGGCAAAATCTCATTGTAGAATTCATTTAAATATGCATATCTTAGATGAAAGATCACTTATTATAGTTGCAAGCAACAATTACAATTGGCTAATCTCTATAGGATTATTCTCAGTATATTAATATTTTGGAAAATTTACATAGCACATAATTCTTATGTATTTATATATCTAACACCTAAAATTTGATAGTTATAAATATAGTATTTTTTTTTTTTTTGGATGCAAAGGTGCATTTTGCTTTAAAAAGTAATGATAGTGTTATTTTTTATGTAATATTAAAGATTTAAGTGCTATCTATATAAATATGAAATTTTAGGTGTTGCATATTTAAATATATAAGAATTGTGTGGTATGTATATTAATGCCCCTAATATTTTTTTTTACATAATTATATCAACTCCAATATGATAATTCTTCTCTTTAACTCAAGATTGTGTTAAAATTTGAATCTCATTTATGACTATCATCCAAGTTGAGCATGAAAATCTTGCCCCAATGTTTGTTCATGTTGTGAAAATCTTGCCCATAGAATTACTGCACATGCGCTGTTAAATAGAATTACTTGATATTTCTAATTTCACATTTGGGAGGAGGAAAGTTTATATTTATAGGTATAGATAAAATTAAAAATCCATGCAATACATCAATGTATATAACCATGTTTTTTCTCTTTTCTTTTAAGAAATTTTTTTTCTTTCGTGGATTATAACTTTAATTTTCCATCCAATGGTCACTTCATAAGCTAAGTTAGAGCCTCTCTACAAACAAAGATGTTCAGTGTAAACACAGAATCATGTGGGGATTCTGGTTAAGAGCACCAATGCATGTGCCCCCACTTGCATGAGGCCGCCACTTGTTGGATTGGGTTACTCAGTCCTCCCCTCAACCTCCCTTTATTCCATTATTTAGGATCAAAATGTTCTCAGAAATAGTAACAGAAACAAAGAGTCAGGATGTAGAGCTGATAAAAATTACAAACACAGATATCACAATCTTAAAAGAGCACCAGAAGCATTTCCCACTTGACATCGATATCTGGGGATTCACCCTTGCAATAATCTTAGCCACCTTTGCCTCCACAGTCTTGCATCTTGTTTTCATCTTCTTTATCATCTACAAATTCGACCGTTAAAAAGTTCATTTCCCCTGAGGTTTATAACTTTGTTTTCTGGTTTCCATTAACAGGTATGGAAACATTACAAGGCCAACTCATTGGATGATATCATCGACAAGAAGATCTATGACGAGAGTGTGAGCGATGAGATCATCCATGTTATGTTGATAGGGCTTCAATGCACCCAAGCTGATCTGCATAGCCGGCCGACGATGTCAAGAGCTGTTGAAATGCTTAGGAGCAACAGGAGAGAGGAAGATTTTATGCTCGGTGATCCTCCATTCTTAGATGTCTCTCCCATGGAAGATCTTGAACAAGGTGAAAGCTCTAGGCTGATTTCTACAGGTGTTTCTGACTCGAGCATTACAGGCAGATGAGCTTAATTAGTGTTGTATTATACTATTATTGTTTGAGTCTTTGTTTGTATATGAAGCTTGAATGGCAGTGATTTTTTTTTCTTTTTTTTTTCTTTTAATTTGATTTTGAGTAGTGTTTTTCATGTCTATTATTATTTGTGTGTTTAAAATGAATATTTTTTAAAGAATTTACATGCATCAAATATAGCATTTTATTATTTTTAAAACTGTAGTTGTTGCTGAATCTCTCTCTCTCTCCAATCTCTGCAATATCTGTTGTGGTGTTGGGCGATTAATTGTGAGTCAGTATTTTATTTTATTTTGAAAGAGCATGCCATGACTCACCGCTCTCTTGTGGGCAAGCGTGGAAACCTCGACCGATTCGATTCTCTCCGCGTGGCATTTTAACATCAAGAGACTGGTGATGAATGACGTTTTAGGCTCTGAGGATAATATTATGACATCCTCACCCACAAGATGAATGAGGTGTTGAATGAATACCTTTTAAAAAAAAGAGCATGCCATGCTATATTTGTTTTTATGATATTGATATCTGCATTATTGTCTTATAAAACCCATTTTCCTAATTTACAGAATAATATTTTATTATTTTGACCGAAAGAAAATAAAAAAATGATAACAAAGGGAAGGAAAGTAAAAGTAGATATTATGATAATTTTGAGATGTTAATTAAGTTCCCATAAAAGTTTTTTTAAGAAAGAAATAATTCATGATTGATAATTATAAATTATTCACAATCGAAATTTTAAAATTAATTCATAAATTTTATTTAAGATCATTTTAATACTAACAATAACTTTATTATTTATTTCATCGGTATCAATTTATTTTAATAATAGCTTTATTTTATCCCTCTGCAAATAGATTTGTTTATTACAGAAATTTAATACGTTTTTATTGAATATGATAAATGATTAATAATTCTTCACCATACCTAAAAAAGCATTAAAGTTAAAGGTTTGATAAAATATTTGCAATGGCAATAAAGTATATAATTATTTTAGTATCTATTTTTTAAAAAATGAAGTTTAATTTGTCCGTTAAAAATATGTCAATTCATAAATTTGATGTAAATACGATTTAAATAGCTTTTAAATTAGTGGAAAATTCATGAAAAAAAATAATGCCATTTTTTTCAGTCTTTTCTCATGTCGTAAGTGCTAACATTATAAAAAGACTTATATGCAAATTATAAAATTTTCTTTATTAAATTAATATTTAAATATCTAAAAAGTAGTGCTATGAAAACCTGATCGACTAGCAGGTTGAATCAATTCAATCGTGAACCAATCATAACGCCGGTCCCATCACTCAAAAAAATCAGATTCACATTGAACCAATATAAATCGGGAAGAATCGCTATTTTGACTGTGGAATCAGTCCCGATTTTAAGAAACCGACAAGTTCAATAAATTTTTCTTTAATCACTATTTTATATTATTTGATCAAATAATTAAAAATTTTAATTAAATTTATATTAAATTTTAATATTAATTTTTAATTATTTAAATTTCATTATTTTTATAAAATTTTAAAATCTTATTTTATTAATATGAATATAATTAAATTAAGTTATAATATAACCATCATACAATTACTCAAGTAGTTTACAAGGTTAAACTTTGGAGTTCTTTTTTTTGTATATAAAGAGTACAACATATATTCCTCTTTATTATATGAGATTAATAAGTAGGAATAAAGGGTACAATTATATTTTAATTTTAAGAATAGTAAAGAACATTGAGATATAAGAACATAAGAATAATATTTAAATTTTTAACTTTATATTCTTATTACAATTATATTTTATAATATAAAAAAGTTATTTAAAAATAGATTTTTTTTAATAATAATATTTTATATAATATATTTTTTTTATGTTAATTATATTTTATAAAGTTTTTAAATATTTTTTATATTTAAAGTTTAATATTTTTATTAGAAAATTTATTTTATAATAATATTTACATTATATATTTTTATGTTAGATATATTTTATAGAGTTTTTAAAATAATTTTTATATTTTAAATTATATAATTTTACAAAACTATAAATTTTATAAAATATATTTTTATTATATTTTATACTTATTTTCATAAACTTATATATATATATATATATATATATATATATTAATATATTTAATACACTTATCTAAATTTTAACACACAAAATTATAACTTAATGAGCTTTATAATAATTTTTAAAATAATAATTACTAATAATATTATTTATCTATTTCTATTTATTTTTATTATATAATTATCATATATTTAAATTATTACATCATTTAATTAGATATATATTTAACCATTCAACCCCCGGTTCAACTCTCGTAGAATTGTCGAGCTTTAAATCTCTTTTTTCAGTCTATGTCTGGTCCGATTTTCATAACCTTGAAAGGAAGTTTATATTTGCCCATGATGGAATGAGATTATTACAAAAAAAATTTAAAATAAATAATAATTAATTCTATTTTGTTCTTGAAAGTTAGAAATAGAAATACATTAATACTATTTTTATAAATATACATGGAAGAAGCTCTTTGAGTTCTACCATAAGCCCATGCATCTTCAATGAATAAATTTTTTTTTATATTAAATATATGAAAGCATAATAACTATAGTAGCAAGTCAGCACCTTTATTTTAATTCACTTATGAGACTAATCTCTAATCTTATGATAAACCCTAACAAATATTAAATTTAATAACCTTACAATTACTAACACATAAAACCCTAAAAAATTTATAGTGGAATTTATACAAATATCATAAAATTTTTAAGAAAATTTTACATGCATTGATGCATATCATAATATTCTTATATATTTATTTATCTAATACCGACATCTTAATATCTATTTATATATCAATATCACATCAAAAATTAAAGTATATTTTTTTCATGCATATATTTTATTATAATTGTGTTATATAGATAAATATCAAATTTTAGATATTATATATGTAAATATATAAATTGTGGCTATGTAATCTGTCAATTTTTACATGTTTAGATTTCTAAATCTTAAATCTTTATATTTAATTAAAAAACACCATAATCTTTAAATTACATCAAAAATATCATTAACATTAATTTATCCAAAATGAATTAACCCTTTTTCATCTTTATATTTTGATATGATTTAAATACTATGAAGCTATATAAATAAATATAAATATTTAGATGTTAGATTTATAAATATACAAGAATTCTATCATTTAAATGTAAATTATATCAAAATAGTACTTAAAACTTAAAACTTAATATAATATAATTTAGACGTTGATGCCACAAAAATCTTCATTCTCGATGTATTTAGAAGTTATCAAAATATAGATGTAGAGAAAACATAAAAAACCTAATAAAAATTGTTGATTTGAGAAGATCGAAACTTCCATAAGAGGTAAATTCGTAAAATAACAAAGACACAGAACATAACTGTTTAAGAGCAAATCACAAACAGAGGCGTTGATCGAAAGATCGAGAGAAGAAAAGAATTGGAGAGTTGGAGTTTAGGGTTACGGCAAAGCCGTAAAGGAGAAAGAAACTCTCACTCGTATAAAAATGCTTCGTTGGCAAATCACTGTCGTCCAAATTAAACTAAACAGCTATCTTATTAAAACGCCAAATAAGTAGTTCGATTTGAGCCGAACTATGATCCGAGCTATACTGGGCTCAAAATTAGCTCAAAAGAAAAACTGATTTAGACAATCTGCTCGTAGCTCAGCTCGATTAACTCAAATCAATCTCGATTAACTTGAATCGATCTCGATTCAATCCAAAAATTGTTCCAATTTTCAAACGATTTTTGATTAAAACTAGCAGCCCTACTCAATACTGTATTTTTATTTATGTGTTTTAAACGGTGCATGTCAATTTGATAGAAATATAAATTAACTAAAAATTTTGAAAATAATTTTATAATTTTTATCAACTAAATTATTTCTTACCCACGTCTTGACAGTGCTTTCCCTAATGCCTAAAAGTCTGAGCTTCTGAATCAGTGGAGGTTAGCTCGCCATGAATTTAGCAAAGCACTATGCAAGACCAATACGTCTGCAATTTAAACTGTTTTATTATTATTTGCGATAGAAAAAACCAAAAAAAAAATAGAATTGTGGGGCTGCAAATGAATCGAGCTGAGCCGAACATATATGTGTCCAAACTTGGGCTTGTTTAATATTATCGAGTTCAAGCTCAATTCAAGCTTTTTATAATGGTGTTCAAGCTTGAGTTTATTTACCATTATCAAGCTCGAGCTTGATTCGAGTTTGTTTGTGAGCTCGGTTCAAATTGGATTATCGAACTTTTTAACGAATAGCTTGTTTAATGAAATAAATGAGCTTTAATCAAACCTTAGTCATGCTTGTTCACATGAGCTAATCAATTAAAGCTTATTAAGCCTAAAAAATAATAACTTAAATAATGTTGTTCACAAACAAGCCTTAAACTAATCGTAATTGAGTCATAATCGGCGAGCTGGTTCACAAGCTTCAAACGATAATATTCATGAACATAAATAAGCCAAACAACAAATTATTCATGCTTATTCATTTAACAATTGAGTATTTATAAAAATATTCAAGCTTATTTAAGTATTTTGTTATTTTTAAAATTGTAGTAGCTTCTGAATCTCTCTCTCTCTCTCTCCAATCTCTGAATCGAGTTCAAGCTCAATTTTGTTATTTTTAAAATTGTTTGTCTTTTTATTCAAATAAAGGAATCGTTTTTAATTATTTTTCGGTTTCTATCAAAACAATTTAAGAATTATGATTTGAATAATCATTTATCAAACAAAAATTCCATCAATAACTATAATACGATCAGTTCGATTTTCAAATTATTCAAATTCAAAATTAAGAATGATTTAAGTGAACTTTAGCGCTCTCAATAAATATAACAAAGGTTATGTGATTATCAATTAGTCAGATTAATAAAAGATTTGGAAGTTTATGTTTGAATTCATCTTATAACATAATAAAATCCCATTTTATAAACTTGAGTGAGTAAAAAAATTTCAAAATTACTCCCTCCTATAAATCTTAAATAATAAAACAAATTATCGAGGCCTTATACGGCAAATAATTTTTGAATTTTGATGCACTTAAAACTTATTAAATTAAATTTATTATAATTATTAAATCATATTTGAGTTAAATATTAGTTTTAATTAATTTAAGAGTAATTACAGTGCAATTACTCAGATTTTCAACCTAACAAAGGAAACAAAGCATTCACCCTATAAAATCACAGAAAACCCTCCAAAATAAACAATATTATTAAAAAAAATAATAAGAAGAAAAAAGATCAAGGTGCATTCTTCTACATGAAAAAATCAACAAGGAAAATAAATAAATGTAAGATAAATAAAATTAAGAAGCTAAAAGATATTCCAAATAAAAATATACGCTGGTCTAAGAAATCCTTATAAATAAATAAAAAATGTGACACTTCCATGAAATAACTTCCCAAAGGCCACACTTCAATCCAGCACTGAAACCTTAGCTCTATATATGCAAAAGGTGGCCGAGCTGCCCACAAATGTCACAGCCCAGTTGGAAGTTTTGCACTTTCAACCAATCAACAAATGATATTTACAAACAAAACACTTACTAAAAATAGATTAGAAAGAAGTAGAAAATATATATTGTTCGTATATCTATAGAGTCAAAACTTATACTTACCATTTGATTAGTAAGCCTAGGGTTTGCAGGGTGAAGGCTGGTCGAGGAGGAAGACGAAGGAAGTCTAGGGTTTTGTCTTCCGTGTTTATAGAGAGAAATACTCCTCATGGCTTGGAGATCGAACGGGCAGCGGGCAGTGGCTGACAGATGATCGTGGAATTTTTTAAACTAAATAATGTGCAGGCTGGCGTGGCAGTTCTATCTAGTTCAGAACGTTTAAATTTAGTGGGCCAACTTGCTGCATCAGATCTTAACAGAGTTAGAATATTCCATCTTATGCGATGGAATATTCTGCTGAGATTAAGCACTTTATTTAAAATAATAATAAATTATCTTTAAAAATAAATTAATTATAGATAGTTACATCAAGGTAAGTTATAATGTTTCGACTGAAATTTTTTTCAAATTTAATTGCGAATATGTGGTATGAGTATGAGATGAGCGAGGAGAACTTTTTGATTTAGGTTGTCAAAATAAAATTTAAATTTTAGTATTCGTGTTCGACTCAAATTGTTCAAAATGACTCATATAATAGGTCAACCCTAACTTGAATATGTGAGTTTGAATTCAATGTTGCATTATTTATTAACGCACGTAATCATGTTAATTTAGAGTTCAAGTTCATAATCATTTTATAATTTTAGATGATCCCTCTCTCAACACTGTAGTTTTATTTATTTACTTTTAACTGTGCATGTCAAATGATAATTTTGATATAAATGTAATTTAAATGGAAATTTTGATAATAATTTTATAATTTTTTATCTACTAAATTATTTCTTACCCATGTCTTGACAGTGCTTCCCCTAATGCCTAAAAGTAAGGTTGAGAACTATCCGATTTTGAGCCGTTCTAGGACCGGCTAGAAATCGGCTCGAATCAAATTTGTAATGGCTCGAAATCGGCTCATAGCTTGTCATAATAAAGTTTGAACCAGCTTGGTTTGAAACTGAATCGAGCTCAATCCGGCTCGAAAGCAATATGAGCTGACTCGTTTATATAATTTCAATACTATTTTAGCTCGAATTTTGAATCGTTCTGGCTCAATAATATAAACGAGCTGGTTCATTATGGTTTAGCCAGCTCAAATTAAATGCAAAAAAAAAAAAAGATAAAGTGAAAATTTCTTGAATTAACAATGTAAATCAGTAAATGTATAAACAAAAATAGAGCAATTAAAATTTATAAATCAATTAAAGAAAATATTATTGCATACAAATTACAATTTCATATTTCTGAGTCTTTCAATTTATTTTTCGTTGTACATATTTAAATGTGTTAAGCCCATACAAATAATAAAATTACAAAAAAAAGATAATATAAGAATATTAAATTAACTATTGAGACTTAGAGAGAGTTATAATTTATCTTCTACTATTTGTAATCTATAGAAGTCTCTATAATCTACTTGTAAGCTCCAGGTTGTTGAGGCCATCCGATAGAGCCGTAAAGATAGAGAAAGTTTCAAATTCTAACAAAGCAAGAAAGTCATAATAATGAAGGTATAAAATAAACAGTTAGAGGAATTTCAAAGTACAATGTATGGAACACTAGGTTGCTTAGCCATCCAATAAGAGCCACCAACAATCAATCAAGCATTTTTTGTTGAAAAAAGTTGAAATTGCAAACTTATACTCTTCTTATCATAGTCCTAACTCTTGAATTAGCAAATCAAATATTTTTTATGATAGCCCCACTATATGCATACCACAAGCCACATAACAACTTAGAAAAATAAAATAAATACCTCAAGCTTCAACTGAATAGCTCATTGCAGGCTGCAGAGCAGCCATCAAAACTTAGGACAACTGATAATAGAAGTTTTGGACAACCGAAATAGACGATAAGGAATAAAAAGAAAATAAAAATTGAAGAACCGTGGAACACAACATTCAATGGAAGGAAAATAAAAATTGGAGAATGGAGAACTAAAATACACAACATTCAATAAAAGAAAATTAAAGTTACATATATTGTAGAACCCAATTACAACACAGTAGAAAATATTTGAATAAAAGAAAAACAGAACTGAAATACACAATAGACATAGTTGCATAAATTGGAGAACCCAAATTATAAAATAAGAACATAATTATAGAAATTGGAGTATTTAAGAACCCAATTACAACATAGTAGGGAATAAAAGTGAAATAGAATTGAAATACTGAAATATACGAATAGTGAAGAGAAATAAAATTGAAATATGGGTCACATGATAATAGAAAAAAAAATAGTTGAATGTGCTTTTTTGATTTTATTTTATTTTCTTCAAAAAATTGAGATAATTGCTAATTTTTAGGGTAACATTAAAAACATCAACTATATTTATATCAAAATTCAAAATGATTTCAGAATTTAAAAAAAAAAAACTACTATAATGTCACTACAACAACAATTAAAACATACAAATAGCATTCAAACATAGTAGCATTTCAAGTTTCCAGCACAATCAAACATTATAGTACCTATCAACATTCCAAATTTTTTTAGCCACACTTTAAAAACTATAGTTTGAGGAATTTAGCCATACTTTAAAAGCATTAAATTGAAAGGTAGCTTATCACCCTAAATGATCTTAATTTTTTTATTGACCAAATCAATATATTTAAAAACCACAAATCCACCATGTTGTGGGCTTAAAAATAAAAAATTGTCTCAATATTTTATCTCAGTTTAATTTTATTATTGGGCATCCAAAAATAATAATTTATATTGCAGTGCATAAAACAACAAAAAATAACTAAGATAAATTCGATAATACAACTAATATAACATAGCAGGAATGCCCACAAAATAGTTAAAATCTATAATAAGTTGCAAAAGAAGAAAACATAAATCTAAAATTAGATGTTGTCATTTTTGAAAATTAAAATAGAAAGTAATTCCAATATAAAATGAGAATGAAAAATTATCATAGGCTCTTTCGATAATTTGTACATTGCTCGAATCCAATTTCCACTGCATATTAAGACATCTAATATTTTTGTGAATTAGAACTTCTATAATCACTAAGCACATGACTCCCTTGATTGACTCAAGCAAATGTAGTTATTGAGATTGTAAAAAATATCTTTGTCATCTTGGGATAGAGTTTAGTACTTCATGGGAGATATTTTCCACCACTATAAAATATCAAATTTTGAATCAAGACATTTAACATAGGCTTCCTTTAAGTATATTTCTAAGTCAAACTTCTATTGAACTAAAATGTCAGTATAGTACATAAAATCATACAACCCAGTCAAATCATCAATCAAATTGTAAGTTCCTTCTATTGTGGTTGTTGTATCCACTTGTAAAGTGAATGCTCCAGTATTTTCTTTGGTTGTATGGTGTATATCAACATCATAAAAAGAATAGAGCTCAAAAAGTTTTTATTTAATATTATTTTTTTCTCATCACCAATATTGATATCATAAATCTGTGGATAATAGTAGTTCATGGCAAATAATTTTAATCTAGGATCTAGAATGCATGCAATTGTGAATAACATTGAACAATCTGCCAAATACTTATAAAATTTAGCTATCATGGTGCTTGCCATATTGGAGATGAATAGAGTATCAATTAAATATTATTTATCTAAGATTTTCTTAATGAGTATTATGTTTGGAAAAAGTTTGTTTGCAGTAGGATAATTTGATCCAGAAAAAATTTCAGTTGTTCGATTGAAAATATGAAACAACTCCCTAACCTTGTCGAACTGATTCTAATCTTTCTCAGAAGGTAACCAGTCATACATAATTGAGATCTTGTTAAACAAATTCTGCAAAAATAGTATTGCAGTAAAATGCAGACTCCAACATTTTGTATGTGGAGTTCCAACGTGTAGGCACATCAATGCAAAGTAACTTTATTGTGGATAAGTCAGTCAGCACCAAATTTGTGTGTAGCGAGGGAATCGCTTTATAAATAAGATTGATTCTCTTACATTCTCATTTATTTTGCCAATTTCTTTCAAGTCGTCCCACCACCATTAGATTTAAAATATGAGCAGCACAACGATTATGAAAAAAATCCCCCATAACCATAAATCCAGACCTTCTAGTAAATAATGCTTTCAAGTTTCTAGCCGCCACATCGTTTGATGATGCATTATCCGAAATAATAGTACTAATTTTATTTTGAATACTCCATTGCAATAAATTTTTAGAAATTGCTTCAAAAATCACAGCTCCACATTCCTGCTATGTTCAACAAGGGTTTCCACTGATGCAATAGAACCAGTCGAATGAACTTCAACCCCTGGCCTAGATGAGTTCGGCATAGCTCATACATGAAGCAGGTGGTTTATGCCCACTTTTTGAAATTGCCATGTGCTCATAGATCGTCATTACTCGGACGGATCTTGGATTTAGCCCGGTGCTATTATCTCGATTTCCCCATGTTCGCATTGGTGCTTCTTCCTACAATGGATCTATGCCTGTCACGCACGCATACGCCGTGAATGTAGGATCTACCATAGGTTGGTGGTGTTGATAGCCATGATGCTAGGTAGCCGTTTTCCACCATCTTTGGTCCTTTAAGCTTTCAGACCAAAGGTGGTTACTATCACAATGGCGGTCTAGAAGATCTAGAAATTGGAATTCGACTTCTTCCACTACATCTTTCGTAGTCGATTGAGAAAATGACTACTCTATCCACGCTTTCGTAGTAGAAAGCCTGCCCCGGCCCATAGTGGTTACCCCTTAGGTAGTCATTTGTTTGTCCAGTAGTACGCACGTTTGGACATCTTCTTGCATGTGAACAATAGAAAAGAAGGATGGATAGCTCGAAGCTCTATCTTGAGCCTCCTTTGTTTTCTTTTCTTTTCAAGAAATCCACTATCGCCTTGAACTTGTCTAAGTGAAATGCTTCGCACCTTTTTTTTTATGGTGTTTTAGGAAGGGTGAAAAGAAAGCCAAGAGTAGGGGTGTGCATCGGCCTTCAAGAGTAGTGAAAGCGGTAGTCTGTAGTTCTTGGGTCAATTAGAACAGTTCTCCTCCGATAAAGAAAATGAAAGTAAGCGAGACCAAATGAGTAATGAAATGATGCAGTACTCCCACCTGCTTTCTCCAGATAAGATGTTGCTAATCAGAGATGCTATGGTTCCTCCATCGGATAAAGCTTCTCGGATTTGCCCGCCTTTCCTCAAACTTCATCATTGTCAACTCTATGATGTCATGGCCCTCTGCGTAAAAAAATCGTTGAAGCAATATCATATCTAAAGCTCATTAGGTGGATAGTGGAATGTTTACCACCACTCACGCCCGGTTGAGACGATGCCCTAAAAGCTGGGAAATGCGCATAAAAGGCGTCGATCCTCTATCGCTTTGCATACCTAACCTAATCGTAGAGCGAAACCCAAAGTAAGTGGTGGGTAGGAAGATTTTGTGAAAGAAGGCTTGCGAGAGCTTGGTGCTTTTCTTACTTCTTTTTTCGATATGTCGCTCAAGAAGGAGTGCCACGCCATCGAGAGTGAACAAAATGAAAGAATTCATCAATGATATGATAAGCATGATCCTTTCGAGGCTAACCGCGGTTTTCAAGTCGGGATGTGAAGCTATTTCACTTTATCCGGACCACGGGCGGGGAACTCTAAAGAAAGCTTTAGCGACCGCAGAGGACCGACTATTAGTCATGAACTAAGTCGTTGGTCTTTTCATGTTAATGCAACAAACCTTATCGGTTAATCGCAGGTTAGTGGTAGAACAACCGGTAATCACTCGATGCTTCTTTCCGTCATGATGCTATTACATTGTAGCAATCCGTACTTTGAAATGGACGGACCGATTTACCTTAACCCATTCGAATTTACGATGGTTAGTTGAGGTAACGGTTATAGTCTTTGTTGTCGCATACTCTATCCCCTTGGTACGCCCCACGTTAGTAATTTGCGTGCGCCAAGTTCGGGTTGACTAGACAATGCTGACACGCCTAGTTGCCCTATAGGGACATATCGTCACTATCGGTCAATGAAAGCAAACCGACGATTTGACTCGTCTACTTTCATTCACACTTCAAGCTCGAGTGAAGAGTGATGAACATCGGACATTGACGTCCATGGATACAAATCCATGTCTTTCTTGTTCCACTAACAAGGCAAGGACAAAATTCTCACATGTCTGTTGTTATTACAACCTTCTTTCTTTATGTCAAAGACAAGATTACGCAAATTCTAATTGGATCTCGGTTGTTCTTAACAATGATGGCTATTCATTCAAGTCTTCGGTAGCACCACGGATCTTCAACAAGGTGGAAATTCTTGTATTCGTATGTACATGTTCCTGCTCTGATGAGTATAGTAGTTTGTATTGCAACGACTATAAACAGTTTCTTGTTCCCATTAACAAAACATCCCCTTTTTCTTCGCTTCGAACCGGTACAAAAATTGGTGCTTTTTCTACTTTGTTGACCTTAGTGACTGGGGTTTTGGGAAAGCCTATGTAGGGGTACCTTCGGTGTGGGATGCTCGTTTCACGTATTCATCTTGTTCTGATTTACAGGTGCACTTCATTTTCAAAAGCTTCTGTCGAACCGCTCTATTTTCATCCGTGTTGGATCGATCGATATACCAAGTCTTGAACTGGTGGAATACATCGCATCAACACGGGAGCATTAACCGATCTGGTACATCCATACATGTTCCTATGCCCATTACCATCTTGTCCAACTTTGCTAACTTCCCCTTCTCAACCCCTATCTTATTGGTTCTGGAAACATGTCTTCCTATTCCATCTTTCTCGAATCTCCTTTCATTGAAGAAATAGAAGCTCGAGAAGGAAGAAAAAACAAACCTAGCTCACTGCCACCTTCCATGGAGGAAGATGAATGAAGAACCATTGGACATTCATCAAAGGCAAGTTCAAATCTGTAAGTGACATAGGATTTCAAAAGAAAGAGTTCATGAAAGGAATGAAGAATTAAAGCGGTAAGAATAGTAGTTCATGAGGGGCATGATCGCTCACCGACGAACCAAAACTCTTCTTCTCATCCAGCCTTCCCTAACTCATCGTCTTGTCTTAAAGCCGAGAATGGAAATAGATTCTATTCTATAGTAAATGAGCCATGAAGTCGGCGGAACAGAAATCCATGTTGGGGATGGAACCATAGGTCCGGAAATAGGGAGCAGAGTTTTTAAACAGAGAAAGGTTTCATCTACTTGGGTCATTCAATCTCTCTCACTCCCAGGGTTTAGCTCCCAAAGGGGCAAGTACAGACTCATCAACAATACTAACAGGAGCAGTAAGCAAAGAGGCCCATTCTACCTTTAGTTTGTCCAGGAAAAAGAAGATCAATACAAGACTACTTTCCAATTTTTCAAGAAAAGCAGAGGAACTTCTGCTAATGCTAACATTTCTGACCTCATTTTTCATTTACCACTTTGGGAAAGTGTATAACCTAACCGTACTTCACAAGCAATTGATGAGTGGTTTTTTCTCTTTGGCCTTTTTTTTTTGTTTATTGATCTTTTCCCCTTCTCTTCTTCCTTCAACATCTGCTTGAAAGAGCTAAGCCCGGTCACCGAACTGGGTCAAAGAATTACTTTCCGGAGTGAAGCTGTTTTGATAGAACCGGACTCCTGTGAGCCACTTAGATCGTTTGTTCCGCAATTCAAACGAATCGGGTTAAGTGGATTCCCGGTAAAGAGAACACCCTCATAGCTTGCATATGAGGACTCACTTTCGACGCATCTTATTTCATTCAACGTAGAAATGCATATTCCAAAAAAGTGGAGTGGGAAGTCTATTGGTAACTTCTCCTTAGTTGCCAATCGATCGATTCATCTATAGCCGACTAAGACCAAGGCTTAATCCATGCTTAGTAAAGTAGCCGATTTGGTTACCAAACTCTCCCCATTTAGCCTATTCATTCCGTGATCCATTCATCTGCCGCTTCCTCCGCCTCTAGAGGACCGGAAGATGAAAGACGCGAATCAAGATGATCGATTGGCCCTGTGAAACAAAAAACCCTTTTTCAGTAAGCACATGAGAAGGAAACGTAAATCTAAAATTAGATGTTGTCATTTTTGAAAATTAAAATAGAAAGTAATTCCAATATAAAATGAGAATGAATAATTATCGTAGGCTCTTTCGATAATTTGTACACTGCTCGAATCCAATTTCCACTGCATATTAAGGCATCTAATATTTTTTGTGAATTAGAAGTTCTATAATCACTAAGCACATGACTCCCTGCACTAAAGGTTGACTCTGAAGCAAATGTAGTTATTGAGATTGTAAAAATATCTTTTGTCATCTTAGATAGAGTTTAGTACTTCATGGGAGACATTTTCCACCACTATAAAATATCAAATTCTGAATCAAGACATTTAACATAGGCTTCCTTTAAGTATATTTCTAAGTCAAACTTCTATTGAACTAAAATGTCAGTATAGTACATAAAATCATACAACCCAGTCAAATCATCAACCAAATTATAAGTTCCTTCTATTATGGTTGTTGTATCCACTTGTAAAGTGAATGCTCCAGTATTTTCTTTGGTTGTATGGTGTATATCAACATCATAGAAAGAATAGAGCTCAAAAAGTTTTTGTTTAATATTATTTTTTTCTCATCAACAATATTGATATCATAAATCTGTGGATAATAGTAGTTCATGGAAAATAATTTTAATCTAGGATCTAGAATGCATGAAATTGTGAATAATATTGAACAATCTGCCAAATACTTATAAAATTTAGCTTTCATGGTACTTGCCATATTAGAGATGAATAGACTATCAATTAAATATTATTTATCTAAGATTTTCTTAATGAGTATTATGTTTGGAAAAAGTTTGTTTGCAGTAGGATAATTTGATCCAGAAAAAATTTTAGTTGTTCGATTGAAAATATGAAACAACTCTCTAACCTTGTCAAATTGATTCTAATCTTTCTCAGAAGGTAACCAATCATACATAATTGAGACATCGTTAAACAAATTCTAAAAAAATAGTATTGCAGTAAAATGCAGACTCCAACATTTTGTATGTAGAGTTCTAACGTGTAGGCACATCAATGCAAAGTAACTTTATTGTGAATAAGTCAATCTGTCTAGCAATCTCACCAAATTTGTGTAAGCGATGAGGGAATCGCTTTATAAATAAGATTGATTATCTTACATTCTCATTTATTTTGCCAATTTCTTTCAAGTCGTCCTACCACCATTAAATTTAATATATGAGCAGCACAACGAATATGAAAGAAATCCCCCATGACCATAAATCCAGACTTTCTAGTAAATAATGCTTTCAAGTTTCTAGCCGCCACATCGTTTGATGATGCATTATCCGAAATAATAGTTCTGATTTTATTTTGAATACTACATTGTAATAAATTTTTAGAAATTGCTTCAGAAATCACAGCTCCACTATGAGGATGATCTAAATCACAAAAACTAAATATCTTGAACTGTAATTTCCATTCAAAACTAATATAATGCACTGTAAGATACATAAACTAACTGTTTGACTTGATGTTCAACAATTACTAGTAAGAGAAACTCTCTAGGTTGATTTGAGTTTTTTTTAAGTTTTTCTTTTTCAACTTCATATACTTTTATGCACTTTTCTTTGATACTATATCTAGAAACTTTACTGTAATTTGGATTCATTGATTTTGTCAAAATATTAAATCATAAATGTTCAATTATCATAAAAAATATTCATGAATAATGATCATCTTAACAATGATATTTTAATTTCGCTATGATTATAAGCAGTTGAAACACACAATATAAAATTGATTCAATTTTTCTAGGTTCTCAGTTATATGATCAAAAAGTGTCTCTTTTCTCTGGAATTAATCTTGCTATAATGATTCAATTTGAAATGTCCACTCAATTGAGATATGGTACTAGTTTTTTGTTTAACATAAAACTTAATACATTGCATTTGAACTTGTATTACTTTTTCTTTTTCTGTGACAGATATTTTAGTAAAATATTGTCAAACTTCATAACGTTGTCTTCTATCATTTCTTTCATCTATGAAAGTAATTTCACATACACTTTCAATTGATATTCTTGCATTTTCAGCATGGGTTGAGTTGAAGAACTATTTGATTTGCTTTGAGAGTAACTTTCATTATATCTATGAAAAATAATATGATCTAATTATAGACTTGCATAAAATTCAACAAATATTTGAAATTTAAATGTGAAAAAATTTATTTTGAGCAAAAATAATTTTATTTAATATTTTTTCTACAAACATGAAACTCATGCTCAACCAAGTAAGAGAAACTTCAAACAAGTTCTTGCAATCAAAGTCCTCAAATAAGTGAACCTTCAAATTTAAAATTGTAATTCAAACAAGATCAAAAAAAATTCATATGAATATTCAAAGCCAAGAGATCATCATTTAGCTATTTAAGAAGTTTCATAACTAATAGCACAACCATCACTAATAATATTAAAAATGATTATAGTACATTCACTTTATTTAAGACTTAAGAGACAAGAGCATCTAAAAAAAAGAACATAACACATAAAGGAGAACAAGCAAACTGAGGGTTCGAGAGCTCGAAAGATTAATACCACCAAGAAACCAAGAGCTCTAAAAGCAACAGAACATTCCTCCAAAATTATTTTTACAAGAAAACAAGCCATAAAAATTAATACCATCTAGAAACTAAGATCTAAAATCAAAAGCACTGTCCTTTAAGAATATTTTTACAGGACAAACAAATCCTAAAATTGATTGTAGTAAGAAACTGAAAGCTTTAAAATCAAAAACACAATCCCTAATAATATTTTCACATTACAAATGAGCCCTAAAATTGATACCACTACTAATAATATTAAAAATGATTATAATAGCTTCACTTTACTCAAGACAAGAGCATCCAAAACAAGAGCAGAGCACACAGAGGAAACAAGCAAACACTTTCCAAAGATCGATGATCTACAGTCAATAGAATAGACAAGCTCAGAAAATTAATACCACCAAGAAACTAAGAGCTCTAAAAGCAAGAGAACAATCTGCTAAAAATATTTCTACATTACAAACAACTAACAAGAGTTGTGAAATTGATACCATCAAAAAACTTAAAGCTAACAATAGTGTCGTCGAGAGTAATCAAAATTTGATACTATAATATATAAAAAAAAAATTAACCAACATACATCTATGCCATAAACTAACTAAAAATTTTACCAATATTGATGCATTGTGCGGAAAAATAGTCTAGGGCAAAGAAACAAATCGAGCGGTTGAGCGAAGGTAACAACGACAAAAAAAAGACTCAAACACTACAACACAAAGAGGAACAAAATCTCAGATTCATGATGATGACGATATTGTGAGGCGAGATAGACTTTCAAAAAACTAGGGCACAACCACACGACTACACGAGAAATGAAAATTAGAGGAGGACCTAGGACTAGAGAACTGAGTGTCGCAAAGATGAGAAAGATGTCACGAAGCCTGAGGGCTGAAGCCCTCGTTATAATCTCAATTCTTTCATTCATCTCCATCGTTCATTAGACGAAGCCCTTAATCTCATGGTCCACATTACTTCATTAGCGACCGTGAGGCGTGAGTCACGAGTCGTGAGTTGCGACTCGCGACACGGTCCGTCGGTCACAGACTCAAAAAAATTTCGATATGATCAATAATCGAATGAGCGATTTAAATATGGATTGAAATCGGCTCAATAAAAATTCAAACATTTCAGCTCATAGCTCGGTGCATTTGACTCGATTCAAGTCAAAATACGAGTCTATTTCTGAGCATTTAACGAACTTCAAGCTAATTTCTCAGCCCTACCTAAAAGTCTGAGTTTCTGAATCAGTGGAGGCTAGCTCGTTATGAAATTATCAAACCACTATACAATACTTATACGGCTTCAATTTAAACTATATTATTATTATTATTGTGATGATAGAAAAAAAACTATAAATAAAAAACTATCTATTGGATACAAAATTGTAGAATTTTATTTCTATTTTTAAAGTTTTTAAAATATTTTTTAAAAAATAAAAATTAAGATTAAGAAGGGTTCAAATTAGTTCGAATCAAAATTTATTATTCAAGGGATGGTGAATGTCCTTCCTTAAGATTCTACACAATATTTTATATCAATGCGTTATGAGTTCAAGCACTCACTTTCTCTCTCTTGCACAACCAACTCAAATAGGCGGCAGTCATCTGCTAGAACACAACTAAGGGAGCCATCTCTGCAAAATTAATAATAATCTTCTTCATCCTCCTAACTTTCACATCTTCCTCTCAATGATGCAAAAAAAAAAAAAAAAAAAAAAAAAAAAAAAACCTAAATTGAAGTATAATTAAATTTATTTTATATGACTTTATGCGTTAATTAAATTATTAATCTTCTAATACTCAATCTCCCTTGATCAAGGTAAACCTAAATTACCCATTTAAAGCATTGATACTTTGTGCGAGTGATGGTCTATCTCGATCAAATCCAACCGTTGGATGACTATAAAAAGGATAATATATAAAATTAATTCAAGATAATGACTTAAAATTTTAAAATCACCAATAATTCGCATAAAATCTAAAAATTAAAAAGAATTACTCTTTGAACTCAGCATTAAGAGAGAAATTAAAGAAAATAAAAATGCTAAAAATATTTCTATAATTTAAAAGTGACTAAATGAAGTTAAGTAATTAAATTAATCAAATTAAAGAGAAAATACAAGGATTTACGATATGAAAATTTTAATAAAATTTCTTTATATGTTTTCCACAATATATAGTTTTATCAAGAATTTTTATTAATATCCTCTTAATAAAAAAATCTAAATAAAGTCAATATATTAAATAAAATCAACTAATTATGTAAATTATTAAAATTTATCAATAATAATCTAATTTATTTCTTAGATAGTAATGATTCTTAGAAAATTCTATAAATTAGGTGACTTTAATGAAAATGAAATTAAAGAATAAAAAGAATTATTAATCAAAACAAACAATTAAATAATATAATTAAGTATCAACAATTTTAGAAATTTAAAAATATGAAAAAAAAAAAAACTTTCATGTATAGCCCTATGAAGTTAAAGAATCATAAAAATCACATATTTACGGTTTAAGTACTAATTAAATTCATGAAATTAAATTCTAAGTTCTTAAATTATGAAATTCACAATAAGTTAAATAATTAATTAAAAATTATGATCAATTAGCCTTTCAATTCTACAATCAAATAAGAATCCATTAAAATTGAAATAATCCCAAATTCACTTAATATTAAGTGAATAGTTGAAATTATGATTAAAGATAAATGATTGATCAAATCATCCATAAAACAAGTAATCCAAATAACCTAGAAGCCTAGGATGGCCTAGATTAAGTTTGGGACCTCAAGCATTTCATCTATTTAGATTTCTTAGGCTAAGATCAATAAACAAATAAGAATGAATAAAACCTAATCAAAAGAAGCTCAATTAAATAATAAACCCTTGCTTACAAAAAAAAAAGAAAGAAATCCATCAAAGCAATCTAAAAACATAAATTGAATAAGTATATCAATTTAACTTAACAAAGACTAAAAATCATGAAATCTAAATAACATATCAAGACTAAAGAAACTAAAATAAACCATTTGAATAATGAAATCAAAAGACCTTAAAATCAAATCTAATAAAAGAACAAGTATAATTAAATGAACCTTAGATAGAAACTAATTTTGAACTTTAACTCAGTCAAATAAACTAAATCAATCAACTTAAAATATTTAAATTTAGCAAATACTCATATTAAATTAAATACAATGAATAATTGTAAATTGAACTTTAAATAAATAAATGAAATTAATCAAGCTAAAATCTAATAATCAATCTAAATATATATAAAATTAAATAATCATAACAAATTTATATTAAATCTTGATAAAATCAAATAAATATAAAGTTAAATATAAACTCCAAACTATGAAATCATATCGAATTATTGTCTACTTCAAACAACATCAAAATAAATCTGACAACATAAAACTTAAACAAATCTATCAAACTAAAATAAATGATTAATTAAATTAAAACTAATTAATCATCAAACTAAAATAATAAATATATACACTAAATGACTAAATTTAATAAATTAAAACTTTAATGGGAGTCCATTTGAAAAGTTCATTTTAAACTTTAATCAAATCATAAGTTAATTAAATTAAAACATGTAAATCAATGCAAACTAAACTTAAATGATCTAATAAATACAAATCATATAAAATTAAATCTTTAAAGTGAGACTTAAAGAAAGGAATTAAATATCAATGCAAAGAAGTAAATTAAATATTGATTGGATTATCAAAATTGAATTAAATCAAACTAAAACTCAATAAATCTACAATCAAAATACATAAAGTCAAATAATCTCATTAAATTTAATTCTTGAAACTTTAACTAAATCAAATAAAAATAATTAAATTAAACTCACTCCAATTGAATCATTGAAGTAAATTCAAAGTGTTAATTAAAACTTAGGTTCTTAGTGTGACCCCTAGAATAGATTTTCATCACATGGTTGAGATTTCATTATACTAGGATTAGATGTTGAATAGAATGAGTTCTTCCAAAAGCAAGATTCATTTTATTCCTCGTTCTTTAAAACCTAAATTCAACTTAAATACAAAAGAATAAACTTAAAATCAAAATAAAATTTAAAATAAATTAAATCATTTAAATTGAAACTATCTGGTAAAACTGAATAAATCTTGAACTCAAATCAAACTTAAACTTAAAGAAGCTAGTGCAGTCATATCACACAAGCCTTTCTTTACAAACATTAGATTGTTAGGTTACCGACCTAAACTTAGGTTAGGTCGATGATCTGTGATGTGATTCTTTTTTTTTTTAATTTCATGGTGTTCTATTTTAGACTAAATTTTAGGAATTGTTTGCTCACTAGTTCGGATGTTAAAGTGTTCCTTTTAGAGCAACACTATTTTCTACAAGAGGTTGTGCTTAAAGGAACCACATAAAATAAAATAAATGATGTTTAATCGCAGGTACTGCTTAAGTTTCTAAGCATATCCTAATATGATAGGTGGGCTTGGTAACCATTAGTGCTAAGCTTATATATTTGCATTATAATTGTTGGTGTGCTGTATATTTTTCCTAACATCTATTTTGCAGAGTTTAGAATTATATTTTAGAAATTTAAAATGTAATTTATGCATATAATTAGGTTAGGATCTATGGGGTTTAGGATTAATAAGAGCTAATTATACCTACTTGATGGTCATCGATGGAGCCAAAGGAGGTCCCTGAAGAAGGCAATGATCTCGAGGTTAACAAGATCCCATAGATCAAACTTTTAGTTCTAGGCCAGGTTGCAAAAGGGTGAGCTCGGTTGCTCACTATTTTTTTCCAAGATATATAGTAATAGACAGCTGCACCAGACCTATTTAATTTAATTAACTTTGACTTGATTTATTTTATGGTGTGCAATAGAATTGCATGCTTTTCATAGATTTTTTCTATGATTGTTGTGTTTTGTGTTGAAGCTTGGTGTGTTAGGCTCATAGAAAAATTAATTTTTCTACCTCATTAAATTAAAATAGCTCAAACATAAATAAAAAAGTTATAATCTCATTCAATTAAAGCCCTAGGCGTAAATAGTTAAAAGCAACTAGAAATAATTAGACTTTGTGAATCTTATGAGCATATTCTTCGTACTTCTTGAATTGGGCATTTCACCTATTGCATGTAAGGGGACATCTGACCTGTGAATGACCACCCTTCTAGGAAGTGTGCATTCTCATTTTAATTTATTCCATGACCTTTTTCCAACTACATCTCATTTTAGACATGAAATTACATACCTAAGAGTTTAAAAAAAATGTGATTCAAAATACATAAAAGATAAAAATTATTACATTAGTTGGGTACATAACATGTCAATCATTGCTTTAGAGTTAGGGAGTGAGTTTAGACTCTTAGCTTATTTTCCTAAATACAATAGCCCAATAATCATTCATATATATAAGATTGGACTTATGAATTTAAAATTGATTAGGTGGTGTTAACTAGTAATCTTTTCAAGAGAGTAATAAGTCTAGAAGAGTTAGGGATAAGTTTATTTTCTCAAGTGAGAAGAATAATTGATAATTCTCAAATTCATAAACTACTAGGTCAAACCTCTAATTTATGTCAGAAGTGCTTTTAGACTTAGGTTTTGAAGCATCTTATTGAAAGAAATCTTCAACTTCTAGGCATTTCTATGGTCTTTTTTAAAATCTAAGTCCTAAATTTCTAATAAAATGTCAACTCAGAATCTCAATAACTTCAATTTCAAAAATGTAAAGCCTAAGAATAGAATAGTTGAAATGCTTATTTAATCTTAATATCTAAAATATTTCTTACTTACTCCATTTTGGCTTCCAAAAAGAACTCTTCCTCTTAAGAGTGTTTCATTTTGAATTTTTAAATTAATCATCTTTTTAAGACAAGCTTTGAAATCCATAGAGATAAATGTTAGTTTCTTTAATCGAGAGTATTTTTAGGAGAAAATTTCTTTTTTTTTGAGATGTAATGAACTATGAGGGCTTACTCTTATAGGGAACTATGAACTTAGCATAAAACAAGCCATGTTCTACTTCTCCATGTAGTTCAGGAGAAAAATCTCTAATACTTTGAAGACCCATCAGCCTTAGGAGTCCTTATTAAATAATTGAATATATTATAGAGTAATATGTTTATCTTTCATGATAATATATTTATCCTTTAATGACATATTTTATTATCTAAATAAGTCTCCCAAGATCTTAGTGGTGTTCTAAATAAAATTTTAACAAATATGTTTTTAATTCTAGGTTAGAGAATAACTCTATGGCCAACAACACTAAAGTTAAAAGGAGACTTTTGAAAATTGAACATAGGCTTAGGATATGAGGCTAAAACTCTCAATAATTATAACTTATGGTTTTTAGTTATTATATACAAATTGTAACTTAATTTTAATATGTTTAAACTTACCTATTGAGTATTGTGGTATTTTAATTTAGAGTCGTAGGGATTCTACGCAGATCTTAGAGTACTTATTGAAATGATTGAGTATGACATCTAAGGGATAATCTACTATCTTGAAAGATAGAAATACCACCATACAATTGACTCAATCACCTAATAAGACTCTTAAGGCAAATGAGTCTTCATATAAACCAAAGATCTTTTTCTTACTTTACATGGATAAATAAAATAACATTTATTTTATGCTATGTTCTTTAGTTCCCTATGGAAACAAGCTTTCATAGTTAATTACATCCTAAAAATGAGAATTTCTAAGAACATTAATTAAAGTAGTCAACTAATGTCTCCAAAGATTTTAAAGGTAGATAATCAAAGAATTGATCATTTTGGAAAGCAATCGGGGATAGCTCAAGTAGGAAGAGTTCTTAGCTGATTCCAAAGGAGAACAAGTAGAAAGCATACATGATACTAGAAAGCTTAGTGAGTGCTTCAATCTACCTTATAGTAAGACTTTATAGTTTTGAAGAAGAGAAAATTATTTATTTGAGTTGACATTTTATTAGAATGTTAGGACTTAGATTCCAATAATATAAGATTGTGGAAATATCTAAGATGTGAGGACCTATACTCGTTGAAAATAAAAAAAACAAAAAGCCTTTGAACCTATATTTAGAGTGCTTTAGCACAGGATAAGAGCTCGACCTAATTCTACTCAAGGAAATGAGATATATTGGTTCACTTCCACTAGGGAAAGTGGACCAATCCAGACTTATCTAGACTTACAACCACCCAGAGTGGCTGCTAGCTAACTCTTCATAAATTTTTTTTTAAAAAATGTGGTCTAGTATTATGTAAGTGCAAGATTATTAGGCTATTATTAAATAGAAAAGAATTTAGAGTCTTAAACTCACTCTCTTAGAGACTAGATCATGATGGATGTACAAATTATGACCTAAACTGATGCAAAAAAATTACATATTTTATTCATTTTGACTCATCATTTTTGACTTAGGCTTGAGAGAGTTTATGCCATCTACATGATGAAAAATGATTATGGGCTAAATCAAAGAAAAATGATGTTCTCCACTATAAGGGAATGCTCTAGCAAGTCAAGCCTATCCCCTATCGTGTAAGAGTGGAAATCCCTTAATTGCAAAAGTGAAACAATATGCATACATGCTATTATAACATACAACCACATAGCTAAGGGGTTACTAAATCTTTAATTCTCTTGATTAACTTGCTAAGCTTTAAGATGAAGTTGTGAGTTGCATACAATTTTTTTAGTTAGAGTTGTTAAATTGGGTAGAAAATTTAATTTTTTTCTAAAGAGTCTACTATATACAGGCCACATAATTAATAATCACAATTTAAGAAATTTATAAAATCCATGTAATTTTTATTACATAATCAATATTAAATACAATAATCAAATATTAATCATGTAAAAGAATAAATGCCAGAGTAGGTGGGTATTATCGTATACTCTAGAAAAGAAAAGAAGTTGGATAGTCGAGCTCTACCTTATACAACCTAGATTACAATTCATAATAAAAATAGAGCTATGTGGGTCTTCAATTTTTTTTTTCATCTTCACTTATGAGGTTGGAGTACTTTAGGCTTCACAGGGCCTCCAGTCTATGTCTTCTAGCCACTACTCATCCCACTACTTATCATAAACCCTATAGCACTAATTCCAATCCTATTACCAAATTATATTTTTGTAAAAGAAAAATCTAACTACACTTACAAAATAAAGATTAGCTTAACAAGCATGCAAACCAAGCCCACTTATCTTAATGTATCATGTTTAGGGACTTAAAGCAGCGCCTGTAAGCAAAAATATTTATATTTTATTAAGTTTGACTCATTAATAATCCATTTAATTACCCTCTCAAAAATTTCTTAATTTAATTAATTAGTAAGCAAGAGCCAACAAATCATGATGATATCCTTGGAAAATAAAATATACAATATCCTAAGGATTCTAATGCAATTAAGCTCATGTTTAAAAAATAATCAAATTAAAAAGATTAAGCTAATTTTTTTTTATAATTTCCCACACTAATGGAGAACTATAATTTTATTAAAGATCATTATATTAACTAAGCACATAATGAGAGTCAATTAAACATAATTTTATTAAATGAGTTAATTATGATGGTTTTATATTTAAATTTCATCTAACATTTAATTATTTAATTAACCGCCTTAAGGATAATCTTAAAAAATAATTAGGAAAAGCGGTCCTAATTATTATTTTTATTATCCTTTCTATTATAATAATTAATTAACACCCTTTAATTAATTTTTAATTTTCTTAATCTTAATAATTACTTAATTGCTTAGGAGAGATAATTTAGGTTTAAAATTTTGATTCTCTTAATCCACTTGAGGAATTAGCCCAAGAAAATTATGAGAGGTAGAGGCCATCCCATATATTCAACATGTCAAATATGAAGTTAATTAACCAAGTGATTATGTCTTAATTAAAATAATTAGTTAAAATTTTAAATCTTAATTAGTCAGTATTTATTGCATGAAACCTAGAATTTATTTTTCTTAGATTCTCCTCTGTATAAGCTTTCTATAGAGGGTTTATTTACATTATTTTGATTATTTTATAATTAGTTATAATTTTTTAAAATTTTGTGCAAATTAAAGTAATTAATTAATGCTTAAATTAAACCCTAATTTAATTAATTTTGTAATTTAGTGTGATCTAGAAGGTCTAATTAAATTTTAAGATCTCTACTATTTATTAAAGTGATCTGAATTATTTTCATTATATTATATAATTTTTTATAATTTTAATTATTTAATTATTTAAAAATAGCCAATTGCAATAAAAGATTAATAACTCTTAAACAAAAAAGCTAATTAACTTGCAATGTTTATGATAGGCAAGATATTAAGTTTTTTTTTTTTTTAAGTTGATTAGTTTAGTATTTTAAGAGTAATTAAATAAATATAGATTTCACTAAAACTCAAATTATGCCTAAAATATACATCAAAATCTAGGGTTTTTAATTTCATTGGATTCCTCTTGAAAATATGAATCCGTAGAGCCATTTTTCACATTTTTTTTTGCTTTGTATTTTATTTTTCTATGATTTTTTGAATTTTGTCATCCATTCTAGTCAAGTAAGATGAATGACCCGAAGGTTATCTCACTCATGGAGATAGAAAAAAAAAGATTAGATGGATGAGATCTAACCAAAATATCACCATATCTCATGATCTTCCGATGATCTAAGTCGAAAATCATTTTATTTCACATAGGATAATTGAAAGAAAGAAAGTGCAATGGGATCTACAGAAAAATCTTAGATTCGTGCAAATTTTCCACCAAACACAAACACCTATGGTTAATTTAAAGTCTAGAAAAGTTATCTCACTAAAGCCTATGTTCGGTGGATACTAGATGATCTCCTTGGATCTCCTCCTTTGCCTTCTTATGGAGTGCTGTCATGCACCATCACCCATTGCTAGAAATTGGTGGCTCTTGGACTTAGAGAGCACAAGAGGTGGGGAGAGGGATTTTCTTCTAGTTGGAAGGAGGTGTGTGTGTGATTTTTGGTATGTTATCATGAAAAGAAGAAGGGGCGTGTACAAAACTCCTTTTTTTTTTCCTTCATGCTCTCCCATGTGAAGAAATTTTTTTTTCTCCTCATGCTTACATACCTCTTTCTTTATTCCATTGTGTTTTGTATGCCTTTTTCTTTATTAGCTCTAAAATTTTGAATGAATTTGGTGTATGGGAGGTGAGTTAACTCATTTTGGGTTATGACTTGAGTTGACTCAACTTAACCAAATTGAGTTAGGTTGAGTCAAATGAGCCTTATTTACCCAATTAACTTAAGGTTAAGTTTAAACTATAATAACTAATCATTTATAATATCTATGATTAATTAATGTGATTTAAATTAAGCCTAAATCAACTTAATTTAATCTAAATAAGTCAAATTAAGCTAATTTGGGTTCATTTGGGTCCATGGGCTAAATTGACCAAATTAGATAAATTAGACCCAAATGAGAGTTAAATTGAATTTAATTGAGTTTTAAAAGTGATTCAAATTAATTAATTTGATTTAATTTTAATTAATTTTAATTTATTATTTATTTTGGCTTAATAGACTATGTAGGTCAATTTGGGTTAATTCGGGTCAAATTGACCAATTGACCAAATTGGCTAAATTGGGTGTCATTGAGAGTTGAGTCATATTCAATAATCAACTCAAGAATAATTTTAAGCATTTATTTGGTTCAATTTAGTTGATCTAAGTATTGGTTTAAAACCATTCTTGATTTAAATTAGGCTTAGTGGATCAAATTGGGTTCACGTGGGTTTACTGACTAATATGACCTAAATTGAAGTGTATTCAGGCTTCAATTATGTTTTATTGAGTATTTGAAATGATCTGGAGTAATTTATTTTAATTAATTTGATTTTGATTTACACCTATTTTGGGCCAAGTTTGGTTTAATGGGCTAAATCAAGGTTTACTTGAGTCAAATGACCAATTTAGTCAAATTAAATCCAAGAAAGTTTAAATTATAATAAAAAATAATTTAAAGTATTTTTAAATATTTAATTTTAATTAATTTTAATTTATTTTGAGTTTAGATTCAATAGGGCCAATTCTGGCTAATTTAGATTGGGTGACCCAATTAGGCCATTTGAGTCATTGCTAGGATAAGAATTAATTAGTTTGTATTCTATTATATTAATTTGATAAACATAACATTTAAGATGACTTAAATTGATCAAATTTTGATTAGTTTGATTTTTGGTTTGGTAGGTCCACATGGGTCAACTCTAGGTTAGACGACTTGATTAGTTTGAACCCTATATGGATTTATTTTTAGATTCATTTATATTTATATATTAATTTTGTGCCTTTGGTTTAGTTTGATTTGATTTAGATTTTTATTTTATAGAATTTTCTTGAATTTAGCTAATTTTGAGCTCAAATGGTTTAATTGAGCTAATCAAACTCAATTACATTAATCCAAGTTAGTTGAATTTATATATCATTTTAATTTATTATTTTAATTGTTTGCTTTAGTTGAGGTTATACTTAGCCACTATTCATAGTATTCTAAGTGCCTAATTAAGAAGCTCCTAATCTAAGGTCAAAGATCCTAATTCATTGAGATTATGTTGATTATTAACCTTACTTGAGTTTAAAAAAAAAAATCTTAGTGCCTATATTAAATCTTATGTCTAAGAGGAGGGTTGTCAACCTTACTAAAAGAAAATGTAAGCTTGACTTTTCCTAATTAGTTTTAAATAGGTTTTTATCTATTAAATATATATTGAAAATCCTTAGTGTTAATAATAGAAGAAGACTACAACATGAAAAATTAGAAATTTTATACCAAAAAAAAAAAAAAACCACTCACCAAAGTTATTAGTTGGAAGAGATCATCAAACCTCTTCCCTTAGTGAAGCCAACCACCACCCCTTAATCTTTTCTCACTAAAAATTATATGAAAATAACATCCAAGACCCTTTTTTCATTCTAGCAATAAAATATATTAGTTTTACATTGATGCTAAAAGATAAAAAAGAGGGAAGAGGGGTGGGCTGACCAAGTGTATGGATAAGAATGAGGGAGTGGTTACACGAAAACCACCCTCGAAATGAGTTTTGGTCTCCCATTCTTACATGAAAATGATTAATAATATTAATTATTAAATAATTATTTTCTATGAGTTTTACAAAATATTCTCTTCATATATTTGAAAAATCAAAGTTCAAATTCAAAAAATTGAACTTTAGAAATTCAAATATTTAAATTTTAAAATTTTTATTTTTCAAGATTACAAATTTTATATAAATAACATTACAAACACATAACCATACATAACAAATTTTATACAAATAAATGACACATAAAATGATAAATTATTGATCAATTGCATTCTTCTTAGACTGAGCCATTATGTTTGATCCTTTGCTCACTCGAATGACAACTTGTGCCACATCACTACATGAAGGGATAAACATTCTCAAAATTAAGATGAACATATACTATTATTGTAATAAAAGCAAATAAGTATTTTGATATGCTATTATCTAAACCTTTACAATTAGTTGAAAAATTGATGATGAGAATTGAACTTTGTCCCCACTATCAGCATCTTTACTACAAGCTACTCTTTTAGAGCAAATTATATGTTTGTGTTGAAGTAATATGAGCAAAATCATGTAGTATCCTTGTGTGGAATATGCTTAGCAAATAAAACCTTCCAAATATGCTTTGTTCTTCATAGTGTTCTTAAGTTTATTTAAAAATCTATAAAATTATTCATGAGTTACAAGTTTAAGAAAAAGAGACAAATAAAGAGAGATGTTGATCTCATTTTTGGATGAGGTTAACATCATCCATAATCTTAATAATTAGGCCCCCTAATCTTAGATTAGGAGCTCCATAATTAAACACTTAGGACAATACACTTATTGATTATGTGAACAAACCAAACTAAAATAATAAATTGAATTAAACACTGAATTTGAAATCAAAACAAACTCAATACTCTAATTTTAAAGCCTATGTCATTTTTAAAATCCTTCTAGAACTCGATCTAACCTAATTAGATTATGTAAACCCAAAGCAAGCCCAAATCTAATAAAATTCAATAAAAAGTCAAAAAAGTAAATATATTTTAACTGAAATCTAAACTCAAATGAGCCTAGATTGAGGTAATTGGGTTGATCAACCTAATTAACCAATTTAAGCCCAACCTTGCTTAAGTCCAAATAAAATTAAACAAAAAAAAAACCAAAATTAAATCAAATTAAATTAATCAAAAAGTATAGAATCGATGTATAAACTTAAATAAACTCAAAAATAAATCCAAATAGGGATCAAGGTGGTTAACTATGTCATTTGACCAATATTTGACTCATATGGGGCCCCGCCAAGTCAAAAGTCAACCAAAATTTTGTTCAAATTGAATCACTCTAAAAACTCAAAATCATCAAATGGACATGTTTAAGTCTTAAACTAAATAAATCTAAATTTAATAGGATTCAATGACTTGATTTGACCCTTAACTCTAATAGACTGAAATGAATCCTATTAAACTCAAATCTAAATTAACTCAAAATAATTTATATTAAATACTCCAATAAATTTAATAAGTTATTGACTTGATTTGACCCTTAACTCTAATAGACTGAAATGAATCCTATTAAACTCAAATCTAAATTAACTCAAAAATAATTTATATTAAATACTCCAAAACAGTTTAAACTCATAAATAAACATAATTTAACACTTCTTTGGGTTTAATTTGATCATTTTAACTCAAGTGAACTCAAGAGAACCCAATTTGACAAATTAAGCTCAATTTGGGTCAAAATGAGTAAAAATTAAAATTAACATAAAATCTAATTCTCCAAATTATCTCAAATATATAATCAAATATGATTGGTGCTTAAACACACTTTGGTTGATTCAAAATAGTCATTTGACTCAATTGAACCCAACCCAACCTATTTAGGTCAAAATAGTTCAATTTGAGTTCAGATTCAAATGAAAGTCAAAACAATTGAAATTAATCAATCTAAATCACTCCAAATGCTTCACCAAACACAATTGAAACTCAAAAAAAAAAAATCTTGATTTAACTAATTAAATCATTTATCTTAACTTAACTCCAAATTATCAAAATGAGATGAGTCAAAGTTGGATCTAAACTACCTTAACCTAAATCAATCACAAATCAAACATCAGCAATATCATCTTGATTGAGCTGTTATCCTAAGTGGGTTAGGGTGGAAAGGATGGGGGAAATAAAAAAAAGAGAGGAAAGAGAGAGGGGATGAAGCAAGATGCCAAAACTTCATATTTGCCCATATCTCCCCCATACATTTACTAGTTTGACAAAAAAAGCACCCCCAATTGAATACCAATATAATGCAACAAGTGGAAGGCTTGATTTTCCATCATGGCCGACCACCGCATACCCCAATTAATGGGGATATGGTTGGCCAACCATAAAGAGAGAATGGGAGCTCTTTTCAACAACTTTCAGCACTCTCCATATCTCCACCATTATCAGAGGAGTAAAATCGAGTAATTTTTCAATCCTCCCAACCTTAAAAATCATAAAACTAGGTCAATCTCTGGTGAAGGTGCTGGTGCTCAGCCTCTAGGATGATACAAAAGGAAGAAGGAGAGCATCGCATGGGGCTCCATCTTGAATTCAACATTGAGTTCGAAACGAAAAATCCACTGAATAAGGGATTCAGTGAGGTAACCGTTTGAGCCATTAGCCAAAATTTAGGTCTTGTTGTTTGAAGTGGTTAAACTGAGAGATATTGATGAATAGTCATTGGAATCATTTGCTCTCATCTTTCCTAAGCTCACCCATGCTGAAAACCCTGAGAATCTGGCTCGGATCGCCGAAAAATCAGGGTTAGGGGCGGACGGTTCAGCCCCTCTCGTCGGCTGGGAAGAAGAAAAGACCACGGCCGTCCGATTACCCTTTAATGGGATGGACAGCCCAAACGCATTTTTCTGCTAAAAATTCTAGTCATATTCACCTGAGGTCAATAGGTGCTCGACACGCATGCATAAGAAAAAGCATAACCAATGCTGATTAGATTAAGTAGAAAAATAGAAAATTTCTAAAATTTAAAATTGCTCTAAAGTAGCTGAAATTTTTAAAAATAATAAAAAATAAAATAATAAAAAAAAAAAAAAAGAAATAAGAATTCGTTGAATTCATCTTATTCAAAAAAATTTAATGAATTTAAAAATCCTAATTTTATTATGTATTTTGGGCTTAATTTAAATTTGAATACAAATAAAGTTTTCTTAATTAATCTTACAATATTAATCAAATTAATATGAAATTTTTAGAGAATAAAATTGAGGTTGATATCTACCTACCATAAAAAATCAAGATAAAATGATTGGATTGAGAATATTAAATTCTAAAGATCAAATAGTCTATTATAAGAAATAAATAATAAAAAATTAAGAAAATCATTGAAATAGCTTAAAATATTTTAATAAACATCAGAGAGCTTTAAGAAAATATTGCAATCCTTTGGGGCTTGATAAACTTAAAATTACTTAATTAGGATCTAGGGAATCTCTAAGATCAACATCAATTAATTTCATTAAAGCTAAACTTCAATATATAAAGAACAAAAACTATAGATAAAATAATACTTAAATCTCTATTAACCAAACTCTAAGTTAAATGAAATGAACTTAAACCTAATTTAATAAAGTAGTTAAGCTTTAAATTAAACTTAGAGAAATTAATTTAAAATATTAGTCATTAATTAAAGCATTAAGTGAATTAAATCAAGTTTATTTCATATAAAGCTAATTAAGTTAAATCATCTCAAATGTAATAAATCAAATGAAGACCTAATAAATTTAATTAAGATCAGTTATAACCAATGTGTAATTGATAATGAAAATTTAAAACAAATTAATCTATCATTTAATTAAATTGAATTAATTTAAATAAATCATATTAAAATTAATCATTAAATCGAGCTTAATTTAAATCAAACATTTAAATCATTATTAATTTTAATCAAAACAATCATGATTAATTAAATCATTGATTAATAATTCCTTAAGTTTATAATGTAACTCCAAATTAAATTAACTCATCATTTAATTAAACTGATTTAATTTAAACAAGTCATATCAAAACTAATTCTTAAACCTAGCTTTACTTAAATCAAATAGTTAATTAAGTTCATTATCCACTTTAATCAACATAATGTTAGTTAATCAAAATATTGATCAATCTATAATTAATCTAATCAAATCCTTTAATTAAGTTAATCACATAATCAAATTAATCATATTGAACTTAAACAATCCTTAATTTAAACTAATCAACCAAACATCTAAAATAAACCCCAATATGAATAAATTAATTTAGATATGATAACTTAAGATAATTATTAATTAAACCACAACTCATTCAAGAAAATCAAATTAACCATGAATATTTAATTGAATATTAATCATATTAATCATGATGAAATTAAAGAATCCAATTAAGGATGTTTAGTCAATAACTCATGGTTATTTAGATCATTAATTAATCTATAATTAATTTAATCACATCTTTTAGTCAAGTTAATTACACAATTAGGTTAATCATATTAAATTTAAATGATCCTTAGTTTAATTAAATCAACTAAACATCTAAGTTAAAGTTAATATGAACAAATCAATTTAAATAAGATAAACAAGGTAATTATTGCCCAAACTCCGACCATAATAAGTGATTCAAATAATCATTAATCATATTTTAACCAAATTAATCATGATGGAATTAAGGAATCTAATTAAATCAATTCTTAAAACCAAACTTTAAACAAATTAACAAAACAAGCAAGTCAACGATTAGCTAACTTAAACTAACTTAAGCTTTGAATTTTGACCATATGATCCACTTAGATTCAATAAGCATCAAACTAAAGTGAACATTTCTTAATTATTAAACTTTAAATTAAATTAATTATAAGTCAAACTCATTTTGAATAATCATTGAATATTAATAAAAAATTACTTACTTAATCAAATTAAATTAAATTATGATAAACTTAAATCAATATAATTAAATACATAACCAAATTAGATCTAATTCAATCTATTTGAATAGAGTGAAATAATTAACTATCAAATACATAAGTTTAATAATCAAGTTAAAATGTAAACTAACAATTAAGGTCAATAACTAAACTCTAATTAACATGATAAATGAATCAAGTTAAATGAAACATTCATTATAAATAATAAAATCTAATTGAAATAGAAGCAAATGTTTAATCTAAATAAACCAATAAATAAATGAACCACAAAAAGAAAAGGAATACCAAATACAAATCAAACACTCATGGGTTAAACTCTAAAAAAATAATAAAATTAATAAATACATTATACCAAAATAAAAAAAAATTGACAATGGATTATTCATTAGTAGCAAAATTAGAATTTTATCAATCATTTGATTAAGTTAAATGTAAATCTTTAGCTAATTTATTAATCAAGTTTAAATAACTTCATTATTTTATTTATATAATATACAATTGAGCTTTAGTCAACTTGATTAACCAACCAACATTTAATTAAATCATTGAATTATGAATTAAATTAAAATTTTATTTTAATCAAATATGTCTAATCAAACTTTAAGTAAATCAATTAATTATTTAATTGAATTAATCAATGCATGTGTTTAATCAAACCAACCATGTGATTAAGTTAAATCAAGCTAATCATGTGAACAAAACATACCAAAATAATCTTCAAATAGATCATTATGTAAATCATTCAATCACCCCTTCAACTCAATTAATTTGATTTATCTTTAAATAAAACTGAAATGGCTAAACATTAACCATACATAAATATACTTTAAACAAATCAAATATTCTTAAATATGATAAATTGAATATACTTTAAACAAACCAAACATAAATATTCTTTTTATCATTCAAATGAAATTAATAAAGTCAACATAAATCATAAATCGAACAAAAATCGAATTCAATCAAAATAATTCACTTAAAAATAATAAAATAAATGAATTATAAATTTATACTAAATAAAACTTAATTATGTGCTAAAATCTCATAAATAAATATGGTATCCTTTTAAAAAAAATCTAAAATAGATGAATGAAAATATTAAATCAAAATTGATCGAAACTAAGACTCATTAAATAATAATGAAATTAGTTCAAACAATATAAATCACACAAGTTAACTAAAAAAGTACTAAAACTGATTAGATATTAATTAATAAAAGGCGACTAAATAAATGAATATTAAAGTAGAACATGTCTAATGGAATGAAAATATAACTACAAATTAATTTGAAATGAAACTTAATTTAATTGAATCATAAATTAGTTAGTTGTGTAAATCAATATAAGGAATTTAATAAAATCTCTTAACGAAACCTAAGCAAATAAATTAAATAGAATAAATAATCGAATTATAAATAAAAATGAATAATTATTTAAGTCATTCATAACATAAATATTTAAATAACTTAGAAGCCTAGGATGACTTAGTTTAAGTTTGGCACCCTAATTATTTCATCTCTATGGGATTCCTGAGTTAGAATTAGCGTTTGCATTGAAATAAAACTTTAATCATATGAAATTTAACTAAATTATTATTATAAAATCTCTTTAAATTAACATTAAGCTTAATAATTAATCAATTAAACCAGAATACAAAAGTATGAAGCTCAAATAATATCATCATGAATCATTTAACATCATGAATTTAAAAAAACTCAAATCAAACTTAATGAAATATTAAATATAAAACCAATGTTGATTAAGACAATTTATAGAATTGAATTGTACCTTAATAGTTGATTAGCTACATCAACTACATAATAATAATAATAATAATAATAATAATAATAATAATATTATTATTATTAAATATAAACCAATTGAATTTTAAATTAAATTTAAACATCAAATAAATTAAATAAATCAATTAAACAAAAATAAAAGTTTAATTGAATTAAATCAAACAAAAATGATCAACATGCAAATTAAATTATTAAACTTAACAAATAATAAAATTCATAATTGGGATTTAAAAAAATTCACATAAAACTTAAATCAAATCATAATTTAATTAAATTAAAACAATAATCACAAGATTAATTAAATTTGAACCAAACTTAAATGAAAGGATGAATTCATTAAATTTAAGCAACATTGAAATGATTTAATATAAGTCATATGAAATTAAATCTTTAAAGTGAAACTTGAAGAAATGAATTACAATTCAATGAAATGATTTAAACATTAATCGAATTGTTGATTGAATTAAACTAAACTAAAATCCAACAAATCTAGAATCAATATCAAAGATCAAAATAACATAAAGTTAAATAACTCTAATAAATTTATTCTTTCATTAAATCAAATAATAACTAAATTAAATTCAACTAAACCATTCAAACAAATCAAAAAGGTTAATTAAGAGACATAAGTTCTTAGTTTGACCCATAGAATGAATGTTCACCTTGGGTGGAGATTTCATTCTACTAGGATTAAGGTGTTGGATAGAATGAGTTCTGTCTTAAGTAAAATTTATTTTATTCTTCATCCTTTAAAATCTAAATTCAACTTTAACACAAAAATAAACTTAAAATCAAAATAAAATCATAAACCAATTAAATCACTTAAATTGAAACTATCTAATGAACAAACTTAAACTCAAATCAAACATAAACTAAAATGAGGTCTAGTGCTATCATACAACATAAGCTCCTCTTTTCACACATTAGAATAATAGTCACCATAGAATTAGGTTAGGGCTATATGTTGATTGTGATGTAATATTTTTCTTATTTTGTTGTGTATTATTATGGACTAGATGGCTAAGATTATTTGCTCACTAGTATGGATATTATGACATTCTTTTTAGGCTAACACTATTTTATGTGGAGATTGTGCTTAAAGAGACTACCATCATAAAAATAAATAAATATTGTTTGCTTACAGGTGCTGCTTAAGTCCTTAAGCATAGCACAATATGACAGGTAGGTTTAGCAATCACTAATGTGTTGACCTCACTTTAGTGAGGTTGACAACCCTTTTCTTAGACCTAGGATTTAATTTTGGCACTAAGTTCTATTAACCTCAAGTGAGGTTAATAACACCATAATCTTAGCAAATTAGGATCTCCGACCTTAGATTAGGAGCTTCCTAATTAAGCACTTAAGATATTGCGATTAGTGGATAAGTGCACAACCTCAACTAAAATGGAAATTAAAATAAAATCTGAATTCAACTAAACCTAGATTAAGATAATTAAGTTTGCTTAACTCAATTAAACCATTTGGGCTCTAAATCAGCTAAAAATAAGAAAATATTATAAAATCAAAACTAAATTAAATCAAATCAACAAAAAAGGCATAGAATCAATACACACGTATAAATGAACCCAAAAAATAAATCCATATGTGGTTCAAAGTGGTCAATGAGGTCATTTGACCTAGAGTTGACCCATGTGGGCCCACCAAGCTAAAAATCAAACTAATCAAAATTTGATCAATTTAAGTCATCATAAATGCTTACATTTATCAAATTAATATAATAGAATACTAAAATACTTAATTCTTAATCTAGTGATGACTCAAATAGCCTAATTGGGTCACCTAGTCTAAATGAACCTGAACTGATCCTTTTGAACCTAAACTCAAAATAAATTAAAATTAATTTAGATTAAATATTCTAAAATACTTTAAAATTATATTTGAGCATAATTTAAACTTTTCTTGGATTTTGTTTGACCAAATTGGTCATTTGACCTAAGTAAACTCCGACTTAGCCCAATAAGCCCAAATTGGCCTAAAATAAGTCTAAATCAAAATCAAATCAAAAAATAATTAAAATTAATTACACCAAAATATAATTGAAGCTTGAATAAACTTTAGTTTGGGTCATATTGGTCATTTAACTTACATGAACCCAATTTGACCCATTAAGCCAAATTTAGATCAAAAGTAGGTTTAAATCAAAACTTAACTCAACCCAAATTAAACCGTATCAATGTTTAAAATTATTCCTAAGTTAATTATTGAATATAACTCAACTCTCAATGGAACCCAATTTAATCAGTTTGATTAATTGGTCAATCTAATATGAAGTGACCTAAATTGACTTATATGAGCATATCTAATGACTTCACTTTCGGAGTGAGGATCTAATCTTCCCATCATAGGTCTAGGAGCCTTCTAGACACTAAGAGATCCTTAGTCATAGGACAGTTCTAGTGACTAAATGAACACTTACCCCAAACCTAAAGACTTAGAAGGATTGACCACAGGACTAGGCTATGCCTTAGGACTTAGGGAAACCTACTTAGCCTATAGACTAACCAAATCTATGCCTACCTTCTTAGCCAAAACTCAACATCAAAACAATATAACAAATTCAAATTGGATCCCAATTCATACTCAAATCTTCAAACCAAAATCAAATGTATTATGATTTAAATCTAAGCCCATGATTAAATCCTATGGACTTAGCCAAAATCCCTTCAATCCAAATTCTAACTCAATTGATTTTCTCATAGTCAATTCAATGCTTCAATCACCATTCCAAGCCATACCAAAATCTACAATCAAATCAATCAAGCCAAAATCAATTCAATCAACCTAACTTAACCCATTTGACCTAAAATATTCAAATGAGCCAAAATCCAATTAGGCTCAAATCAATTGCAATCAAAGCTATCAACCAATTTTGAAACAATCATCAAACTCAATTATATCCAAATTAAACCAAATCTAACTCAATTAGCATAATTGGTCCACTTGACCCAAAGTCACCAATGTGACCAAATTGAACCAAGCTCCAATCCATCCCAAATTGGATTGGATCAACCCTTCAAATCGTCTCCATGATGATTGTTGATCATCTTGGATAGCCCAATTGCAAACTCAATTCAATCTAAATCAAACCAAATCCAACTCAATAAACCCATTTAGGTTCACTTGACCCAAAGTGACCCAAATGACCTATTTGAGCCAAATCTCAATCCAACCCAAATTGGATTGAACCATACCATCCAAAACCTCCTATGATGATTATTGGTCATCCTTGATTGATCAATTGCAATCAATTGGGTCAAACCAAGTCAATTTGGTCATGTGACCAAGTTAATCCTCTTAACCTATATGAGCCAAATGAACCAAATCTCATCCTAAGCCAAATTAATTGAAACCAATGATTCATACTAATTTAAAATCAATCATTGAATGTGGCTTGACCATCAATTGAGTCAAACCAAACCCAATTGGCCCTTTAACCCAAATTGACCCAAATTGACCTAAAAGGCCAAAATGGGTCAAATAAAAATCCAATCCAAATTGATTGCAATCAATGACTCAAACCCATTCCAAATTGATTAGTGAACATGATCAAAGCCTTGATTGTACCCAATTTGACTAATTAAACCCAATTGATCCATTTAGCCCAAATTGACCTAAAGGATCAATTTGGTCTAAATCATTCATAAATCCAAATTGATTGAAATAAAAACCTACAATAATCTTCAAATGATAAATTGAACATAAACCAATGCCTAACCCAAGCCAATTTGGCAAATTTGGCCAAATTGGTCAACTTGACCTATTTGACCCATATGAACTCAAATGGGTCAAATCCAAATCTAAACCAAATTAGACCAAACCAATTGAATCAAAACATTCCAAATACTCATTTGAGCTTGGCCAAAGCCTTGGTTTTACCTAATTGACCAATTGGTCAACTTGACCCAACCCACCCCAATTTAACCTACATGGGTCAAATTGAGCCAAACCCACTCAAACCAAGCCCAAACCTATTAAAATTTGGCATGACCCATCCTTGGCTCATCTTGGGTTAGCCAAAATCAAACCCAACTCGATTTAGACCCAGTTTGACCCATTACTTAATGGGTAAAGCCTCCCATATAAGATAAATTCCAAAATTAGGTGATCAACAACCCTTCTTTGCACTTGACTGCCACCCAAAGCTCAAAATGAACCCCTAGCTATGTGGCTAACTTGACCTAAAGGGGTTAGGTCAGCCCTTGGTCAATGGGAGGTGAGTTAACCCACCTCCCCTCATTTTCTTATCCAAAAGAGATGGAGACAAGTCAAGTCAGTCACCTCAGCCACTCTTCTATTCAAACCGAGCCACCTAAGTGAATTCCTGCCACCTACGACGGTCGGACGGCTGCAAATAGTAGATTGAATTCCGTCAATCTGATCCAAGGATGGAGGGGGGTATACTCCCCCTCATTCAATCTAATTCGATAATTTTACTTCCTTAGAGCTGAAAGCACTTAGGCGACCTCCACGAGGCATTCCTCACGAGCTTCTAAGCCTTCCCCTCACTGGAAACACCAACCAGAGATAGGACAAGGCCTAGCTCCATCCAACTCCACCAAATCCCAACCAATCTTAAATTAACTTCACCCACATGTTCACCAAGCTCCGACAAAGCAAAACGAATCTTCTCTCAAGCGATTCGAGCACCAAAGACCACTCCAAGCCCAACTTTTCGGTGATGTTTGGTCCACAGAGCTGCCAGTGAGGAGTAAAGGTTCTATCTTCTTAACAAGAATTCGCCTCTTCAAGGCAAAGCTATCTTGGTCGGTTAGCCGTCGGTCCAAAGCTCCGGCGAAGTATTTTTCTGGTAAACCGAGATTTTCCAAAATTTTTGGGCCTTTTTGAAGAAAAATGTAATGTCATGTGAAATCCACCGTTATATCCCCTAGGATTGCCCTTGTGAATGTGTGGGATCAATCCTGAGCCTCTACGAGCTCCGATGAGCTCATATCGAGTGGAGGAAGGCGGATGGTGTCCGTCTTACGTCATTCGAGGGACGACAGATCATCCACAGTATGTTCCATGTGATAGGAATGGATGACCGTGATTATTCGCTATATTTTATTTGATTTATTCTCTTAGGAACCGTGACATTAATCCCCACCATTCAATCTTAGATCGGATGATGAGGATGAAAGTGTGTTCGCCGCTGCCACTTCAGTACTACGTCGGATATTTTGAATAGCCAATCCCATGATGCCACATGGAAAGCACGTCCACATCAGCAATCCACATGGCTACGATGGGATTAGGCTTAATTAAGGGTTAATAATCTATTTTAATCACTAAAACTTTGAAAAATCATAACTAATTGTAAAAAAATTAAAAAAATACAAATAAATACTCATTGTAAAGGTAAAATAGAAGAGATTTTATTAAAATTATCTCCATTTGGTTTTGAATAGTAATTAAGGCTTAAATAGGGTTTGAATGTGTACTTAATTAGCTTAATTAAACTCTAATTACTTGGGCAATTAATTTCAAACATGGTGTATTGATTTAGTGGGAGGACCTCTGCCTCCCATAATTTTCTTGAAATTTATTACCTAGGTAATTAAGAAAATTGATATTTCAAAATGTAATTATGCCTTTTAATTAACTTAATGATTAATTAATATTCTAAATACCAAGAACTATTTAATTAAAACTCATTGATCATTGATTAACAGTGAATGTATGAGGGAGAGCGATTAGGGCCTCTTTCCTAATCTCTTTTCCAAATTCATTCCATTAAAGAGAATTAATTAATTTGGGATTGATCCTTTAGGATTGCCCTTGTGAATGTGTGGGATCGATATCAAGCCTCTCTACTCCGAGCTTGGATTGAAGCGGAGGGCGTCTTCCATCGTTCGAGGACTGACATCATTCGCCGTGATTAGATTGGTCAACAATGATTATTCACTAGATTTTATTTAATTTATTCCCTTAGGAACCGCAAGATTAATCCCCATCGTTTGATCTTAGATCGGATGGCAGGGACGAAAGTGTGTCCACCACCTCCACGTCAGCACCGTGTCATATATTTTAAATAGCCAATCCCGCAATGACATGTGGAAAGCGTATCCATGTCAGCAATCCATATGGCGTCGATGGGATTAGGCTTAATTAAGGTTTAATAATCTATTTTAATCACTGAAACTTTGAAAAATCAGACTAATGCAAATAAATACTCATTGTAAAGGTAAAATAGAGAAGATTTTATCAAAATTATTTTCATTTGGTTTTGAATAGTAATTAAGAATTAATTAGGGTTTGAATATACACTTAATTAGCTTAATTAAGCATTATTTATTTAGGCAATTAATTCTAAATTTGGCGTGTTGATTTAGTGGGATGACCTCTACCACCTATGATTTTCTTGTAATTTATTGCCTAGGTAATTAGAAAAATTGATATTTCAAATCTGAATTACCTCTTTTAATAAACTTAATGATTAATTAATGTTCTAAATAATAAAAAATAATTAATTAAAACTCATCGATCATTGATTAATAGTGAATGGATGAGGGAGAGTGGTTAAGGCCTCTTTCCTAATCTCTTTTCCAAATTCATTCCATTAAAGGGAATTAATTAATATGGGATCGGTCCCCTAGGATTGCCTTTATGAACGTGTGGGATTGATCTCGAGCCTCTACGAGCTCCGACAAGCTCGGATTGAGCGGAGGAAGGCGGACGGTATCTATCTTCCGTTATTCGGGGGATGACGGTTCATCCACCATCCGTTCCGTATGATCGGAATAGACGATTGTGATTATTTGCTAGATTTTATTTAATTTCCCTTCATCGGATAATCCCCTATTTGATCTTAAATCACGTGGGATGAAAGCGTGTCCGCCTACGCGTCGACATCGTCGGACATTTTAACCAATCATGAATGCGTGGAAAGCTCATACACGTTAGCAATCCACATGGCGCCAATGAGATTAAGATTAATTAAGGGTTAATAATCTATTTTAATCACTAAAACTTTGAAAAATCATAACTAATTATAGAAAAGTCTAAAAATTACAAATAAATACTCATTATAAAGGTAAAATAGAGGAGACTTTATTAAAATTATTTTCATTTTGTTTTGAATAGTAATTAAAGATTAATTAGGGGTTGTATGAATTAGCTTAATTAAGCTTTAATTACTTGGGCAATTAATTCCAAACTTGGTGTGTTGATTTAGTGAATGAGCTTTGCCTCCCATGATTTTCTTGAAATTTATTGCCTAAGTAATTAGAGAAATTGATATTTCAAACCTTAATTACCACTTTTAATTAACTTAATAATTAATTAGTGTTCTAAACAACAAAAATTAATTAATTAAAACTCATTGATAATTGATTAATAGTGAATGGATGAGGGAGAGTGGTTAGGGCCTCTTTCTTAATCTTTTTTCCAAATTCATTCCATTAAAGAGAATTAATTAATATGGAAATTAATTAAGTGCTTAATTAATCAATTAAGATATAAAATTAAATCAAATTGAAATGAAAATCATTTCAGATAATTAACAATGGAATTAAGGGTTTCTCTTTATGTGTTTAATAACATAAAGACCCTTAAAGAAATTATGATTAGCCCATAAGTGTGAGAAAATCATAAAGTACTTAATAGATTTTTTAACTTAATCAATCTTTAATTATGAGCTAATTGCATTAGATCCTTCAAGAATATTGAAATCTTATTTTCTCACATGTTCATATCATTTGTAGCTCATGATTAAATGATTAATTAAACTAAAGAAGCATAAGAAATGATAATTAAGTGATTTATTTAATGATTCAACTTAATCAGTTCATAAAATCTATCTAATTATCTTTCCTTAAACTAATTATGATTACCAACATGGGAATGTGATTATAATAACAAATAATTTCTCCTCTCTAAAGCCTAATCAAAATCTAAAGTCAAAATCAAGTTAATAAGAAGCTTTGGTTTTCTTTAAGTAATTCTATTTGATGTGATTATTCTTAAGAATTAGTGTGGTTGAATGAATCACATGTTTATGTTTAGTCATTCCTTTCTAATCACTTTAAATATTGCATGTCATGTGGTTTCATTCATTCATTATTTTCAAATTCAAATCAATCAAATTGAATTTATTTATGTAAATTTACATGTGTTGGCTTAATTTATTATATGTGTGACTATTATCACTATTAAATTAAAAAATATTTTTCTAAAATTTATAAATGGATAGCAACATTTGGAGTGCTGATAGTTATAAATATATAGGATTTGCATGTGCTTATAGCTTAGTCATATGAATGTGAAGCCTTCTTTCTCACTTTTATATTTAAATTTACATGGGTTTGAATGCTAATAAGTATATAGTCTGGACATCTCGGGAACATGAGATTTTAAGTAGCCCCTATGAGGTCATTTGATTACCTCACTTCCCTAGTTAAGAAAGGCATGTACTTATTTAATTTAAATCCATTCCTATGTATATTTGTATTAGAATTTGGATAGTGGTTTAAGTCATATATATAAATAATTCAATAAAAAATGCAACCTTTTGCTTGATTTCTATTCACCTAAACACACATACATTCATATGTATTTAAGCTAGCAAGTATATAGTCTAGACATCCCGGGAATACGAGGCTTTAAGTAGCCCCAAAGAGGTCATTTGATTATCTCACTTTTTTGGTTAATTAAGAGACATAAGTTCTTAGTTTGACCCATATAATGAATGTTCACCTTAGGGTGGAGATTTCTTTCTACTAGGATTAAGGTGTTGGATAGAATGAGTTCTGTCCTAAGAAAAATTTATTTTATTCTTCATTCTTTAAAATCTAAATTCAACTTTAACACAAAAATAAACTGAAAATAAAAATAAAATCATAAACCAATTAAATCACTTAAATTGAAACTATCTAATGAACAAACTTAAACTCAAATCAAACATAAACTAAAATGAGGCCTAGTGCTATCATACAACATAAGCTCCTCTTTTCACACGTTAGAATAATAGGTCACCAACCATAGAATTAGGTTAGGGCTATATGTTGATTGTGATGTAATATTTTTCTTATTTTGTTGTGTATTATTATGGACTGGATGGCTAAGATTATTTGTTCACTAGTCTGGATATTATGACATTTTTTTTAGGCTAACACTATTTTATGTAGGAGATTGTGCTTAAAGAGACCACCATCATAAAAATAAATAAATATTATTTGCTTACAGATGCTGCTTAAGTTCCTAAGCATAGCACAATATGACAGGTAGGTCTAGCAATCACTAATGTGTTGACCTCACTTTAGTGAGGTTGACAACCCTTTTCTTAGACCTAGGATTTAATAGGCACTAAGTTCTGTTAACCTCAAGTGAGGTTAATAACACCATAATCTTAGCAAATTAGGATCTCCGACCTTAGATTAGGAGCTTCCTAATTAAGCACTTAAGATATTGCGATTAGTGGCTAAGTGCACAACCTCAATTAAAATGGAAATTAAAATAAAATCTGAAGTTCAACTAAACCTAGATTAAGATAATTATGTTTGCTTAACTCAATTAAATCATTTGGGCTCTAAATTAGCTAAAATCAAGAAAATATTATAAAATCAAAACTAAATTAATTCAAATCAACAAAAAAGGCATAGAATCAATACACACGTATAAATGAACCCAAAAAATAAATTCATATGTGGTTCAAAGTGGTCAATCAGGTCATTTGACCTAGAGTTGACCCATGTGGGCCCACCAAGCTAAAAATCAAACTAATCAAAATTTGATCAATTTAAGTCATCATAAATGCTTACATTTATCAAATTAATATAATAGAGTACTAAAATACTTAATTCTTAATCTAGTGATGACTCAAATAGCCTAATTGGGTCACCTAGTCTAAATGAACCTGAACTGATCCTTTTGAGCCTAAACTCAAAATAAATTAAAATTAATTTAGATTAAATATCATAAAATACTTTAAAATTATATTTGAGCATAATTTAAACTTTTCTTGGATTTTGTTTGACCAAATTGGTCATTTGACCTAAGTAAACTCCGACTTAGCCCAATAAGCCCAAATTGGCCTAAAATAAGTCTAAATCAAAATCAAATCAAAAAATAATTAAAATTAATTACTCTAGATCCTTTTAAATACTCAATAAAATATAATTGAAGCTTGAATAAACTTTAGTTTGGGTCATATTGGTCATTTAACTTACATGAACCCAATTTGACCCATTAAGCCAAATTTGGATCAAAAGTAGGTTTAAATCAAAACTTAGCTCAACCCAAATTAAACCATATCAATGTTTAAAATTATTCTTAAGTTAATTATTGAATAACTCAACTCTGAATGGCATCCAATTTAGTCATTTGATCAATTGGTCAATCTAATCTGAAGTGACCTAAATTGACTTATATGAGCATATCTGTTGACTTCACTTTCGGAGTGAGGATCTAATCTTCCATCATAGGTCTAGGAGCCTTCTAGACACTAAGAGATCCTTAGTCATAGGACACTTCTAGTGACTAAGTGAACACTTACCCCAAACCTAAAGACTTAGAAGGATTGGCCACAGGACTAGGCTATGCCGTAGGACTTAGGGAAACCTACTTAGCATATAGACTAACCAAATCTATGCCTACCTTCTTAGCCAAAACTCAACATTAAAAAAATATAAAAAATTCAAATTAGATCTCAATTCCTATTCAAATCTTCAAACCAAAATCAAATGTATCATGATTTAAACCCAAGCCCATGATTCAATCCTATGGACTTATCCAAAATCCCTTCAATCCAAATTCTAACTCAATTGATTTTCTCATAGTCAATTCAATGCTTCAATCACCATTCCAAGACATACCAAAATCTACAATCAAATCAATCAAGCCAAAATCAATTTAATCAACTTAACCTAACCCATTTGACCTAAAATATTCAAATGAGCCAAAATCTAATTAGGCTCAAATCAATTACAATCAAAGCTATCAACCAATTTTGAAACAATCATCAAACTCAATTATATCCAAATTAAACCAATTCTAACTCAATTGGCCCAATTGGTCCACTTGACCCAAAGTCACCAATGTGACCAAATTGAACCAAGCTCCAATCCATCCCAAATTGGATTGGATCAAACCTTCAAATCTTCTCCATGATGATTGTTGATCATTTTGGATAGCCCAATTGCAAACTCAATTCAATCTAAATCAAACCAAATCCAACTCAATAAACCCATTTAGGTTCACTTGACCCAAAGTGACCCAAATGACCTATTTGAGATCTCAATTCAACCCAAATTGGATTGAACCATACCATCCAAAACCTCCTATGATTATTGGTCATCCTTGATTGATCAATTGCAATCAATTGGGGTCAATTTGGTCATGTGACCAAGTTAACCCTCTTAACCTATATGAGTCAAATGAACCAAATCTCATACTAAGCCAAATTAATTGAAACCAATGATTCATACTAACCTAAAATCAATCATTGAACATGACTTGACCATCAATTGAGTCAAACCAAACCCATTGGCTTTAACCCAAATTGACCTAAAAGGCCAAAATGGGTCAAATAAAATCAATCCAAATTGATGCAATCAATGACTCAAACCCATTCCAAATTGATTAGCGAACATGATCAAAGCCTTGATTGAACCCAATTTGACTAATTAAACCCAATTGACCCATTTAGCCCAAATTGACCTAAAGGATCAATTTGGTCTAAATCATTCATAAATCCAAATTGATTGAAATCAAAACCTACAATCATCTTCAAATGATCAATTGGACATAAACCAATGTCTAACCCAAGCCAATTTGGCCAATTTGGCCAATATTGACCTATTTGACCCATATGAACTCAAATGGGTCAAATCCAAATCTAAACCAAATTAGACCAAACCAATTGATTCAAAACATTCCAAATATTCATTTGAACTTGGCCCAAGCCTTGATTTGACCTAATTTACCAATTGGTCAACTTGACCCAACCTAGCCCAATTTAACCTACATGAGTCAAATTGAGCCAAACCCATTCAAACCAAGCCCAAACCTATTAAAATTTGGCATGGATCATCCTTAGCTCATCTTGGGTTAGCTAAAATCAAACCTAACTCGATTTAGACCTAGTTTGACCCATTACCTAATCGGTAAAGCCTCCCATATAAGATAAAGTCCAAAATTAGGTGATCAACAACCCTCCTTTGCACTTGACAGCTACCCAAAGCTCAAAATGAACCCCTAGCTATGTGGCTAACTTGACCTAAAGGGGTTAGGTCAGCCCTTGGTCAATGGGAGGTGAGTTAACCCACCTCCCCTCATTTGCTTATCCAAAAGAGATGGAGACAAGTCAAGTCAATCACCTCAGCCACTCCTCTACTCAAATCGAGCCACTGGTGAATTCACCACTGCTGTCGGTGGACGTTGGAAATGGTAGAATGAATCCATCCATCAATCAAGGATGGAGGGATATACTCCTTATTGATCTAATTCGATAATTTGACTTCCTTAGAGCTAGAGCACTCAGAGATGACCTCCCTGAGCATTCCTCTGAGCTTCCTAAGCCTTCCCCTCACTGGAAACACCAGCCCAAGACAGGACAAGGCCTAGCTCCATCCAACTCCACAAAATCCCAACCAATCTTAAAATAACTTCACCCCCATGTTCACCAAGCTCAGATCTTCTCCGATTCACCAAAGCCCAACTTCAATGAGTTTTCTGGTGATCTTTGGTCCATAGAGCTGTTGGTGAGGAGTCAAGGTTCTATCTTCTCAACAGGGCTTCACCTCTTCAAGGTGAAGCTACCTTGGTCCAGTCGCTCAGTATTTTTGGTAAAGATTTTCCAAAATTTTTGGGCCTTTTTGAAAAAAAATGTAATGTCATGTGAAATCCACCGTTATATCCCCTAAGATTGCCCTTGTGAATGTGTGGGATCAATCCTGAGCCTCTACAAGCTCTGACGAGCTCAGATCGAGTGGAGGAAGGCAGACGGTGTCCGTCTTCCGTCATTCGGGGGACGACGAATCATCCCAGTATATTCCATGTGATAGGAATGGACGGCCGTGATTATTCGATAGATTTTATTTGATTTATTCTCTTAGGAACCGTGACATTAATCCCCACCATTCAATCTTAGATCGGACGGCGAGGATGAAAGTGTGTTTGCCGCTGCCACTTCAGCACTACGTCGGACATTTTGAATAGCCAATCCCACGACGCCACATGGAAAGTGCATCCACATCAGCAATCCATGTGGCAACGATGGGATTAGGCTTAATTAAGGGTTAATAATTTATTTTAATCACTAAATCTTTGAAAAGTCATAACTAATTAAAAAAATCAAAAAATGCAAATAAATACTCATTGTAAAGGTAAAATAGAAGAGATTTTATTAAAATTATCTCCATTTGGTTTTGAATAGTAATTAAGGCTTAAATAGGGTTTGAATGTGTACTTGATTAGCTTAATTATGCTCTAATTACTTGGGGAATTAATTTCAAATTTTGTGTATTGATTTAGTGGGAGGACCTCTGCCTCCCATAATTTTCTTGAAATTTATTACCTAGGTAATTAAAAAAATTGATATTTCAAATATAATTATCCCTTTTAATTAACTTAATGATTAATTAATATTCTAAATACCAAAAACTATTTAATTAAAACTCATTGATCATTGATTAACAGTGAATGGATGAGGGAGAGCGGTTAGAGCCTCTTTCCTAATCTCTTTTCCAAATCCATTCCATTAAAGAGAATTAATTAATTTGGGATCGATCCCTTAGGATTGCCCTTGTGAATGTGTGGGATCGATATCGAGCCTCTACGAGCTCGACGAACTTGGATCGGGCAGAGGAAGGCGGACGGTGTCCGTGTTCCGTCGTTTAGGGGACGACAGATCATTTGTTGTCCGTTCTGCATGATCAGAATGGACGACAATGATTATTCGCAAGATTTTATTTAATTTATTCCCTTAGGAACCGCGAGATTAATCCCCATCGTTTGATCTTAGATCTGACGGCAGGGACGAAAGCGTGTCCACCACCTCCACGTCAGCACCATGTCATATATTTTAAATAGCCAATCCCGCAGTGACATGTGGAAAGCATGTCCATGTCAGCAATCTGTATGGCATCAATGGGATTAGGCTTAATTAAGGTTTAATAATCCATTTTAATCATTGAAACTTTGAAAAATCAGACTAATGCAAATAAGTACTCATTGTAAAGGTAAAATAGAGGAGCTTTTGTAAAAATTATTTTCATTTGGTTTTGAATAGTAATTAAAAATTAATTAGGGTTTGAATATACACTTAATTAGCTTAATTAAGCCCTATTTATTTAGGCAATTAATTCTAAATTTGACGTGTTGATTTAGTGGGATGACCTCTGCCACCCATGATTTTTTTTGTAATTTATTGCCTAGGTAATTAGAGAAATTAATATTTCAAATCTTAATTACCCCTTTTAATAAACTTAATGATTAATTAATGTTCTAAACAATAAAAATAATTAATTAAAACTCATTGATCATTGATTAATAGTGAATGGATGAGGGAGAGTGGTTAAGGCCTCTTTCCTAATCTCTTTTCCAAATTCATTCCATTAAAGAGAATTAATTAATATAGGATCGATCCCCTAGGATTGCCTTTATAAACGTGTGGGATTGATCTCGAGCCTCTACGAGCTCGGCGAAGCTTCGGTGTGTCCATCATTCGGAGGATGATGGTTCATCCACCATCCGTTCCGCATGATTGGAATGGACGACTGTGATTATTTGCTTGATTTTATTTAATTTATTCCCTTAGGAACCATCAGATTAATCCCCACTATTTGATCTTAAATCGGTGAGGGATGAAAGCATGTCCCGCCATACGTGTCGCATCGAGACATTTTAAATAGCCAATCTGCATGGAAAGCTTGTAGCAATCCATGGCCAATGAGATTAAGCTTAATTAAGGGTTAATAATCTATTTTAATCACTAAAATTTTAAAAAATCATAACTAATTATAGAAAAGTCAGAAAATTACAAATAAATACTCATTGTAAAGGTAAAATAGAGGAGACTTTATTAAAATTATTTTCATTTTATTTTGAATAGTAATTAAAGTTTAATTGGGGTTTGAATATGTACTTAATTAGCTTAATTAAGCTTTAATTACTTGGGCAATTAATTCCAAACTTGATGTGTTGATTTAGTGAATGACCTCTGCCTCCCATGATTTTCTTGAAATTTATTGCCTAGCTAATTAGAGAAATTGATATTTCAAACTTTAATTACCACTTTTAATTAACTTAATAATTAATTAATATTTTAAATAACAAAAAATTAATTAATTAAAACTCATTGATAATTGATTAATAGTGAATGGATGAGGGAGAGTGGTTAGGGCCTCTTTCCTAATCTTTTTTCTAAATTCATTCCATTAAAGAAAATTAATTAATATGAAAATTAATTAAGTGCTTAATTAATCAATTAAGATATAAAATTAAATCAAATTGAAATGAAAATCACTTCAGATAATTAACAATGGAATTAAGGGTTTCTCTTTATATGTTTAATAACATAAAGACCCTTAAAGAATTTATGATTTGATAAGTGTGGGAAAATCATAAAGCTTAGGATTAATAAAAATATTTAATAAGCCAATCACTAAAGAGAACTAAATGAAATTAATGTGCTTTAGAAAGTGGCTTAAAGTATGGATGAAATAGGGCAAACTTATTTCTATTTATAACACTTAGATGCTAAGTGTAAATTAAATGAAACAAAGCAAAACACAAAGTAAAATTCACAAATCAACTATGCAACTTGAAATGAAACCAACCATCATGGTTAACTTAAACAATTTAGAAACTTACACAAATCACAACCCTAATGCTTAGTCAAGACATAACACACAAAGCCTTAGCATATACATTAGAATTAGGTCACCACTTCTAGTCCTAAGTTAAGATGGTGTATATGTGATGTATGTTTTGTTTAGTGAAGTAATGTTTTAAACTGGTTGTTAGGGTGTATGATTCGTAGACTGGATGTTAGGTCATTATTAGCCCAATCATGCTTCTATAGGGGATTATGCTTAAAGGGGTTGCTTAAAAATAAATATAAATACTTTGCTTTCATGTTGCTTAAGCCCCTAAGCATAATCCATATTAGGATAGGTGGGCTTGGTTACTTATGTGCGAGGTGCTAAGTCTAAATTATGAAATATAACTACTTGGGATTGTATGTATGTTTAGCTTACCTCTGTTTTATAGGTGTATTTAGATTTGATTTTTCATATAAATATAATTTAGCAATAGGAATTAGGATTAATGCTATGGGGATTAGGATGAGCATTGACTAAAGGCTTAGACCTAGGATGGCCTGTATGTCTTGGAGCAAATCAAACCAAAGGAAGGAAGAAAGAAGAAAGAACAAGTGAATAATGAAGACCCCCATAGCCTCTATCCATTCCAATTGTAATTATTCTTTGGACTCCTGATTGTATAAGGATAGAGCTTAGCTACCCATCTTTTCTCTTTTTCAGGGTGTACGATGGTACCTAGCCACACTGACCTTTTATTCTTTTGTGGCAGTTCATAAAATATTTGATGTTGTATTTAGCTTGCGCATCAGGATTATATCTTTTTTCATAATTTCTTATGATTGATGTTTGAATGTGTGGCCTGGATTCGTTAGGCTCTTAGAATAAAATTAATTTTTCTAACCAACTAATAAATCAACTAAATTTCAAAATAATTTATAATCTAATCATAAAGCTTAGGCTCTAAATAAGATAATTAAAAGATTTAACAATCCCTTAGTATATTGTATGTGTAACATCATGCATATCATTATGAGTCACTCTTACAACTTTAGGGACCGCTTGACCTATGAGAGCAACCACTTATGATCGAGCTTTCTCTTTTTATTTAGCCAACAACCAAATTTCATCATGCATTTAGACATAAATATTCCAAAGCCTTTGTCCAAAATATTGTGTCAAAAATAAAATAAAAATTATAAAGATATGCATTTTAGACTAAGTCATATGCTCATGCCACTCATGCTCTAGTCTCTTAGGGAGTGGGTTTAGAACTTTAGTTTCTTTCCAATTAAGTAACAAGCTTAACCATTTTTCAATTTCATAAGACCGACTACATAGTTTTGAAATATAGGAGGTGTTAGTTGGTAGCCACTCCAGGCAATTTTAAGTTCACAAGAGTCGAATGGGTTTATCCTCTCTTGTGAAGATAAACCTTTATATCCAGCTTTTGCTTAGATTTTGGTCATGCTATAGTTTGTGCTAAAGCTCTCTAGATTTAGGATCCAAGATTGCTAGTTTCCTTCAGGCTACAAGCATAAATCCTCACCTCTTAGGCATTTTCACAATCTTGTGTTGATGGATTATAAGCCTTAGATTCTAACAAAATTCAACTAAAATAAAATAGCTCTTTTCATTTTCAAATATATAAAGCCTCACCATAGCATAGATTGGAGTGCTCACTAGGCTTCCTAGTATCATGAGCATTTCCTATTTATCTTCCTTTGGATTCCAAAATAAGTCTTTCCAATTGAACAATCCCACTTGATTTTTCAAAATAACCAATCCTTTGATAGTCTTGACCTTGAAATCTTTGGAGATAATAATTGTCTTCTTTAATTGAGAGTATTCTTAGAAATATCATTTTCTAGGATGTAATTAACTATGAAGGCTTGTCTCTGTAGGGAACTTAAGAACCCGGCTTAAAATAAATCATGCTTTACTTTCCATATAAAGTAGGAGAAGAATCTCTGGTATATTCGAAGACACATCATGCCTTAGGAGTCCTTATTAGGTGATTAGGTCCATTGTAGGGTGATTAGATCTCATCTTTGATTTATTTTATTAGATATGATATAAAACTTCAAAAAATCATAAAAATTAAAATACTAAACTAAAAAAATGCAAATAAGGGCTCTAAGGATTTTCCTTTTCATGAGGTATCCAATGAACACCTAAATTTGGAGATATATATATATATATATATATATATATATATATATATATATATATATATATATATATATATATATATATATATATATATATATATATATATATATATATATATATATATATATATATATATATATATTAGAGTAATTTGAGTTTTTTTGAAATCTATATATTTCTTTAATTACTCTTAAAATACTAAATCAAGCAACTTTAAAATTTCAGAAAGAAACTTAATGACCCTAACCATCATAAAAATTTCAAGTTAATTAGCTTTCTAATTTAAGGGTTATTAATTTTTGAAGGCAATTGGCTATTTTTAAATAATTAATTAAAAAATTATAAAAATTATGAAAATTTACCAAATTAATTTAAATCACTTTAATAAATATAAATAATATAAAAAAATTAATTAGACATTTTGGATCACACTAAATTATAAAAGTAATTAAATTAGGGTTTAATTAGATAATAATTAATTACTTTAATTACACAAAACTTTAAAGACTCGTAACTAATTATAGAAAAATATAAATAAACACTCTATGGAAAGCTTAAAGAGGAGAATTTAAGAAAATAAAATCTATAGGTTTTATACAATGAATAGTGACTTAGGGTTTGAAAGTTTAATTAATTACCTTAATTAAGCCAAAACTTGGTTAATTAACTTGAGATTTGACATGTTGAATATATGGGATGACATTTGCTTCCCATAATTTTCTTAGGCTAATTTCAAGTGAATTAAAAGAATCAAATTTTAAACCCAAATTATCTCTCTATTATGTAATTAAGTAATTATTAAGATTAAGAAAATTATGAAAGTAATTAAAAGGTGTGATTTAATCATTATCAGTAAGGATAACAAAAATAATAATAATTAGGACCCCCTTTCCTAATTATTTTCAAGATTACCCTTAAGGTGCTTAATTAATTAATTAAATCTCTTGATCAAATTTAAATTTGAAGCCATCATAATTAACTCTGAAATCTTTGGAGACAACAATTGCCTACTTTTATCGAGAGTATTCCTAAGGAATTCACCTTCCTTAGGATGTAATTAACTATAAGGCTTGCCCCCCATAGGGAACTTTAGAACCTGATTTAATATAAACTCTGCTTTATTCATCCATATAAAGTAGGAAAATCTGTACATTCGAAGACTCATCATGCCTTAGGAGTCCTTAGGTGATTAGGTCTCATTGAAGGGATGTCTCTATCTTTCGAGATAATATATCATACCTCAATGTCATACCTGATCAATTCAATAAGTACCCCCTACGATCTGCATGGTGTCCCCCTACATCTAAAAATAAACACCATAGATTTTTTTGGCAACTCTGCTGGGGATGGTTCCTCTCTCCATCTCTAGTAGATATTATTGTCTCCAAGCATGGATAGTGGACTTATATAAGCCCAAGACTATCTTCCTTTCCATTAGCACTTTGCTTATTTCATCCTTAAGAAAAGCTAGCCAACATCCTTTAGGTTTTAGGACCTCACTCCATGTAGGTCTTGAAACCCCTATTGGGTCCCCTAATAGGTAAAAATAAATTAACTAAGCTAAAGGAGATGACTAAAATTTTAGAACCTCTTTACCATCCTCTTGGTGAGGCAAGGTTCATACCATAATAAATTCTTTACAAAAATATTATTTTCTAAAAGTACTTTTCAAATTAATTAATAATCACATAACAAAAGATTTACATAAAATTTTCAAAAAGATTTATATATAACCAAAACCCATTTAACAATGTCAACAATTATTACATGGAGGTTCTTTTCAAAATCAAAATCAAATAATTTTAAAATCCCTTTTTCAAAAGCACATTTTGAAAATAACTATCTCCATTTCAACATACCTTAGTTGGATGAAGATCTATTTTCAAATGAAATCATGACATATTGAAATTCCATTTACATTCCACAAGTGCTAAGTTAGAGTTTCCCTTTTCAAAAGCAATATCACACACAAAAATCCCAATTTTGAAAATCAATAAATATAATTGAATTTCATTTAACATACCTAAATCTGTTAAGTGGAACTCCCCTTTTTTTAAAGAAGAAAAATATCCAAAAAAAAATAAGATCAAAACATATTTAAATTTCATTTGACACACCCAAATTTGTCAAATGAGAATTTCCCATTTCAAAATCAAGACAAATTGGACTCTACTTAACATACCCACATTTGCTAAGTAGAGTTCCCTTTTTCAAAAAAAAATCAAAACACATTTGAATTCCATTTGACATACCAAAATTTGTCAAATGAAAATTCCCTTTTTTTCAAAAATAAAAATAAATTGGACTATGCTTAGCATACCCACATTGGCTAAGTAGAGTTCCCTTTCAAAATCATAAATAAATCAAAGACAGTTAAACTCCATTTGACATACCCAAATTTGTCAAATGAGTGATCCATTTTTCTAAATTGAAAACAAATTGGACTTTATTTAACATACCACATTTATTAAATAGAAGTTCCCCTCTTTCAAAACAAAATAAAACAAACTCATCAATCACACTTGAGCCTTACTTAACATACCTAAATTTGTTAAGTAAAGGTCTCATTTTTCAAATCAAATCAAAATGTATCAAACACATTTGTGCCTTGCTTAACATGGACAAATTTGTTAAGTAAGGACTCCATTTTCAGAATAAAATTATATACATGACACACATCCTCGCAAACAAACAAAAATGCTTCCAAATATTTTCAAACAAGCACTTGAATCTCACTTAGCATTCCAAATTTGCTAAGTGAAGATTCCAAAATCAAATTTTCAAATAAAGGATAAAATAAAACAAATACATCTCCAAAGTCTCTCCAAACGAACGAACCCCATCCAACATACCCAAATTTGTTGGATATGGGTTCCAAATCAAAATCAAATTCTATGTCAAAGTATCTCCTCACATTCTAAAATCTCTCCAATGAACCCCACTTAGCATACCTAAATTTGTTAAGAGTGGGTTCAAATTCCAAATTAATATAATAAGATTATTATTTGAAGATAAATATCAAAGCGATGGTCTAACTTGGTTATGTTTCAACAAATGCAGAGGTATTAGTGCAGCCAGTTCCTTCTCCATCTCTAGTTCAGTTACTATAGCTCCCAGCAAGTTCATATTCTCTTTCCCATCGGGTGTGGATCTGGCCTTGGATCAGGCCATACACACCACAACCACCAACCGCCTGATTCAGCTTGGTCTTGGCTTTGATGAAATCAAAGTTACTTGTGAGGGGGCAGCCCTCACCACTATTAGTATGGGGGAGGTGGTTGGACAGAAGCCACTTCTTCACTTCGACTTGCATCCTGAGTTCAAGTCTTCATCTTTAAAGAGGAAGGTTGTCGAGGTCCTTGCAGTAGTGTCAGTTCTAGTTCAGCCAGTTATAGTTTCAGCGGTGTGAGTGCCAGTGGTTCCCTTGCCAGTTTTGTTAGTTGTCCTTATTATAGCCCCGGTATGAGCTAGCACCTCCTCATTGGTTCCCCCACTTCAAAGGGGAAGGCTATCTTTGATTATGAGATAGTTTCTCTGATCTTTGAGGTAGGTTCCTCTCTCCCGCCTCGCCACCCACACCAAAGATCGCAACAAGAATAGGAAGATCAAGTGGCACCATGAGCGTGCAGCCAGGGAGATTGATGCTGCCTCCCACGTCGTTGAGGAGGGTTCTCCCTGTGAGACCTCTCCACTCTTGAGTAGTAGTAAGTTCAACCCCCTCTCAAGCTCGGATGGAGAGGAGGATTACAGGAGGATCGTAACATTATCTTCACCACTAACACACTTTGAGGTACTGGCTAGGGAGCGGAGAAAGCCCTTTACCGATCTCAGGACAGTTCTTCGCCAGGTCGGCAGAGCCTACAAATGCTCAAAATCTGGTGCACTATTCAATTTGAGGTCATTGATCCCTAGGAGGGTCACAGTCAGATTCTCATGGAGAAAGCCAGAGGCGAGTAGCATAGCGAGGCATGAAAGAGAGATGGGTATGCGGATAGTCGGTGGCCTCCACCTTGTTGATTTCCAGGGCGGGGCCACCATCACACAAGATATTATTGATAGGCACCACCAACCGCCGGAGGAGAGCTCCAATGGGAAGGCAGTTAGTGTCACCCCCATCACACTGCTCCGCTCCCCATCCACCAACACTCGTCTGAGCCCTTTCTTTCATAGTCCCAACCAAGGTCCAGAAGTCTGCATCTTGGGAGAAGACATCCCCATTGGTGATCCGGCTATGGCCAAAGGATCCCACTCCATCTATTCCACCGGCTAAGATGAGGCCTTGTTCCCCCACTCAACCTCCCACTTCCACCGTGGTGAAGCGGGAGTGGCGACCCTGAAGTGTCATGATCGTGCCACCACCATAGTCACCAGTAGTAGAAGAGGAAGAAGGGGATACCGACAGTCCATGGCGTTGATCCTCAGGAGAGCATCCAAGAGAAAGTATCATAGAGTGATATAGTCTTATGGTCAAGTTGGTTGTTTGTAGAGGTAAGAGACCATTCTTTAGATGAGATCCTAGAAGACTACTTTGCTGAGAAGAAACAACTTCTTGGGAGTGATCATTCACGTAAAAGGGTAGCCTTGATGGAGGATGATCTATTTGAGGACTCAGAAGTCCACATGGTCGATACCCTAGGATCCCTCCATAGAGACCATCAGAGTCAGGAAGGTGCTGTGATTGAGGAAGGAGATACCTCTCACTCGACCTAGTACCCTCTTCAGTAGCTCAGGGAGAAGGATGAAAAGAACAACTGAATGGAAAGGAGGGTTGAAGATTTGTTAGTGGTAGTTCTAGCACTTCAAAACCAAACTCCAACATCACAACCCAGTCCTATGGAGGCCAAGTGGCCTGAGCTTTTGTACATATTGGAACCTCCAATAGTACTTCTCCTGTGGATCAGGACAGTGGTAGCCTGCATAGGAAGGTCATAGATAGTACCTCTGTGCACAAAAATGGCACTAAATTGATGGTGGAATAGCAAGTGAGGGAAGCATTGGCACAAGCCAGGGGTAGTTCATCCATTCCAAAGGGTAGGCCTTACTCGACGGAGTTTGACACAGCAAAGGGGTTCATGCCACCTTCCTTCAAGATCTTCGATGGTAGTAGGAATCCACGGCAACACATAACACACTTTAGAGCCGACTGTTGCAATGCTAGAGGTAGTGATGCACTTCTCTTCTAACTCTTCCTTAATAGTCTGTCAGGGGTTGCATTTAATTGGTACGCCAAACTGCCAATGATTTGGTGAAGACTTTTGCTGAGTTAAACCAACCCTTTGTCAAGAGGTTTATCGGAGCCCTGCTGTTGACCTCATTTTTAGGATGAGCTCTCAACCCTCCATCTTAGACATATGAATTCTCTTAGACCTTAAGAGTTATTTAGTCTTAAGATACTTTTAGTGATTAGGTGAACACTTAACCTAATCCTAGAGACTTAGAAGAGTTACCCATAGGAATAGGTTATGCCTTAGGGGTGTTAGGAAAATTTAATTACCCTATAGCTTAACCCAAATTTCTCACTTCCTCCCTTCAAGTCAAACTCAAATCAATTCCAACTTGATTGATTTTCTTCAACACCAACTCTAACTCAAACCTTGAACCCCAATGGATTTTCTCAAATCATGAATCAATTCCAAATAATTGAAACTTATGATTGAAGCCCATGATTGAAATTCCATGTTCAAAATATTTCCTAAGTCCTTTGATTCCCTCTCATGGACTTAGCGTAAATCAATCTAAAATAATTCAAATTCAGAGAATTTTTTCACAACCCATTTATATTCTCATTTATATTCATATATATATATATATATGAAATATAAATTCAAATCAATCAAACTAAATTTAAAATTTAAAACCAAATCAAAATATTATTCCTCTCTCATGGACTTAGCTTAAATTAAATCTACATCAATTCAAATGCAAAGAAACCCATTTATATTCTCAATTATATTCACATATATAAATGAAATATAAATTCAAATCAATCAAACTAAATTCAAAGTTCAAAACCAAATCAAAAATATTTCCTAAGTCATTTTGATTATATCTTATGGACTTAGCCTAAATGAAATTTAAATAAATTCAAATTCAAGGAATTTTCTCATAACCCATTCATATTCTCATTTATATTCATAAATATAAATGAAATATAAAATCAAATATCCAAAAATAAATTCAAAAATCAAATCCAAATTCAATCAAAAAATCCAACCTAAGCCTTCAAGTCAAAATCTTGAACCTAGCCAAATCAATTTCAAATCAAGCCAAACCCTTGATTTTCTTCATGATTCAATCAATCATACAATCATGAATCCAAATATAAACATGAACTCCAATCATCAAACCAAAACTAAATTGAAAAATTAAACCCAAGTCAAACTCATGTTCACCCTTTATACCTCAAATAATCAAATGAATAAAAACCCATTTGACTTCAAATCACTTGCAAATGGATTTATATTTCAATCATAAGTCCATATGTGAGTTCAATCAAACTCAAATCAAGTTTTGACCAAGCCATTTGATCTATAGGCTCAGTTGACCCAAAGTGAGCTAAAGTATCCCTTATGAGCCAAATTCTAATCCTACCCAAATTGGATTGAACTAAGCCCAACTAAGCCTCACATTGTGAGCAATAATCATCATAAGATGATCAATCACTCAAGTTGGTTCAAACCAAGTCAAACCTAAGGGTTGACCAAGTTAACACTTAGCCAAAATGAACTCTAAACTAGCTAAAATCTACCATAGGCCAAATTGATTGAAACCTTTGATCAAAACTAATTCATGACCAATGTTTGAACTTGACCAAGTCATTATTTGAGCCTAACCTAACCCAATTGGCCACTTGACCCAAGTTGACCCAACTTGCCTAAAAAGTTAAAATGTGTCAAAACTTGATCTAAGCCAAATTGATTGAAACCAATGGGTCAAATTCATTCTAAAATGATTATTGAACTTAAAGCCCAAATTGGCCAACACCTAACCTACCCAATTTTAAACCCAACTTGACCTAAAAGGTCAAATTGAGCCAAATCAAATATAAACCAATTTTAAACAAAGATACCAATCCATTTCAAATGATCAACCAAACATAAACCAACCCATGACCTAACCCAAATAGATCAAATAGGTCAAATTGGTCAACTTGACCCATTTTGACCTAAATGAACTCAATTGAACCAAAACAAATATAAACCAAATTGAATAAAACCAAAGCCACAAAAATATTTCAAATGGTCATATGAACTTGACCCAACCCTTGGTTTACCCAATTTGATTGGTCAACTAAAGTTGACCCATTTTGACCTAAATGGGTCAACATGAGCCAAATCATATCAAACCAACTCCAAATTTAATGAAATTTGGCCTAACCCATTTTTCAATCATACCAAACATATTCAAATTGAAATCAAGATCAAATGACCATTTTACCCCTAGGCCATAAGGTAACCTAAAATAAAAACCACTCAGAATTTGGTCAATTCCTTTTAATGGACACTTAACATCCTCTTAGTGGACCAAATGGTCACTAATGGACATGGTGCACATGACCCATTGGGTTTGGGTCAGCCAAACCCAACCCAAGGTCAAAACTGACCACCCCCGTGGAGCACATGGGAATCCTTCCTCCACTCATTTCAAGCACATGACACTCCTCCACTACCTCTCTCTGGCCAAACCGAATGCAATGCCACCCTAAACGGCCTAACAAACCCACTCAAGGAGGTCAATTGGATCAATGGCAAAGGAGCTGCGTCCAATCCTTGGGGAGATATACTCCCCTAATTTCATTTGAAATCATCTCTCTGCATTCAGGTAATAGAAAGTCGAGCTAGCAACCGTGAGCTCCTCCAAGCTTCCCAGTGATTTCTTCTCCATTCTAAGCCAAAAATGGGGAGGTAGCAAGGAAATCCAACTTAGCCAATACTCAAATTCAATCCTATTCACTTTGCAAGCACCTTGAGGGAACTCAATTGAGCTCACCCAAGCCTTCACACAAGTTCTCCAAGCAAGGGAAGAGTGCTCTTGATCAAGGCCAAGCCCAATTGAAGGAGAGCTTGGTCCATAAGAAGATCCACTTAGCCAAACCACCTAAATCTTCAACAGGGCTCCATCTACACTAGATGAAGCTACCTCATCGAACTCGAGTGCCGGTGATAGCCTCCGATGAGGTATGCCCTCAACTCAAGCTTAAATTAGCCATGGTCTAGTCCTTTGTGAAAGAAATTCTCACCTCATGAGAATTTGACCGTTAGACGTAATCTCACTTGCATGATGATGGTGTGGGTTGAATTTGAGTTCAATCAGAGCTCAATCAAGCTCGGATCATGCCATGGAAGGTGGACAACTCCCCTTTCCTAAGAACTCATGGGATCATATCCATCCATTTATTTTGGATGGACCATGATGAGGGATATTTAATCCTTTATTACCACAGGCTTGATCTTGACCGTCCGATCTTAAATCAAACAGATGGGGAGAAAGCACGTAGCATAGCCACTGATGCACCACTATGATGTGACAACTTAAGTGGCCTCTCAGAGCACGCGTACGCCGCCTCCACATGGAACAGATTAGCCATAAGGGATTAATTTTAGAATAATCATTGAATCTTCAAATATTCATAACTAATTATATAAAAATTAGAAAAATACAAAACAAAAAGCATTGGAAAGGTAATTCAAAGAGAATATTAGAAAATTAATTTCAATTGATTTTGAAAAGTGATATTTTGAATTAAGGTTTTATTGGAAATGTAATTACATTAATTACTCCCTAATCATTCCACTGATTAATTCCAAACTTCATAGAGTTGATTAATTGGATGACCTCTACCTCCCATGATATTCTTGGAATTTATTAATGGCTTAATTAGAGTAATTGCTACCTAATTCCTAATTACTCTCTTAATCCATTAAATGGTTAAATAACCTTTTAAATGTGTTAAATTCACCAATCCTACTACTACCTATAAAGTCTTGGGGAATGAGATTGGGGTTCTTTCCCATATTTTTTTTTTCCTAAGTTTTAAGGGTTAAAATCTAATTAAGGTGCAAGATTAATTAAATAATTTAATCATTTAATAAAATGGATTACTTAATTAAAATTTTAAATTCAAAACATTCTAGAACTAACATCATCTGGGTAGATGATTAGTATTCAATAACCTAAGTAAGAAAAAATCCAACACATGGTGGGAAGGGTTATGAAAGTACTTAAATTAAACCCTTTAATTTAATTAATTGCTAATTGTGAGCCAATTGCATTAGGCCCTTTCTTTCCGAGATGCATTACTGATTTAAATTCTTTATGTGATTTTATATCATATAATTGGCTCATAATTATGTGATTAAATATGTTAAAGTGGTAGGTAAAATAATTACACTTAAACCTAACCAAGGCATAAAATTGATCTAATCACAAAAAATTGAACTTAAATAACTTAGAATAGAACAACAAACTCATCTCACATTTCTTAAATTGAAATCAAACTCAAATAAAATTTAAACTCTCCTTAAAACAAATTTGATTTACTTTAAATAATCTTATTCATAGGATTGTCTTTATGAATTAATTAGGGTGAATGAACTTACATTGTTTTGATCACTTTATTTCTTTCCTAGCATGCTAAATGTGTATGCCATATGAAAATCATGCATTCATGCTTTTAAAAAAAATAAATTAAAAAAATAAATTGTTTCTCTTATGTCAAATTGTATGTTTTGGCTAAAGTAAGAATATGAGTGGCTATTATCATTATTAAATCTAAAATTATTTTCTAAACTTATAAATCAATTATCAAAACTAAAAGGTATGCTACTTATGATTATTTATAAGCTTGCATTTGAGTAGAAATATAAAGATGTGCATAGTGTGGTTTTCCTTCTCTTTTCTTTTAGCATAGTTTTGAATAGGATTTCACAAAGTGTATGGTTCATTTGAAGAGAACACAACACTTGTTTAGATCCTTTCCTATTAATTCCTATGTTATTACTTAAGAAGGAAATCCACACTAATACATATAAATTGCATAAACAAATCAAACAAATAAACATAAGTTTTTTTGCATCTTTCTATTCCATTTATTTCTTTTGTACATGTATATGTATTTAAGGAAAGTAGTATATTAGTCTGGACAACCCTCAGATTGCGAGACTTTAAGTAGCCTAAAAATCTTAACCCTAGTGCTAATAATGGTGTCGCTCACTTATGCCTTTCATACATATAAAATGTGCATGTGAAAATGGATAAAAGAATCCTCTTTAATGAAAATCATGCATCATGAAGCATCCAAATTTTCTTAAGTAATATCACTTAGCATTCATTATGAAAGTGTGCTAAACATTCTCATTTGTATGTATAGATGTGCTTAGGATTCATCCATCATGTTATACATGTTGGGAAAGAGATAAAGTGTTATGTGTTTTGTGATATTAATTCACTTTACTTAATCTTAAAATGCCTTTCTTTTTGGATAGGTTTGTTTAGAGAAATTCTAAACTTAGGATTAATTAAAATACATCATAAAATATTCACTAAATAAAAATCAAACATGAATCTACTTTAGAAATTACTTAAGGTAGGGAAGGAAAGAGAAGTTCTCTTCTCTTTTTACTCTCTTCATAACTTAGTAATTAATAGTAGGTCCATTCAAACCTAAACAAATCATCAAATAAAAATCAACTAAACCAATCAAAAAACATAAATGAAACCACCTTCTAAGTTGAACTTTTCACACTTAGGAAATGTAAACCTTAAAGCTACATACCACAAACCTTTAAAGAACACACATTAGATTAAGTCATTTCTAGATTTAGGTAGGTATAGTTTGATGCTTTTTTTATTTCATGATGTAATATTTTAGGGATGTTAGGGTGTAAGACTGGTAGGATGATTTAGTCTAATCATTATCTTCAGGATTTAAGGGTGTAATAAAATATAATTACTTTAGGCAGTCGCTTATACCTAAGCATAATCCAAAAGGCCTTTACCCATGTGCTAAGTCCAATTTATATATATACATGCTTAGAAATGTGTGGTTTGTTTGGCTAATCTCTATTTTGCTGATTTTAGTTTGATTTGCTTTTCCCATTACATGTACTTTTGCAATTAGAATTTTAGAATGATTGTTATGAGAGATTAGGATGAGCATTGGTCATAAGATCATGTCTTATGTATCATGTGAAGCCTTTGGAGCATCCACATTCTAACCATCCAAAAGAAGGAACTAAAGAAGAAAGAAGAAAGAAGAAATGAAGAATGAAGACCCCATAACATGAATTCTTTGCTTAATTGTAATTAATTCATTTGTAATCTGGGTTGTATAAGAGTAGAGCTCAGCTACCCAATTTATTTTTGGGTTTGTGCAATGGAGCTTGACCACAAATGACCTTTTTATTCTTTTACGCTAGTTTTATAAATTGACTGATGTTTGTTTAACTTGTGCATTAAGATGGCATCTTTTTCTAGTTTCTTTCTTGCTTTGATGTATGGCCTGGATGATGATTAGGCTCTTAGGAAAAAATAAATCTTCGACCAAATTAATCAACTCAAAACTAAAAATAAGCAACTCATAACCTTACCTAAAGCTTAGGCTATAAATTATGATAAAAGAATTAGCAACCCCTTAGCTGGATGTTATCTTACTTTTATAACTTCATGCATAAAAAATATATTATTTCACTCTTGATTGGAGGGCTTCTACTTTTGTCAGAGAACTTGTCTTGACCTGTGAGAGCCATGGTGTAAACACACCTCCTTATCTTGCTAATTTTGGCCCATAATCTAATCTCTCATATATATATGTCAAATTGATTGTACAAAATGAAAATAAAATATATGAAAAATTGATTTAAGTCATCAAAGTAAGCCTATATATCTCTTAAGAGTGTGTTTAAGGACTTAGTCTATTTTCCAAAACAATAGCTTAGCTATCTTGCAAAAGCATTTGACTTGCTACATATATTTAAAATCGTAGGAGGAGTTATACCACCCCTCGTAAAAGTCCAACGGGTGATTTATTCTCTCTTGTGGAGATAAACCAAAATAAACTAATCGATTGATAGTCTAACCTTTCAAAGTATTTGGAGATAATGATTATTTACCTTAATCAAGAGTATTCCTAAGGAATCTTATTCCTTAGGATGTAATTAACTATTAGTGGGAACTAACTTTAAAATAAACCCTACTTTACTTTTCCATGTAAAGTAGGGGAAGAAACTTTGGTACATTCTGAAGACCTATAGTCCTTAGGAGTTCTTATTGAGGTGTGTTAGTAGAAAAATTTCTATACGGAGAGTCGCCTTCAAATCTGTGGGTGAGAAATGAAAGGGGCAAACATATAGAAATTCACCTTTAGATGCCACGTATCTGCATGTACTTGTGTGATCAAGAGCCATCAAGAAAATAGTGTGCTATCTCAAAATATAGAAATCATTACCCTTTAATGGACCTAATCCCTCAAATAAGAACTCAAGGATGATGATATATATGTAGAGAGATTCTTCCCTACTTTACATAAAAGTAAAATAGGTTTATTTTAAACAGGATCATTAAGTTCTATAGGCAAATATTACATCCTAAGGAATGGAGATTCTAGAAAACTAAAGGTAAATGATCATTATCTTTGAAGATTTTAATAAGAAAGGACTATCAATCGATTAGTTCAATTTTTGGAGATCAAATGAGATTGATCAAAAGAGAGAGTTATTATCGAAGTCAAAATGGGAGATAAGTAGGAGATGCCCATGATGCTAGAAAACCTAGTGAGCATCTCAAACTATCTTATAGTTGGGCTTTATATTTTTTGAAATTGATTTAGTTTGTTTGAGTTGGATTTTTCATTAGAAATTTAGGACTTAGGATTCTTTAACACAAGATTAAGGAAATGATTGAGAGGTGAGAAATTATGCTTATAGCCCACAAAGGGGAGAAGCAACCTCAGAACCTAAATCTAGGGAGCTTTGGCGAGAGCTAAAAGCATAACCTAAATCTAAGGAGAAAAAATGAGTAATTAGTTTGCCTTCACAAGAAAGGATAAACCATCCAACATCTTGGACTTACAAGCCTAGGTGGCCAACTAACTCCTATGATTTTAAATATATGTAGAAAGTTTTATGCTTATGCAAGATAGCTATTTATTTAAAAGAGACTAAGTCCTTAAACTCACTAAAGAGACTAGATCAACATTTCAAATGACTAAATATAATGCAATTCAAATTTCATTTTATTTTATTTTTTGGAGAATTATTTTAAAGGTTAATAGATTCATATGCCTAATGCATGAAATAAAGTTATTAAAAAAAATTAATAAAAGGTGAGTTTCCCATCTCTCAAAGGTCAACCCAAGTTTGGCAAATATTCCTAAATCAGTGAAATGCATTTGTGCATGATATTACAAAGGAAATACTCATCCATCTAAGGGTTCCTAATTCTTTTATATTGATTTTAAACCTAAGCTTTAGGTGAGGTTATGAGTTATTTAATTTTTTATTTTGAGTTGTTAAGTTGGTAAGAGATTTATTTTTCCCTAAAGAGCCTAATCCACATCTAGGCCATACATAAAATAAGGAAGAAACTAGAAAAATGACAATGCAAAAAAATCATCAACCAATTTATAAAGCTGTGTGGTTGGCACCATCACACAAACCCAATATATCAAATTGGGTAGCCACCTATAATGAAATTAGATTATAATACAAGAAATTCATTGTTATGGGGGTCTTCAAGCTTCATTTCTTCTTTCTTCTTTTCTTCTTTCTTCTTCTTTTCTTCTTTCTTCTTTCTTCTTTGGTTCCTTCTTTTGGATGGTTGGAAGGTAGATGCTCCAAGGCTTCACATGGTGTATAAGATAGAATATTATGACCAATGCTCATCCTAATCCCCATAACAATCATTCCAAAATCTTAATTGCACAAATTTACATGAAAAGAAAAAGAATGGAAATCTAACTAACACAAAAAAATAGATTAGCTAAAATAAACTACACAAATCCTGTATATATGGACTTATCCCACACATGAGTGACTAAGTCCACTAGCCTATTGGATTATGCTTGGGGCATAAAGCACTACAAAAAGCATTTATATTTTTATTTATGAATTAAGCACAATCCCTGCTGAGAATACTAGAAAGAAATTATTCATTATAAAGCATACACTAACATCCGTCTAAAACATATATCATAAACAAAATAAAATATCAAACCATGCAAACCTAACAAAGCTAGAAGTGACTTAGGCTAATGCTTTGAAGATTTATGTGGTATGCTAGAATTTAGGTTCAAATTTTCTAAGTAAAAAAACATGTTCTGGAGGGTTTCATTTAAGTTGTTTAATTATTTTGGGTTGATTTTATTTTATATTTTTTGATTTTCTTGTGAATCCTATAATTACTAAGTTATGAAGAGAGGGAAATAGAAGGAAACTTCTCTTTCCTTCCTTAGCCTAAGTAATTTTTAAAGTGGATTTACATGTTAGTTTTATTTAGGTGAATGTTTTCATTAAATCTTTTATTTAATCCTAAGTTTAGATAAACTCTAAACAAACCCATTCAAAAAGAAAGGCATTTTAAGATTAAATAAAATGAATCAAAATTTACATAACACACATTACTTCATTTCTTTCCCAACATATACATGCATATGAATGGACTCTAAGCTTATATATACATACAAATAAGAATATTTAACATACTTTATGATGCATGGTAAGTAATCCATTAAGGGAATTTAGAAGTTGAATATGCATGATTTTCCTTAAGTAGAAAGGCATTTTCTTATCCAAATTTTCACACACATGAAAGAAGACATAAGTGGACAACACCATTGTTAATAGGTAAAAGACCTACTTAGCTACATAAAGTCTCGCAACCTGGGTTGTCAATATACCACTTTCCTTAAATAAAAACATGTGTATAAAAGAAATGAAATGGAAAAGAAGAATACAAAAGTTGCATTAATGGATTCATTTTATTCATGCCATTTATGTATGCAAGTATAGGTAGCCCCTCTTAGGTGATATAGCATAGATGAATAGAATATGGAATTAGTGGTTCTTTTAAAATGAACCATACACCTCAAAAAATTCTATTCAAACAATACCAACATAAAAGAGAAAAGGAAACCATGCTTAGCATACCTTTATATTCTTTCACATGCAAGTTCATAATTAGAATATAAAGCATATTTTCAGATTTGATATTTGATTTATATGTTTTGAAAATAATTTGGATTTAGTAGTGATAATAGCCACTCATATTTCTACTTTAGCCAACACAAACAAATTTTACATAAAGTAAACAATTTCATTTTTAAATTTCAATTTGAAAAATATGAATGCATAAACTCACATGACATACAAATTTAACATGTTGGGAAATACTCAAAGCACTGAAAGCATGTGAACAAACTCACTTTAATTAAATCAAAGACATTCTTAATAAGAAAGTTTAAAATAAATCAAAGTGTATTCATTGTGATTTTATTTAGTTTGAAGTTTGATTAATTTTGAAAAGGTGAGTTGAGTTTGCTAACCCATTCACATGTGATTGATATTTTGTTTAATTTTAGATAATTAGATTTTTTATGTATTAATTAGGTTAAGTTATGAATTAAGTAACAATTAACCCCATCACCTTAATAATTAACCAAGTAATTATGAGCCAATGAGATGACATAAAAACTAAAAAGGAATTTAAATTTGTGAGACACTATAGCACCCAAGAGGGGGGGTGAATTGGGTAATATTAAAATTTTCAAAACTTAAATTTTAATTTTTAAATAGAAAATTAGATTTTGATTTTATAATGATAAGATATAATTCTAAATGCAGCAAAATAAAAATACAATAAAGTAAATAGAGACAAGAGGCACAATTTTACGTGGTTCAAACCCCAAAACCGCTATAGCCACCCCTGGCTAGGAATCCACTAAATGAAAAATGGTTTACAAAAAAGTACTCCTATAACTAAGTACAACCCCTACAACAATATGTACTCTCCTACAAAGGGAGTACAACCCCAAAATAAATTTTACAACACAAAAAAATACAAAATAATAAATTTTGATAAAGTAAATCTCTCAAAATATACCAAGAAATCAAATTCAAAAGTGATCTCACAACTTATAAATGATCACTTTACAACTCAAAAATTTGGCAAGCAAAATGCTCACTTAATAAAAATAAATATCTTAAAGTGATCTTACTAGGATGTTTGTTATTATAATTTGTAATAATACAAAATGATTTCAAAATAAATTCACAATATTCTTTTTCATGATAAGATAAATTTCAGCAAGGAGTAATTTTTTTTTTAACCAAAAAGATTCTTTCAATTAATGCTAATGATCACAAAATAAAAAAATAAGTATATGATAGATCTAAGTTGGCTAGTAAGCTTTCAATTAAAAAAAAAGAGAGATCTAGAAAATATGAAAATAATTTCAGCACAATAATTTATTTTAAATGCTTAAAATAGATCTAAGAATAAATGATCTTTCAAAATAAGACCAAAGAAATATTTCAAGAAACCAAAAGAAATTTGCAAGGAAGCTAAAAATTTCAGCAAGTTGAAATAGATCCTACAAATTATCACAAGAGTTTTCACCAAAAAAATGATTGAGAAACTTTGATGTGAAAACCAATGTTCAAAGACTAATCCACCAAAAGTATAAATTAGAAAGAAGAAATAGATGGTGAAAATAGCATGAACAACTAAGAAGTATTAAGATCAAGAAAACAAACTCAAGTAATTTAAAAGGCTTGCTTAGTTGAAGATGTTGAAGCTTCCAAACCAAGGATTTGATCTTGCAATATTTGGAGAACACTTGGAAGGAACATTTAAGAGATTTTCTCTTAGATTTTGGAGAGATTTTGAATTTTGAATGAGGGATGCTTTCATGAAGAGAATGAGGGCTATTTATAGGCAAGAAGGTCATTTAAAAAATTATTTCAAAGAAATATATTATACATGCTATCATGTGATAATTTAATATTCAATAAAAATATAATTTATATTAAACAAATATTAAATTTAGCAGCAAAAATTCGGCTATTCACATGGGAAAGTCAAAAGTAATCAAATGTAGCTCTTAATATATTCAAAGCATGTAGCATGCATCCATTATTAAAATCAGTAATGTTTAAAAATCATAATAAATTCAATTTTAATGCAAAGTGGGTCATGTAACCACTTATTTTAAAGGAAAAAATCCAAGGAATCCGATGGAGATAAAATCAGATATGAATTCTTTGATTAAACAATGACTTTGGCTAAAATACAAAATTTTATATATTTTTGTTAATTTTGACATGTGACATTTAAAATTATGATATAATTTATATATAATCATAAATATGTTAGTTATCATATAACCAGCAAATTAAATTAAAATACCTAATTATATTAAAAATAATTATACTTAATAGTTATGATCATTTATTACTTTGACAATTTTATTGCTATGTAGAAAAACATATAATTGAATGTTAATTAAATAAAGATTTATATAAATTAACCTCATTAAAATAGTATGTTGTTGTGAGCAAATTGATTCATGCCAAAAGAACTCATATGAATAGTCATATAACCTAAAATCATGAGCTTCACATTATCCCTTTCATTCTTTTATTCTTGCAATTTCTTCTAACAATTTGTGAGATGTATTGGATATGTAATTAGCAATTGATATATCTGAAACACATAAAATATTCATTAGAACATCCAAGCATTTGTTTGTTATCATCAAAATTAATCAAATTGAACATGAGGCTAATTAAGCCAACAATCTCCCCTTTTGATGATGACAAACTAATGTTGGGTATTGATTTTGATGAAGGTGCAAATTGACCTTTCATCATAGTTTTGAAAGAAATTCTATTAAAAAAATTTATGCATATGAGATGAATAATGTTGCTCCCCTAAATGTATGCATTAAATAGACTTAATATTAACCAACATTTTACTCTTCTCCCCTTTTGACAACATCAAAAGTGAGAACAAACTACATACAATTTTAAATATTAGGATCTAACATTCCAAGCATGTCTTAAAGTACAAAAACGTTCTTCGGTAAGGGTTTTGTAAAAATATCTTTTGTAAATCGGTGCTAATAAAATTAATATTAACATCACCTTTCAAAACATGATCCCTAATAAAATGATGTCTAATTTCTATATGCTTGGTTCGAGAGTCTTTGGATAGGATTTTAGTCAAACTAATAGCACTAGTATTGTCACATTGAACTAGAATGTGATCTTGCTTAATACCAAAATCTTCTAATTGTTGCTTTAACCAAAAGGAGCAAGAGAACTACCGGTATGTACACCTCAGTGGATAAAGCTACTGAATTTTGTTTCCTAGATGACCAAGACACAAGTGATGATCCTAAAATGACATATGCCGATGTGCTTTTCTATCTACTTTGCATCTGCAAAATCATCGAATAAGCATCAAATCACATGATAAAGAATTTTTAGGATACCATAAACCTAACCTAGTAGTGCCTATCAAATACCGAAAGATATTTGCTATTAAATGAGATTCTTTTTTGGGTTGGCGAAAATGAGCACACAAACAAACAAACATAATATCAGGGCCTACTAGAAGGTATAAAAGTGAACCTATCATACTCTATAAAGTTTTTGATCAACAGATTTTCCTAATTCATCTAAATCCAATAGATGGGCTCATAGGAGTTTTACTAGATTTAAATCTTTTCATGTCAAACCTCTCAAGCAATTCATTTATATACTTAGTTTGAGATGAATGTGCCATTTTCTTGTTGCTTCACTTGAAGACCTAAGAAAAAATTAAGTTCTCCCATCATACTCATTTCAAACTCTTTAGACATCAAAGATGAGAACTCATGGCATAAAGATTCATTTGTACTTCCAAATAATATATCATCTACATACACTTGTACCACAATCAAATCATCATCTATGCTCTTAAGGAATAAGGTGGTATCTACTCTACCTTTCTAAATCCATGATCTATCAAAAGTTACTTAACCTATCATACCAAGCACGAGGAATGTTTTAAACCATATAAGGCTTTCTTTAATTTATACACATGATTTGGAAAATCAAGGCTCTCAAATCTAGGTGGTTGCTCTACAAATACATTTTGGTCAATAAATCCATTCAAAATGCACTTTTGACATCCATTTGAAAAAGTTTAAAATTTCTAAAACAAGCATAAGCAAGGAGTAACGATAGCTTAGTCTTGCTCTGGTGCAAAAGATTCTTCAAAATCTATACCTTCAACTTGTGTGTACCCTTGTGCAACTAACCTAGCTTTATTTCTAATAATACAACCTGAATCATCTAGCTTCCTAAAGATCCATTTTGTTCCAATGACATTTTGATCTTGGGTCTTGGGACTAATTCCCAAACATCATTTCTTACAAATTGATTTAACTCCTCTTCCATAGCAATAATCCAAAATTATCATTTAATGCTTCTTCTAAATTTTTAGGTTCAACCTCGATAAAAATGAATGATCTACAACTTCTCTACTATGTCTTCTAGTCATAACTCCTTTTGAAGGATCTCCTATAATTAGTTCCTTTGGATGATTTTTATTATATTTCCATTCTTTAGGCAATGAATCATCCATATTATCTTCTAAAGATATTTTCTTAAGTTATCAATCTCTTCATCAATCACTTCATTTCTAATAGGATCAATCAAATTTTCATCAAAATAACATGTATTGATTCTTCTACAATCATTTTTCTTTTATTGTAAACTCTATAAGCTCTACTAGAAAGAGAGTATCCTAAGAAAATACCATCATCGATTTGCAATCAAACTTACCTAAATGATCTTTTCCATTATTCAAAATAAAGCATTTACATCCAAATACATGAAAGTGTTCAATCTTAGGCTTCTTTCCAAAAAAACAATTCATAGGGTGTCTTCTTCAAAATTGGTCTAAAATAGATCCTATTCATTACATAACATTTCTTTATCGCTAAAATATTTTGGCAATTTATACTCATCAAGCATAGATCTACTTCAATTAATATTCTATTTTTCTCTCTACTACTCCATTTTGTTGGGAGTTCTAGGTGCAGAAAAATTATGTCTAATCCCATGTTCATCACAAAATCCTCAAATAATTTATTTTCAAATTACCATGATCGGTTTGAACCCTATTAATCAAAAGGCCTTGTTCTCTTTGAATATATTTAGAAAACTTTCTAAACTCACCAAAAACATCATCCTTGTAAGTTACAAATAAAACCCAAGTATATCTAGAGAAATCATCAACAATCACAAAACCATAATTTTTCCACCAGTGGTGCTAATAGGACCAAATAAATCCATGTGCAATAATTCTAGAGGTCTAGAAGTAGAAACAATATTTTACTTTTAAATGAGCTTCTAGAATGTTTACCATGAATACATGCATCACAAACATAGTTTGAATGAAAATTTAATTTAGGCAAACCAACTACTAAATCAAGTTTAGCAATTTTATTAAGTGTGTGCATGTTAATATGACATAGTCTCCTATGCCATAACCATATATCATCATGAGTGCTTTTAAAACAAAGTAAGTTTAAATTTACATCATGAAAGCTATCTAAATCAATGACATAAATATTTTGTATCTTTTCCTACTAGCAAAACATTTTCATTATTTTTTATAATGCAATATGATGCATGGAATACTACATTCAAACCTTTATCACATAATTGACTAATAGAAATTAAATTATGTTTTAATCCTTCTACTAGAAAAACTTTATCTAAAGTGATAGAATTCTTACAAATAGAACCAATGCCAATGATTTTTCCCTTGCATTATCTCCATATGTAACAAATCCTCCATCACTTGATTCTAAAGTTGTGAATTTATCTTTATCTCCTCATATGTCTTGAACATCCACTTGTCCAAGTACCACATGCCTTCTTTGATTTTGCTTTGAAGGCATTCCTACAAAATAAACTCACATGTTAACTTTTGGAACCCAAACATGTTTGGGTCCACATTCTAAATTTGAAGTAAGATATTTAGCATGCATGGTTTGTGTAGTGTTTGTACCTTTTGGTACCCATACATAAGATGATTGCTTAGTATTTTTATTTTGCATAACAATCAAATGAAATATGCCCTTTTTTTATTGCAATAGTTGCACCAAACATTAGTGTTTGCATATGATTTAGAATGATAATTATAAGTATATGAGTGGGATGTGTATGATGCAAATAATTTTTTATTAAATGTTTTTCTTGATGAAGTATTATAATGAACTTGTGATTTTAAACATAATCTTGCTCTCTTTCAAGTTTACCTACAACTAAGGAACAATTTAATAAAGAAGTATTTTACTTTTAAATTATCACATTCATTTTTTAAATCACAAAATGCATATCTAAATTTTTATGTTCTTTTCTAAGGTTTTGTATTTTCTTTTTAATTTTTTATATTCAATAACTAAATCATTAAAAGCATCATCTAATTCATCATAAGATATATCATTACATACCTCTTGAGAATCTAAGTCAAATTCTCCATTTGCCATAAGACATATGTTGACCTCTTCATCCGATGAGCTAGTACTTGATTCATTTGAATCTGGATTGGCCCATAAAGCTGTCTTCTTCTTCTTATGGTACTTTTTCTCCTTCATATTTTTTCTTTTGTTTACATCAATTTCTTTTTTCTTTGATTCAACAGTTACGGACAATCACCTCTTATGTGTCGGGCTTTTTTACAATGATAGCAAATGATCCCTTCACCTGTAGGAAATTTCTTAGTTTGAAATTTATAATTTTTAGATTTTTTATACCTTTGATTCTTCTTCCTTAGCAAGTTCCCAAGCCTTTTGGAAAGCATGACCACCTCATCACAATCACCATCCGAGCTTGAGGTGTTATGCTCATCACTATCATCAACTTGTAGTGCAATGGCTTTTCCTTTCTCCTTCTCCTTTTTTGCTGAGTTATCCATCTTATCCCTTTGAGCAATAACCTGTTCATGTGCTATCAAAGAACCCAAAAGATCAAGTGGATAAGTAGATAAATCTTTAGCTTCACTAATAGTGTTACTTTAGCTTCCCATTCTTTTGGAAGACATCTAAGAATCTTATAAACTAAGTCTTGATTCTATATGTTTTCCAAGAGAATGTAATGTTAATTATTTTCATAAATCTAGTATACATATCGAAATAGATTCGAAGGAGACATATGAAATAACTCATAATCATGAACAAGTCTATTTATGTGAGCATCTCCTTCACTAGTTCCTTCATAAGTTATAATAAGTTTATCCCATATTTCTTTTGAGTACTTAACATAGAAATTTTCATGTAATCATCGGGTAATAAAGCACAATGTAAAGTATTACAAGCCCTAGCATTTAATTCATCAAGTTCTCTTTCATATAGACCATTCCTCAAAAGGTTTTTCTACTTTAATGCCATTTACTTCTCGTGGGTGTATGATATTGATGTGTCAACATATACCACATGCGTGCATCTTGACCTCTTAAGAATGTACTAATTCTATTTTTCCAATAATCAAATGGTACACTATCTAAAAGTGGAGGTCTATGAGTGGATTGTCCCTCGGTAATGAACCCTTTGTGAAACCTTGTGCCATAGTGAAAAGATTTACTCTTGGATGTTAAGCCAATAAAGAGCCTAGGCTCGATACCAATTGAGACACTATAGCAAATATATTAAAATTTTCAAAACTTAAATTTTAATTTTAAATAGAAAATTAGATTTTATAATGATAAGATATAATTCTAAATCGAAAATAAAAATACAATAAAGTAAATAGAGACAAAGAGGCACACGATTTTTACGTGGTTAAACCCCAAAACCGCCTACGTCCACCCCTGCTAGAATCCACTAAATGAAAAATGGTTTACAAAAACTCTATAACGGAAGTACAACCCCTACAACAATATGTACTCTCTAAGAGTACAACCCCAAAATAAATTTTACAACACAAAAAAAAAATACAAAATAATAAATTTTGATAAAGTAAATCTCTCACAAATATACCAAGAAATCAAATTCAAAAGTGATCTCACAACTTATAAATGATCACTTTACAACTCAAAAATTTGGCAAGACAAAATGCTCACTTAATAAAAATAAATATCTTAAAGTGATCTTACTAGATGTTTAAGTTATTATAATTTGTAGAATAATACAAAATGATTTCAAAATAAATTCACAATATTCTTTTCATGATAAAATAAATTTCAGCAAGGAGTAATTTTTTTTTTTTAACCAAAAAGATTCTTTCAATTAATGCTAATGATCACAAAATAAAAAAAATAAGTATATGATAGATCTAAGTTGGCTAGTAAGCTTTCAATTAAAAAAAAAAAAGAGATCTAGAAAATATGAAAATAATTTCAGCACAATAATTTATTTTAAAATGCTTAAAATAGATCTAAGAATAAATGATCTTTCAAAATAAGACAAAAGAAAAATAAAGAACCAAAAGAAATTTGTAGGAAGCTAAAATTTCAACAAGTTGAAATAGATCCTACAAATTATCACAAGAGTTTTTCACCAAAAAAAATGATTGAGAAACTTTGATGTGAAAACCAATGTTCAAAGACTAATCCACCAAAAAGTATAAATTAGAAAGAAGAAATAGATGGTGAAAATAGCATGAACAACTAAGAAGTATTAAGATCAAGAAAACAAACTCAAGTAATTTAAAAGGCTTGCTTAGTTGAAGATGTTGAAGCTTCCAAACCAAGGATTTGATCTTGCAATATTTGGAGAACACTTGGAAGAACATTTAAGAGATTTTCTCTTAGATTTGCTGGAGAGATTTTGAATTTTGAATGAGGGATGCTTTCATGAAGAGAATGAGGGCTATTTATAGGCAAGAAGGTCATTTAAAAATTATTTCAAAGAAATATATTATACAACCTCATGCTATCATGTGATAATTTAATATTCAATAAAAATATAATTTATATTAAACAAATATTAAATTTAGCAGCAAAATTCGGCTATTCACATGGGAAAGTCAAAAGTAATCACATGTAGCTCTTAATATATTCAAAGCATGTAGCATGCATCCATTATTAAAATCAAGTAATGTTTAAAAATCATAATAAATTCAATTTTAATCAAGTGGGTCATGTAACCACTTATTTTAAAGGAAAAAATCCAAGGAATCCGATGGAGATAAAATCAGATATAAATTCTTTGATTAAACAATGACTTTGGCTAAAATACAAAATTTTATATATTTTTGTTAATTTTGACATGTGATATTTAAAATTATGATATAATTTATATATAATCATAAATATGTTAGTTATCATATAACCAAAATTAAATTAAAATACCTAATTATATTAAGTAAATAAAATAATTATACTTAATAGTTATGATCATTTATTACTTTGACAATTTTGCTATGTAGAAACATATAATTGAATGTTAATTAAATAAAGATTTATACAAATTAACCTCATTAAAATAGTATGTTAGGTTGTGAGCAAATTGATTCATGCCAAAGAACTCATATGAATAGTCATATAACCTAAAATCATGAGCTTCACATTATCCCTTTCATTCTTTTATTCTTGCAATTTCTTCAACAATTTGTGAGATGTATTGGATATGTAATTAGCAATTGATATATAAAACACATAAAAATATTCATTAGAACATCCAAGCATTTGTTTGTTATCATCAAAATTAATCAAATTGAACATGAGGCTAATTAAGCCAACAAAATTTGCAATGCACCTAATAAGGAAAAGGCCTAATAGAATTTGGCTCACAATTAATAGTTAATTAAGCTAATTTTAAAAAGTATTTCAAAACACTACATATGAATTGAGTTTTGCTTTCATAAGAACTTAGTTATTAAACACCAAAGAATATCAAAGTAGATTAATTAAGTTTTAAGTTTTAAATTTTTAAAATTAATTAGATATAATAAATTAACCTTTAGATAGATTAAGGAAAGAAATTTATAAACTCAAATTATTCCATAAATCTCTATCTACTAGATTTGACATCAATAATCATGGATTAAAACTAATCACACCTTATTATCCTTAATTAAAGGGTAATTAAGAAATCCATATGCAATTCTTGTAACTAAACCTTCAATAAATCTCAAGAAAATTAGGGAAGGTAGAAGTCATAACCTCAAATATGCCCAAGAAATTTGGGATTAATCAGAAACTTAATTAAAATGTAATTAGCAAAATGAACTTTCCCATAAAACCCAAAATCAAAGAAAAATATATCTCAAAGCCCATTGAAATTAATTTTAAAATATTCAAGGTTGAATTGTCTTTCCATAAAAATTTATTGCATATTTTTTTAATTCTATTGAGAGAGATATGAATTTTAGAAGATTTTTAGATTAATTAGAATTAATTAAAACATCATTCTAATTGTTACGACACATTATCAGCTTTACATTATTAGTAATTTATCATAAGTGTCAAATCCAAAGCAGCTAAGCCAGATCTCGATATCAAATGGATGACCATCTCCCTATTTTTTGGATAAAAGAAATCTAAATGTAGAATAATCTTTGTTCATCCAAAATGCATGGATGGCTAAATCTCCCTTCTTTCTAATAAATAGAGAGTCATGATCTAAGATCAGAGCTGATTGAGAATTGAAATAAATAAACCATCTAAAGGCAGTGACATATTGGTTGTTGATTAAAATTGTCTTCACAATGGATCAACACCTCCTATGCTAGGTGGTCAAAAAATTCCATATTTATGATCACTAGATCGATAAGGTAGCTTTGTGGTATGAAGCCTAAAATTCACAGGTTGGGATTGATAAGAGACCACTTGAAGATCCTTGTAGCTTTGATCCAATTGCTCCTCTTGCTATAGAACTCCAATGGAAGCTTGGGTGAGCTTTGGTCCTTAGAAGAATGTGCAAGAACTTGGATTTGTTGAAAGTTAGAGCTCAAGTGAGCTATTTACTATTAAAATCGAGAAGATGAGATTTGATTTCACTCTAAGCTTGAGGATGCTTCTTTGACTTTCCTAGGTTCAATGAAATGAGGACTCATGGATTTGAATTCAAGTACATCTCCTCTAAAGGATTTTGTGCCTATTTACCATTTTGATCCAATTGTCCACAATGAGAGGTTGTTTGATCTTAGATGTGTACATGGTGGGTTTGAGGCTTTGAGTGGACAATCCCTTGTGCTTAAAGAGTGGAAGAGGAGTTTATTCCTTTTGATTTTTGATTAATTTTCATTTATAATAGATTATATATTTTTTAGGTAAAATTGATATGAATAATATGGGTTATATCATATGATCATTTAAATGTTTTCTTTATTTATTTAATTTTGGTTAGGTTGAATTTGGTTCATATAAATTATTTATCAAATGGGTCAATTGACCAATTTATTACTTTATCAATATTTAATTATTAGTCATATATTGGTATTTTGTTTAATCAATTTTGGTTAAGTTTAATTTAGACCCTTAATGCAATTGGTCAGGTCAATTACTATTGGGTCTAGTTGGCCAATTGAGTTTAATGTTCAACAAGTGATTTGGAATGAACTTGATTAAGTCAATTTGGCTTAGGTGACACATTTTGACTTTGTAGGTCAAGTTTTATGGGTCAAAATCAATTGGGCTAGGTTAGGCTGAAATGTTATTGGTCAAGTTCAAAGGTCATAGTAAACTTAGATCAATGGTTTCATAATTTTAATACGGTGGAGTTTGGATGTTAGGTTTCATTTTGGCAAAGTGTTGATAATTTGAGTTTGACCTTGATTTGATTGATTGATCATCCCATGATGATTGTTTCAATGAGATGTTAGTTTGGTTCAATCCAATTTAGTTGATTAAATTTGGCTCAAAATTTTTGGTAACTTTGGGTCAAGTGAGCTTAAATGGTCAAATGGCTTGGTCAAAGCTTGATTTGAACATTGATCTTGTATATGGACTTATGATTAAAATATAAATCCATTTACAAGTGGTTTGAAGTCAAATGGGTTTTGATCCTTTTGATAATTTCATATTCAAAGGGTGAACATGAAGGGGATTTTGGGTTTGATTTTTGGCTTGGATTTTGATTGAGTGATTGAAGTTTGGATTTATATATCGATTCATGATTGTAAGGTTGGTTGAATCATGAAGAGAAATCAAGAGTTTGGCTTGATTTGAAATTAATTTGGCTAAGTTCAAGATTTTGACTTGAAAGGCTTAGATTGGATTTTGAGTGGTTGATTTGATGGAATTGGTTTTGATTGTTCAATATTTCATTTATATATGAGAATAAATGGTCATGAAAATTTCAATTTATTAATTTAATCATGATTTGAGCTAGTCCATTAAAGATTTAAGGACTTAGAAAATTTTGGAGTTTAAGTTTTTTGAATTTGATTTGGTTTGATTTGTATTTATTTTTTATATATGTGAATATAAATGAGGATAAAAATTATAGAAAATCTCATGAATTTGATGGTTTGATCAAGATTTTGGATAAGTCCTTTAATGGAAAAAAACTTAGAAATTTTATGATGATCTAGTTTGATTTGATTTGATTTATATTTATATTTCATTTATATGTGTGAATATAAATATAAATAATTATGAGAAAATCCATTTAGATGGTTTGATCAAGATTTTAAATAAGTCCTTTAAAAATATAAAAAATTTGAATTTGATTTGGGGTTTGATTTGGTTTATATTTATATTTTGATATGAATAAATAAAATATGAATTATAAGAAAATCAAAAGATTTGAATTGGTTTTGATCATGATTTTGGCTATGTCTTTAAGAAAATTAAGGACTTAAAATTTAAACTTGAATTTTGATGGTTTGATCATGGTTTCAATCATAAATTTCAATATAGAATTGATTTGAGTTTGGAGAATAAATGAATTTGACTTGAAGAAAGAAGGATAATGGTTTAAAACTAAGGGTATGCAAATTTAACATAAAATGGCTATTCTATGGCTAACTCTTCTAAGCCTCATAGGTTGATATGTTAATCAATGTATCTTTTATAAGAACTCTTTAAAGTCTAAGAGAAGTCCAAATCTTAAGATGGAGGGGTTGAGAGCTCATTCAAAAAATGAGGTTAACAAGGTGATTAGGTCCATTGTAGGTGGTGACTTTTATCTTTTGAGATAGTACACCTCACCTCAATGTCAATCACCATAATAGAATACACATGAATCTTTCAAGATGTAATTTCTATATATTTCTGTTTTCATTTTTCCTTCTTTTTCGAAAGGGAAGGGGGGTAGATGAAGGCAGAGATATATATGTTGATCTCATTTTTAGAATGAGCTCTCAACCTCTCCATCTTAGACATATACTTCTCTTAGACTCTAAGAGTTCCTTAGTCTTAAGACACATGTAATGATTAAGTGGACACTCAATCAGCCTACTTAGAAGAGACTTTAGGAATAGGTGTGTTAGGTGTTGAAAATTTTACCCTTAGCTTCCATTCCTCACCTTCCTTTTCAAGTCAAACTCCAAATCTAACCAAATTCATCATTGAATCCCTTGAACCATGAATGAAATTCCTAAGTCCAAATCTTTTTTAAGTCCTTAATCTTCTTTTAAGGACTTAACCTAAATCAAGATCAAACCAAATCAAACTCATCAGATTTTCTCATAATTCATTTATATTCTCATTTATATTCACATATATAAATGAAATATAAATTCAAACTAATCAAACTAAACTCAAAGTTCAAAATCAATTTATAAATATTTCCTAAGTCCCTTAATTCCCTTCTTAAGGACTTATCCAAAATCAACTCTAAATCAATTCAAATTCATGAAATTTTCTCATAACTCATTTATATTCTCATTTATATTCACATATATAAATGAAATATAAATACAAATCAATCAAATCAAATCCAAAAAAATTAAATTTCAAATTTAAAATCCTTAAGTTAATTCCTTCTTGGGACTTATAAAATCAACTCTAAATCAATTCAAATTCATGGAATTTTCTCATAATCATTTATATTCTCATTTATATTCACATATATAAATGAAATAAAATACAAATCAATCAAATCAAAAAAATTAAATTCTAAATTTAAAATCTTAAGTCCTTAATTCCTTAAGACTTATCATGATCAAATCAATTCAAATTCATGGGATTTTCTCATATATTCATTTATATTCACATATATAAATGAAATATAAATATAAATCAATCAAACCAAATTAAAAAAATATTCAAACTTCAAACTTCAAAATTTCCTAAGTCCTTTAAATTCCCCCTAATGGACTTAGCCTAAATTATGATCAAATCACTTCAAATTCTTGAAATTTTCTCATGATCCATTTATATTCTCATTTATATTCACATATATAAATGAAATATAAACAATCAAAACCAATTCCAAAAATCAAATTCAAATCCATTCAAAATCCAACCTAAGCCTTTCAAGTCAAAATCTTCAACTTAGCCAAATCAACTTCAAATCAAGCCAAACTCTTGATTTTCCTTCATGATTCAATCAACCCTACAATTATGAATCCATATATAAATCCAAACTTCAATCACTTAACCAAAATCCAATTCAAAAATCAAAGCCAAATCCATTCATATTCTTCATTCGAATATGAAATTGTCAAATGAATCAAAATCCATTTGACTTCAAACCACTTACAAATGGATTTATATTTCAATCATAAGTCCATATACAAGTTCAATCGAACTCAAATCAAGCTTTGACCAAGCCATTTGACCCACTTAGGCTCACTTGACCCAAAGTGTAAAGTACCCTTATGAGCCAAATTCTAATCTTAACAAAATTGGATTGAATCAAACTCACCTATGCCTCTCATCATGATCAACAATCATCATGGGATGATCAATCAATCAAATTGGGTAAAATCAAGTCAAACCTAAGGGTTGACCAAATCGACACTTAGTCAAAATGAAACCTAACATAGCCAAAATCCACCATAGGCCAAATTGATTGAAACCATTGATTTAAGTTCATTCATGACCTATGTTTGAACTTGACCAAGCCAACATTTGAGCCTAACCTAGCCTAATTGGATACTTGACCCAAGTTGACCCAACTTGACCTAAAAAGTCAAAATGTGTCAAAACTTGATCTAAGCCAAATTGATTGAAACTAATGGGTCAAGTTCATTCCAAATCACTTGTTGAACTTGATCAAAGCCTCAATTGGCCAACTAGACCTAACCTAGCCCAATTGACCTTGAATGTAACTGGACCTAAAGGGGTCATATTGAGCCAAATTCAAACATAACCAAAATTGATTGGAAACAAACATGCCAATCCACTTAATATGACTAAACAAACCTAAACCTACCCTTGACCTAGCTCAAATAGGTCAAATGGGTCAAATTGGTCAACTTGACCCCTTTGACCTAAATGAAGTCATATGAGCCAAATTCAAAACTAAAACCAAATTGAATCAAACCAAAACCAAAAACATTTCAAATGGTCATGAACTTGACCCAACCTTTGGTTTGACCCAATTTGAATTGGTCAACTTGACCCAAGTTGACCCATTTTGACCTAAATGGGTCAACATGAGCCAAACCTTATCAAATGAACTCCAAATCCAATGAAACTTGGCCAAAACTATTTTCCCCACATACCCAACATATTCAAATTGAAAAATTAATCAAATGACCATTACACCCCTAGGCCATAGAACAAATTTTGGTCTAATCCTTGGGGAATTTGGTCAAGCCCTCTTCATATCAAGTTGATACCTTCCTAATAGGTCAAGTGGAATGGAGAGTGGTGCACCCAACCCAATGGGAGTGCAAATGGAAGGTTAAGCTCAAATTGGCCAATTCAAAAACCTCCCTCCACTTGCTTTGAAGCACATGGGAGGCTACTAATCCATTCTTAAGCTCAAAATGACCATGTGCCAACTTCAAACAACATAAACAACCCTTTCCATATTGTCAAATAGATCAAAATGGCAACTTAAGCTTTGACCATTTGATTTCCATAGGGGGAGATATACTCCCCCTAATTCCATTTGAATTCAACATCCTCATTGTTGATTGAGTCCTAAAGAGTGTTAGGAGCCATCGAGAGCATTCCTAAGCTTGCTAAGAGGGAATTGAAATCAAGCATTCTTGGTTTTCTTGCTTAGAAAATAGGGGAGCTCCTCTCATTTCCCAACGTCTTCCACACTACAATCCATTTAATTCTCTTTGCACACTCCCCAGGGGATCAGTTGAGTGCACCCAAGCTCTCATTCAAGTTCCCAAAGCAAGGTGGAGTTGAATTAGATCAAAGCTGCAAAGGGGAGCTAGGGGAGTTGGTCCATAGAGAGATCTACTCAACCCCAAGACTTGAAACTTCAAACAGGGCTCCGTCTCCACTAGACGAAGCTACCTCAACGATTTCAAGTGCCGATGATCACCTCCAGCAAGGTATGGAATTTTTTGACCACTAGGATTAGGAGGTGTTGGTCTTTTGTAAAAGAAATTATCATGGCATGAGAATTCCATCGTTGGATAGGCTTTCCATTAGCATAAGATGGTGTGGGTAAAATTCTATCCTAATCCAAGCTCAATCGAGCTCAAATTTTCTCTTAGATCATGCGGTCTCCATTGATCCTCAGGGAAGAACTAGGGTGATCCTGGTCGTCCATCTGCCCATTTTGGATGGGCAGTCGAGATTAATTGCACATTTTATAAATCATTTATACCTTTTAAAACCACGGGGTGATCCGTTGATGATCAACGATAGATCAAAGCGCATCATCCATGCTACCGCCTTGATGCGATGTTTAAGATGGCTCGCGGTAATGCATGTAAAACGTTGTGACCGTGTGGTCTGAGCTAAGGGGATTAGTTAAGGTTTGAATTAATTTCAATTAATCCCCTAAGCTTTAAAAATTCATATCTCTCTAAATAAAAAAAATATGAGGTAAATTTCTACTAAAAGATAATTCCATCTACAATATTCTAAAATTAATTTTAATGGATTTTGAATTATATTTTTCTCTAATTTTGGGTTTTAATGGAAATATAATTTTACTAATTACCCTTTAATTAATCCTTTGAATAATCCCAAACTTCTTGAGTATGTTTTGGGGGATGACTTCTGTCTCCCCTAATTTTCTTGGGATTTATTAATGGTTTAATTGGGGGAATTGCAAATGCATTTCCTAATTACTCCCATAATGTAATTAAGCATAATTAAGGGTTGGATTAGTGTTTTAATCCCTCATTGGAGTTAATTAAGGTTAGATCCAGTGAATAGGAGGCTCAGGGAATAATTTTGGGGTATTTCCTCTAAGCTATTCCCTAAACCTCCTTTTCTTTCCTTAATGCTCTTTTAATTAAGGGTTAATTCATTAATTACTCTCTTAATTGATTTCTAAAATTTCTAAAAAAACTTCCAGAACTTAATTAATCTACTTTGGATAGATGCTTAGGTGTTCAAAAGCCTAAGTTCAATTAAGGAAATCAAAATTCAACTCATATGTGTGTGGGGTGTTTTGAAATTACTTAAGTTAAATCTCTTAGCTTAATTAACCATTAATCATGAGCCAAATTGTATTATACCCTTTTCTTCCTAGGTGCATTGAAAATTTAAATTCATTGTGAGGTTTTATGTGATTCATTGGCTCATAATTACTTGGTTAACTATGCTAAGATGGTGTAGGTAAGGGTTAATTACATGCTTAATTCATACCTTAACCTAATAAAAATTTAAAATGAATCTAATCAACTAAAAATTAAACAAAAATGTTAAACACATGTGGGAATGGGTTAGGAACAACAAACTAAACTCACTTTTTTAAAATTAAATCAAATTCAAGATCAAACAAAATCACACAAAATGAGCTTTGATTTATTTTAAGCTTTCTTATTTCATAAGATTGTCTTTAGGATTTAATTAAAGTGAATGTGTTTACATGCTTTCTTTGCTTTAATTCTTTCCCTAACATGTCAAATTTGTATGTCATGTGGCTTCATGCATCCATGTTTTCAAAATTCAAATTTAAAATGAAAATGTTTACTTTATGTTAAATTTGCATGTGTTAGCTAAAGTAAGAATATGAGTGGCTATTATAACTATTAAATTCAAATTATTTTCAAAAATATATGAATAAATTATCAAAATTGAAAGTGTGCTACTTATATTTTAATTATAAGCTTGCATGTGAGTAAAATATAAGGATGTGCTTAGTGTAGGCTTTCCTTCCTTTCTCTTTTAGTATAGTTTTGAATAGGATTTGGTATGCATGGTTCATTTGAAAAGAACCTAACACTTGCCTAATTCTATATCCAATTCATTCCTATACTAACACTTAAGAAGGTTACCTATGCTTGCACATATAAATTGCATAAACAAAATGAATCAATTAACACAAATTTTTGCATTCTTTCTTTTCCATTTCATTTCTTTTGTACACATGTTTGTATTTAAGGAAAGTAGTATATTAGTCCGAACAACCCCGAGATTGCGTACTTTAAGTAGCCCTAAGTAGGTCTTGTACCTTACACCTCTAGTTAACAATGGCACTATACTCACTTATGTCTTACTTTCATGTATGTATGTGAAAATTAGATAAGAAACCCCTTTCTACTTAATGAAAATCATGGATCTTAAACTTCCAAATTTTCTTAAATGAATTACTTAGCATGCATCATAAAGTGCATTAAACATTCTCAATTATGTATAGATATGCTTAGGATTTATTCATATGTATGATATACTTGTTGGGAAAGATATGAAGTGATGTATGTTTTGTGAATTTGGTTCATTTTATTTAATCTTAAAATACCTTTCTTTTTGAATAGGTTTGTTTAGAGTTCATCTAAACTTAGGATTAATTAAAAAAATTAATCAAAACATTCACTAAACAAAACTAAAAATGTGAATCTACTTTAAAAAATTACTTAGGTTACAGAAGGAAAGAGAAGTTCTCTTCTCTTTCCCTCTCTTCATAACTTAGTAATTAATTATAGGATTCACTTAAAACTAATCAAAACATGAAATAAAATAAACCTAAAAATAATTAAATCACTTAAATGAAATCCTCCTCTAAGTTGAACGTGCTTCACACTTAGAAAATTCTAACATAAAGCCATAGCAAAGCATACCACACAAACCTCCAAAGCATACACATTAGGCTAAGTCACGACTTCTAGCTTTAGGTTAGGGCGGTGTATGGTTTGATGCTTGCTTTAGTTTTGTGATATATGTTTTAGACTAGATGTTAGGATATATGTGTGTAGAATGAATGGTAGGGTGGTCTTAGTCTAACCATTATTTTCTATAGGGGATTATGCTTAAGGGGCTCTGTAATAAAAATATAAAATGCTTTTGCTTTGCATGCTTATACCTAAGCATAATCCAATAAATAGGTGGACTTTGTCACCCATGTGTGGGTGATAAGTCCAATATACATGCTTGGGATTTGGTGGTTTGTTTAGCTAACTTTTATTTTGTAGGTATTAGCTAGATTTACTTTTCCTTTTCATGTAAATTTTGAAATTAGGATTTTGGAATGATTATTATGGGATTAGGATGAGCATTGATCATAAGATTTCATCTTATGCACCTTGTGAAGCCTTTGGAGCATCCACCTTTCAACCATCCAAAAGAAAGAAATAAAGAAGAAAGAAGAAAAGAAGAAGAAAGAAGAAGAGAAGAAAGATGAAATGAAGCTTGAAGACCCCCATAATAATGAATTCTTTGCTTAATTGTAATTTAATTCATTTGTAATCTAAGTTATATAAGGGTAGAGCTCGGCTACCCAATTTGATTTTAGGTTTGCGCGGTGGTACCCGACCACAACAACCTCTTATTTTTTTTGCGATTAGCTTTATAAATTGATTGATGATTTGTTTAACTTTTGCATTAAGTGGCATATTTTCCTAGTTTCTTCCTTGCTTTATGTATGGCCTGGATGTGGATTAGGAACTTAGGAAAAAATAATTTTTTTACCAAATCTAACAACTCAAAACTAAAAATAAAGAATTCATAACCTCACATAAAGCTTAGGTTTAAAATCAAGATAAAAGAATTAGTAACCCTGGATGAGTATTTCTTTATAATATCCTTACAATGCATCTTATTTCCTCTTGATTGGAGGCTTCCACCTTTGTGAGAGAAACTTGGCTTGACCTTTGAGAGCTATGGTGGAAATACACTTCCTCCCTTCTCGCTGATTTTGGCCATTAACTTTATTTCCATGCATTTGACATATGAATCCTATTAGCCTGAGTCAAAATAATTGTCCAAAAATTAAAATAAAATAAAATCTGAATTGCATTAGATTTAGGTCATTTGAAACATGTCCTTACATGATCTAGTCTCTTTAGGGAGTGAGTTTAAGGACTTAATCTCTTTCTAAAATAAATAACATCCTAGCTATCTTGCATAAAGCATATGACTTGCCTACATGTATTTAAAATTGTAGGAGGAGTTAGTTGGTGGCCACCCCCAGGCGGTTGTAAGTCCAAGCAGTCGGGTGGTTTGCACTCTCTTGTGGAGGCAAACCAAATACCCATTTTCAGCTTAGATTTAGGTTGTGCATTTGCCCCTCACCAAAGCTCCCTAGATTTAGGTTCTGAGGTTGCTTCTCCCCTTTATGGGCCATAAGCATAATTCCTCACCTTCTAGGTATTTCCTTAATCTTGTGTTATGGAATTGTAAGTCCTAAATTTCTAATGAAAAATGCAACTCAAACAAATTAAATCAATTTCAAAAAAGTGAAGCCCAACCATAGGATAGTTTGAGATGCTTGCTAGGTTTTCTAGCATCATGGGCATCTCCTACTTATCTTCCTTTTGGCTTCAATAATAACTTCATATCTTTGATCAATCCCATTTGATCTTTAAAAATGAACCAATCGATTAATAGTCCTTTCCTATTAAAATCTTTTAAGACAATGATCATTTACCTTAATTGAGAGTATTCCTAAGGGATCCTTTCCCTTAGGATATAATTAACTATGGGGCTTGCCTGTAGGAGAACTTAACACAGATAGTACTATTCCTTGATAATGTATCATCTGAATAAGCACATTTGTCTGTGGATCTTTAAAAGATGAATTTTTATATTCTTGCCTTTTTCTCCATAGATTGAAGGTCCATATAGAAATTTTTTCAAACCCACAATATATAAAATATTTTCACCACACTAGTAAAGGGTAACTGTGGGCAACCTCATTGTGGAAAAACAAAATCCCAATGAGTCACTTGTTGATTACATTCTCAGGTGGTGAAACCTAAGTATGAAATATGAACCACAACTATTTGAACAACATGCCATAGAAATTTTGCTTAAGAATATCCATGGCCCGGTTGCTTTCATACTCAAGTGCTTTATGAACAAAAACTTTGAGAAGTTAATCAATAAGAAGGCCAGTCTATAAGAAGAATCCAAATAGTTACCTTTTCAAGACCAATCATTTAAGTCCAAGCCATAGAAAGCATTTGAAAAGAAGCCAGGGGTAGTGGTGTAAGTAGACAAGGGAAAGCAGCCAGCCAGAGTTCAGTATGATAGACCCCGAGCTTAGCAACCTCCACTACCACCTCCTCTACCACCACCTCGGTCATCATATCGGCCACCACAACCGCCTAGATGGCCATTTCCATCGCCACCTCCTCAGTATACATCAGTGGTATTCCAATCAACCATCATGTAGTTATTACCCACCTACTCTTGCCAATATATTGAATAAGCCATATTCATTCAAGAAGGAGGTAGTCAGGAAAATCTTTAAAATCTTATAAAAAAACTTGATTTCTAGTTACCAGAGCCTAAGAGGCCGAGGAAGTGGTCGAGAGTGATGATCCTAACTTTTGCCCCTACCATCGCATATTAGGCCATGTCTTAGAAGATTGCATCACTAGCAGTGACTACAAATGGTGTGCCATAATTATCCCTAATGATTACTTGTTAGAATAACCATTTAGTTATATTAGAGTAATCCTTGGGGAAACATGTGATCCTTTTAAGATAAAAGAAGGTTGGGATTTCTTCTTATCCAGAACCTCTAAAAAGATCTTCTCAAAAATCAAAAAATGATTCTTGCAGGTGTCTGAGGTAGCTCAAACCTCCAACATCAATGGAGGTTTGCAAGTTGCCAAAGACAACTTGGGGAGGGTGGGAGTTCAGCACAGCTACATCCACACTTGCAGGATAGCCGTAGTGTAACCACCATCATCACATTCCTTCCACCATTGTAGCTATTACCACTTCATCCAGCTCTTCTTCTACTAGCAAAAATATTGTATCTACGGATGAGGGCACTAAACCCCTCGCTCCACTTACTTTACTTGATTTCTATTATGTACCTCCACCTCAAAAGAAATCAATAAAGAAAGTAGATTCCACTTATATCTTTTCTACTTTTGATAGTCTTGATGATCTCATTTCAATTGAAAGTTCTCCAAGTCTAAATAACAATAATAGCACAAATAATTTTGATCCTTTCTCTTATGATTCAGAATTGGACTTTCCTTTTCTGAATCAATCATGTTCACTCATTGAGATTAACTTAGAGTCATGACTCAGGGTCTAGGAAAAAGGGTATACCATGAAAAATTTTTTTTTACATGAAGTCACTCAAGTCAACCCTGCAAAGTTTTACTTCCTAGGGTGGCACCTTAGAATAAGGGTAAGCAAGTCATTAGTTTCAGTGAGCAGATAACCCCTCCACAAGATGCTCCACATATGGATATGTTTATAGAGACCAAACCATAGTTGATTATAACATCCTAGCTTACCTTAGAAAGTTCCAGCTAAGTTAAGCATATACGATGCCCTTGTCTTATCCAAATATATGAGGGAATCTCTAATCAAGGCACTACTTGATCCTGAGATATGCTTAGCTCAGCTGACCACTATCGAAGATGAGGCATGCCACTCGAAGGACATCTTAGAGTTACATTCAACGACTAGGACCTACTTCTAGGGAAGATCGAGTACAACCATCCCCTCTACATCACAGTGGATATGGGAAAATTCAAGTTATTCAGAGTGTTGGTTGATCCAAGTGCATCAATCAATAACCCTTGCCTACTTGAGGATTAACATCTCCAAACTCCAAAAAAAAAGGATGATCTTGAGAGAATTCAATGAACAAGGCGAGAGGGCCTTAGGTTCTATAGTGTTGCCTTTGGAGATAGATGATTGGAAGATTGAAGCTAAGTTTCACATTATAGACTCAGATACATCTTTCAATGCTTTGGTTGGGAGACTATGGATACATGAAAATAATAAGGTTCCATCCTCTTTACATTAGTGTATAAAGTTTGTGAGAGGTGGGATTGCCTTCTATGTCAAAGGAGATCTAAAGCCATTTACAATTCACGAGATCAGCATATATGAGGATGCGACCTACTACCTCCCTTAAAATCAACAAGTCTATTCTTGCAAACTTGGCCAAAGTTCAAAAATAAAAGAAAATGGAAAGAAAAAGAAAAAGAAAAAGGAAAAGAAAAAGAGAAAGAAAATGAAAAAGAAAATAAAAGGGAATGAGAAATAGACTTGGAAGAGGAAGTAGAGCATGACATTAGATTCCACCCACAGTTTGTTACTCCATTTGAACATATGGATATGATGACCGGACCTCTACCAGGTAGAGAAAGAGGCCAGTTCAGAGGCAGTTCTAGGGGCAGAAAACCTCCCTATTGGCCACCCAATAAAAGATATGCCCCAGCTATGAGGAGTACACCCGTTATCCATATAGACTTAAAATCTAGTTCAGAGGATGAGTCCCATATGGTTAGCAGGCCAACTAGCTCTTTCCAATAGCAAATTCCTTTGGAAGTGACATTTGAGCTAGATATTGATGAAGACCAGCTTACAAAACAAAGCATAAATGTATCAAAGTCTATATGTGAAACAGTTAGGTATCAGTTGGGAATCTTAGCTCTAACCTCACTTTTCTCACAGAAAGTTGAGGGTTTGGTAGTTAAGGAAGCCCCTAAGTCATCCATAGATGTGAAGACTCAGAGGTTCTTTCTGGAAGCATCATCCTTAAGTTAAGAAGTTATTGTAGAACATGAGGTTGAATCATATAAAGATTTAATAGAATTTTCTTTTGATTAGTACTCGCCATGTGTTCTAAATTTAGCAAAGAAAGGATTGATTCCACATTCTTAATCTAAACACATGTTAGATTATTTAAGAGGTTATGGGACAACAAATGCAAACATCCTCAATCAAGACCAGAACTAGGATTCTGCATAGTGGGTCTAGTCGATGATGATAATTATTATTTAGTCATCTCTAATCATTTAAATCTGATAGGTTCTTTTCAAATCACATTAACTCATATGAGAAGGTGTGCTTAGAAACTTCAGATGCTCTAAATGATTTTGAAGTCAAAGATGAACCACCAGAGTTTAAAGAGAAAATCAGGTCAACCATCGATGAGCTCAAAGAAATCAAATTGGGATAATCCTCCACGACATACATCAGTTTCTTGTTGAATGAAACTAAAACCAATGACTTAGTTAGGCTATTGACGGAGTTTAAGGACTACTTCGTATGGAGTTATGAAGAGATGCCTAATTTATTTCCTAACATTGCAGTCATAAATAAGCAATAGAGCCTATTGCTAACCCTATCAAGCAAGCTTCTAGACGCATGCGATTAGACATCGAACAACAGGTCATTTCTGAAGTCAAGAAACTGATCGATGCTGGCTTCATCAAGAAAGAAAAATACCCTACCTGGTTGGCCAGTGTCATCCCAGTTAAGAAGAAGAATGGCCAAATTTGCATATGCATCAATTTTATGGACTTAAATAAGGCATGTCCAAAAGACAAATTTCTACTATCGATACCAGAACTGATAGTGAACATTGTCTCATCTCACACAGTTTTCTTCTTCATAGATGGTTCATCTGAATACAACCAAATAAAGATGACCCCTAAAGATAAAAAAATACTACTTTTTGAACCCCGATTGAAATTTATTGCTATATGGTCATGCCTTTCAGTATTTAAAATGTAGGTGCTATGTACCAGTGGGCCATTACTCAAATCTTTGACAAACTCATTCATCATCAAGTCGAGTGTTATGCCGATGATCTCGTAATTAAAAGTAAAGAAAAGGAAGACCATCTCTTTAACTTGAGATTAGTTTTCAAATAGTTAGGCAATTTAACCTCAAAATGAACCCCCTAAAGTGTGCAATCGGAGCTTCAACAAAGTTTCATGGGTTTGTTTTCCAACACTGGAGAATCAAGATCGATCTGGAGAAGAACAAAGAGATATTAAAAATGTCACCTCCTAAAAGTCTAACTCAACTCAGATCATTTCAGGGATGGTTGGCATATCTAAGTTGATTCATATCTAACCAATCAGGAAGGTGTCAACCATTTTTAGCACTTTCAAAGGATGTAAAGTTCAAGTGGGATGACAAGTGTAGAATGCCTTTAAAGACATCAACCACTACCTAATGATGCCATCTGTTCTAGTATCCGTGGTAAATTTCTCACATTAGACAACTCCTTGACACTTTATTGGCCGGAAGAAGGAAAAATGCACTCTACAAACCCATCGTCTAATCCCTCTAAGCAAATTATCCACCCATTGAAATATTGAATTAATTTACATCCCAAAAGCTATGACATTACATGCTTTTTTATAAGGTGAACTTGATCTCTAAGATCAATCCACTACAATATCTCATGACATGAGTGTGGTGAAAAATTTCCATAGGAGTCACCTTCAAATCTGTGGAGAGAAAGAAAGGCAAGACATATATAAATTCATCTTTTCAGGATGCCACGCAGATCCGTAGATGTACTTATTCAGGTGATCAAGTACGTCATCAAGAAAATAATGTACTATCTCAAAAGGCAGAAGTCACTATCCTTTAATGGACTTAATCACCTCAATAAGACTCCTAAGGATGATGGGTGCATATGTAGATTCTTCCCCACTTTACTTGGAAAAATAAGCGAGGGTTTATTTTAAATGGTTGGTTAAGTTTTGTAAGCCCCATATTACATCCTAAGGATGAGATCCTTAGAGAGATTAAGATAAATGATCATCGACTTTGAAGATTTTAATAGGAAAAGACTATCAATTGATTGATTTATGTTTGAAGATCAAATGAGATTGATCAAAAGAGGGAGTTATTATCGAAGTCAAAATGGAAGATAAGTAGGAGATACCCACGACGCTAAGAAACCTAGTGAGCATCGTAAACTATCCTATAGTTGGGCTTTACATTTTAGAAATTGATTTAGTTTGTTTGGGTTGCATTTTTTATTATAAATTTAGGACTTAAGATTCCTTAACACAAGATTAAGGAAATGCCTAAGAGATGAGGGATTATGCTTATGGCCCAAAAAGGGAGAAGCAACCTCAGAACCTAAATCTAGGGAGCTTCGACTAGGGAAAGCACAACCTAAATGTAAATGATAATTGGTTTGCCTCCATAAGAGGACAAACCACGACAACTTGGACTTACAACCTGGGGTGCGCTAACTAACTCCTATGATTTTAAATACATGTAGGCAAGTCTTTATACTTATGCAAGATATCTAGGCTATTATTTATTTAGAAAGAGACTAAGTTCTTAAACTCACTCCTTAAAGAGACTAGATCATGTAAAGGGCATGTTTCAAATGACCTAAATCTAATGCAATTCAAATTTTATTTTATTTTCATTTTGGACAAATATTTTTGACTCAGGCTAATAAGATTCATATGACTAATGCATGAGAAAGAAGATTATTGGCCAAAATCAGCAAGAAGGGAGGAGGTGAGTTTCCACCATGGTTCTCAAAGGTCAAGCCAAGTTTCTCCGGCAAGGTGGAAGCCCTCCAACCAAGAGTGAAATAAGATGCATTTATGTATATATTACAAAAGAAATGATCATCCATAAGGGTTGCTAATTCTTTTATCTTGATTTTAAACCTAAGATTTAGGTGAGGTTATGAGTTGTTTAATTTTATTTTGAGTTCTTAGATTTGGTAAAAGATTTATTTTTTTCTAAAGAGCCTAATCCACATCCAAGTCATACATAAAGCAAGGAAGAAACTAGGAAAATCATGCCACTTAAAGCAAAAGATAAATAAATCATCAATCAATTTATAAAGCTAATTACAAAAAGATTAAAAGGCCATTTGTGGTAGGGCACCACCGCACAAACCCAAAAATATCAAATATGGGTAGCTGAGCTCTACCCTTATACAACCCAGATTATAATTAAATTAAATTATAATTAAGCAAGGAATTCATTATTATGGGGACCTTCAAGCTTTGTTCTTCTATCTTCTTTCTTCTTTCTTCTTCTTTTCTTCTTTCTTCTTTTAGTTCCTTCTCTTGGATGGTTGGAAGGTAGATGCTCCAAGGCTTCACATGGTGCATAAGATAGGATCTTATGACCAATGTTCATTCTAATCCCCATAGCAATTATTCCAAAATCCTAATTATATAAATTTTTATATGAAAAGGCAAAGTGGAAATCTAACTAACACCTGCAAAATAAAGATTAGCTAAAACACACCACACAAATCACAAGGAATTCTTAAAGTCTAAGAGAAGTCCTATGCTAAGATGGAGGGGTTGAGAGCTCATTCTAAAATTGAGGTCAATAAAGGGCACCCAATAGGTGTGGTGTCATTGACAAGGAACATATTATGTGTGACAATCAACAAGAGAGATCACAAGCAATAGAAACAATCTTCCTTAAGGAAAAGAAAGAATACAAAGCTTAGTGCAATGTGGCTCTACTTATGTCCAAGACATAAGAGAGAAAAGAATTAGGGATAGTGTGAACCCTTGGGGAAGCAGGTTCACAAGGGGATGAAAGGTTTGATTTGATTCTCACCGAGGAGAAAAAAGATTTGATTTGTTCTGTTGGGGAAGAGGGTTGAATTCATTTTAATTTTGTTAATTTTAAATTTTTGAGATAAACCTATTGGTTTGCAATGTGTTGAACTAAGTAGGAGCCATAGAGGCCAAGACTTAACTTAGATTTACCAATCCAAAGGGTAGTCTACTAAAAGTAGTAGACTAGCCGAGGGATGCCTTTTGGTATAGCGGTTACTAGAAGAAAGTGTAGTAGACTTACATCCTCCAAAGTAGAGACCAGTTGCTAGGGTAATCTATTGACAAGATAATAGATTGAACCCAACCTAAGGATAACTATTGAGTGAATGCCGCTGGGGGACTTAGATCAACTCAAAGATAGTCAAGACTAATTTCATTTTCAAATTTTTTTATTTTAACTATGATGGATCCCATAAGTTTGTGATGAACTGCACTGAGTAGGGGCCAAGGAAGCCTAGACCAAACTCAGATTTATCAATTTAAAGGGAATAGTACTACCAAAAAGAACTATCTAATGCCTTTTGGTATACAATGGTCAAGTCTTAAGAAGAAAGCATGGGGACTCACATCTTCTAGAAATAAGGAACCACTGGGGTGATTGGTTGCTTTGGGCAATAAATCAAACCTGACCTAGGGTTGACTATTGAGTGAATGCCACTAGGGGCCTTAAATCAGCTCAAAGAATAATCAAGGATTAAATTTCATTTTTTTAATTTATTTTATGAATTTTGTTGGTTTGTGATGGATCATACTGAGAAGGAACTTATAGAAGCCTAGACCTATTTCAGATTTACTGAAACAAAGGGAGTAGCTTCCGGAGAAAACTATCCACCAAAGAGTACCTGGTTGCAATGATCAATTGAAGGGAAGAAAGCTCGGACTCACATCTTCCATTATAAAAGATCACTGGTGATGGTTGCTTTGAAACAAATTAAAGCGACCTCATTAATTTTGACAATCATGCTAGAAGAATGCATCATAGTCTTATATCTTTCAAAGTGGAATGAATGCCGGGGTAACCTATTTGTGGCAAAATAGATTGAACCTGACCTAAGGGCAATGAGTGAGCCAGATTTATCTTTAACTCAAGTAGTCAATTCCCATAGGGAGTTATGCGATATTGCCTAAAGATAGATACTGCTTGGGAAAAGGGGCCCTCTAGGAGTTTGAATTCCTAATCCATAAGCAAATTAATTTTATTTATTTGTTTAGTTTATTTTAGTTTATTTAATGTGGGCCCTATTAGTTTTCTAGGGATCAAACTGAGAAGGAGTTTATATCAATCTAGTCCTATCTCAGATTTATAGAACCAAGGGAGAATCTGCACATCCGCTAAACAAATTCTCCAGCCACAGGAGTGGCAACTAAGAAAGACGTCCAATCCAAAGTAACTGAGTGTCTAAATTGTCACAAAGGACTTGATCCAAATAGAGTGCCCATGAGATGGGGCTAAGGGCTTAATCCCACCCTAAAGAAGATAACATGGCTAGTCATATATCCAAGTATTCGGTGTCCAACTCAAGGAGAAAGGGACTCATATGCCAAGAGTGGTGTAACCACTGGGTGAGTCATTATCAGCAGAGTGAATATCTACCAACCTAAGATGCTTGTCAGTTTGTAATAATTAGCCTATGAAGAAACCTCGAGGACTCACATCCTCCTATAGCAAATGATTGGATAGTCTCTTTGGCTCATTGTTATCCCGACCTAGGGACTCTTGAAGAATGCCCGGGGACTTATATCAACCCAAGAGTAGTCAAGAGGAAAGGAGCCGGGGACTTACCTTAAGCCTCAAATATACTCAACCTAATTAGAATATGATGGCTAGTTCAAGAAGAAAGCATGGAGACTCACATCTTCTTAAACAAAGTTAGCATGAGGTAGCTTACTGGCTGGCCAGTAAAGCCTAAATACTAACAAGGCGCTCTTTGGTTTGCAATGATCAAGTTAGGAAGAAAGCTCAAGGACTCACATCTTCTAAACAAAAAATCACTGGGGTGACATACTAGCGAGGAAGCATGTAGACCCAAGATAGAGGAGCTAATGAGTGAGTGCCATAGGGGGCTTGCTCCCACATCAAAATAGCTCCAAAAAAAAGATTTATGTTTATTGTTGTGAATGTCTTAAAAGAAATAGGATGCCTCTGGGTGACTCTAACACTAACCTTAAAACACGCTGGGGAATTAAGAAAAGATGCCATAGATGGCAAATAGGATTTCCACTAAGAAAGGATGCCGCTGGGTTCTCTCACACCTATCTTAGTTATGCTAATCAAAATAGGATTCCTCTCGGGTTCTCTTACACCTATTCTAAAAGCATCAAGATTTTATGTGTTTGTGTTGTGAAAGAGGGATAGGATGCCATTGGGGACTCTTACACCTACCCTAGACACATCACGATTGAATGACAAGCAAATAAAACCACAAAAGAAGAAAATATTTGATGAATGGAATCTAATTTTTGATCTTCTTATTAATGATTATTTTCAAATATGATTTATTTCATGGGTAATATTACTTTAGGTAGAGCCCATTAATTGGAAGCATCGGGTGTTCCCCTTTACAATCAATAAACTGATAAGATCCTCCTTGGTAGGCCTTCTCTATGACATAAGAGCCTTCCCAAGTGGGTTCAAACTTGCCTCCCATCTTTCGATGGGCAACAATTGGTCTCCTTAGGACTAACATAAGTTCTCCTACTCGGAAAGACCTAGAGCAAACCAACTTGTTGTGAGCTTGAATCATTTTGGCCTTATACAACTCGAGGTTGGCAGTGTGACTCTCCAAACCTTCAAGCTCTTCTAACTTTGTATGCTATAGTGATGTTGTTACTGCTATCCTTAGTGATGGAAGTTGAACTTCTAAAGGAAGGGATGACCCATACATTAAGGAAAAAAAGGGGTGAGTTGGAGTTTAGTATGTGGTGCTAGGCCCACAAAGCTTCAACCAAGCTTGTTCTATTGTTTATCATTAGAGTCTTCTTCAATGTATCTGGATGAGAGTTTTGTTGAATGCTTCATTTCTCTAGTGTAGTAGATGGTGGAGTATCTCCAATATATATCATGTCTTCTAGCAAAGCTATTGAACTTCATGCTTTTGAATGTAGTACCATTATTAGATATAATTCATCGAGGCACCATGAACCTATATACAATATGGTTCCAAAAAGATTGAAGCACATGGAGATATGTAACCTATCTGAGTGGGATGGCTTCCACCCACTTAGAAAAGTAGTCGGTGGAAGCTAAGATGAACCGATACCCCTTGGAAGAAGGAAGATCGATCGGACCTATAATATCGGTACCCCAACACTCAAATGATGAGGCCAATGTAGGGAGTACAATGTTGGGTGATTTGTGGAGGACCACACCACACGATGACATCTCTAGCTACATCCATGCAATCATGTTGAAGTAGTATCCAAGTCTTTTGATCTTTGTCTTCATCTTTGGACCGGATTGATGAGCTCCACATAGACCTGAGTGTACCTCTATTATAATGCCATAGGCTTCATGTTTGTCTAAACAATGTAAACACATTTGGTCAAAGGGCCGGTTGGTGCCATCAACAAGAGCATAGGAAAGAGCTCTCTATTTCACCTGATGGGCTTGTGACTTTTCTTGAGGTAGTTTATCGGTGTTCAAGTAATCTATAAACGGTTGCCTCAATCTAGCTCCTTGTCCAATTTGGCAACAGCAACCTCCCCTTCAAGAGAAAGTCTTTTGATGAGTTCAACATCAATAAGGGATATGAGTTGTCTATTTTGAACCCTTATTGAAATGGACTCATCTTCCGGACATGACAATTCTTTGGCAAGTTTGGCCAAGGCATTTTTTATATCGTCTACTGGGAACCTTGTAGATGGTGACTTTGGGAATCGCCAACTTCATCATACTCATAGTAATGAAAGCTTTTTGAGAACTTGGTAGGACCCAATAATCTGGTTGATGACCAATTGAGAATCCCCAAAGATGTTGATGCTCTTGACACTGATAGTGATGGCTAACTCACCAATCAAAACCTCATACCTTCATTATTGTTGGTGCAGGGTTGGATAGATAGTATGAGAATCTCATCACATCATGATTTGGAGTTAGAAGAACTATTCCTTTCACGGAGAATAGATCATGGTGCTTCACCTTTAAGAAAAGCATCAAAAAATTGGTGGTTGGCCTCCCCTAAGTACATGATTTGTTCATCATGGAGATCATCACTAAGTGAAGAATCAACATGAAGTGGGTGTGCTGCTAAGAAATCGCTTTATCCTTTTACGGAGGTACAAATGTGATATCAAGCTGAGAGAATCATGGACCAATGAGCCAAATGTAAAGCATTGGCCATGTCATGAGATATCGTGGATTGATTGAGATCAAGTTCACCTTATGAGAAAGCATAGTGTAACTTTTGATATGCAAAGATCAAAGCTAGGCAATGTTTCTCAATAGGTGGATAGTTTGCTTCAGAATCAAACGATGGTGAGGTAGTAGAGTGCTCTCTTCCCTTCATCATTGGCTTGGAACAAAGCATCGAGAGAGTCATCCAATGCGTGTGTAAAGGATGAGTGGCATGCAGGGAAATGCTAGCAACTTCACCAAGTACTCTTTGATGTCTTTGAAAGTGTGCTGACACTTATCATCCCACTTGAACTTGGCATCTTTTTTGACAAGTGCTGAGAATGACTTGCATCTCCCTGATAGGTTTGAGATAAAGCATCTTAGATACACCAGCCATCCTTGAAAGGATTTGTGTTGAGTTAAACTCTTAGGAGGTGTCATTTCTAAGATAGCTTTGATCTTTTTAGGATATATTTCTATTCCACAGTGTCGAACAAAAAATCCAAGAAATTTCCTTGAAGTGACTTCGAATGCACACTTCAAGGGATTCATTTTAAGGTTATATTATCTTAATCGCTCAAAACTACTCTCAAGTCAAGAGGTGGTCTTCCTTTTTCTCTCTTGACTACTAGATTATCAACATAACTCAACGATGATGGATGAGTTCATTGAAGATGAGTCATGGCCCGTGGTATGTAGCACAAATTTTAAGGCGAAAGGCATGACCCTATAATAGAATATTCGATCGGGGTTTGAAAGCAGTGTTTCTTTCATCTTTAGAAGACATCTTGATTTGGTTATAGCCAGATGACCCATCCATGAAAGAGAAGACTGCATGAGATGAGGCAATGTCCACCATTAACTCTAGTATAGGAAAAGGAAACTCATCCTTAGGAAATGCCTTGTTTAAGCCCCTAAAATGATGCAAATGTGGATTTGACCATTCTTCTTCTTAACTAGGATGACACTAGCTAACCAGGTAGGATATTTTTCTTCCCTGATGAAACTAGCATCGATCAATTTCTTGACTTCAGAAATGACCTATTGTTCAATTTCTAATCGCATCCATCTAGGAGCTTGCTTAATAGGGGTAACGTTAGGATCTATTGCTAGCTTGTGAATTGCTATGTCAAGAGATAATCCAGGCATCTCTTCATAATTCCATGTGAAGCAGTCTTTAAACTTAGTCAATAGCCTAACTAAGTCATTGGTTTCTTCTTCATTCAATGATGATGTATGTGGGGATTTTCTTCTATCAGGTTGATTTCTTTAAGCTTGTCTTGATTATTGAATGAATCTTTTCTTCAAATTCGTGCCTCTTTGACTTGGAGATCATCTGAGATTTCTAAACACACATTCTCATAAGAGTTGGGGATGTGTGAGGAGAAACTATCAGATTCTAAATGGTTGGTAACAACTAGGCAATAATCTTCATCATCGATTGGACCCACTGTATCAAATCCTAGTCCTGCTCTTGATTGTGCTTCCCTGCCTGAATTATTCCATAGCTTTTTTAAAGTATTGACTTTGTGGACATGTGTGAGGAACTAAACCTTTTATATAAGATTTTTAACACAAGGTGAGTAAAAGTAAAAAAGTAATTCCATTAATTCTTTAAAAGTATCTTCCTCAAGCTCTACATCAACTTCAAGGCTTGAGGAGGATGATCCTAAAAAGAACTTCTTATGCTTCATGTCACTTGAAGACTTAGGAGCTTCCTTAACTACTAAACCTTCAACTTTCTGAGATGTAAGTGAGGTAAGAGCTAAGGTTCCCAACTTCCACCTAATAGCTCCACATAAACCAGATTCAAATACTTTGCTTTGCTTGGAGGCCTGGTCTTCATCTCTATCTGGATCAAAAGTCACCTCCAATGGAACCCGGAGAGGGTTGGGTATACTAATCACATTAGACTCATCCTCAGCTGGATTCCAAGTCTATGTGAATAGTAGGGTACTCATGAACTGGAACACGACCTCTATTGGGTGAAGGCCAACTAGTCTCCACCTCTGCGCCACTTTCTACCTCACTCTAGGTGGAGGTTGAGCCATCTACCCACATGTCCATATGATGGAATGAACTGTGGGTGGAATGTGATATGCGGATCTACTTCGTCTTCAATTTCCCTTTCTTATTCACTTGGACTTTTATTCTTCTTTTCATTTTCTTCTATCTTTTCTTTTACTTAATTTTCTTTTTCTTTTGCTTTTGCATTTGAATTTTTCCCAAGTTCATGAGAAAGGGTGTTTTGAGGAAGATAGTAGGTCACATCCTCATAAATCTCATCCTCTCTAACTGAAAATGGCTTTTCGTCCATGTTGGCATGGTACTTAATTCCATCTTTTCTAAACTTGATGTACTGATGAAGGGAGGATGGAACATCTTGTTCGATGTATCCAAAAAAAAGTAGTGAATGAAGTATTCAAATCAATGATGTAGAAACTTGGTCTTCCGTCACCTATCTCCAAAGGTAACACTATAGAACCTAAAGCCCGCTCACCTTGATCATTGAATCCTCAACATCATCCTATCTCCTGAGTGTAGAGATGTCAATCTTCAAATAGGCAAGGGTCTTTAGACTCATAATGTTCCATGCACTGAATCCAGAACCACGAGTCGACATCATATGTCGTGATGTAGATGGGACGGTTGTGCTCCAAGTCCCCCAGAAGAAGGTCCTCATCTGTGAAGGTGATCCCATGGGCTTCTTTTGCATAATGTGCTTCCTCAGCTATAGCGGTCAGCTGATCTAAGCATATCTTAGGATCAAGGAGGGCCTTGATTAGTGACTCCCTCATCTCTTTGGATAAGATAAGGGCATCATATGTGCTTAGTTTAGATGACAACTTTCTTAGATGAGAAAGGACATTGTAGTCCACCTTCAGCTGGTCTTTCACAAGCATATCCAAGGGTGGAGCATCCTGTGGAAGGGCTTCTTGATCTTCAGTACCAATGACTTATTCCCCTCTATCTTGAGGTGATACCCTAGGAGGTAGAACCTTGCCACTATGGAGGTTGACTTCAATGATTTCTTGGGGCAAGGTGGTGGAAGGTTTTACCCACACTTCAGCCTCACCTACAACTTCTCTTATGGGACTCTCAGAATCGGATGATTCCAAGTCTATCTCAAGCGGTGAACCCGTAGTATTTAAAGTTGGAAAGTCCAACTCTGAATCAAAAAGAGGAAGTTCGGAATTGCTATAATTAATTAGACTTGAAGAGTTATTGCTAGGAATAGAAGAAGATAACTCATCAGAAGAGACATGATGTAATCAAACTATTTTTTCTTTTTCTTGGAATTATTTGGAGGTACAAAGTAGAAGTCAAGTAGAGTGAGTGGAGTAAGGGATTTGATACCCTTATCTATTGATACAAGAGTTCTACTAGTTGAAGAAATAGAAGAGCTAGCTCAAATGGATGAAGTCGGTGTGGAAGGCTGAATGGAAGAGGTGGACATGGTGGTGGGTGCTAAGGCTATCCGGCGACACATCTTTGTTGCTCTCTTGAGCTCCCACTTTCCAAGAGTTGGCAATGGCAACTTGCAAACCTTCCTTGATGTTGGAGGTTTGAGCTCAGCACACAAGCTTCTTGATCTTCAATTATTTTCTTAGAGTTTTTAGACAAAGAAATGTCCCAACCTTCTTTGGTTTTGGTAGGATCACTTGTATCCCAAGGTAGGTTATTCCACAAGGTATTCCTTTGGGATAACTACAACACCGATCTTGAAACTGTGTTCAAGCCATTCCTTGAATGTGAAGCAATCCTCCAAAACATAGCCTAGCATACGACAGTAAGGGCAAAAGTTTGGATCATGACTTTTACCTACTTCCTCTCTCCTCGTGGTAAAAATCAGTTCTTTAAGAGATTCTTAAAGATTTTCGATTACCTCCCTCTTAAAAGAATAAGGTTTGTTTAACTTATCTAAAGAGTAGGTGGACCATAGCTACTAGGTGGATATGCATGCGGCTAGTGGTGGTATGGTAGGCGGTGGCTTTGTGGAGGAGGCTGATGGGGCGAGGGTTACCTCGATGGTGGCAAAGAGGTGGAGGCTGTGGTCATGGTCTCTGACCGATCTCTAGCGGTTGCTTCCCCTTGTCAACTACTACTACTACTCCAGGTTTCTTCCCATAGGCCTTTTGGGATTTCTGCTTCGACAATTAATCTTGAAAAGGCAACTGTTTGGCCTCTACTTGAAGACTAGCCGCCTTGTTGATTTGCTTCTCAAATATCTTAATAGTGAAGCCCTTAAGCATGAAGGCGACCAAGCCATGGATATTCTTCAAGAGAATCTTAATGGCATGTTGTTCAGATAGCTACAGTTCACACTTCATACTCAGGTTATGCCATAGGAGAATATAATCAATGAGTGACTCACCGGGGTGCTGTTGTACTATAACGAGATCACCTACAGTAACCCTTTGCTGAGCTCTAACAAATCTCTTGATGAAGAGTTGCTCTAACTCAGGAAATATCTTTACTGAACTGTTGGGTAGTTCAACATACCAATCAAAAGCAATACCCACTAGGTTGCTAACGAAAAGGCAAAAGAGTAAAGCATAACTGTCACCTGCATTGCAATAATTGGCCTAGAAGTAAGCAATGTGTTGCCTCAAATTTCCACTGCCACCAAAGATTTTGAAGGAAGGAGGCATGAAACCCTTGGGATATTAGATGACATCAAATTCCTTTAGGTAGGGTCTACCCTTTGGAATCGATGAATCCTTGAGCCAAAGCTTCCTTCACCTACCGCTCAACCATGGATTTTATATCTTTTTGTTATATGGAGGTACTTTCCACTTCCTTCATATACAGGCTAGTGCTACCTTGCTCAACGGGAGGTAGAGTCTTGACTTGGTCCAAGACATGCACTAACTCAGATTGACATTCGTAATAGGATGAACTAGGGGCTTGTTTAAAGCACACTCGCTAATAAGTCCTGTAACTAATCTTCCATGCTATCAATATGCTTGTCCTTCTGCCTTAACTAAAGTTAGAGGTGTTGGGCTGATTCTGTGGTGTCCTCTTGATCAACCTCATCACCTTCCATGGCCTGTTGTTCCCTAAGAAGAGATCCTCTAGTATCAATCAATACCTCAGAATCCCCATCAAGTCATCTTCATTGGGATCGTCGACTCTCTCTTCATCGACCAGCATACCAAGATCTCCTTCTTCTCCATAAAATAGTGTCCAATTATCTCATCTAAGGAATGATCTAACTTTGGGTACAAATAAATAGTTTAGGGCACCTGTGATCACTATTGTGCCGAGAGGCATCGGACCTCATTTGGGGAGTCAATCTTGGTGTACTCACTAGATGAATGATACTCTACTAGCATAAGAGGGTAATAATCTTAGGATGTTCCTCTACCCGTTGATATCATCTAGAATATATCTTTCAACGTCACCATCTCCACATCGCTATATGGGGGTGGTGGAAAGGATGACCACGATGCTTCGGTGCCACTCTTCACCACCATTGGTAAGGTCAAAAGAGCTCGATCCTACCATAATGGGTGGTGTAGGAGGTAGGATCCCTTGGATGGATCACTGCGGGTGCTTTTCCCCTGTGGCCTTCATGGCCTTAAATGGAATGGGAGATCTTTCTGACACTTGGCGATGGTGAGCGAGGGTGGTGAATCTATCAGATGAAAATCATGGTGAAGCGGCGGAGAAAATAACTCCATCTGCGGTAACATGATGTATGGGCCTCACGGGCTCTCTTGAATGCTCCCTTTGGGGATAGATCAAGGCCAAAGTGGAAAGAACTAAGCATCCATTACACATAGAATGAGAGGCCATGACCTCTACCACAAAGTGTTGTATATAAGTACACCACTGGATGAGGTGATGAACGTATCCTCCTGGCATCCTCTTTGTCTAAAGAGGATGGGCGGTTTTCTAACCGTGGTGAAGTGATAATGAGTCATCCATGGTCATTCGCCCTCAGCTCTCTATAGTAATCGTGATCATGGTTCTTGTTCCTACGGTGCAGGTGATGGAGTGCGACCCATACTCAAATGTGGAGGCAAGCCTTGAGACCCGGAGCCTTACCCTTGGAGGTACAATGAGGCGGGAATGCTTTGCACTAGAGAGCTTCCAGTAGGGAGAGGAGAGAAAGGAAATGAAAAGTCCGCCGGTCACTTCTTTGGTGTCTGAGGGTGAGGGAATGCCCTCACAAGTGATCTCTCAAATCCTCAAAGTGAATCGGTATGGTCCAAAAAGTGCCCAAAGCTAGATCCATGCCGTGGGGGAAGGTGAAGACAAACTTATGAGAACTAACCATTTGCACAACTATAAGATTGAAACTAAAACTGAAATGTTGTACTAATTGAAAAGAATCTACAATGAGAAATGAGCTTGTATCAGATTTATGTCTCCATAGATTTTGGATTTTGAATTTGAAAATTTGAACCCACATCCAACAACTTGGAAGTGTTAAGTGGGATTTTAATAGATTTGAGAAGATTGATTGAAAGAGGAATTTGAATATGACCCTTTCCTTTAAAAAATTTAGGTATGTTAAAGTAAGGTTCAAATGATTTTGTTTTGTTTGATTGTTTTGGAAATTAGCAAATTTAGGTATGCTAAGTGAAGTGTTTGAGAATGATTATTTCTTTTTTGTGATTTTTGTTTTGATTTTGGAAAATTTAGAATTCTTACTTAGCAAATTAAAGTATGCTTAGTGAAGAATCTAAGTGTGTCTTGTTTAATTTTTGAAAATAGAATTCTTAGCAAATTTAGGTATGCTAAGAAAATCTAAGTGTTTCATTTTGTTTTGAATTTTTTTGAAAAGGGTAGGATCCTTAGCAAATTTGGTATGCTAAGGGAATCTAAGTGTTTCATTTTATTTTTGATATGATTGAAAGTGGAGACTTAACTTTAGCAAATTTGGTATGCTAAAGATGAAGTCCCACTTGGTTTTATGAAATGGAAATTTCACTTAGCAAATTTGAGTATGCTAAATGAAATTCCAAATGGTGTGTTCAAAATTTTGATTTCATTTTTGGTTTTGAAAATGGAAACTTCTCCTTAGAAAATTTGGTATGCTAAGGAAGAAGTTCCAAAGGTGTTTGAAAATTTTGGTTTTGACTTTGGAAACTTCACTTAGCAAATTTGAGTATGCTAGGTGAAGTTCCAAAATATGTTTTGAAAATGTTTGATTTTGGATTTGGAAACTTCACTTAGCAAATTTGAGTATGCTAAATGAAGTTCCAAATATGTTTGAAAATTTTTTGGATTTTGAATTTGGAGACTTCACTTAACAAATTTGGGTATGTTAAATGAAGTTCCAAATGTGCTTTGAAAATTTTGATTTTGATTTGGACTTCACTTAACAAATTTGATGTTAAGAAATTCCAAAATGTGTTTGTTTTTTTTTTGATTTTGGATTTGGAAACTTCACTTAACAAATTTGGGTATGTTAAATGAAGTTCCAAATGTGTTTGAAAATTTTGAAATATGATTATTGATTTTGATTTGGAGACTTCACTTAACAAATTTGGGTATGTTAAATGAAGTTCCAAATGTGTTTGAAAAATTTTGAAATATGATTGTTGATTTTTTTAATTTTTGAAAAGGGGACTTCCATTCAACAAGTTTAGGTATGTGGAATGGAGATCAATCTTATTTTTTAAATATAAAATTTTGTATGTGATTGTTGCTTTTTTTGAAAGAGAATTCCAACTTAAAACATATGTGAGATGTTCAAGAGATTTCCTAAAAGATATTTATTTTTAGTTGGGAATGAAATCTTCATTTAATAAATTTGAGTATATTAAATGAAGATGTTCATATGTGCTTTTGAAAATTTTAATTTTGTTTACAAATGAACTTTCCATTCAATAAGTGTGAGTGTATTGAAAAGATTCATGTGTGCTTTTGAAAACTTTATGATTATGATTTTTGATTTTTTGGAAAAGATGATTGTTCATTTTATTTTGAAAATGAAATCTTCATCAAAGTGAATTGAAAGATGTGTTCATTTGTGCTTTTGAAAATAATGTTAGTTTTATTTTTGAAAATCCCTACATGTAACAATTATGGGAATTGTTAAATGAAGGTGATAAAATTTTGTGAGAAATATTTTATTAAGTGCATTTTGAAAAGTTGCTTTTGAAAAAGCAAAGTTCTTTATGGAAGATTTATTTTTTTAGGATGAACCTTTCCTTATCATGAAAATGATAAAGAGGAAGTATTTAAAATGGTTTTCTTTTTTATTTAGATCTTTTATTTTACCCATTGGAGAACCCAATAAGGATTTTAAGACCAACAATGAATGTGATCCTATAACCTAAGATGTTGGCTAACTCAACTCAAGAATGAAATGAGTTAAGTGCCAATGGAAAGAAGGATAGTCTTGGATTCATACAAAAGTACAAACCCACTATCGATACTCAAAGACAATGATCATTTACCAAAGATGGAGAGAGGAACCATCCAGTAGTCAGAAAATTTGTGGTGAAAAATTTTATAGTCTCCTTTCAAATCTTGGAGAGAAAGAAAGGCAATACCTATAGAAATTCATCTTTTTAGGATTCCACGTAGATCCGCAGATGTACTTATTCAGGTGATCGAGTACATCATCAAGGAAATAGTGTACTATCTCAAAAGATAGAAGTCACTACCCTTTAATGGACTTAATCATGTCAATAAGGACTCCTAAGGATGATGGGTCTACATATGTACCAAAGATTCTTCCCTTACTTTATATGAAAAAGTAAAGCAGGTTTATTTTAAATGAGTTCATTAAGTTCCCTACAGAAGCAAGCCCCCATAGTTAATTACATCCTAAGGGATGAGATCCCTTAAGAAAACTCTCAATTAAGGTAAATGATCATCATCTTTGAAGATTTCAATAGGAAAGGACTATCAATTGATTGGTTCATTGTTGGAAGATCAAATGGATTGATCAAATGAGGGAGTTATTATCGAAGCCAAAATGGAAGATAAGTAGGAGAGATACCATGATGCTAGGAAACTAGTGAGCATCTCAAAACTATCCTATAGTTGGGCTTTACATTTTGAAATTGATTTAGTTTTTTTGAGTTGAATTTTTCATTAGAAATTTAGGACTTATGATTCCTTAACACAAGATTAAGAAATGCCTAAGAGGAGGAATTATGCTTATGGCCCAAAGGGGAGAAGCAACCTAACCTAAATCTAGGGAGCTTTGGTGAGGGCCAAAAGCACAACCTAAATCTAAGGAAAAATGGGTATTTGGTTTGTCTCCACAAGAGGACAAACCACCCGACAACTTGGACTTACAACTGCCTAGGGGTGGCACCAACTAACTCCTCCTATGATTTTAAATACATGTAGGCAAGTCTTTATGCTTATACAAGATAGCTAGGTTGTTATTTATTCAGAAAGAGACTAAGTCCTTAAACTCACTCCCCAAAGAGACTAGATCATGTAAAGGGGCATACTTTAAATGACCAAAATCTAATGCAATTCAAATTTTATTTTATTTTATTTTTGGACAATTATTTGACTCGCTAATAGGATTCATATGACTAATGCATGAGAAGAAGTTATTGGCCAAAATCATTGAGAAGGAGGAGGTGAGTTTCCACCATGGCTCTCAAGGTCAAGCCAAGTTTCTAAGGTGGAAGCCCTCAATCAAGAGTGAAATAAGATGCATTTGTGCATGATATTATAAAAGAAATGCTCATCCAGCTAAGGGTTGCTAATTCTTTTATCTTGATTTTAAACCTAAGCTTTAGGTGAGGTTATGAGTTATTTATTTTTAATTTGAGTTGTTAAGTTGGGTAAAAGATTTATTTTTCCCTAAAGAGCCTAATCCACATCAGGCCATACATAAAGCAAGGAAGAAACTAGGAAAATCATGCCACTTAATGCAAAAGCTAAACAAATCATCAATCAATTTATAAAGCTAATCACAAAAAAAATAAAAGGTCGTTTGTGGTTGGCCACTACCACACAAACCCAAAAATATCAAATATGGGTAGCCAAGCTCTACCCTTATACAACCTGGATTACAAATGAATTAAATTACAATTAAGCAAGGAATTCATTGTTATGGGGTCTTCAAGCTTTATTCTTCTTTCTTCTTTCTTCTTCTTCTTTCTTCTTTGGTTCCTTCTTTTGGATGGTTGGAAGGTAGATGCTCCAAGGCTTCACATGGTGCATAAGATAGGATCTTATGACCAATGCTCATCTAATCCCCATAATAATCATTCCAAAATCCTAATTATAAATTTACATGAAAAGGAAAGTGGAAATCTAACTAACACACAAAATAAAGGTTAGCTAAAACACCACACAAATCCCAAGCATGTATATTGGACTTATCACCCCACACATGGGTGACTAAGTCCACCTATGGATTATGCTTAGGGGTATAAAGCACCCAAGCAAAAGCATTTATATTTTTTTTATGATAGCCCTTAAGCACAATCCTAGAAAGAATAGTTAGACTAAGAACATCCTACCATTCATTCTCTGAGCATACACCTAACATCCAAGTCTAAAACATATATCACAAAACAAAACAAACATCAAACCATACCGACTAACCTAAAGCTAGAAGTGGTGACTTAGGCTAATGTGTGTGCTTTGAAGGCTTGTGTGGTATGCTTAGCTATGGCTTTAGGTTCAAATTTTCTAAGTGTGAAGAACATGTTCAACTTAGAGGAGGGTTTCATTTAAGTTGTTTAATTATTTTGGGTTGATTTTATTTCATGTTTTGATTTGGTTTAAGTGGATCCTTTAATTACTAAGTTATGAAGAGGGAAAGAGAAGAACTTCTCTTTCACATTTTAGTAGATTCATTTTAGGTGAATATTTTGATTAAATCTTTTAATTAATCCTAAGTTTAGATGAACTCTAAACAAACTATTCAAAAGAAAAAGGCATTTTAAGATTAAATAAAATGAATCAAAATTCACATAACACACATTACTTCATTTCTTTCCCAACATATATAACATGCATATGGATGGACCCTAAGCATATCTATACATACAAATGAGTATTTAACACACTTTATGATGCATGCTAAGTAATCCATTTAAGAAATTTAAGTTGAATATGCATGATTTTCTTAAGTAGAAAAGGGTTTTCCTTATCCAAATTTTCACATACACACATGAAAGTAAGAAAGGCATAAGTGAGTACAGCATCATTGTTAACCAAAGGTGTAAGGTACAAGACCTACTTAGGGCTACTTAAAGTCAAACCTTGGGGTTGTCATACTAATATACCACTTTCCTTAAATACAAACATATGTATAAAAGAAATGAAATAGAAAAGGAGAATGCAAAAAATTGTTTAATGGATTCATTTTTGTTTATGCAATTTATGTATGCATAGGTAAAACCTTCTTAAGTGAGATAGCATAGGGATGAATAGGGTATGGAATTAAGTAAGTGTTGGGTTCTTTTCAAATGAACCTACATCACTAACTCCTATTCAAAACTATACCAACATAAGAAAGAAAGGAAACCTATTCTAAGCATACCTTTATAATCTATCACATGCAACTTATAATTAAATATAAGTAGCATACTTTCAGATTTGGTATTTGATTTATGTATTTTGAAAATAATTTGGATTTAGTAGTGATAATAGCCATTCATATTTCTACTTTAGCCAACACATGCAAAATTTGACATAAAGTAAACAATTTCATTTTAAATTTGAATTTGAAAATTATGAATGCATGAACATGACATACAATATAACATGTTGGGGAAAGATTCAAAGTAATGAAAGCATGTAAACAAACTCACTTCACTTAAATCCTAAAGACATTCTTATAGAATAAAAAATTTAAAATAAATCAAAGTGAACTCAAAGTGATTTTGTTTAGTTTGAAGTTTGATTTAATTTTGAAAAGGTGAGATGAGTTTGCTATTTCTAACCCATTCCCACATGTGTTTGATATTTTTTTTAATTTTTTAGATAATTAGATCCATTTTTATGCATTGATTAGGTTAAGGTATGAATTAAGTAACTTAATTAAACCTTACCTACACCACCTTAGAATAATTAACCAAATAATTATGAGCCAATGAGATGCCATAAAAACTCACAAGGAATTTAAATTTGCAATGCACTTAATAAGAAAAGGCCTAATGCAATTTGGCTCACAATTAAAGTTAATTAAGCAAAGGGGTTTAGCTTATGTAATTTCAAAACACCCTTTCACACATATAAATTTGGTTTTATTTCATTAATTGAACTTAGGTTATTAAACCCCTAAGCATCTACCCAAAGTAGATTAATTAAGTTCTAGAACTTTTAGAATTTTTAGAAATTAATTAAAGGGATAATTAATGAATTAACCCTTAATTAAGAGGAGATTAAGGAGAGAAAAGGGGGTTTAGGGAATAGCTTAAGGGAAATGCCCCAAAATATTCCATAAACCTCTACTTTCTGGATCTAACCCTAATCATGGTTAAAATCACTAATCATACCCTTAATTATCCTTAATTACATAAGGAGGGTAATTAGAAATGTATACAATTATTCTAATCAAGCCTTCAATAAATCAAGAAAATTAGGGAGGTAGAAGTCATCCCTAAAACATACCCAAGAAATTTGGGATTAATCAGGCTAATTAAAAGTAATTAGCAAAAAATAAACTTTCCAATAAAACCCAAATTAGAGAAAAGCATAATTCAAAACTCATTGAAATTAATTTTAAAATATTCTAGGTTTATTATCTTTCCAATTTTTATTTTACATTTTCTAAATTTTCTAGCAAGAGTTATGAATTTTGGAAGATCTCTAAGTGAATTTGGAATTAATTAAGCATTTTAAATAATCCCTAACTAATCCCTGGCTCACGACACGATGTGTGGCGGCGGCGGTTAGCGCATTTTACATGCGTCACACTACGAGGGGATTACTTAAGTCATCACATCACGGTTGGTGCATACCGCATTAATCTCTCGTCGATCAAAGATCGGACGATGAGATCTATGCATTTTAAAATGAATAAAAGGAATTTCTAACCTGCTGAATTATCTTAGACATCCATCTAAAATGCGTGGATGGATGGCTGAGATCATCCAAGTTCTTCCCCTTAATCAACAGAGATCGTCCATGATCAAGGGGAAGATCCAAGCTCGATCTAGCATGGAATCAAATCAAATTCACCCCACACCATCTAAAGATAGAGAGCGGTAAATCCAATGGTAAAAAATCAATGGGGTGAAAATTTCTTTCACAAAGCTCCACACCACATTGAGTTTAATGGTCGAAAAATCCCATACCTTGCTGGAGGGGATCACTGGTGCTCGATTCCCTTGGAGAAACTTCGTCTTGTTGAGACGAAGCTGTGTTGAGACTATGAGCACTTAAGGTTGAGTGGATCAATGTATGGACCAACTCCTCCTTAGGTAGCTTGCGGCTTTGATCGAATTGGACTCTTCCTTGCTGTGGAAACTCCAATAGAAGCTTAAGTGCACTTGACTTAGCTCCTAGTTGAAGTGTGTAAGAGCAATTGGAAAGAAATTGAGTGAGGAAGAAATTGGCTAATGGATTGAGCTCCCCTATTTTCACTATTTGAAAACCGAGAAATGGCCTTTTCCAATCCTCTCTAGGAAGCTTGGGAGTGCTCTCTGATGATTTCTCTGAGTTTCTTAGCTTCGACAAGGGAAAGTGAGGTGAATTGAATTAGAGTATATCTCCCCTTGAAGGATCGGTCAATGCTCTTGCCATTTTGATCCAATTGATCATAGGCTAAGGGTTATTTGATCAGGGTGTGCACATGGTTAGTTTGAGCCGAGTGGATTGCTACCTCCCATGTGCTTGAATTTGAGCTTGAGAGAGAGTTTGAGTTTTGCATTTTTGACCATAGGGTCGGGTTTGGTCTAGGGGCTAAATGGGGTGACCCAAACCCATTGGGTTGGGTGCACCAATCATCACTATGTCCCCTTGAGCTTTTAGGAAAGCCTCAAGTGAATGTGAAGAGGGTATGACCAAATTACCCATGGGTTAAGCCAAAATTTGTTCTATGTCCTAGGGGTAGGATGGTCATTTTGTTAATTTTCCACTTTGGATATGCTGGGTATGTAGAGAAACTAGGTTTGGCCAAGTTTCATGAGATTTGGAATTCATTTGATAGGGTTTGGCTCATGTTGACCCATTTATGTCAAAATGGGTCAACTTGGGTCAGACCAATAGGTCAAATTTGGTCAAACCAAGGGTTGGGTCAAGTTCATATGACCATTTGAAATATTTTGGTGGCTTTGGTTTGATTCAATTTGGTATAGTTTTGGATTTGGCTCATATGACTTCATTTAGGTCAAATGGGTCAAGTTGACCTATTTGAGGTAGGTCAAGGGTAGGTTTAGGTTAGGTTAGCCATATGGAGTGGATTGGTATCTTTATTTCCAATCAATTTGGGTTAAATTCAATTTTGGCTCAACATGACCCCTTTAGGTCATGTTAGGTCTAAGGTCAACCGGGCTAGGTTGGGTCTAGTTGGCCAATTGAGGCTTTGGTCAAGTTCCACAAGTGATTTGGAATGGACTTGACCCATTGGTTTCAATCAATTTCGCTTAGATCAAGTTTTAACACATTTTGACACTTTAGGTTAAAATGGATGGGTCAAGTGCCAATTGGACTAGGTTAAGCTTAAATGTTGGCTTGGTCAAGTTCAAACATATGTCATGAGTGAACTTAGATCAATGGTTTCAATCAATTTGGCCTATGGTGGAATTTGGCTATGTAAGGTTTCATTTTGGGTTAAGTGTTGACTTGGTCAACCCTTAGGTTTGACTTGATTTGATCCAATTTGATTAATTGATCATCCCATGATGATTGTTGATCATGATGAGAGGGATATATGAGTTTGGCTCAATCCAAAATTGGTTAGGATCAAAATTTGGCTCATAAGGGTACTTTAGGACACTTTGGGTCAAGTGAGCCTAAGTGGGTCAAATAATTTTGTCAAGATTTGAAGTTGATTGATCTTGTATATGGACTTATGAGAAATATAAATCCATTTATAAGTGGTTTGAAGTCAAATGGGTTTTGATCCATTTGAAAATTTCATATTCAAAGGAAGAACATGAAAGGATTTTGGGTTTGATTTTTGAACTAGGTTTTAATTGAGTGATTGAAGTTTGGATTTATATATGACCTCATGATTGTAGGTTTGATTGAATCATGAGAGAAAATCAAGAGTTTGGCTTGAATTGAAATTGATTTAGCTAAGTTCAAGATTTTGACTTGAAAGGCTTAGGTTGGATTTTGAGTTTGTTTGAGTTTGATTTTTGGAAAAGGTTTTGATTTTTTGAATTTTTATTTCATTTATATATGTGAATATAAATGAGAATATAAATGGATCATGAGAAAATTTCAAGAATTTGAAGTGGTTTAATCATGATTTGGGCTAAGTCCATTAAGAAGGATTTAAGGGACTTATGAAAAATCTTAGAGTTTAGAGTTTGAATTTTTGAATTTGGTTTGATTGATCTATATTTATATTTCATTTATATATGTGAATATAAATGAATTATGAAAATCTATGACTTTGAATTGGTTTGATCAAGATTTAGGCTAAGTCCATTAATAGAAAATTAATGACTTAAAGAGATTTTAAATTGGGAATTTAATTCTTGGATTTGATTTGATTGATTTATATTTATATTTCATTTATATATGTGAATATAAATGATGAATTTTTGAAATGATTTTTGAAGTTGGTTTTGGCTAAGTCCATTAATAGACAATTAAGGGACTTAGAAAATTTTAATTTGAGAACTTAATTTGAGGGCTTGATTTGATTGATTTATATTTATATTTCATTTATATATGTTAATATAAATGAGAATATAAATGAGTTTTGAAAAAATCTCATGAATTTGAAATGGTTTGATCAAGGTTTAGGCTGAGTCCAATAATGAACATTTAAGGGACTTAGGAAAATTTCATGAATTGATTTGGAATTTTGAGTTTAGTTTGATTGATTTGAAATTATATTTCATTTATATATGTGAATATAAATAAGAATATAAATGGATTATGAGAAAATCTCAAAGGTTTGAATAGGTTTGAATCATGATTTTGGTTAAGTCCTTAAGGGAAGATTAAAGACTTAGGTAAAATTTGGACTTAAATATTTTTGATGGATTTTGATCATGGGTTTTAATCATATATTTCAATCATGGATTTGATTTGAGTTTTGGAGAAAATCAAATAGAATTGATTTGGAGTTTGACTTGAAAGAAGGAAAGTGAGGAATGGTTTAAGCTAAGGTAGGTAATTTTCCTAATACCCCTAAGGCATGACCAATTCCTATGGCTAACCCTTCTAAGTCTCTAGGACTAGGTGTGAGTATCCACTTGATCACTAGATGTGTCTTAAGACTAAGGAATTCTTAAAGTCTAAGTGAATTCCTAAGCCTAAGATGGAGGGGTTGAGAGCTCATTCTAAAAATGAGGTCAATAATGAGCGACGATATCTGGATGGTTGGCACGTTGGTCCATGATTTTATCATAGTTTGATATTACTTTCGTTCCCCTCCATGTGGTGAAAGGATAAGCATTAGCAGATTTCTTAGCAACAGACCCCTTCCTACTGACTCTAGGCTTAGTGATGACCTCCCCAATGAATAAATCATGAACTTAGGGGATACTAGCATTTTACGGGAGATGTACTTTGATGGTGTGGCTTCTCCAGAAGAAGAACCATAATATACTCTCTTAGAAAGGTAGGGTAGGAATAGTCCTTCTAACTCAATGTGATGAGATTCTCATACCATCTCCAACCCTTGCAATGAAGGTGAGGCTTTGATTACTTATGCGGGTTACCCATTACTCTAAGCATCGAACATCAACATCTTGAGGATTCTCGTCATCAATCAAATTGGGTCCTATAAGGTTTTAAAGCCCATCATAAGCCATAAGTATGGAGTTGTTTACCATTTACCATTTATAAGATTCCTCAAGGAGAAAATATCGTAGTAGATGCTTTATATAATCTTGCCAAGGAGTTGGCATGTTCGTAAGATGAATCTATATCAATAAGGGTCCAATATAGGCAAGTCTTATCTCTTATCAATACTGAACTCATCGAGAGATACTCTCAAGGGGAGGTTGCCTTTGCCAAAAAGAATGATGAGTCAGATTGGAGGCAACCATTCATGAATTACCTAAATGTAGGCAAACTACCTCAAGAGAAGTAACTACCACATCAGGTGAAGCGAGCATTTTCTGCTCGTGGAGGAATTTTTTTGTACCAACGATCATATGTGGTTATGTTGTTTAGATAAACATGAAGCCCATAAGATCTTGACTGAGGTACACTCAAGTTTATGCGGTGCTCATCAATCCAGTCCAAAGATGAAAGCCAAGATCAGAAGACTAGGATACTACTGGTCATCGATGTCCACATATTGCATGGCCATAGCTAGAAGATGCCACCAATGTCAGGTACACGGTGTGGTCCTACACCATCCACCCAATATTTTACATCTTACATTGGCCTCATGGCCATTCAAGTGTTGGGGTACCGACATAGTCGATCTAATTGATCCTCCTTCCAAGGGTCATCAGTTCATCTAGGCATCACTATTTTTCCAAGTGGAGGTGATTACGCTTTAGAGGTCACGGACATGTGCTCTAATTTTTCAAGAATCATATCGTATATAGGTTTGGAATGTCTCAATAAATTATATCTGATATTGGTACTGCATTAAAGTCAACCAAGAATAATAGTTTCATCTAGAGACACAACATAGATTAGAGATATTCTACCATCTACTACCCAAGGGAAAATGGCTTGGCAGAAGCCTTCAACAAAACTCTCATCCAAATATTAAAGAAGATGCTTGACGATAATAAGCGACAATGGCATGATCAGTTAGTTGAAGCCTTGCGGGCTTACAACGCCACATATAGAACTCCAACTCAATATACCCCATTTCTCCTTAGTGTATGGGTCCGTAGCCGTTCTACCTTTAGAAGTATAACTCTTATCTCCAAGGATAGCTGTGGGTAACAAGATCACAACGGAGTAAAATGCTAAGCTGTGGTTAGAAGAAAGGTTTGGAGGAGGGCACCTGCAGAACCTCGAGTTGTACAAAAAAAATGAATCAATCTCATAAGTTAAGTTGCTAGAGCTTTTCAAGTAGGATAGCTTATTTTAGTTCTAAGAAGACCAATTATATATGCATAGATGGGAGGCCAACAAACCCACTTGGGAAGGCCCTTTTACCATAGAGAAAACCAAGGAGGTTCTTAAGGGAGTGCGCTTAATCCAATCCCATAAAGAAATGTTATCCATAAATCTTGTTTGAAAATAATTATCAATAAACATTTTCATCTCAAAATATTGGAAAACATCTTTATTTGTGAATCCTCCATGATGTGTTTAGAGTAGGTGTAAGGAACCCAAGCGGCATCATATCCTTCATCAACATAATACAAACACAAATTACACACAAACACATATCAAACAAATACACATCTTTTATCTTGGGCTACTTTGATGTGAGATAATGCCCCCTTCAGCCCTCACTCATTGGTTGCTCTAGGTCGGGCTGACATGTTACCTTGCTAGTGTGTCACCCCAGTGGTCCCTCGTTCAAAAAATGTAACTCTTCTACGCTTTCTTTCTCAATTTGACTGTTGCACACCGACGAGCACCTTGTTAGTATGGTAGGCCTTATTGTGCGGTTTGTAATTGTCATGTTGGCCTCATTTAAGAATGTAAGTCTACTATGCCTTCTTCTTACACTATCCATTGTGAGGCTTGGTCGTGGGAGGATTAGGGTAAGTCCCCAGCTCCTTTTACTTCAAGTCTGTCTAGTAGTCCCTACTAGTCTCCTTTTGATCAGCATCACGTGGTTGATCCATATTTTTGAAGATGTAAGTCTACTATGCTTTCTTCCTAGTGCGTTTGCAAACCAAGGTAGCAGGTCGGATAGCATCGAGTTGCGATAGACTATCCGATCAATTCCACTTTAGGGAGATGTAAGTCTACATGCCTTCTTTCTGGTCATCACACAATATACCTTAACTTAGGTTGTTTGTTATCGCGACATTGATCCCACATGGATACACCACTCATGATAGATAAGTCTACTAGCTTTCACTTTGAGTTGGCCATAATACACCACTGAGCCTTCTTATTTATAGGGTCCAAGATAACGCCACTAGTGACACCTCCTCTGTAGGCACTCTATTTGGATTACGTCCTTTGTGAACCCATTTAGACACTACCCAAGTTACTCTTGGATTGGAGTCCCCTTTCCTTTCGTAACCCCCTGGTTGGAAATTTGACTTCAAACCATTCTCCCTTGGTCAATAAATAGATAGGCTGGCGACATAGCCCCCTTCTCGTGGTCCCTCACACACCAACAAGGTCCTTGAAAATATAAAATAAACAAACTATATATTCGCTTGTTAATTAGGAGAATGCCCCTAGTGGCATTTTTCCAAATAGGCATCCTATCCTTAAGGTCGTGTCAGCAAAACTCCTTATAGAAATCACCTGACCGCTCTTGAGTTCAGTTAATTCCCCAGTGGCACTCTCTCAGTAGTCGCCCTTAGGTCGGGTTCAACTTGTTGTGCCACCAACAAGTCACCTCCATGACCATTCTTCTCTTTGGAAGATGTAAGTCTACTACACATTCTTTTCGCTCTACACACACGGCGTGATCAGATTTGATCTTTGTAACATCGATTGGATCACCTGCGGTCCTTACTGGAAGATGTAAGTCTGCTATGATTTCTTTCTCGTATAGTCGTTGCACGCTGAAAGGCACCCCTTTGGTTGGATAGTCCTAACTTGTGGCCGGTAAACTACCCCTTTGGATCGGTAAATTTGAGATAGGCCAAGGCCGACATAGCCCCTTCTTAGTGCGGTCCATCATACAATAATAGGGTCCATCAAATTAAAATGAAATTAATCTGGCTCTTGGAGACATAAGTCCCACATGGCATTCACTCAATTAGCGTGGGTCATCTTTAATTTATTGTGCCATCAATAGGTCACCACATTGTTCCTCACTTTGGAAGATGTAAGTCTCACTTTCTTCCTAACACAAGCTGAACCGAAAGGCAACCCTTAGGTTGGATAGTCCTTCCTTGTGGTTGGTAGACTACTTGTAAATTTGAGATAGGTCAAGGCCGACATAGCCCCTTCTCGTGGGTCCATCGACACCAAAGGTCCACAACATAACAAATCAAATCAAATTAAAATAAATTGATTTTGACTACTCTTGAGTTGAGGTAAGATCCCTAGTGGCACTCTCTTAGTAGTTTCCTTAGGTGGGGTTCGATTTGTTGCGCATCCAACAGATCTCCCAACGGAATTTCCCTACTTTGGAAGATGTAAGTATGCTATGCTTTCTTCCTAGCACAGTCGTTGTACACCAAAAGGCAACCCTTAGGTCGGATATCCCTACCCTATGGCAAGTGGACTACCCTTTTGAACTTGTAAATCTAAAGCAGGCTAAGGCCCCTGTGGCTCCTTCTTAGTGGTCTACACCTTGAGGTCCATAACAAATCAAATTCAAAACCAATCTCCCAAGTGGGTCAAATCAAATATATCAAGAAAATTGAACTTCTCCCCCAGCAATCCAAATTAGCCTCTAATGAGCCTAAATCTAAATCAAACAAATCTAGCAGTGTACATCCCCACAGTGGATATGCCTCAATTTTGAACCATTTTCTTGGTGGAGCCATAACAAATTAAACCAACTTCCGGTGAAGTTTAAATCAAAGAAAATCCAATCAAACTCTTATCCCAAGCAGATACACCCCCAAACAAATCATATTTGAAATCAAATTTTTATCCCCAATGGATAACTCGAACCGGCTTCCCTAGTAGAAGGTTCACATACATAGTCCTTAACAAATTCGAGCCCATATCCCTAGAGGATATGCTTCAACATCAATTAAAAAAATAAATTAAAATTAATTTGATCTTGATCCCCGATGAATTATAGATTCTTATCCCAAGTGGATCTTCTTTCCACAAATCATATTCAAAATCAAACTCAAATCCATATCCTTAGTGAATAGCTTGAACCTGCTTCTCTAGTGGAAGGTTCATGTACTCAATCCCCAGCAGATTCCTCCTTCTTGTCTAATGCCTTAGCATATGTTGAGTTGCATTGCACCAAGATCGTTATTCTATCTACCCTTTTTGGTTCAGATATTGATAGTCTTCATTAGCACTTGCAATCTTTTGGACATTGTTGATCATCTCGGTCAACACCAATACATGCAGTGTGCCTTGTTAATTACATCACACCTATTGGGGGTCCTTTTGTTAACCTCACTTTTGGAGTGAGTTTTCAATCTCTTCATCTTATACTTCGAAGTCTTATAGACACTAAGACTTTCTTATTCATAAGACACTTCTAGTGATTAGGTGAACACTTAACCTAATCCTAGAGACTTAGAAGGATTAATCATAGGATTAGGTTGTGCCTTAGGACTTAGGGAAAATTCACCTACCATGTTCCCTAAAACCAAATCCAATCTAGATTCACCCTATCAAACCTACAATCAAACTCAATTTCAAATCCAAATCCAAATTTAAATCCAAATTCAAATTCCAAGCTAAGTGATTGAAACCCATGATCAAGTCCAAACTTGAAATCTTTCTTGAGTCATGTGAATCAACCTTCATGAACTAAGCAAAATTCCATCTAAATAAATCCAAAATCAATTGATTTTCTTATAATCAATTTATATTTTAAATTATCTTCCTAAATATAAATCAAATCTACATTCAAATGATCAAAAAATAAATCAAACCAAATCAAACTAAATAAAATCCAAACTAAGCCATATGAACCAACCCCATGAACCTAGCCAAATTCATTCTAAAACCCAAATCCAATTGATTTTCTCATAAATCAATTATAACTTCAATCACCATTCCAGATATAAATGAAACTTATAATCATCAAGACAAATCAAAAGCAACCCAAGTTAAACCCAACTTAGCCCATTTGACTTGAAATATTCAAATGAACAAAAACTCATTTCAACCCAAACCAATTTTAGTTGGATTTATATAATAATCTCAAATCCATATATAAACACAACTAAATCAAACTTAACCCAAAATTATGCCAACTAAGCCCAATTGGCTCACTTGACCCAAAGTGATCAATTTGACCTATATGAACCAAAATCCTATTCAATTCAAATCAAAGCGAATTATGCCAAACTTCATGACATGATTGTTGATCATCCTATATTGATCAATTATCATAAATTGGTTCAAACCAAGTCAACCTAGCCCTTTGACCAAGTCAACCCCTTAATCCATATGAACCTAAACTAGCCAAATTGCTACCTAGCCAAATCCATTGAAACCAATGATTCAAATCAACCCAAAATTAACACGTGAATATGACTTGAGCTTCAATTGAGCCAAACCTAACCAAATTGGCCCTCTTAACCCAAGTTGACCTAAATTGACCTAAATGGCCAAAATGGGTCAAATCAAAATCCAATCCAAATTAATTGCAACCAATGGCTCAATTCATTCCAAATTGACTATTGAACTTGACCAAAGCCTCAATTGAGCCCAATTAATTAACTAGACCCAAATGACCTGTGAAACTGACTTGAAAAGGGTCAAGCCAACCTAAAACTTAATCAAATCTAAATTTAACTCAATTAAGCTCACAACACATTCTAAATGATTTACCAAACGTAAACCAAGCCATGACCCAAGCCAATTTGGTCAATTAGGTCAAATTGGTCAACTTGACCCATTTGACCCAAATGAACTCAAATGGGTCAAAATCAAACCTAAACCAAATTAAACTAAACCAATGATAACAATAAAATCCAAATGGTCATGTGAACCTAACCCAACCTATGGTTTGACCTAATTTGACCAATTGGTTAAGCTAACCCTATTTGACCCAATTGAACCAAATGAACTCAAAATCACATGGCCAACCTACTTTTCATTTCAAATCTATCCAAATCAAATCAATGCCAAATGACTACTCTCTTGTTGAGATAAAATCACAATAAAACACCCATGTAAATGATCATTCCTTTTCCTTGACACTCATCCATTGCTCCACCAAGGACACTATTCACCGATGAGTGGTTGGGTGCCATGACCCATGGGAGGTAAAATCACCTCCTCACTCCCATTAGCACACTTGGAAAGCTCAAGAACTCTCACTACCCCTTGGAAACCACCTCTCCTTCCTTCCTCACTGCCACCTAGGATGATTCCTGATTGCTCCACAGCATTTGATCAAAATAGAAAAACCAACCATGGCCTTTTGATCCAAGGAATGAGAGGGAATACCCCCTCATTCTCACTCAAATCCACTTGCTTTGTCGGACCAACCATCGAGTGCGCATCCCAGAGCAATTTCCAAGCTTTCCAAGTGCTCCCATTTCTCCTTTTCTCAATTTTATATAAAAATGAAACAGGGCACACACTTTCCTTGGAGCTAGACGAGCAAGAATGAATCATCCCCTAATCCCTCCGACCATCGGACGACCGACTTTGATCAAAGCCGACCACCTACATCTCGTGCATTGGCCTTTAGAGTAAACCACACCATATCAAAGCTCATACAGCTCAACAAGGCTTCATCTCTACTAGACGAAGCTTCCTCAATCGATTGGAACCGTCAATCTTAGCTCTGATGAGGTATGCCATTGAAACCGACCCCTAGGTAGAAATGGTTTGGTCTTTTGTGAAGAAAAGTTGTATGCGTGAGATTTTCGCCATTGGATCTCTTCATTTTGCTTCTTTGATGGTGTGGTATCGATTTGAGCTTGATTCTAGCTCGGGTGAGCTCGGATCGAGCAACTAACGATAGATGGTCTTTGTATCTCACCGCTCAGGAGTAGATAGATCATGAGCCATCCGCTATGCGTGATTGGAACAGACGTCTTGATCAAATCATGCTCGATTCATCTGATTAATCGCTTAAGGACTACAGGATTAATCATGGCTGCCCGATCTTAGTTAGATGGTGCACAAGAAATCCATCCCACCGTCGACTAACTCAGCCTGTAGATGTGACTACTTAAAGAACCAATCCCATAGTGCCATGTGGAAAGTGCGCCGCATCAGCGCGCCACATGGCGCCAACAAGATTGAGGTTAATTAAGGCTAATTAAATGCATTTTAATCACTTAAACTTCCAAAATTTACCATAAATCATAGAAAAATTTAAAAAATGCAAATAAATATTCATTTTAAAGGTATTTCATAGGAGAATTTAATAAAAATATTCTTAATTAATTTTAAATAGTAAATAAAGTTTTAATAATCTCTAATTAAAATTTTAATTAGCCTAATTACTCTTTAATCATTCAAGTGATCAATCCCAAAATTTTTGAGATTGTTTAAGAGGATGACCTCTACCTCCTCTAATTTCCATGGGATTTATTACTTGCTTGAGGTAAATTGATTAATTGATCCCTAATTACTCTCCTAATCTAATTAATGGTTAATTAGTCCTATGAACAACAATCAATTAGTTGATTAAGTGGTTAATCTTTTTTCAATATTAATAGAGAGATAAGGTTAGGCCTCCTTCTAATATTTCCATAAATTCATTTTATTAATCAAATTAATTAAGGCTTAATTAATTGATTAAACTACTTAATTAATTAAATTGAAAACTTAATCATATAAAATCCAAATTACTCCAGACCTTGATTAATAATTCTTGGGTATGCTTGGGTGTTCCATAACCTAAGTGAATCTTAAAGATTATAATTAGCCCATATGTGTGGGAGAATTATAAGAGTACTTAATTAAATTCCTTATCTTAACTAATCCTTAATTTTGAGCCAATTGCATTAGGCCTCTTCATTTCTCAGGATCATTGCTGATTTAATTTTCAATGTATGTGCATATCACGTTGGCTCATAATTATTTAGTTGATTTAATTAATGTAACATAGGTAATGGTTAATTAATGGATTTAATGCATATTATAATCTATTTAATCCATAAAATAAACCTAATTACATTTTATTAAACTAAGTTAATTCATAAACATGGGAATGGGTTAGGATCAACAAACTTCTCTCACATTCCTCAAATCAAATTAAACATGGAATTAAAAATGACATTAAAAAGCTTTGGTTTGCTTTAAATGATTTTATTAAATATGATTGTCCTTAGGAATTAATTTGCTTGAATGAAATCATATGTTTATGTTTATTTATTCATCTCCAATTATATTAAATGTTGTATGTCATTTAATTCATACATTCATTTTTTGAAAAATTAATTAAATCAAATGGTTTCCTTTATGTCAAGCTTGCATGTGTTGATTTAATTTAATATATGTGTGAATATTATCACTATTAAATCTAAATGTATTTTCCAAAGCTTATAAATGAATGGTTACATATGTTATGAATGCTAGTTATAAATACATAGGAGATGTATGTGATTATAGCTTAAGTGTATGAAGTGAAGCTTCTTTCCTTTTATTCATGTATTGATTTATGTAAGTATGAATGTTAATGGATATATAGTCTGGACATCCCGGGAATACGAGGCTTTAGTTAGCCCCAAGGAGGTCATTTAATTACCACACTTCCCTAGTTTAACAACGGCATGCCATTTGGTTTCATTCATATGTATTTTAATACTAGGATTTGAATAAGACTTTACTCCATATGCATAAATGTTTCAAACAAATAAATATACAACCTTTGCATGGTTTTCCTTCCTTTATTTATGTATACATCCTATATATTTGAGAAAAGCAAATATTTAGTCTGGACATCTTGAGAATATGAGGCTTTAAGTAGTCCCATGGAGGTCATTTGATTATCTCACTTCCCTGGTTAATAATGGCATGCATTAGATTATGTTTCTTATACATGTGTCTGTGTATTTAATTATGGAATTAGAACCCCTTATGTTTTATCAAAGATACATGCATCCATAGTTGGCTAAGTGATTGAATTAATTGATCATGTGATTTGAAGCTCTCTTTCTTATATTCATGTATGCAAATTTCATATGGTTTGAATACAAATGGTATATAGTATGGACATCTCGAGAATACGAGGCTTTAGCTAGTCCCAAGGAGGTCATTTGATTACCTCACTTCCCTCTTAACAATGACATGTACCTATTTAATTTCATCCCTATTTATTTTTGTATAAGAATTTAGATAGAGCTATAAACTAATATGATTAAATAATTCAATCACATAAAATGATATAAACTTCACATACACATACATCCATGATTCAAATGTGCTAAAATATGTTGCATGTATAGATACATTTAGGATTAAATCATATGCATATTACATGTGATGAAAAAGAATGATTTAACATATATCATGTGATAGTAATTCAATCAAATTAATTTTGAGATGCCTTTCATATTGAATGAGATTATTTAAAGTGGACATAAACTTAAGATTAATTAAAAATGCATAATAAGCCATTTACTAAAGAGAACTAAATCAAATTAGCATGCTTTAGAAAGTGGCTTAAGATAGGGATGAAAGGGGGCAACCCTCTTTCTTCTCTTTATAACACTTAGTTGTTAAATGTAATCAAGTGAAACAAAAGAAAACACAAATTAAAATTCTCAAATCAATTAAACAATTTCAGGTGAAACCAACCTTTCATGTTAAATTGAATCTTTCCAAACTTAGAAAATATAGCTCTAATGCCTAGCAAAATATACCACACAAGACGTAACACACAAAAATTAGAGCTAAGTCACCATTTATAGTCCTAAGTTAGGATGGTATATGTTTTTTTGTGATGTAATGTTTTGGATTGGACATTATGGTGTATGCTTCGTAGACTTAATGGTAGGCCATGATTAACCTAATCATATTTTCTATAGGGGATTATGCTTAAAGCAACCGCTTAAAAATAAATATAAATGCTTTCTTTGCAGGTTGCTTAAGCCCCTAAACATAATCCAAGTTAGGACATGTGGGCTTGGTTAGCCATGTGCAGGGTGCTAAGTCCAAATTATGATATCACTACCTAGGATTGTATATATGTTTAGTTAACACTTGTTTTGTAGGTGTAGTTAGATTTACTTTTCCTATTTTTAATATAATTTTATATTAGGAATTAGGATTAGTGTTATGTGGGATCATGATGAATATTGGCTAGAAGACTTGGTCTTAAGAGGCCATGTAATGCCTTTGAAGTGGAGTAAACCAAATTAAATGGAGATATGAAGATGAGGACATGAAGCATGAAGAATGAAGATTCCCATGATAACATTCATTAAAGATAATTATAATTATTCATTTTATATTTCAAGTTGTATAAGAGTAGAGCTATACTACCCATCTTTTCTTTTCGGGTTGTATGGCGGTACCAGACCGCACCGGCCTTTTATTCTTTTGTGTTTAATTATAAAAATCATTTGATGTTTTCTTTAACTTACGCCATAGAAAAATGCATGTTTTTTATAGTTTCTTTATGATTAATTCTTTAATGTGTGGTCTGGATGCGATTAGGCTCTTAAGAAAAAATAAATTTTCTACCCAATTAATCACTCGCAATTAAAATTTTACTATAACTCATAACCTCAACATAAAGCTTAGGCTATAAATAAGATAATTAAAATATTTATCAACCCTTTAGCTGAATGGTTCAATGTCTCACAACATGCATGCATATTATTTCATCTCTTGAAAATATGGGATTTCAATCCTTGCAGGATAAGGGAATGTTTGGCCTGTGAGGGCATCCCTTATAGTGAAAAACACTCCTTCTTGCTGATTTAGCCAATAATTTAATTTCATCATGCATATAGGCATACAAAATCCTAGAGCCTTTGTCAAAATGAAGTGTCCAAAATCAAATAAAATTTGAAAAGATTTGCATTTATAGATTAAGTCATTGCTCATATCACTCATGCTCTAGTCTCTTAAGGAGTGAGTTTAAGGACTTTAGTCTCTCTTTCTAAATAAATAACAACCCAACTATCTTGCAATTTTATGAGACTAAAGCATCTGAGGGAGTTAGCTGGCGACCACTTTCCAGGACTGATTATAAGCCCAACAGTCGAGTGGTTTATCCTCTTTTATGGAGGTGAACCTTATGCCCAACTTCGCTTAGATTTAGGTCATGCTTTCACTCTTTCTAAAGCTCCCTAAATTTAAGATCTGAGGTAGCTATTTCCTTTGGACTACAAGCATAAATCCTCACCTCTTAGGCATTTTCATATTCTTGTGTTGTTGGATTATTATCCCTAACAATCTAAGAAAATTTAACTTTAACAAATAAATCTATTCAATTTCAAACATATAAAGCCCAATTATAGGGTAGATTGGAATGCTCACTAGGTTTCCTAGTATCTTGAGCATTCCCTACTCATATCCCTTGGCTTCCAAGAATATTTCTTCTCCTTGATCTTTCCCAATTGATTTTCCAAACATAATTAATCTTTTGATAGTCTTAACTTTGAAATCTTTGAAGATAATAATTGCCTAATTTAATCAAGAGTATTCCTAAGGAGTTCACCTTTCTGAGGATGTAATTAACTATAGGGGCTTGCCCTCATAGGGAACTTTAGAACCTGATTTAATATAAACCCTGTTTTATTCATCCATGTAAAGCAGGGTAAAAATCTTTGGTACATTCGAAGACCCATCATGCCTTAGGAGTCCTTATTAGGTGATTAGGTCCATTGAAGGGTGATGTCTCTATCTTTTGAGATAGTATATCATACCTCAATGTCGTACCTGATCACTTCAATAAGTACCCCATACAATCTGCATGGAGTCCCCCCACATCCAAAATAAACACCACAAGTATGTTAAATGGAATTCAAAAATATGTGTTCGATATTTTGGTTTTAATTTGATTTATGAAAGTGGAATTCTCATTTAACAAATATGTGTATGTTAATTGAAATTCAATTATGATTTGCTTATCCTGATTTTTGTTTTGAAAAAGGGAACCTTCTCTTAATAAATTTGGGTATATTAAGTGAAGTTTACGAGTTGATTTTAGTTTGAAAAAGGGGAACTCCCATTTAACAAAATATGAATGTGTTAAATGGAGTTCAATCATATCTTGATTTTAGTTTCAAAAGGAAACTCTCATTTAACAAATATGGTTATGTTAAATGGAGTTTGGTTGTTTGATTTTATTTTGAAAATGTTCTTTTGTAAAAATTCATTTTGAAATGGAAGGATTTTAAAGATGTATCTTAGTTAAAAAGAAATCCTCATTTAATAAATTTAAGTGTGTTAAATGAGGTTTGGTTTTTTTATTATTTTCAAAAGAGACTTAAAAATTTTATATTTTGCAAATTTTGTGTTATGTGAAGCGCATGATTTTAAAAATGCTTTTGAAAATTTTATTTATAAAAAGACTTCATTTATTTAGTTTGAATTTTATTGAAATTTTCTTAAGTATAGGATGAACCTTGCCTCACCAAGATAGTGGTAAAGAGGTTCTAAATTTAGTCATATCATTTCATTAATTAATTTATTTTTAACTATTGGGGGACCCAATAGGGGCTTCAAGACCTACATGGAGTGAGGTCCTAAAACCTAGAGGATGTTGGCTAGTTTTCTTTAAGGATGAAATAAGCAAAGTGCCAACGAAAAGAAAGATAGTCTCAAGCTTATATGAAATATAAGTCCACTATTGATGTTTGGAGACAATAATTATGTACTAAAGATGGAGAGAGGAACCCTCCCTAGCGGAGTCACCAAAAAAATTTATGGTGTTTATTATTGGATGTATGGGGGACACCACAAATGAGGGGTACTTATTAAATCAGTATGACATTGAGGTATAATATACTATCTTGAAAGATAGGGACATCACCCTTCAATGAACCTAATCACCTAATAAGGACTTTTAAGGCATGATGGGTCTTCGAATGTACAAGAGATTTTTTCTTACTTTACATGGATGAATAAAGCAGGATTTATCTTAATCCAGGTTCTAAAGTTCTTTATGGGGAAAAGCCCCCATAGTTAATTACATCCTAAGAAAGGTGAATTTCTTAGGAATACTCTCGATTAAAGTAGGCGATTATTATCTCCAAAGATTTCAAGGGTAAGACTATCAATAAATTGGATATATTAGAAAATCAATGTGGGAAAGATCAAGGAGAAGACTTATTTTAGAAGCTAAAGGAGATAAGTAGGGAATGCTCATGGTATTAGAAAAACTAGTGAACATTCCAATCTATCATATGATTGGGCTTTATATTTTTGAAAGTGAAGAGAATTATTTATTTGAGTTGAATTTTTTATTAGATTGTTAGAGCATATAATCCATCAACACAAGGTTGTAAAAATGCCTAAGAGGTGAGTATTTATGCTTGTAGCTCGAACGAAATAGCTATCTTGGATCCTAAATCTAGGGAGCTTTGGCATAAGCCAAAATATGACTTAGATCTAAGAAAAAATGGGTATATGATTTACCTCCACAAGAGAGAGTAAACCACCCGACTATTGGACTTATAACCGTCTGGAGTGGTAGCACTAACTCCTCCTACACTTTTAAATCTATGTGGTAAAGTTTATGATTTTTGTAAGATAATTTGGGCTGTGTCTATATCATAAAGAGACTAAGTCCTTAAACCCACTTCTAAGAGACTAGAGCATGAGTAGATAAGCAATGACTTAGTCTAATGCAAATCTATCAAATTTTATTTGATTTTGGACACTTCATTTTGACAAAGGCTTTTAGGATTTTTTTTGTATGCCTAAATGCATGATGAAGTGAGTCATGGGCTAAATCAAAAGAGAAGAGGGGTCAAGTGGTCCTTATATGTGTAAGAGAGGCCCTCATTTACGAGTGATTCAAGATGATATGTATGATGTGAAACATACAACATTTAGCTAAGGGGTTGCTAAAACTTTTAATTATCTTAATTTAATGTCTAGGCTTATTATAGGTTATGAATTATTTAAAACTTTAGTTATGAGTCGTAGTTGGATAAAAGATTTATTTTTTTCTTAAGAGCTTAATGGGAACCAGGCTGCACATTAAGACATCATTCATAAAGGAACAATAAAAAGGCATGCAATTTTTATTGCACAATTTTAAACATAACATCAATAAATTTTATAAATCTAACGCATAAGAATAAGAGGCATGTGTGGTTGGGTACGACCGTATAACCCAAAAAGAGAAAATGGGTAGCCGAGCTCTACCTTTATACAAACCCAGAATATGAAAGAATAATTATAATTTACAAATGACAAATGTTATGGGGGGTCTTCAAATATTCAAGTCTTCATGTCTCCATTTCTTCATATTTTTTGTCCTTTGATTTGGTAGGCTTCAAGGCATCACATGGTACCCCAAGATTAAGTCTTCTGGCCAATGTTCATCCTTATCCCTCCATAACACTAATATTAAATCCTAATGCAAAATTATATTAAAAATAGGGAAAGTAAATCTAAGTACACCTGCAAAATAAGTGTTAGCTAAACATGCATACAATCCAAACATTTTATATTTGCAATTTGGACTTAGCACCCTGCACATGGGTAACCAAGCCCATATGTCCTAACTTGGATTATGCTTAGGGGTTTAAGCAACATGCAAAAGAGAGCATTTATATTTATTTTAAGCACCCCTTAAGCACAGTCCCCTACAAAAAATATGATTAGGCTAATCACAGTCGAATATCTAGTCTACAAAATATGCACTCTAATATCTAATCTAAAGCAATACATCATAAAATAAAGCATAAACCACACCATGCACTGACCTAACATAAGGCTAGAAATTGTGTCTTAATTTTAATGTGTGTGTTAAAGCTTGTGTGGTATGCCTTAACTAAGCATTATTATGATTTTCTAAAGGTGAAAGAATGTTTAATCATAAGAGGTTGATTTCACTTTAAGTGATATAATTGATTTGAGAATTTTACTTAGTATTTTTTTATTGCATTTAACTTACACTTAGCAACTAAGTGTTATAAAGAGAGGATTACTCTCTTTCATCCCCACCTTAAGTTATTTCTAAGCATGTTAATTTGAATTAGTTCTCTTTAGTGAATGCCACATTACACATTTTAAATTAATCCTAAGTTTAGGTTCACTTTAAATAATTTTATTCAATATGAAGGGCATCTTAAGGTTAATTTGATTGAATTACTATCACATGACATATGTAAAATCATTATTTTTCATCACATAAAATATGCATATGATTAAGTCTTAAGTATATCTATACATACAATATATTTTAGCACACTTGAATGATGGATATGAGTATGTACATTTGAAGTTTTATATTTTCCCTTTGATTGAATTATTTTTATCATAGTATTTTAAAGCTCTATATAAATTCTTATACAAAAATATATAGGGATGAAATTAAATAGGTATGCGTCATTGTTAACCAGGGAAGTGAGGTAATCAAATGACCTCCTTGGGGCTAACTAAAGCCTCGTATTCCTGGGATGTCTAGAATATATACCATTTGCATTCACATAATATGTAAATTTGCATACATTAATTGACCTCATTTTTAGGATGAGCTCTCAACCCCTCCATCTTAGACATAGGACTTCTCTTAGACTTTAAGAGTTCCTTAGTCTTAAGACACATCTAGTGATTAGGTGGACACTCAAGCTAGCCCTAAAGACTTAGAAGAGTTAGCCATAGGAATAGGTCATGCCTTAGGGGTGTTAGGAAACCTTGCCTACCCTTAGCGTGAATCATTCCTCACTTTCCTTCCTTCAAGTCAAACTCCAAATCAATCAAATCTGAATTTCTCTAAACTCAAATCAACTCCATGTGATTGAAATCTTTGATTAAAATTCTTGATTGAAACCCATGAATAAATTCTAAGTCCAAATCTTTCTTAAGTCCTTAATTTCCTTTTGGGACTTAGCCAAAATCATGATCAAATCAATTCAAATTCATGAGATTTTCTCATAATTCATTTATATTCTCATTTATATTCACATATATAAATGAAATATAAATTCAAACCAATCAAACTAAACTTAAAATTCAAAATCAATTCATGAAATTTTCTAAGTCCTTTAAGTTTTCCTTAATGGACTTAGCCAAAATCATGATCAAATCAATTCAAATTCATGGGATTTTCTCACAACTCATTTATATTCTCATTTATATTCACATATATAAATGAAATATAAATACAAATCCATCAAATCAAATCCAAAAATTAAATTCCAAATTCAAAATTTTCTTAAGTCCTTTAAGTTTTCCCTCATGGACCTAGCCAAAATCATAATTAAATCAATTCAAATTCATGGGATTTTCTCATAACTCATTTTTATTCTCATTTATATTCACATATATAAATGAAATATGAATACAAATCAATCAAACCAAATTCAAAAATTCAAGTTTCAAACTCCAAAATTTCCTAAGTCCTTTAAATTCCTTTTAATGGACTTAGCCTAAGTCATGATCAAATCACTTTAAATCCTTCAAATTTTCTCATGACCTATTTATATTCTTATTTATATTCATATATATAAATGAGATATAAATTCATTCAATCAAAACCAATTCCAAAAATCAAACTTAAATCCACTCAAAATTCAATCTAAGCCTTTCAAGTCAAAATCTTGAACTTAGCCAAATCAACTTCAAATCAAGCCAAACTCTTGATTTTCCTTCATGATTCAATCAACCTACAATCATGAATCCATATAAATACAAACTTCAATCACAATCAATCAAAAATCAAACCCCTCCTTTCATATTCTTCCTTTGAATATGAAATTGTCAAATCAATCAAAATTCATTTGACTTCAAACCACTTGCAAATGGATTTATATTTCAATCATAAGTCAATATACAAGTTCAATCAAACTCAAATCAAGCTTTGACCAAGCCATTTGACCCACTTAGGCTCACTTGACCCAAAGTGACCTAAAGTACCCTTATGAGCCAAATTCTAATCCCAACCAAATTGGATTGAATCAAACTCACCTATGCCTCTCATCATGATCAACAATCATCATGGGATGATCAATCAATCAAATTGGGTCAAACCAAGTCAAACTTAAGGGTTGACCAAGTCAACACTTAGCCAAAATATAATATAACATAGCCAAAATCCACCATAGGCCAAATTGATTGAAACCATTGATTTAAGTTCAATCATGACCTATGTTTGAACTTGACCAAGTCAACATTTGAGCCTAACCTAGCCCAATTGGCCACTTGAACCAAGTTGACCCGACTTGACCTAAAGTCAAAATGTGCCAAAACTTGATCTAAGACAAATTGATTGAAATCAATGGGTCAAGTTCATTCCTAATCACTTGTTGAACTTGACCAAAGCCTCAATTGGCAACAACTACCAGCCAATTGACCTTAGACCCACTTGACTAAAGGGGTCATGTTGAGCCAAATTCAAACTTAACCAAATTGATTGGAAACAAAAATCAATCCACTCCATATGACTAACCAAACCTAAACCTACCTTGACCTAGCTCAAATAGGTCAAATGGGTAAAATTGGTCAACTTGACCCATTTGACCTAAATGAATAATCATATGAGCCAAATTCAAAACTAAACCAAATTGAATCAAACCAAAGTGACCAAAATATTTCAAATGGTCATATGAACTTGACCAACCCTTGGTTTGACCCAATTTGACCAATTGGTCAACTTGACCCAAGTTGACCCATTTTGACCTAAATGGGTCAACATGAGCCAAACCTTATCAAATGAACTCCAAATCTAATGAAACTTGGCCAAACCTATTTTCTCCACATACCCAACATATTCAAATTGAAAAATTGGATAGATGACCATTCTACCCCTAGGCCATAGAATAAATTTTGGTCTAATCCATGTGTAATTTGGTCAAGCCCTCTTCATATCAACTTGATACCTTCCTAATAGGTCAAGTGGACCCAATGAAGAGTGGTGCACCCAACCCAATGGGTTTGGGTCAGCCCAAATGGACCCAAGGCCAAACTCGACCCCTAGCTCAAATTAGCTAATTCAAAATCCTCCCTCTACTTGATTTGAAGCACATGGGAGGTTATCAATCCACTCAAGAGCTCAAAATGACCATGTGCAAACATCTAATAGCCTAAACAACCCTTTCCATATGGTCAATTGGATCAAAATAACAACTCGTATTCGATTGTCATAGGGGGAGATATACTCCCCCTAATTCAATTTGAATTCATCATCCTCATATTTGATTAAGCACAAAAAAGAGTTAGAAGCCATCTGAGAGCATTCCTAAGCTTTCTAAGAGGGATTTGAATCTCCACTAGATGAAGCTACCTCATCGAGCTCGAGCACCAGTGAGGTATGGAATTTTTTGACCATTAACCTTAGGAGGTGTTGGTCCTTTATGAAAGAAATGTTCATGGCATGAGAAATCCATCATTGGATAGGCTTGCCATTAGATTAAGATGGTGTGGGTAAAGTCTCATTCCAATCCGAGCTCAATCGAGCTCGGATCTTCCCCTAGATAATGGACGGTCCCCATTGATTCTTAGGGAAGAACTGGGGTGATCCTGGCCATCCATCCACGCATTTTGGATGGATAGCCAAGATTAAATGCATATTTTATAAATGATTTATCCCTTTAGAAACCACAGGATGATCTCTGGCCATTCGATCCTTGATCGAGAGGCAAGGATCAAACCCCATCCCGCCATCGCGCCGCCTTTGTGATGCGACATGTAAGTGGATAGCTCATGGCGCGATGCGTGTAAAGCGTGCTGACCGCCACCGCCATGTGTCGCATTGTGAGCTAAAGGGATTAGTTAGGGATTTAATTAATTTTAATTAATCTCCTAACCTTCAAAAAATCATATCTCTCACAATAAAATTTAGAAAAATATGAAGTAAATTTCTATGGAAAGATAATTCAACCTAGAATAGTTTAAAAATAATTTCAATTGATTTTGAATTATACTTTTCTCTGATTTTAGGTTTAATGGAAATATTATTTTACTAATTACTCCTTAATTAATCTAATTAATCCCAAACTTCTTAGGTATATTTTGGGGAATGACTTCTCCCTCCTCTAATTTTCTTGGGATTTATTGAAGGCTTAATTAGGGGAATTGTAAATGTATCTCCTAATTACTCCCATAACTTAATTAAGGATAATTAAGGTTTAGATTAGTGTTTTAATCCCTCATTGGAGTTGATTAAGGTTAGATCTAGTGAATATGAGGCTTAGGGAATTATTTTGGGGTATTCTCCCTAAGATATTCCATAAACCCCCTTTTCCTTCCTTAATCCTCTCTTAATTAAGGGTTAATTCATTAATTACTCTCTTAATTAATTTTAAAAATTATAAAACTTCCAACTAATTAATCTAGTTTTGGTAGATGCTTAGGTGTTCAGCCTAAGTTAATTAAGGAAATCAAAACCCAACTTCATGTGTGTGAGGGGTGTTTTGAAATTACTTAAGTTAAACCCTTAGCTTAATTAACCATTAATCATGAGCCAAATTGCATTAGGCCCTTTTCTTCCTAGGTGCATTGCAAATTTAAATTTCTTGTGAGTTTTTATGTCATCTCATTGGCTCATAATTACTTGGTTAACTATGCTAAGGTGGTGTAGGTAAGGGTTAATTAACATGCTTAATTCATACCTTAACCTAATAAAAATTTAAAATGAATATAATCATCTAAAAATTAAATAAAAATATCACACACATGTGAGAATGGGTTAGGAACAGCAAACTCAACTCACATTTTCAAAATTCAGTCAAACTCAAAACCAAACAAAAATCATCTTAAACAAACTTTGATTTATTTTAAGCTTTATTATTTCATAAGATTGTCTTTAGGATTTAATTAAAGTGAATGTGTTTACATGCTTTCATTACTTTAATTCTTTCCCCAACATGTTGAGTTTGTATGTCATATGGTTTCATGCAATCATACCTTTCAAAATCCAAATTCAAAAATGAAAATGTTTACTTTATGTCAAATTTGCATGTGTTGGCTAAAGTAATAATATGAGTAGCTATTATCACTACTAAATTCAAATATTTTCAAAACATATAAATCAAATGCCTAAAATTGAAAGTGCTACTTATATTTTAATTATGTTTGCTAGAGAATATAAGGATGTGCTTAGTGTAGGTCTTTTTCCTTTTTTCTTTTAGTATAATTTTGAATAGCATTCGGTAAGATGTATGGTTCATTTGAAAAGAACCTAACACTTTCCTAATTCTATATCCTATTCATTCATATGTTATCACTTAAGAAGGTTACCTATTCTTGCACACATGAATTGCATAAAGAAAATGAATCAACTAGTATAATTTTTTGAATTCTTTCTTTTCCACTCATTTCTTTTATACACATGTTTGTATTTAACAAAAGTGGTATGTTAGTCTAGACAACCCCAAGATTGTGAGGCCTTAAGTAGCCCTAAGTAGGTCTTGAACCTTACACCTCTGGTTAACAATAGCGTTGTACTCACTTATGCCTTTCTTACTTTCATGTGTGCATATAAAAATTGGATAAGAACCCTTTTCTACTTAATAAAAATCATGCATCATAAACATCCAAATTTCCTTAAATGAATTACTTAGAATGCATCATAAAGAGTGTTAAATATTCTCATTTCTATGTATATATATGCTTAGGACTCATTCATATGCATGTGATACATGTAGGAAAAGAAATGAAGTGATGCGTGTTTTGTGAATTTGGTTCATTTTATTTAATCTTAAAATGCCTTTCTTTTTGAATATAGAGTTCATTTAAACTTAGGATTAATTAAAACACTTAATCAAAATATTCACTAAAAAAAAAAAAATGAATCTACTTTAGAAATTACTTATTAGGGAAAGAAAGTTTTCTCTTTCCCTTTATAACTTAGTAATTAATGTAGATTCATTTGAACCTAATTAAAACATGAAATAAAATCAACCCAAAATAATTAAACAACTTAAATAAACCCTCTAAGTTGAACATGCTTCACACTTAGAAAATTCTAACTTAAAGCCATAGTTAAGCATACCACACAAACCACCAAAGCACACACATTAGGCTAAGTCACCACTTCTAGGCTTAAGTTAGGACGGTGTATAGTATGATGTTTATTTTATTTTGTGATATATGTTTTAGATTGGATGTTAGGATGTATGCTCATAGAATGAATGGTAGGATGATCTTAGCCTAACTATTATTTTTTGTAGGGGATTGTGCTTAAGGGACGTTGTAATAAATAAAAATATAAATGCTTTTGCTTGCAAGTGCTTATACCTCTAAGCATAATCCAATAAGCTAAGTGTACTTAGTCACCCATATGTGGGGTGATAAGTCCAATATACATGCTTGATATTTGGTGGTTTGTTTAGCTAACCTTTGGTCTATGTAAAATAATTGTCCAAAATGAAAATAAAATGAAATTTGAATTGCATTAGATTTAGGTGATTTGAAGCATGTCACATGATCTAGTCTCTTTGGAAGTTTAAGGACTTAGTCTCTTTCTAAATGAATAAATAACCTAACTATCTCAAAGCATATGACTTGCCTACATAATTTAAAATGTAGGAGGAGTTAGTTCCACCCCTCAATTATAATTCTGGGTGATTTATCCTCTTGTGGAGATAAATTAAAATTTTTTCTCCTTAGATTTATATTGTGCTTTTGCCAAAGCTTAGATTTTTTCTAAAATTATTTAGGTTGAGGTCGCTTCTTTAGGGCCATAAGCATAATTCCCTTTTTGGCATTTCTTTAATCTTGTGTTATAAAATTATAAGTCTTAAAATTCTAATTAAAAACTCAACTCAAACATATTAAATCAATTTTAAAAATATAAAGCCCAACTATAGGATAGTTTGAGATGCTTAGGTTTCAAGATCATGCATCTTTTATCTTTCTTTTTATAATAACTCTTTGATCAATCCCATTTGATCTTCAAAAAATGAACTAATCGATTGATAGTCTTTCATTGAAATCTTGAAGACAATGATCATTTACCTTAATCGAGAGTTTTCAAGAAATCCCATTCCTTAGGATGTAATTAACTATGAGGCTTGCATACAACTTAATGAACTCGATTTAAAATAAACTCGCTTTGCTTTTCCATGTAAAGTAAAGAATATCTACATATGCACCCATCATTCTTGGGAGTCCATTGAGGTGATTAGTCCATTAAAGGGTAGACTTCTATCATTGAGATATTCCTTGATATATACTCATCATGAATACATTGTGGATCTATGTGGCATCCCAAATAAATATATTTCTATTTTCTTCATTTATTAAAAAATAATCAATATTTTACCACATTTTCTACTTCATGGTTTCTCCATCTTTGGTAAATGATTGTTGTCGCATCGATAGTGGATTTGTAAATTTTAGTATGAATTTGGGACTATCTTTTTCCATTAAATTTAACTTTCATTCTTTGGTTAGAACATCTTTAGGTTTTAGGACCCATCTATGTTGGTCTTAAAACCTCCATTCAATGGTAAAAATAAAAGATCAAAATAAAAATAAAACATTTAAAGACTCTTCCTTATCTTTTATGATAAGGAAAGGTCATTATAAATAATAATAAATTTTCCATAAGAACTTTTCAAAAAGCACCTTTTCAAAATGAACTTTTTCACAAATTTTTATCACCTCATTTAACAATTATCATAATTGTTATATGTTGAAATTTTCAAAAATAAACTAACAATCTTTCAAAAGCACAAGTGAACATCTCTTTTCAATCATTTGATGATTTAATAAAATGACATTCTTCAAAATCAAATAAAATAAAATAAAGCAAAATATTTTTTTTTTAATACACTATTAATGAAAGTTTCATTTCAAATAAAATTAAACTTTTCAAAAGCACATATAAACATCTTGATACTTATAGAACATTTAACCTAAATCAATCATTTTTGAAATCCTTAAGCATATTCATATAGATTTGGATTCCAAAAAGAATAATTCACATAAAACAAAATTTTCACATTTCAAGATTGATTTCTTTCCTTACACTTAAATTTGGAATGAAGTCTCTTTTCAAAATCAAAAATCTCAAAAATAAAAATTTTCAAATGGAACTTCATTTAGCATACTCAAATTTGCTATGAAGTCTCCAAATCAAAATCAAAATTTTCAAACATATTTGAACTTCATTTAGCATACTCAAATTTGCTTTAAGTCTCCAAATCCAAAAAAAAATTTCAAATATATTTGGAACTTCATTTAGCATACATAAGTGTCCAAAATCAAAATCAAAATTTTCAAACATACATTTGGAACTTCATTTAACATAAAATTTGCTATGAAGTCTCCAAATCCAAAATTAAAAGAATTTTAAACATATTTGGAACTTCATTTAGTATAATCAAATTTGCTAAGTGAAGTCTCCAAACCCAAATCCAAAATTTTCAAAACACATATTTAGAACTTCATTTAGCATACTCAAATTTTCTAAGTGAAGTTTCCAAATTCAAAACAAACAAAAAATTTGTCAAGCACCTTTGGAACTTCTTTCCTTAGCATAGTAAATTTGCTAAGGAAAAGTTTCCATTTTCAAAACCAAAACACAAAATTTTCAACACATTTTTTGGAATTTCATTTAGCATATAATTTGCTAAGTGAAATTTCCATTTCATAAGTGGGACACATCTTTAGCATACCATATTTCTAAAGTAAAGTCCACTTTCAATCAAATCAAAACAAAAAATGAAACACTAATTTCCTTAGCATACCTAAATCTATGGATCATATTCTTTCAAAAAAAAAAAATATCCACAAACAAATGAAACACTTAGATTCTTAGCATACTTAAATTTCAAGAATCATATTTTCAAAAATCAAATAAAACACACTAGTGTTCTTCACTTAGCATACCTAAATTCGCTAAGTAAGAATTCTAATTTTCAAAAAAAAATCAAAATAACAATTTACCAAAAAGGAAACAATCATTTTCAACACTTCACTTAGCATGCCCAAATTTGCTAAGTAAAATTCCAAAATCATCAAACAAAAACAAAATCAATTGAACCTTACTTTAATATATCCAGATTTGTCAAAGGAAGGTCCACAAATCAAAATCTCTAAATTGAAACAAACATGAATCTATGGAAACATCCTTCTCAAAATATTTGAAGCCATCTTTCAACATACCTAAATTTGTTGAAGTTGGATTCATATTCAATTCTCAATCAAATCTTCAAATCTATTTGAACCCCACTTAACACTTCCAAGTTGTTGGTGGGTTCAAATTTTCAATAAAATTCAAAATCACAAAGATAAAATGATACAAGCTCATTTCTCATTGATTCTACGTTCAGATGATAGTTCCTTTCAATCTTTATAGTTATTGAATGGTTCACAAAATTCATTTCACTTTCCTTCATGGTATGGGTTTTTGACCAAGCCAACTTCAGAATCATATACATCTTATCCACTTGAGGGATTCAAGGGAGAAAGAATTACATGTGAGGGCACCCTCTCAAATAGCCATAGTGACCCAAGAGTGTCCCATCCAAATTGACTTGCCCTATTAACATCTCCTCATTGAAGAGAAAAAGGTGGCATTCCCAGTCCAGAGAAAATCAGATGAGTGTAGCTCCAGTTTTAGTGCACCCCATGGTTTCATGTCGCCCAGGAGGGCTATCTCATCTGTACCCAAGGGTAAGGCTCTGAGATCGGGATTACCTCCTTACTTTTAAGGGTAGCTCTCACCTCCCATTAACACAATGTAGGAACAAGAAGCATGATCAAGTGATACCACACTAGGATCACAAGGAGATGAGAGCCTGCTCATGTGAGGGAGTTCATTCAGGGTTATAACAAGCCCATCCTCTAGTGAGAGGGAGTAGAGATTCTCTCATCACCTCCACCGTGGTGTAAGTAAACAAGCACCAGGAGAATGAGGTCATACTCCTGATCATCTTGCACCAGGTGGAGCTTATAGAGGTTCAGAGTTCGGAGCTCAGTTTGATCTCAGATCCATTATCCCTCGCAGTGTGGGAAGACATATCTATTAGGAGAGGGCCAGAGAGGCCCATATAGCTCATATTACCAGTAGGGAGAGGCAGAGGTTTAGTCGCCAGTCGGCATCTTCTGCACTTATTAATTTTTTTTTGTGATACCAACCACAGACAATGATTCTTACTGACTAGTCATCATGAGGACAACTCATGTATGAGAGTTGGTGTCTCCACAGCCATCTTGCCATATCAGGTCACAAAGATCTATAAAAGGCCATGAAGGCCATATCAGAAAGATCGTGATCCGCTATGGTCGGGATCACCCCATCTCACATTAGTGGCAGGTAGCTTCACTTTCCTGGTGGTCTATGAGTGGAGACCCAAGTATGGGTCATCCCTTCTCCAACTCTAGTCAGAGGGTGTAGATGGTGACAATCATTTTACTGTAGATAATTGTCCACCAACCGAGATAAAACATCCAGATTGTTACCCTCTCATGCTTTTCTACCACCTACTCTTTAGATAAGTTAAATAAACCTTATTTTCTAAGAGGGAGATAATCGAAGATCTTTAAGAATCTAAAGAAACGATTTTAGCTACAGCCTAGAGACCTGAGGAAGTAGGCAAAAGTCATGATCCAAACTTTTCCCTTACCACATATGCTACATTTTGAGGATTGCTTCACATTCAAGGACTAACTTGAACACGCTTTCAAGATGGTTGTAGTTATCCCAAAGGAATACCTTGTGGAACAACCATCCAATTAGGGTAATCCTTGGGGATACATGTGATCCTTCCAAAACCAAAGAAGGTTGGGATATTTCATCCAAAACCTCTAAGAAGATCATCCAAGATCATCAAGATCAAGAAGCTTTCACAGTGCACTCAAACCCAACATCAAGGAAGGTTTATAAGTTGCAACTCTAGGAAAGGGGAGCTCAACAGAACAACATGAACATCCCGGATAGCCATTTCGCCCAGATCGTCCGCCTCAAATTATAGTTCAGCTTCCACACTATGACTTCTTCCACTTCATATTTCTTCTTCTACTAGTAGAACTCTTATATCGAGATAAGGGCATCAAATCCCTTACCCACTCACTTTACTTGATTTCTACTTTGTACCTCCAAATAATTCCAAGAAATTGAAGAATAAAGCTAATTTGAATTACATTTGTGTCACTCGATGGGTTGTCTCTTCTATTCCTAATGATAACTCTTCAAGTCAAAATAACAATAGATCTTCCTCCTCGTGAGTTGGACTTCCTACTCAATACTATGGGTTCCTCTTAAGATAGACTTGGAATCATCATTGGTCCCATAGGGAGAAGTCGTAGGTGATCCTAAGTGGGTAGAACCTTCCATTACCCGCCAAGAGATCACCAAAGTCAACCTCCCAAAGTGTTCTCCTACCTCCTAGTGGCACCAAGATAGAAAGTAAATAAAGCATCTACGTAAGATTGAGAAGCTCCTTCCATAGGATGCTCCACCCTTGATATGCTGGAGGACCAAACAAGGACTACAACATCCTTTCTCAAGTGAAGTTTCCATCTAAGCTAAGCATATATGATGCTCACATGGACAAGTTTACTTGTGTTCTCATGGATTTAGGTGCATCGGTGAACATTATGACTCTAAAGAACCTTACCTATTTGAGGATCGACATCTCCACACTCAGCGGAGATCGGATGATGTTGAGAGGATTCAATGACCAAGGAGAGCGGGCTTTAGGTTCTATAGTGTTACCTTTAGAGATAGGTGATTGGAAGATTGAAGCAAAGTTTTACATCATTGATTCAAATACTTTGTTCACTACTTTGCTTGGTATACCTTGGATACATCAGAACAAGATCATTCCATCCTCCCTTCATCAATGCATCAAGTTAAGAAAAGATGGGATTGAATACCGTGTCAAAGGTGATGAAAAGCCATTTTCAGATAAAGAGGTTGAGATTTATGAGGATGCGACCTACTATCTTCCTCAAAATACCCTTTCTCATGGACTTGGACAAAATTCAAATGCAAACACAAAAGAAAAAAATGCAAAAAAAGAAAAGATGAAAGAAAATGAAAAGAAAAATAAAAGTCCAAGTGAACAAGAAAGGGGAATTGAAGAAGAAATAAATCCACATATTACATTCCACTCATAGTTCATTCCATCATATGGACATGTGGGTAGGATGGCTCAACCTCCACCGTGAGGCGTAAAATAGAGGTATCAGAGGTGGGCCTAGTTAGCCATCAGCCAACAAAGGTCATGTTCCAGTTCATAGGAGTACCCCTACTATTCACATAGACTTGGAATCCAGCTCAATGAATGAGTCTAATGTGATTAGTATACCAACCAACCCCTCGGGTTCCATTGAGGTGACTTTGATCCGTGACAGATGAAGGCGTGCCTAAAAAAGCAAAGTATTCAATCGTTTATGTGAAACTACAAAGAGTTGGGAACCTTAGCTCTTACCTCACTTACATCTAAAGTTGAAGGTTTGGTAATTAAGGAAGTCCCTAAGTCTTCCAGGACATGAAGAAGAGTTTTTTTGGGATCATCATCCTCAAGTCCCTAAGTTGATGTAGAACTGAGGAGGATTCATTTTAAAGAATTAATGGAATTACCATTTGACTTTTACGCCTTGTGTTCATAATCTTATACGTAAAGGTTTAGTTCCTCACATGGTCCAAGCATGTTAGATTTTAAGAAACTATGAATAATAAGGGCATAAAATACAACCAAAAGGGACTAGGATTCGATATAGTCCAGATGATTAAGAACGCTTAGTTGTTACCAATCATTTGGAGTCTTATAGGTTCTTCTCACACACCCCCAACTCTTATGAGAATGTGTGTTTAGAAATTTGATGATCCAAATGATCTCCAAGTCAAAGAGGCACGAATTTGAAGAGGAGATTCATTCAACAAGACAAGCTTAAAGAAATCAACCTCGATAAGAAAATCCATACATACACGTCATTGAATGAAGAAGAAACCAATGACTTAGTTAGGCTATTGAGTTTAAAGACCTGCATGGAGTTATGAAGAAATGCCCGTGATTATCTCGACATACCACAAGCTAGCAATAATCCTAACACTACCCTATTAAGCAAGTTCTCCTAGATGCATGTATTAGAAATTGAATAAATAGTGTCATTTTGAGGTCAAGAAATTGATCGATGCCAGTTTCATCAGGGAAGAAAAATATCCTTCCGGGTTAACTAGTGTCATTCTAATTAAGAAGAAGAATGGCCAAATTCACATATGCATCAATTTTAGGGACTTAAATAAGGCATCTCTTAAGGATGAGTTTCCTCTTCCTATAATTAATGGTGACATGTCATCATCTCATGTCTTCTTTCATGGATGGATCATCTACTATAACCAAATCAAGATGTCTCAAGATGAAAGAAATACGCTTTTGAACCCCCATCAAAAATCTTCTATTATAGGGTCATGCCTTTCCTTAAAATGCTGCTACATACATATGCGGCCATGACTTAGATCTTCAATGAACTCATCCATCATCGTTGAGTGCTACATTGATGATCTAGTAGTCAAGAGTGGAGAAAAGGAAGACCACCTCTTTGATTTAAGAGTAGTTTTCAAATGGTTAAGATAATTTAACCTCAAAATGAATCCCCTAAAGTGTGCATTCGGAGTAGCATCGGGGAAATTCCTTGAGTTTGTTATTCGACACTAGGGAATAGAAATAGATCCTGAAAAGATCAAAGTTATCTTAGAAATGCCACCTCCTAAGAGTTTAACTCAACTTAGATCCTTTCAAGGACAGCTGTCATATCTAAGATGCTTTATCCAACCTATCGAGGAGAGATGCTTCTCAGACTTGTCAAAAGGATGCCAAGTTCAAGTGGGATGACAAGTGCACTTTGAAGACATCAAAGAGTATTGGTGAAGCGCCGTTCTAAACCATTATCCCGTGCCACTCATCCTTACACTCGCATTGGATGACTCTCTCTGCTTTGTTCCAAGCCAATGACGGAAGGAGAGTGCTCTCTCTACCATCGCCTAATTCCTGCTAAAGAAAATTATATCCACCTATTGAGAAACATTGCTTTGATCTTTGCATATAAAAGCTATGACACTACATGCTTTCTCATAAGGTGAACTTGATCTCAATTAGTCCACCGCGATCTCATGATATACCAATGCTGGATGTTTATTGGTCCATGATTCTCTCAAGTTTGATATCACATTTGTACCTCAGCATGGGTAAAAGGATAGCATTAGATTTCTTAGGACACCCACTTCCGATTCTCCACTTAGTGATGATCTCCATGAACAAATCATGAACTTAGGGGAGGCAACAACCAATAGAGATGTATTTTGATGGTGTTGCTTCTTTTCTTAAAGGTGAAGCACCATGATCTATTCTGAAAGGGGGTAGAATAGTTCTTCTAACTCCAAACTGTGATGTGATGAGATTCTCATACTATTTATCTAACCTTTGCACCAACAACAAAGCTAAGTATAAGATTTTGATTGTCGATCTGGAGTTAGCCATCACTATTAGTGTTAAGAGCATCAACATCTTTTAGAATTCTCAGTTGGTCATCAACCAGATTGTCGGATCCTACCAGGTTCTCAAACCCAAGCTTTGTAATTACTATGAGTATACCATGAAGTTATTGGCCTAGATTCCCAAAGTCACCATCTACAAGGTTCCTTGAGCAGAGAATGCAGTAGCATATGCCTTGGCCAAACTTGCCAAAGAATTGGCATGTCTGGAAGATGAGTCCATTTCAATAAGGGTCCAAAATAGACAAGTCCTATCCCTTATTGATGTTGAACTCATCGAGAGACTTTCTCTTGAAGGGGAGGTTACCGTTGCCAAAATGGACAAGGAGCTAGATTGGAGGCAACCGCTCATAGATTACTTGAACACCGGTAAACTACCTTAAGAAAAGTCACAAGCCCATCAGGTAAAACAGAGAGCTTTTTCCTATGCTCTTGTTGATGGCACCATACCGATATCTCCTGACCAAATGTGGTTACGTTATCTAGACAAATATGAAGCCCATGGCATTATAACTAAGGTACACTCAGGTCTATATGGAGCTCATCAATCCGGTCCGAAGATGAAGATGAAGATCAAAAGACTTGGATACTACTGACCTTCGATGAACACGCATGGATGTAGCTAGGAGATGCCATGTGTGTCGGTGTGGTCCTCCACCAACCACCCAACATTCTACAACATTGGCCATTTAATTGTTGGGGTACCACATTGTAGGTCCGACGATCCTCCTTCTTCCAAGGGGCATCATTCATCTTAGCCACCGACTACTTTTCCAAGTGTCATCCCACTGTGAGAGGTCACCATGTGCTTCCATTTTTAGAACCATATCGATATAGGTTCGCCTCAATGAATTATATCGATAATGGTACTACAATTCAAAAGCATAGATCATAGCTTTGTAAGACACAATATAGATTGGAGATACTCCACCATCTACTACCCTAGAGAAAATGGCTTAGTAGAAGCATTCAACAAAACTCTCATCCAAATACTGAAGAAGACTCTTGATGATAACAAATGATAGTGGAATGAGTAGTTGGTTGAAGCCTTGTGGGCCTACACACATACCTAACTCCAACTCGCCTACTCATTTTCCTTAGTGTATGGGTTTGAAGCCGTTCTTCCTTAGAAGTTCAACTCATCACTAATAGGATAGGGTAACAAGATCATAGAGTGAATGCAAAGTTACGGTTAGAAGAGCTCGAAGGTTTGGAGGAGAGTCACCTATGGGCATGCCAAAACCTTGAGTTGTACAAGGCCAAAATGATTCAAGCTCACAACAAGCCGGTCTGCCCTAAGTCTTTCCAAGTAGAAGAACTTGTGTTAGTCCTAAGGACCAATTGTTGCCCATCGAAATATGGGTGGTAAGTTTGAACCCACTTGGGAATGCCCATATGTCATGAGAAGGCCTACCAAGGAGGATCTTATCCTTATTGATTGTAAGGGGAACACCGATGCTTCCAATTAATGGGCTCTATCTAAAGAAATATTACCCATGAAATAAATCATGTTTGAAAATAATCATTAATAAAAGAAAAAAATTGATTCCATTCATCAAATCTTCTTCTTTGAAGGTTTGTTTGCTTGTGAATCCACCGTGATGTGTTTAGGTAGGTGTAAGAGTCCCCAGGGCATCCTATCCCTCTTTCACAACACAAACACATCTATGCTTTAGAATAGGTGTAAGAGAACTGAGAGGCATCCTATTTCAAAGCATAACTGATTGGGTGAGAGAACCCGATCCTTTCTTAGTGGGAATCCTATTTTCCATGTGGCACCATTTCATCAAACCCATAGTGTGTTTAAGGTAGGCGTAAGAGTCTCACAGAGGCATCCTATTCTTTTTAAATACATGCACAACAACAAACACAAATCTTTTATCTCAAGCTACTTTGATGTGGAGGAAGCCCCCTGTGGCACTCACTCATTAGCTGCTCTAGGTCGGTCTACATGCTATCTCGCTAGTATGTCACCCTAGTGGTCATCTGTTTAGAAGATGTGAGTCCCCACACTTTCTTCCTAACTTGATCATTGCAAACCAATGAGTGCCTTGTTAGTTTGGTATGCCAGTAAGCTACCTCTCATTGACTTTGCTTAAGAAGATGTAAGTCCCCATGCTTTCTTCTTGAACTAGTCATCATGCACTAATTAGGTCAAGTATATTTGAGGTTCAGGATAAGTCCCCTAGAGGCTTCTTTCCTCTTGACTACTTTTGAGTTGATATAAGTCCCTGGCATTCACTCATGCCCTAGTGAAGCACTGTCGAGCCAAAGACGACTATCCCAAGAATTCCCATATAAGAGGTGAGTCCCCAGCTTTCTTCCCAGGTTGATTGTTGCAAATTGACGGCACCTTAGGTTGGATGTTCGCTATGGTGACTGACTCACCCTGAGCACACCACTCTGGATATGAGTCCCCAGCTTTCTCCTTGAGTTGGACACAATACCTATTGGATATATGACTAGCCATGTCATTTTCTCCGTTTTGATTAAGCCCTTAGTGGCCCCATCCTCATGGACACTCTATTTGGATCAAGTCCTGCACCCCATTTAGACACACCGGGTTACTTTGGATTGACTTTCCTAGTAGCCACCCCTGTGGTCAGAGAATTTGTTCAGCGGATGTGTAGATTCTCCCTTGGTTCAATAATCTAAGATAGGCCTAGGCTTATATAAGCTCCTTCTTAGTTTGATCCCTCGTAAAATAGGGGTCCATGATAAAACTAAACTAAACAAACAAACAAATAAAATTAATTCACTTGTGGATTAGGAATTCAAGCCCCCAAAGGGCCCCTCTTCCCAAGCAGACATCCTATCTTGGGTGGAAGAGAACTCCCATAGAATCACGACTATTGAGTTGAGAAATTCCTGTCGACTCACTCAGAAGCCAGTCGTCTTCAATCTATTTTGACATGCATCCAGCCATTCGCTTTGAAAGATGTAAGACTATGATGCATTCTTTTTAGTATGATTGTCACAAACCAACGGGCAACCCTAGGTCAGGTTCAATTTATTGTCCAAAGCAACCGATCACCCCAGTGGTCTTTTCTAGTGGAAGATGTGATTCCCCGAGCTTTCTTCCCTTAAATTGATCATTGCAAATCGAAAGACACTCCTTTGGTTGGATAGTTCTCCCATCGGGAAGCTACCCCTTTGGTTCAAGAATCAGATAGTTTAGTCATATAGCTCCATCTCAGTTTGATCCATCGTAAACTGATGAAATCCATCAAAATAAACAAATCTAAAAAAAATGAAATTAGTCTTTGACTATCTTTAAGCTGATTTAAGTCTCCAAAAGGCATTCACTCAATAGTCAGCCTTATATCGGGTTCGATTTATTGCCCAAAGCAGTCGATCACCCTAATGGTTCCTTATTTCTAGAAGATACGAGTCCCCATGCTTTCTTCTTAATACTTTGTCATTGCTAACGGAAAGGCACCCCTTTGGTTGGATAGTCCTACCTTGTGATTTGGTAGACTACTCCCTTTGGATCAGTAAATCTGAGTTAGGTCTTGGCCTCCATGACCCCTACTCAATACAGTTCATCACAAACTGATGGGATTCATCAAAATAAATAAATCTAAAAATGAAATTAATCATGACTATCTTTGAGTTGATCTAAGCCCCCCAGCGGTATTCACTCATTAGTCAGCCCTAGGTTAATTTCAACTTGTTGTCTTGCCAATAGATTACCCTAGTAACTGGTCTCTATTTGGGAGGATGTAAGTCTACTACGCTTTCTTCCTAGTATAGCTACTGCATACCGAAATACATCCTTTTGGTTGGTTAGTCCTACTATGTGTTAGTAGACTACCCCTTTGGATTGGTAACTGAGTTAGTCTTGGCCTCCATGGCTCCTACTTAGTGTCCATCAAACCAAGGTTCATCTCAAAATTCAAACTAACAAAATTAAAACAAATTAACCATCTTCCTGGAAATTTCTCCCTGAGACTCAAATCAAATCAAACCTCTCATCCAGTGGATGACTTAAACCTGCTTCCCTAGTGGAAGGTTCGCACTCTATCCCTTAGTGGATTCCTTCCCTCTCTCTTATATCTTGGACATAAGTTGAGCCACATTGCACTAAGTTCTAGATTCTTTCTACACCTTAGGTTAGGAATAGATTATTTCGTGCTTGTGATCTTCGTTGATCATTTGTCAACACTACACGTGCGTTCCTTGTCACACCACACCTATTGGGCCTTTGTTGACCTCATTTTAGATGAGCTCTCAACCCCTCCATCTTAGACATGGACTTCTCTTATACTTTAAGAGTTCCTTAGTCTTAAGACACATCTAGTGATTAGGTGGACACTCAACCTAGCCCTTAGAGACTTAGAAGAGTTAGCATGAATAGGTCATGCCTTGAGTGTTAAAAAACTACCCTTAGCTTGAACCATTCTTCACTTTCCTTCCTTCAAGTCAAACTCCAAATCAATGTTATTTGATTTTCTTCGAACTCAAATCAACTCCATGTGATTGAAATCTATGATTGAAATCCATGATTGAAACCCATGAATAAAAAAATTCCTAAGTCCAAATCTCTCTTAAGTCCTTAATTGCCTTTTAAGGACTTAGCCTAAATCATGAATTAAATCAATTCAAATTCATGGGATTTTCTCATAACTCATTTATGTTCTCATTTATATTCACATATATAAATTAAATATAAATTTAAACCAATCAAACTAAACTCAAAATTCAAAATCAATTCATTAAATTTTTCTTAAGTCCTTTAAGTTTTTCCTTCATGGCCTTAGCCAAAATCATGATCAAATCAATTCAAATTCATGGGATTTTCATAACTCATATTATATATATATATATATATATATATATATATATATATATAAATATAAATATAAATCAATCAAATCAAATTCCAAAAATTAAATTCCAAATTCAAAATTTTCCTAAGTCCTTTAAGTTTTCCTTCATGACAGCCAAAATCATAATTAAATCAATTCAAATTCAAGGAATTTTCTCATAACTCATTTATATTTTCATTTATATTTACATATATAAAATAAATATGAATACAAATCAATCAAACTAAATTCAAAAATTCAAGCTTCAAACTACAAAAATTTCTTAAGTCCTTTAAATTCCTTTTAATGGACTTAGCCTAAATCATGATCAAATCACTTCAAATCCTTGAAATTTTCTCATGACTCATTTATATTCACATATATAAATGAAATATAAATTCAAACAATCAAAACCAATTCCAAAAATAAAACTCAAATCCACTCAAAATCCAACCTAAGCCTTTCAAGTCAAAATCTTGAACTTAGCCAAATCAACTTCAAATCAAGCCAAACTCTTGATTTTCCTTCATGATTCAATCAACCCTACAATCATGAATCCATATATAAAAACAAATCACCAAATCAAAAAATCAACTCAAAAATCAAACCCCAAATCCTTTCATATTCTTCCTTTGAATATGAAATTGTCAAATGAATCAAAACTCATTTGACTTCAAACCACTTGCAAATGGATTTATATTTCAATCATAAGTCCATATACAAGTTCAATCAAACTCAAATCAAGCTTTGACCAAGTCATTTGACCCACTTAGGCTCACTTGACCCAAAGTGACCTAAAGTACCCTTATGAGCCAAATTCTAATCCTAACCAAATTGGATTGAATCAAACTCACCTATGCCTCTCATCATGATCAACAATCATCATGGGATGATCAATCAATCAAATTGGCTCAATCCTAGGGTTGACCAAGTCAACACTTAGCCAAAATGAAACCTAACATGGCAAAAATCCACCATAGGCCAAATTGATTGAAACCATTGATCATGACCTATGTTTGAACTTGACCAAGTCAACATTTGAGCCTAACCTCCTACTTGACTCAAGTTGACCCAACTTGACCTAAAAGTCAAAATATGTCAAAACTTGATCTAAGCCAAATTGATTGAAACCAATGGGTCAAGTTCATTCCAAATCACTTGTTGAACTTGACCAAAGCCTCAATTGGCCAACTAGACTCAACCTAGCCCAATTGACCTTAGACCCAACTTGACCTAAAGGGGTCATGTTGAGCCAAATTCAAACTTAACCAAAATTGATTGGAAAAAAGATATCAATCCACTCCATATGACTAACCAAACCTAAACCTACCCTTGACCTAGCTCAAATAAGTCAAATGGGTCAAATTGGTCAACTTGACCCATTTGACCTAAATGAAGTCATATGAGCCAAATTCAAAACTAAACCAAATTGAATCAAATCAAAGTCACCAAACATTTCAAATGGTCATATGAACTTGACCCAACCCTTAGTTTGACCCAATTTGACCAATTGGTCAACTTGACCCAAGTTGACCCATTTTGACCTAAATGGGTCAACATGAGCCAAACCTTATCAAATGAACTCCAAATCTAATGAAACTTGGCCAAACCTATTTTCTCCACATACCCAATATATTCAAATTCAAAAATTGGCCAAATGACCATTCTACCCCTAGGCCATAGAACAAATTTTGGTCTAATCCATGGGTAATTTGGTCAAGCCCTCTTCATATCAACTTGATACCTTCCTAATAGTTCAAGTGGACCCAATGAAGAGTGGTGCACCCAACCCAATGGGTTTGGGTCAGCCCAAATGGACCCAAGGCCAAACCACCCCTCAAATCAAATTCAAAAATCCTCCCTCCACTTGATTTGAAGCACATGGGAGGTTATCAAACCACTCAAGAGCTCAAAATGGCCATGTGCAAACATCTAATAGCCTAAAAAATCCTTTCCATATGGTCAATTGGATCAAAATGACAACTCAAGGTTCGATCATCTAATTGTCATAGGGGGAGATATACTCCCCCTAATTCAATTTGAATTCATCATCCTCAAATTTGATTGAGCACTAGAGAGAGTTAGAAGCCATCATAGTGTATTCCTAAGCTTTCTAAGAGGGATTTGAATCTTGCCTTTGTCGATTTTCTTCCTTAGAAAATAGGGGAGCTCATCTCAATTCCCAAGTTCTTCCATACTCAAATCCACTTCACCTCTTTGCACACCCCTCGGGATCAAGTTGAGTGCACCAAGCTCTCATTCAAGTTCCCAAAGCAAGGAGAGGTTGAATTGGATCAAAGCAAGTAAGGAGAAGTGGTGTTGGTCCATAGAGATCCACTCAACCCCAAGGCTTGAAACTTTCAACAGGCTTCATCATTAGAAGCTACCTCATCAAGCTTCGACCTGATCACCTCAAGGTATGGAATTTTTTGACCACTTAGCTTAGGAGGTGTTGGTCCTTTGTGAAAGAAATGTTCATGGCATAAGAAATCCACCGTTGGATAGGCTTGTCATTAGCTTAAGATGGTGTGCGTAAAGTCTCATTCCAATTCAAGCTCAATCGAGCTCAGATCTTCCCCTATACCATGGACGGTCCCCATTGATTCTCAGGAAAGAACAAGGGTGATCCTGGCCATCCATCGGCGCATTTTGGATGGACGATCAAGATTAAACACACATTTTATAAATGATTTATCCTTTAAAACATGGATGATCCTTCATTGATCCTTGATGAATGAGGATCAAACTGTCCCACCTCGTGATGCAACATTTAAGTGGATGCTCATGGTGATGCATGTAAAGCGCTACCGCCACCGATGTTGCGTGTGAGCTAAAGGGATTAGTTAGGATTTAATTAATTTTAATTAATCTCTAACTTTCAAAATTCATATCTCCCTCAATAAAATTCAGAAAAATATGAGGTAAATTCAATGGAAAGATAATTTAACCTAGAATATTTTAAAAATAATTTCAATGGATTTTGAATTATACTTTTATCTATTTTTGGGTTTTAATAGAAATATTATTTTATTATTTACTCCTTAATAAATCTTCTAATTAATCCCAAACTTCTTGGGTATGTTTTGAGGGATGACTTCTGCCTCTCCAAATTTTCTTGGGATTTATTGAAGGCTTAATTGGGGGAATTGCAAATGTATTTCCTAATTACTCCCTTAACTTAATTTAGGATAATTGAGGTTTGGATCAGTATTTTAATCCCTCATTGGAGTTGATTAAGGTTAGATCCAATGAATAGAAGGCTTAGGGAATAATTTTTGGCTCCCTAAGTTATTCCCTAAACGCCCTTTTTCTTTCCTTAATCCTCTCTTAATTAAGGGTTAATTCATTAATTACTTTATTAATTAAATTTTAAAAATTATAAAAAATTTCACATTTTAATTAATCTACTTTGGGTAGATCTTAGGTGTTCAAGAACCTAAGTTCAATTATGGAAATCAAAATCCAACTTATATGTGTGAGGGGTGTTTTGAAATTACTTAAGTTAACCCCTTAGCTTAATTAACTATTAATCATGAGCCAAATTGCATTAGGCCCTTTTCTTCCTAGGTGCATTACAAATTTAAATTCTTGTGAGTTTTATGTCATTATCTCATAATTACTTGGTTAATATGATAAGGTGGGTGTAATTAACATGCTTAATTCATACCTTAACCTAATCAAAATTTAAAATGAATCTATTCATCTATAAATTAAATAAAAATATCAAACACATGTGGGAATGAGTTAGGAACAACAAACTCAACTCACATTTTCAAAATTAAGTCTAACTCAAAACCAAACAAAAATCATCTAAAACAAACTTTGATTTATTTTAAGCTTTCTTATTTCATAAGATTTTCTTAAGGATTTAATTAAAGTGAATGTTTTTACATGCTTTCATTACTTTAATTATTTCCCCAATATGTTAATTTTGTATTTCATATGGTTTCATGCATTCATACTTTTCAAAATCCAAATTCAAAAATGAAAATGTTTACTTTATGTCAAATTTGCATGTGTTGGCTAAAGTAATAATATGAGTGGCTATTATCACTACTAAATTTAAATTATTTTCAAAACATATAAATCAAATGCCTAAAACTGAAAGTGTGCTACTTATATTTTAATGTTTGCATAAGAATATAAGGATGTGCTTAGTGGTCTTCCTCCTCTCTTTTTTTAGTATAGTTGAATAGATTTGGTAAGATGTATGGTTCATTTGAAAAGAACATAACACTTGCCTAATTCTATATCTTATTCATTCCTATGCTATCAATTAAGAAGGTTACCTAAGCTTGCACACATGAATTGCATAAATAAACTGAATCAACAAATACAATTTTTTGAATTCTTTCTTTTCCACTCATTTCCTTTGTACACATGTTTGTATTTAAGGAAAGTGGTATATTAGTCTGGACAATTCCGAGGTTGTGAAGCTTTAAGTAGCCCTAAGTAGGTCTTGTTCATTACACCTCTGGTTAACAATGGCGTTGTACTCACTTGTACATTTTTTACTTTCATGTGTGCTTGTGAAAATTGGATAAGAACCCTTTTCTACTTAATGAAAATCATGCATCATAAACTTCCAAATTTCCTTAAATGAATTACTTAGCATGCATCATAAAGTGTGTTAAATATTCTCATTTGTATGTATAGATATGCTTAGGACTCATTCATATGCATATGATACATGTGGGAAAGAAATGAAGTGATGTGTGTTTTGTGAATTTGGTTCATTTTATTTAATCTTAAAATGCCTTTATTTTTGAATGGGTTTATTTAGAGTTCATCTAAACTTAGGATTAATTAAAATAGTTAATCAAAACATTCACTAAACAAAATAAAAATGTGAATCTACTTTAGAAATTACTTAGGTTAGGGAGGGAAAGAGAATAGGTTAGGGAAGGAAAGAAAAGTTCTCTTCTCTTTCCCTCTCTTTATAACTTAGTAATTAAATGTAGGATTCATTTGAACCTAATTAAAACATGAAATAAAATCAACCCAAAATAATTAAACAACTTAAACAAAACCCTCCTCTAAGTTGAACATGCTTCACACTTAGAAAATTCTAACTTAAAGCCATATGAAAGCATAATAAACCACCAAACCAAAACACACATTAGGCTAAGTCCACTTCTAGCCTTAGGCATGTTTTGATTTATTTATTTTGTGATATATGTTTTAGACTGGATGTTAGGATGTATGCTTGTAGAATAAATGGTAGCACGATCTTAGTCTAACTATTATTTTCTACAGGAGATTATGCTTAAGGGGTGCTGTAATAAATAAAAATATAAATGCTTTTGCTTGCAAGTGCTTATACCCTTGAACATAATCCAATAGGCTAGGTGGACTTAGTCACCCATGTGTGGGGTGATAAGTCCAATATACATGCTTGGAATTTGATGCTTTGTTTAGCTAACCTTTATTTTATAGGTGTTTGCTAGATTTACTTTTCCTTTTCATGTAAATTTGTGCAATTTTGGAATGATTGTTATGGGGATTAGGATGAGCATTGGTCATAAGATCCTAGCTTATGCACCATGTGAAGCCTTGGATCATCCACCTTCCAACCATCCAATAAAAGGAACCAAAGAAGAAAGAAGAAATGAAGAATGAAGAATGAAGCTTGAAGACCCCCCCTAAGCAATAAATTTCTTGCTTAATTGTAATTTAATTCATTTGTAATCTGAGTTGTATAAGGGTAGAGCTTGGCTACCCAATTTATTTTTGAGTTTGTTCAGTGGTACCCGACCACAATAGCCTTTTATTCTTTTTATGACTAGCTTTATAAATTGATTGATGATTTGTTTAGCTTTTTGCATTGAAGTGGCATATTTTCCTAGTTTCTTCCTTGCTTTATGTATAGTTTGGATGTGGATTAGGCACTTAAGAAAAAAATAAATATTTTACCAAATCTAACAACTCAAAACTAAAATAAAGAATTCATAACCTCACCTAAAGCTTAGGTTTAAAATCAAGATAAAAGAATTAGCAACCCCTTAGCTGGATGAGTATTTCTTTTATAATATCATGCACAATAGCACCTTATTTCACTCTTGATTGGAGGACTTTCACCTTTTCCAGAGAAACTTGGCTTGACCTTTGAGAGCCATGGTGGAAACACACCTCCTCCCTTCTCGCTGATTTTGGCCAATAACTTTATTTCTCATGTATATGAATCCTATGAGTCAAAATAATTGTCCAAAAATGAAAATAAATAAAATTTGAATTACATTAGATTTAGGTCATTTGAAGCATGTCCTTATATGATCTAGTCTCTTTAAGGAGTGAGTTTAAGGACTTAGTCTCTTTCTAAATGAATAACAACCTAGCTATCTTGCCAAAGCATATGACTTGCCTACATGTATTTAAAATCATAGGAGGAGTTAGTTGATGGCCACCCCTAGGTGGTTGTAAGTCCAAACAGTCAGGTAGTTTGTCCTCTCTTGTGGAGGCAAACCAAATACCTTTTTTTTCCTTAGATTTAGGTTGTGCTTTTGGCCCTCGCCAAAGCTCTCTAGATTTAGGTTCTGTGGTTGCTTCTCTCCTTTATGGGCCATAAGCATAATTCCTCACCTCTTAGGCATTTTCTTAATCTTGTGTTATGGAATCATAAGTCCTAAATTTCTAATGAAAAATTCAACTCAAACATATTAAATCAATTTCAAAAATATAAAGCCCAACTATATGATAGTTTGAGATTATTCGTAAGGTTTTCTAGCATCTTGGGCATCTCCTACTTATCTTTCTTTTGGCTTCGATAATAACTCCCTCTCTTTGATCAATCCCATTTGATCTTCAAAAATGAACTAATCGATTGATAGTCCTTATTGAAATCTTTGAAGACAATGATCATTTACCTTAATTGAGAGTTTTCCTAAGGAATCCCCATTCCTTAGGATGTAATTAATTATGGGGGCTTGCCCCTATAGGGAACTTAACGAACCCGATTTAAAATAAATCATGCTTTACTTTTTTCATGTAAAGTAGGGGAAGAATCTCTAGTATATATGCAAACCCCTCATCCTCAGGAGTCATTATTGAGGTGATTAGGCCCATTAAAGGGTAGTGACTTCTATCTCTTGAGATAGTACACTATTCTTTGATGAAGTACCCGTTCACCTGAATAAGCATAACTTTGGATCTGCGTGGCATCCTAACCAACAGGCGTATATTGTTATTTTCATTTATCCTCTTCAAAAAAGGATAGATGAAGGCGGGAATATTTTCAACACAAGCTCTAAATCACATGATCAATTAATTCAATCACCTAGCCAACTATGGATGCATGTATCCTTTGATAAAAGAAAAAGGGGTTCTAATTCCATAATTAAATATACACACACATGTATAAGAGACATAAGATTGTATATGCCATTGTTAATCGAGGAAGTGAGGTAATCAAATGACCTCCTTGGGGCTATTTAAAACCTCGTATTCAGGATGTCTAGACTAAATATTTGCTTTTCTTAAATACATATATATGTATACATAAATGATGGAAGGAAAACCATTTGAGGTTGTATTTTTATTTGATCGAAACATTTATGCATATGGAGTAAAGTCTTATCCAAATTCTAATATTAAAATACATAAGAATGAAATCAAATGGAGTATGTGTCATTGTTAAACTAGGGAAGTGAGTTAAACAAATGACCTCCTTGGGGCTAGCTAACGCCTCATATTCCTGGGATGTCCTGACTATATACCCATTAAAATTCTTACTTACACAAATCAACACTTCAATAAAAGGAAGAAAACTTCACTTCATACACTTAAGCTATAATCACATGCATCTCCTATGTATTTATAACTAACATTCATAGCATATGTAATCATTTATTTATAAGCTTTTAAAAAAATACATTTGGATTTAATAGTGATAATAGTCACACATATATTAGATTAAATCAACACATGCAAGCTTAACATAAAGGAAACCATTTGATTTAATTAATTTTGCAAAAGATGAATACATGAATCAAATGACCTACAACATTTAATATGATTGGAGAGGAATAACTGAACAAAACATATGATTTTATTCAATTAAATTAATTCTTAAGGACAATCATATCAAATAAAATTATTTAAAACAAACCAAAGCTTTTTAATGTCATTTTTAATTTGATGTTTGATTTGATTTAAGGAATGTGAGAAGAAGTTTGATAATCCTAATCCCATCCCATGTTTGTAAGTTAATTTGATTTAATGAGAGATAATTAGGTTAATTTTATTGATTAATTAAATTAAAATTTGAATTAAATCAATTAATTAATCCTTACTTATGTTACCTTAAAATAATTATCCAAATAATTATGAGCCAATATGATATGCAAATGAATTGAAAAGTAAATTAGCAATGGTCCTAGAAAATGAAGGGGCCTAATGCAATTAGCTCACAATATATGGTTAATTAAGCTTAAAGAACTTACTTAATTATTTTTATGATTTTCCACACATATGGGTAAATCATAATTTCATTAAATCTTTTTAGGCTTTTAAGCACCTAAAGATCTACCCATGAATTAATTAAGAAAAATCAGATGTGATTGCATTTTTAATTTGATTAATCAAGTCATTAATCCATTAATCAATTTCTTTCACTTAATTTGACAAATTTAATTAATTATCCCTCAAATCAAATGGACTTAAGGAAAAAAGGTTGGGAAAGAGGTCCCAACCTAATTCCATGAGTCTTCTCATTCAATTAAACATGATTTGATGTGATTTGAACTTTAATTTAACTAATTAAGTCAATTAGTTAATTTATCTTTAATTAGTATTTCTTAGATAAAATTAGAGGGGTTTAAGGAAAAGTGATTAGGAAAGAGGTCCCAACCCAATTTCATAAGCTCTTCACTATTAAACAGTGATTAAGGAACCCAATCGATTAATTAATTACTATTCATATACTTAATTAACACTTAATTAAGTTAAGATGGTAATTAGGATTTGATCAATCAATTTCCCCAATTAATCAACCAATAACTCCCAAGAAAGTTTAAAGTTAATTAGTTGATTAATTAGGGAGTAATTAGGCTAATAAATTTTCCAATTAAACCCAATTAAGCTTAAATTACTATTTAAAATTAATTAAGGATACTTTTAATTGATTCCTCTCTAAAATATCTTTAAAATGAGACTTTATTTGTATTTTTGGATTTTTCTACAATTTGGTATGAATTTATGAAGTTTCAGCCTAAAAAACTAATTAATTAACCTTAATTAAGCCTAATCTCATCGGCGCCACATGGCGCACTGACACGCTTTTCACATAATGCTGCAAGATTAGCTATTTAAGTTTTCACATCCTACAGCTAACTCAAATGACGGCGGGATGTGTTATTGATCTCCACCGTCTGATCTCGAATTGGATGGCGCAGATCAAACCAGCAGTTAATAACGACTTGAATTAGATGAATCTAGTGAGATCTAATCATGGCAGTCCATTCTGATCACATAGAATGGACGGCGCGTGATCTATCAGCTCACAAACGATGAACAACGGAGCTCGTCGCCATTGATCATTCAATCGAGCTCACACGATCTTGTATTCACTCCAAATCAACTCCACACCTTCGCACAAGGGATCCAAGAAGATCCAATGACTTAGATTGACTCACAAGCAATGTTTTTCATAAAAGACCAACACCACTTTTCTTAAAGCTTGGTTTCAATGGATTTACCTCACCGGATCTAAGACCGGTGGCTCACATGCTTGAGATATCTTTATCTAGTAGAGATGAGGCAATTGGATTATTTCCATGTGGATTGCTCGAAGGCCAAGAATGCTACTTTGATGATCAGCTCAGATCAAACTCCTTACTCTGGTGGGTTTAGAACTCAGAGGAAGCTTCGGGTAGCCTCGAGGTATGTGGAAGGTGCAGAAATAAGCAATTGGACTTTGGTTGAGGAATGAGGGAGTTGGGATCGAAAAGAGCTCGCCTATTTTGGCTACGCTTGGGAAGGAGGAATCCAAAGTGGGGAGGCCTTGGAATCACTCGAGAGCTCACAAGGGGATTCAAAAATTCCTTAGGAAGCTTGGACAATGTGAATGGAGTGATTTTCCATGAATTGAGGTGGTATATTCCTTAATTGGCTAAGTTGGACAAACGGGATCAATCTCTCATTTTATTGGCCAGCCACCACCAGAGCATGAGTTGTCCCCATCAAGTCCACGTGGCATTCTTTTACTGGAGGAATGCATGGGAGGTGGCTCAAGGTAAGATATGGCTGGTTGCATCTCTTTAGAACCATTGGGTTTTCAGTTTGTGAGGGAGGTGAGTTAAATCACCTCCCTTTGGTCCATGGCAAGCCTAGCCCACTTAGTGTGGGCTAAGTTGCTAGGTCAGACCCCAAAATGGGTGCTTGAGGGCTGCCAAGTGGGATAGGAAAGTACACTTTTCCAATTTAGGCAAAATCCCACATGGTGAGGCATATCCAAGGGTGATTTGCCTAGGTTTGGCTCCAATTGGGTTTGGCCTGATTTTGGGCTGACTTAGGATGGGTTTGGGTCAGGTTTAGTCAGCTCCTAAGGTCTCATGGGTTGGTTTCGGGTTTTGGCTCAATTTGGGTCATATGGGTCATGTTGGGTCATGTTAGATTAGGTTGATCAATTGATCAAATACATTACTTGGGTTAGGTTCAAATGATGATTTGAAGACTTTTGGTTTAAGTGGTTTCAATCAATTTGGCCTAGGTTTGGTTTTGGCTCATTTGAAATCAAATGGGTCAAATGGGTCAAGTTGACCAAATTGACCAAATTGGCTTCAATTGGGTATTGGTTCAAGTTCAATTCATTAATTGAATATGATTGTAGGTTTTAGTTTGAATCAATTTCAATTTAATTTGGATTTTGGCCAATTTGACCATTTAGATCAATTTGGGCTAAGTTGGGTTATGTTGACCAATTGGTTAAATTAGGCACAATTATGGCTTTGGTCAAGTTCAATAATCAATTTGTAATGAACTTGAGCCATTGGTTGCAATCAATTTATGTTGGATCATGATTTGACCTATTTTGACCTTTTAGGCCAATTTGGGCCAACTTGGGTCAAATGATCAATTGGTTTTGGTTTGGCTCAATTGATAGTTAAATCATGTTTAATCATCGATTATGAGTTGGTGTGAATCATTGGTTTCATTTGATTTGGTGCAGGATGGGTTTTGGCTAATTTGAGTTTCATATGGGCTAAGGGTTGACTTAGTCAAATGACCAAGTTGAGTTGGTTTGACCCAATTCAAGGCAATTGATCATCCTAGGGTAATCAATAATCATGATATGAGATTTGAATGGGCTTGGTTCAATCCAATTTGGGCTGGATTAGAACTTAGTTTATATGAGTTATTTAGACCACTTTGGGTCAAGTGGACCTACATGGGTCAATCGGCTTGGTTTTGGTTTGATTAAGGTTTAGTTGAATTTATATACGAGTTTAGAATTAAAATATAAATCTAACTGCAATTAATTTGGGCTATGATGAGTTTTGGTTCATTTAAAATTTTTAAGTCAAAAGGGCTAAATCGGGCTTGACTTGGGTTCATTTTAATTTGTCTTGATGATTATAGGTTTCATTTATATTTGGATAGATGATTGAAAGAATGATTGATTCAGAGAAAATTTATTGATTTTGGCTTGATTTAGATGGGTTTTGGTTAGGTCCGAGGAAATGGCTTAAAGGGTTTGAATTGGGTTTTGATTTGATTTTGGATTTGGTTTTGGCTATTTGAATGTATATTTTATTTATATTTGGAAAGATAGTTGAGTATATAAATGATTTATGAGAAAATCACTTGAGTTTGGAGTGATTTGGAGGCAAATTTGGCTAAGCTCATGAATGTAGGTCAAAAGTCTTTGGAGGGAATTTGATTTAGTTTGATTTAATTTTGATCATTGGAATATGATTTTCATTTATATTTGTGAAGATAATTGGATATATAATTGATTTATGAGAAAATCAATTAATTTTGGGATGATTTGGGTCAAGATTTGGTTAAGCTCATGGAGGTAGGTCCATATGGCTTAAGAGAGGTCTTGGTTTGATTTGATTTAGTTTGATTTAGTTTTGATCATTTGGATATAGATTTCATTATATTTAGGAAGATAATTGATGGAATAATTAATTTATAAGAAAATTAATTGAGTTTGATTTGATTTGAAGGGGGTTTTGGCTAAGCCTTTGAAAGTAGATGATATAGCTTAGGAAGGACTTTAAGCTTGGATTTGATTTTAGGTTTAATCATTTAAAGTTAAATTTGGATTTGAATTTGATAAATGATTGCAAGACTAAATTGATCTTTGAGAAAATCAATTGATTTGAATTGAATTGGACTTGTCTAAGGTTAAGGCCATGGAATTTTATCATAAGGCTTATGAAGGATTTTGAGCTTGGATTTGATCATGGGATTGATTGTGAATTTTGAAATTTTGATTTTGAATTTGAATTTGAATTTGGAGTCTGGTTTGATAAGGAGAACATGGATTGGGCTTAGGCTATAGGATAGATAAGTCTCCCTAAGTACCTAGGGCATAACATACTCCTATGACTAACCCTTCTAAGGCTTTAGACTTGATTAAGTGTTCATCTAATCACTAGAATTATCTTATGACTAAAGAACTCTTTGTGTCTATAAGAGTCTTAGATCTATGATGAGGATGTTGAGAACTCACTCTAAAAGTGAGGTCAACAGTAAGAAGCGAACAAAATAAATATATAAGTTAAAACTCAATCAAGTTATTAAAAGACTTAAACTGAAACTACCCTTAATGGGTAATTTAAACAATCATAGACTTTAGAAAATCTTAATTCTAAAGCCCAATTAATACATATCACACTAAGCCTTAGCACACTAAAATACTAAGTCACCGATCTTAGTATTAGGTTAGGCCGGTGTATGTTGTGGTGGTATATTTTATTTTGTGATGTAATATTTTAGACTAGATGTTAGGATTGTTTATACATAGACTGAATGTTAAGTCATTATTAGCCTAATAATATTTTATACAAGAGATTGTGCTTAAGGAACCACTAATAATAAATAAATATAAAAATACTTTTGCTTACAGGTGATGCTTTTGTCCCTAAGCATAATCCAATTAGGGCAGGTAGGCTTAATTACCTAAGTGCAAGGTGCAAAGTCCAATATGTGAAATATAACTGCTTGGTTTGTATGTTTGTTTAGTTAATATCTACTTTACAAGTGTAGTTAAATTTATTTTATTTTCAGAAAGATGTACTTTTTGTAATAGACTAGGATTAGTGCTATGTGATTTAGGATAAGCAGTGGCTAGAAGACAAAGACCTAGGAGGCCCTATGAAGCTTGGAGTATTCAAATCCAAGCAATGAGGGTAAAGAAGAATTAAAGACCCCCATAGCTTTTTCTTTTATTGTAATTATAATCTGGGTTGTATAAAGGTAGAGCTCGGCTACCCTTTTTTTTGTGTACGATGGTGTCTGGCCGAACCGGCCTTTTATTCTTTTATGAAAATCTAATGTTTAATTGTTATATTGATTGTGCAATAGATATGATATGATTTTAATAAGTTTCTTAAAGTGTGTATGTTTGATGTGTGGCCTAGATGCGATAGGCTCTTAAGATTAAAATTAAATTTTCTATCATCACTAAATAACTCATTTATAAACTCTAATATAACTCACAACATCACTCTAAAGCCTAGATATATAAATAAGATAATAAAAAATTAGAAACCCATAGCTGAATGGTTGTATGATATAACAGCATGCATGTCGTATTGCTCCAATCTTGAATATATAAGATTTCCACTCTTGTACGATATGAGACAAGCTTGGCCTTTGAGAGTAATCCCTTGTAGTGGATAACATCTCTTCTAGTTGATTAAGCCCATAGCTAAACTTCATCATGCATGTAGGCATATTTGTCTTAAGCCATGGTCCAAAATAAATGTGTCAAAATGACCCAAAACTTATAAATTTTAGCATTAGACTAAGTCATATTTGCATACCAAATATTATCTAGTCTCTTATAGAGTGAGTTTATGATTCTAGCTTTCTTTTTAATTAAATAACAATCTAACTGTCTTGTATCTAGATAAGACCGACCTACTCTAGGCAATTGTAAGTCAAGAGGAATCAGAATGTGTTCACTCTCTCTTGTGGAGGTGAATCACTATATCCCATTCTCTCTAATTAGATTTTAAGTCATGCTTTTAGTATGTGAAAATACATTTTAGACTTAGGTTCTGAGGCAGCTTGTTTCTCTTTTCTATGAGTATAAGTTCTCATCTCTTAGGCATTCCCACAACATTGTGTTGTTAGGACATAAGTCCTAGCATTCTAATAAAATTTCAACTTAAATAAAAAAAAATCCTCCTCTTCAAAAATATAAAGCCTTATCATAGAATAGATTGGAGTTTTCACTAGGCTTTTCAGTGTCTTGGATACTCCCTACTTATCCTTCTATGGAATCCATAAATAAGTCTTCTCATTTAAACTCTTCCCAATTGATTTTCAAAAATAACCAATCCTTTAATAGCTTAGCCTTGAAATATTTAGAGACATTTATTGACTATTTTAATCAAGAGTGTTCTTAAAAAAATTTCATTTTTTAGAATGTAATTAACTATGGAAGCTTGCTTCCATAGGGAACTAAAGAACCCGACTTAAAATAAACGCTGCTCTACTTTATCATGTAAAGTGGGGAAAATCTCTGTATATTAAGACTCATCTGTCTTAGGAGTCCTTATTAGGTGATTAAGTCCATTATATGGTGATATTTTTTATCTTTCAAGATACTACTTCAACCTCAATGTCGCACTCGATCACTTCAATAAGTATCTCTTAAGATCTGTGTGATGTTCCTATAACTCTAAATTAAAACAGCACATGATGCTAAGCTCATATATTTGAATGGTGTGATGTATGTTTTTCCAGACATCTATTTTGAAGGGTTTAGGATTTTATTTTAAAATTTTAAAATATAATTTGAGCCTAGAATTAGGTTAAGATCTATGTGGCTTAGGATTAACAGAAGTTGATTCTACCTATGTGGTGGTTTCAGTGGAGCCTAAGGAGGTCTCTAAAGAAGGCTAGAACCCTGAAGTTAATAAAGACTATGTAGATCATACTTTTAGTTCTAGGTCGAGCTGTGTAATGGTAGAGTTTAGTTGTCACCTTTTTTTTTTGAGTGTATAGGTGTACCTAGCCGCACTAGCCTATTTTATTTTTTAAATTTTGATTTGATATTTTTTGAGGTATGTAATAGCACTACATGCTTTTCATAATTTTCTTTCTGTGATTATTGTGTTATGTGATAAAGCCTGGATGCATTAGGCTCTAAGAAAAACTAATTTTTTTATCTCATTAAAATTAATTCATCTCAAACATATATAAAATATTCATAATATCATCATAATTAAAACCATAGCAATACAACTAAAAGTAACTAGAAACAATTAAATTTTGTGAATCATGTGGGCATATTATTCATAATTCTTGAATTAGGCTTCCATCTCATTTTAGGTATTAATTGAATGCAGAAAGCCTTTAAATAAAATTATGGGTCAAAATACATAAAATTAAAAAAATATTATCTTAGTAATATGCATAATATATCAGTCATTATCTTATGGTTAAGGAGTGAGTTTAGGCTCTTAGCTTTCTTTCCTAAATACAACAGCCCAGTCATCTTGCATCCATAAAACTTAAATCATGGTTTTAAAATCGCTTACGTGGTGTTAGCTGGCAACCCATCAAAGTAGGAAATAAGCCCAAAAGAGTAGGATAGTTTCATTTTCTTAAGTAAGAAAATGAATCGATAATTCCCAAAACTTAGAATAAGTTGAGCCTCTAATTTATGTCAGAAGCACTTTAGACTTAGGTTCTGAAGTATCTTGTTGGAATAAGCCTTCAAGCACTAGACATTTCTATAGTCTTGTGTTGTTAGAAATTAAGTCATATATTTCTAATATAATATCAAATTTGTAACTCAAATAAATTCAATCTCAAAAATATAAAGCACAACAGTAGGATAGTTGAAATACTTATTGGGCATCTCAGTATCTAAAAGCATTTCCCATTTAATCTCTTTTGGCTTCCAAAAAGAATTCTTTCCTCTTGAAGCGTTCCCTTTTGAATTTCTAAATTAACTATCCTTTTAAGATAAGCTTTGAAATCCATAAAGATGAAAATCAATTTCTTTAATCGAGAATATTCTTAGAAGAAAATTCATTTCTTCTATTATGTAATTAGTTATAGGGGCATTGCCCTTATTAGAATTATGAATCTTGCTATAAAATAAATCTTATTCTATCTCTCCATATAGTTCAGGGGAAGAATCTCTGGTATATCGAAGACCCATTAGCCTTATGAGTGCTTATTAAGTAATTGAAGCTATTATAAGTTAATATGTTAATCATTTGAGATAATATATTGATCCCTTAATGACGTAATTGATTATCTAAATAAGAATATCCAAGATTTACGTGGTGTTCCAAATAAAATTCCCATAAGAGAGAGAAAAAAATAATAACTACTATTTTTATCTTTTAAATAGTTACACCAAACGATATTGAACTAGGTGGCTAACTCTTGTTTCATATGTTAGATATATTGATAAAGTACTCGATCGAGTTAAAAAACTCAAGTGAAAAGATTTACTTTAATTTGTGTAATATCAATATAATGTTCATCTCACACTGAATTGTTAAATTCATATTTAAATGTGCATAGTATAAACTCTTTAAAAAAAAATACAAATTTTGTTTAAAAAATTTAAATTCTTTTTTCTAAAGCGATGAACGTAATATATATAGTAAATACTTCATAAAATTGTGGCCATCATGACTCTTTTGGGCTTATTTAAATTCTTTTGTATTTTGCATACAAACATCTAAACTTTCCCGTATAATTAAAGGATGGTTGTTGACAAGCAACAAAAATAAGATATTGAACCCCTTCATTAAAGTATTTAGTTAATCTCTTTTGTCTATAAAAAAAAAATCTATTATACATTCATGACTATTGGCATCATATATCTATTTATTGTATGGAATATAATTAAAATTTTAAGTTCTACTGAATATGAAGTTGTTATAAACTATAATAACTTCAGTGTAAGCCTACACATATTTATATGAAGATTATATACACATCACTCAATTTGTGATATTAATAATTGATCCGACAAGGCAATTAGATGTTGATTCGACTTAAAAAAATTAGGTTTAGACTGAGTAGACTAACTAAAAGTCTAATATATTTAATTTTAACTTGCAAATTCAAAATTGACATAATTTTAACCCAAGTTTGATCCATCCTTTAAGACATGTTAAAATATATCACTTGAATCATTTTTAGGTCAATCATGTTGAAGGTGAGCTAGGATCAAGCAAACAATTTTTACTCATTTAATAAGCGGGTCAAGTGCATTATACTTATTTAAATTTGGTCAAATTCAGCTCACAACATAACTCAGTATGCTTGTCTTGAATTGAACCCTAAAATTCAAATCAATTTAAGTTTTGACTTAAATAATTATATCTCAACTTAATTAATTAATAATTAATAAAACTAAAAAAATTTTACAAAGCTAGCACAATTTTTGGAAGACTTTTTAAATTTTATTCCAATACAACTAAAATTAAAAATTAAATATATCCTCCAATTTAAAATTTTAAAATCAATACAAGATTATCTAAATATTATAGATCTAACAAAAAAATATACTTATAAATGTAATAATTATGCAAATTCAAGTCTTCATCTATATGTAATAGTAAAACAAATTTGTAGAAGATAATCCTAAACTTTTAGATCAAAAAATTAAGAAAAAATTTTGAAATAAATCTAAACATTTAAACCAAAAAAATGGGCGAAACATATGGGGAACTCTCAAATATATGATAGAGAATAAGATTTTCATTCAAGTTTACAATGAAATTATAAGAAATAGCTCCAAAGAAGGTGGAAACTTGACCTTAAGTGGTGGCGACTGAGATGTTCAAAAGTAGGTTGGTTTGAATGACGAAGGAGCTCAGATTTGAGTTTTGATTTCAATTTCTAGCAAAAAATTTTGGAGGATGATTCATTGGAAACTTTCACCACTTATGTCTAACAAAATTTTTGATGGATTATTTACCAAAAATTTTGCAGGATAATTTTTGATAGGTAATCTACTAAAAATTAAGTGGTCGATAAGCCACTAGATAATATCCCAAATATTCTGACAAAAATTTTCTTGTTAGAATGTACGATGGAATATGCACAGTTTTTTATAGTCATGCGTGTGATTGATCAAAATTGACTCCTTATGTGGGTTTCATATTATGTGATCTAAGAGGGGATTTAGAGAATATATTCTTATAAAGGGCATGTTTACATAAAAAAAGAAATAAAATAAAATAAAACTTTTAGGCTATAGTGCCGTGACACTACGTCCATAGCACGAGGGTGGCCTTAGTCTTCTAGAAGAAATGACTATCCAACCCAGTTGTCAAAGTTTGGTGCAACTATGGCACCATGATCTAGGTGTTGAAGCACTGCATCGGCCATTGAGAGGGAATAGTTATTAGCCCACTCTTATAAATAGAACTGAGTAATCCACTCAAATGACTTTTCACTCATTTTTCTCCTCTACTCTTTTTTAACGGTGCTCCCACTTCTCTTCGAGTTTCTCACTTAAGGTAAAAAAATTTGTACTTTTTTTCTTAATAGTTTGATAAATCCCACCGTTGTTCTTCGATCCGTGTGGAAAACTTGGAGATTTAAAGACCTCCATTGTTGAATTTTATTCTTGTGAGAGATAAAAACCCTATCCCCTCCTTTGATCTTAGATCTAGATTAAGAGAGAAGACTGCTTTGCACTGTACAATTTTAAAACATATCACTACTAAGGCAAAATGCTACCAAAATTTCTAAAAATTCAAAAAATATGCACTTTGAATTCAAATTTTGGTCTATAGTGTCGAGGTGCTAGATATCGCTTAACGACACGCTCTCGGTAATATTACATGGCTTCAAGAATTAACACCATGACACTAACAAAAACCCCATTGTACCACAGTGCTAGAGCATCGGCACTACGGTGCCATACACATGTGTCACTTGAGATATGACTTAAAATATTTAGATCAAAACATGAGATGATATCCTGCAATGTCATAACACTGAGGGAGACAACCACATCACTGTGTTGCCTTACTGTGTAAAAGAACTTGGAAAGTTTTATGGCTAGGGAGAAAATAATATCCCATAGTGTAGTGGCACCCACATCTCTAGTACTTTGATTTATCTGCAGCGCCGAGGCGTTAGCATATCAGCGCCGCGGCGCTATACCCTGATTTGATTTTTTTTATATATAAGTGTAAATTTTATTTATTTATTTTTAAGTATCAATAGAAGTAATAAAAAAAGAAATATATATATGCAAGAATACAATGTAAAGATAACAAAAAGGGGAATTTTGTTTCTTCAAAACAATTATAAATTACAAATTGTAAATAAAAAAAAAAATACAAACAAGGAAAGCTAGTAATAGCACTCGTTGCCACCCTCCTCTTCCTCTTCTTCCTCTTCCATCCATGCTTGATATCGGTTGGGTAATCACGTAAGGCTAATATTGAGGCGGCATAGGGAAAGAGACTTGGCTAGGATCTACGAGATTGCAATTCTGAAATATGTTCACCAGTTCAATGTTAAACTGAGCCATGCAGAAGAATTCTATTTGATGTTGATCTATATGATGGTCAAATTTATGTTCCAACATCTCCTGCCTACGATTACTCTCATCCACCATCTTCTACAAGTTCGAGCCCTGGCTGCTAATCTCTTGAACTTGCTCGGCCAAGGACTTGGGAGTTCAGGATCTAGATCAAGGAAGATGTGAACTCTCTCCACTTTAAATCTATTCACGAACCCCGATCACCCACTTCATTAAAGGAGCCTTCTAAGGAGTACCTTCTTATCAGGCCCCCTACTGCACTCATCACCACACACAAATCATAAACAAGAGAAGCATGATCATACTCAATAATAGTGCTCACCTTCAGCATATTACAAATTGAATTAAAAATAACCTTTCCCAATATCAATTGAGAACCCCTTTTGAATAGAAAATTTCAAAATAATCATATCTTTGGTAACTTCACTAATGTTACCAGAGGGCATAAGCCTGACATAAATGAAATAGTGTCAAACCTTAGAGGTGGATGTCATACCGACAGCAGGAAGTTAATAATCCTTTCCTCCCATTGTTTTCATTGCACACTTTCATTTCTGCCACAAAGAAAAAGAATAACCTCATCGAAATCAGGATGATCATTGTAGTAGAAGATATATTGATCATACTCAATATTAAAAAATACTATAATATGCATTTTTAGCACTAGTGTCATAACTCATCGACATTTTTGGGATGTATGCCTTAATGCCCTGGCCATCTCACACATTTGCAAAGAATTTGTGCACCACCGGGATGATGCATGAATTATTATAGTAGGCCAGTTGAGCCACCTCTGCTCCATGATTATCCTCTCCATGCTACCACCCGAGTTTTGGAATCCCCACTATAGAATTAAGTGTTTGTGGAGGAGACTGTGCTGGTACCGCTCCTTAGCGTCAACACTAGCGAAACGATTGGCATCGCTGGATGTCCTCTTCTTACTCACAACTCTTCTAAGAGGCATCATTAATATTGAAATTTAGGAAATTGAAGAGCTAAAAAAAGAAAATTCTTAAGGGAAGGGATCTTTGAATGAAAAATTCTTAATAGCTTGGGCCTCTATTTATAAATGAGGACCTAGCACCGTGGCGCCCAGACCCGACATTAAGTCGCTACCCTCACGGGTTGCAGAACATGGCCCTAGTGCCATGGCGGCCACAGGCAGCGCCAAGGCATTGGTCAGTTCATCCCGTCAATTATTGTGCAGTCAAAAAGATAGAATTCATTATAATAAATTTTCATAACTAATGCGCGTGAAAAGTGCACAGTGTCGTAGCGCTCCGACGCAACACCATGGTGCTCATTAAAATAAGGTGTTGTTTCCCCTTATAACCAGCCACATGTCTGTCAGGAATCTTGACCAACTCCTCAACGCTACAAGGTGATGCCACGACATTGTTCAAACAGTCAAATGACCATTAATAGCGGCATCATGGCATTGCATACGCAGGCACTGAGCCTCCAGCTCACCTACCCCTGTGTCATGCCACAAAAGCACTGGCTCCACTATCGTAGCGTCGTGGCGTTGGGACCTAAAATAAGGAACTTTATGTATTTTTTTTTAAATAATTTTTATTCATTTGCCACGCAAACACCACTATTTCTACATAATATGTAGACAACTCTAATTATTGGCATTCCAAAAGGATGTAAGCCCAACCATCTATTCATTCACCATGTGAGCATTTGTCTCACCATACGAACATTTCATAATTCACTTGTGTCACAAATAAATTCATATTTATCCACCTGTGGACAAGAATGTTTTTTTGCATTCCAAAGTGATGTAAGCCCAACCACCTATTTGTTAACCATGTGAAGATCTATCCATTCGTCATGCGAACACCCCATAATTTGTTCGCCATGCGAAAAAATTCATATCCTTCCACCATGTGGAAAACTCTAATTTTAGCATTCCAAAGAGATGTAAGCCCAGCCTTATATTCATTCATAATGTGAACATCTGTCGATTTTCCATGCAAACACCTTATAATATATTCACTACGTGAACACTCTTATACCACTTACACTAAAATTTTAAGTCTGCTCGAGATACCTGAAATGAGGTAACCCATAGTTGCTAATCAGATTCTCTAAACATTATGGCTATGTCCCTTTGATATTGGTAGACTGGAATAACATAATCCCAGGATGATGGAGCCATGGGATCTTCATCGGGATTACACTCTTATTTCATACATGATAGTCATCTATACCACACATTCTAAGACACCATCACATATAACAAAGATATGTTTATATTCAACCTTAATCGAGAATTCTCTCTTACTGAGATAAGAGGGTTAATTTTAAGGGCTTGGTTCTAGTTGAAATATATATATATATATATATATATATATATATATATATATATATATATATATATATATATATATATATAAAAACATACTACCTATCCCATAAAGATGGCAAAGCGCATTCTCTATGGTGTTTTTTTGAAGTGATCAGGGCAATATGAATGTTAAGAGATATGATCTTAAGAAATTAATAGCAATAAAAAAAATTTTGAGCTTATAATATGAGAAAAAAACTAGGTTTAAGAATAGAATATAATTTGATTGGTTGACCTATTTTTTTATTTATAAGATCAATGGAGGAGGTCATGTTGGCATGTGTGGGTGTAACTTGTTGGATATATTAAATAGATTTATGGAGATAAGATCTCAATTATTTAGTAATATTTTAATATTATATATAATGAAGGAGAGGAGGATCCAAGATTATCTAAATAAGAACCTTTTGTTGGTTAATTACTTATAATTAGAGTTTTATGTGGTGGGTGTATGGGCTAAGTTATCAAAAGCATTGGCTCAAGCAATACACTATTTGATTATTAATTTAGAGCTTTAATAGACTTAATTATGTTAATTTTTTTCAAATTCAACTATATTTAATATTTTTGATTGGTTATGTGATCTTTGTTATTAGTATTGTACTAGCATTATATTTGTAACTAATTATATGCCCACCTAATAAAAATGTGAGATAGATTTCTAGTCTTAAGAAAATAAATAAAAATTACAATAAAGTTGCAATTTAAGTTTTTTAAATCAAGATATCTATGCATAGGACATTTGTAGTCTAAAGATATCTATCCATGTATCCATCAAAATTATATTCACTCTTATAGAGGAAAGGAGTTAATCAAAAGCATGATTAGCTTTATAATCAAATTTATCATAACTATTAAAGTCTTGAGCAAAAGGCATAATGAATCTAGGCATTTTAATATGTTGACCTCACTTTTGGGAGTGAGCTCTCAACTTCCTCATCATAGATCTAGGACTCTTGTAGACACTAAGAGCTCCTTAGTCTTAAGACACTTCTAGTGATTAGGTGAACACTTAACCTAAGCTTAGAGACTTAGAAGGATTAGCCATGAGAATAGGTCATGCCTTAGAGATTTAGGAAGACTTGCCTATCCTATAGCCTAAAACCCAATCATTGCTTCCTTTCTCAAACCAAACCTCAAAACTAAATTCCAAACTAATCCAACTCTAAATGATTGAAACCCATGAATAAATTCAAATTCCAAATCCCTTCCTAAGCCCTTTGATTTTATCTTATAGACTTAGCCTTATCCAAATTCAAATCAACTCCAATTAAATTGATTTTCTCAAATATCAAATTCAATCTCAAATCAAATTCCAACCCCAAATTCCAAATCTAATCCAACTCCAAATGATTGAAACTCATGATTAAATTCAAACTCCAAAATCCCTTACTAAGATATATGAACCACCCCAAAAACCCCTTCAAACCATATCAAACTTGGTTGATTTCTTTATAAATCAATCATCCCTTCATTTATATTCATAAATATAAATAAAATCCAAGTTCAGACCATTCAAATCAAATCGAACTAAATCAAACCAAATCAAGACCTTTCTTAAACCATATGGACCCACCTCATAAGCTTAACCAAATCTCAATCCAAATCAACCCAAACTCAATTGATTTCTTTATAAATCAATCATTCCTTCATTTATAATCACAAAATAAATAAAATCCACCCTCCAATGATAAAAAAAAATGAAACCAAATCAATTCTCACTTAAGCCCTTTTGACCTACATCCTTAAATTTGGTCAAATTTGCTTCCAAATCACTCCATAACCAATTTATATCATCATTTATATTCACAAATATAAATAAAATATAAATACAAGTGGCCAAAATCAAACTCAAATCAAATCAAATTCCTAATTTTATCCTTTTTAGCCAAATTCTTGAATTTGGATAAATGATACCCAAATAAATTCAAAACCCATGGATTTCCTCATGATTCAATCATTGTTCCAAATATAAATATAAACTACAATTATCAAACCAAATCCAAGTCAAGCCCATGTTGACCCCTTTTGACTTGAAATTATCATATAAACCAAAATCCATTTGACTCCAAACTAATTGTAACTGGATTTATATTTTCATCATAAATCTATATGTGAGTTTAACTAAACTTAAATCAAGCCAAAACCTAACCAATTGACCCATTTTGGTCCACTTAACCCAAAGTGACCTAAAAGACCTTTTTTGAGCCAAGTTATAATCCAACCCAAATTGGATTAAACTAAGCCATTTCAAATCTCATCTCATGATCAACAATCATCCTCAAGTGATCAATTACCTTAAATTGGGTCAAACCAAGTCAACTTGGTCCTTTGACCAAATCAACTTTTAGCCCAAATAAATCTAAACAAGCCAAAACCCACCATATACTAAATTTATTGAAACGTTTGATCTAAATCAACTCATAATTAATGATTGAACATGACCAAACCCTCAATTGAGCCAAACCAAGTCTAATTGTCCATTTGACCTAAGTTGACCCAAATTGGCCTAAAAGGCCAAAATAGGTCAAATCATGATTTGATCCAAATTTATTGCAACCAATGGCTCAAGTTCATTTCAAATCATTTATTGAACTTGACCAAAGCTATGATTGAGCCCAATTTGACCAATTAGTCAACTTGATCCAACCTAGCCCAAATTGACCTAATGGGTCAAATTGGTTAAAATCTAAATCAATTCCAAATTAAACCAAACCAAAGCCTACAATCATTTCCAATTAACCCATTGAACATGTGCCAATAACTAACCCAACCCAATTTGGTCAAACTGGTTAAATTGATCAACTTATCCCATTTGACCTATTTAAATCCAAATGAGCCAAAAAACCTAAGCTAAATTAATCAAAACCACTTGAACCAACACTCTTCAAATCATCATTTAAACCTATCTTGATTTGACCCAATTTGACCAACTGGTCAACCCAACCCAACCTAGCCCAAATGAGCATATTTTGACCATATGAAGTCAAATCACATAAAGCTAACCCATGGGACCCTAGGACTTGGCCTAACCCAAACTAGTCCTAACTCATTCCCAAACTAAATCCATAATGCCCCAAAGCAGAGCCATTGGACAAACCTTGTTTCCATTGGATCTTCACCAAAAACCCATGGGTTCAAGCCAAGAGGTCTTTGCACACCAGCCCTTGGGCAACCTCCCACTGCCTCTTCTATTCAAATTGAGCCACGTGGAGTTGGACATGACCTCTCCGATGCGACGATATATTACTAAAATAAGCCAACCCATCCCATCCATCCTTCAAGCATGATTTTGGGGTATACTCCCTCAATTCGAGTGAAAATTGACACAATCCGCATTGTGAGTTCTGTAAGCCATTTCAAAACATCTCACAACTTTTCCAAGCATTCTCGAAGCCTCCCTCGATCGAATTTCTTCTCTGCATGCAAAACTAAAATAGGGCAGCCTTCTTTCAATCAATACTCCCTCTCTACTCAATCAAACCTCAATTCTTTTTATCCACACCTTCACCATATCCAATCAAAGCTAAACAAATTATTTCCCAAGCTTCCAAGCCATGAGATAGGAGTTCTACCAAGACTGATCTCCAAATAGAAGGAGTTTGATTGACCGAGCAATCCACCTCAAATCAAAGCTCATGCGGCTCAAGAGGGCTTCATTTCTACCAAATGAAGCTTCCCCAATTGTTGGAATTGCCAAACATAAGCTTCGGTGAGTTATGCCATTGAAATTGATCCTTGTATGAAAATAGCTTGGTCCTTTGTGAAGGAAAGTTCCATTCCGTGAGATTTTCATTGTTGGATTTCCTTGTTTTGCTTCCCCGGAGTTGTGGGATCTATTTGATCTCCATTCGAGCTGAGCTTGGATCGGCGATGAACGATGGAAAGTCTCCATCTCTCATTGGGAGGACATAGATCATGGGCCATCCATTCCATGTGATCGAAATGGATGGTCGTGATCAAATCACACTAGATCCATCTCTATTTTCCCTTTAATCGCGGGATCTAATCATGGTCGTCGATCTTAGATCGGACAATCCACAGGAAAGCACATCCATCGCAATCCTAGTCAACATCCCGACATGATAACTTATATACCCAATCCCATCACGTATAAAATGCATGCCACGTCAGCAGCCATGTGGTGCCGACGGGATTAAGGGTTAATTAGGGTTGTTTTAATTAATTTTTATGATTGAATCTTCCTAAAATTATAACTAGAAAAATCCAAAAAATATAAATGAGGGCTCATTTTAAAGATGTTTCAGAGTATAATCCATTAAAATTATGATTAATTAATTTGGAATAGTAATTTATGCTTAATTATGGTTTAATTAAAATTTTAATTAGCCTAATTACTCTCTGATTAGGTGTCCAATTAATTTCAAATTTTTAGAGATGTTTAAGGGGATGATCTCTGCTTGCCCTATTTTTCTTCTAATTTATTGGATAGTTAATTAGAGAAATCAATGGATTAAGCCTTAATTACTCTCCAACCTTAATTAGTGATAATTAAGCAAATTAAGAGTGGTTTAATTAATTAATTAAACTCATTATCCTCTGTTAATTGTGGGAAGTCTTAGGGAAGTTGTTTGAGTTCATTCCTTATAATCATTTCATTAAGCCTTTTCATTTGTTTCATGTTAATTAAAAGCCATTTAATTAACCAATTAAAACAAGATGGAACCTAATTGTTTCAGAGTCTAATTGAGTGTTTAAAATTACTTGGGGGTTAGGATTGAGGCCTCTTCCTTGATCCCTTTCCTTAAGTTAATTTCCTCATTCTGATTAAAACATAATTAAAGAATTTAATTAATAAATCAAAGGCTTAATGAAATTAATTTAAAATCCATTCATTCACAATCTAAGTTTGTTTAATCAATCTTGGGTAGCTTTTTGGGTGTTCAATAACCTAAAGAGAGAACTAATGAAATTATGGTTAGCTCACATGTATGAGAAAATCTTGAAAGTAATTAAGTGAGCTCCTTAAGGTTAATTAACTATTAATTATGAACCAATTGCATTAGGTCCCTTTCATTTCTTAGGAGCATTGCCAATTTACTTTTCATGTGGTTGCATCTTATAGTAGCTCATTATTATTCAGTTAATTAGCTTAAGGTGATGTAGGTAAGGGTTAATTAATAGACTTAATTCATACCTCAAACTAATTAACACATAAAATCAACCAAATTACTCTTCATTAAATCAAATTAACTCACACATGGGGATGAGATTAGGATAAGCAAACCTCTTTAACATTTCCTAAATCAAATTAAACATAAAGATCAAAAATTATTTTAAGAAACTTTGGCTTGTTTTAAATGAACTTATTTAATATGATTGTCCTTAGGGCTTAGTTAGATTGAATGAAATTACATACCTATGTTTCTTTATTTCTTTCCAACCATGCTAAAATATTGTATGCAACTTGTATTCATGCATTATATCTTTCAAATTAATCAAATAAAAATGATTTCCTTTATGTCAATTTGTATGTGTTGACTTAATTAGAAATATGTGTGGTTATTATCATTATTAGATTTCAAATATATTTTCAAAAGTTTATTAATGAATGGATATACATATAAATTGTAACTTTAGTTATATATACATAGGAAATGCATGTGAATATAAGTCTAGTATATAAGGTAAATTTTCTTTCTTAATTCATGTGTTAATTTATATAAGTTAGAATGTTAGTGGGTATATTAGTCTAGACATCCTAGGGATACACGACTTTGAGTAGCCCTAAGGAGATTCCTTTCTCGTTCCTTTGGTGCAAAACAATGGCGACATACCTGCTTGATTTTATTCTTATGCATTTGGACATTAGAATTTAGATAGAATTTTAATTCATTCACACAAATAAATCAAACAGATTAAATACAACTTTTACATATTTTTTTCTATTCTTATAGTTGTTTATACATCCATATGTATCTAAGGATAGCGGATATATTAGTCTGGATATCACAGGGACACACGACTTTAAGTAGCCCTAAGGAGGTTCCTACCTCGTTCTCTTGATGTAGAATAATGGCAACGTACTTGCTTAAAATTTTTATACATGTGAATGTGTACTTAGCTAATGACTGAAAACCCTCTTTTCCTATTAAAAAGATAAGCATTCATACCTTGTTTAATTGGTTGAGTTGATTAGTTAGTGATTTAAGGTTCTTTCATTATGCTTTTTCATAAGAATTTAGATTGAGCTTTAAATTAATATGACAAAATCATTCAGTCAAATGAAATATTAATTCCAAATACATTTAATCACATTCATCATTTAAGTGTGCTAAGACATAAATTGCATGTATAGTTATGCTTAGGGTTTAATCATATGCATGATATACATTATGAAAAGAAATGAACAAGCATATGTTATGTGATAGTAATTCATTCCACCTAATCTTAAGATGTCTTTCTTATTGAATAAGTTTATTTAAAGTGAATCTAAACTTAGGACTAATTAAAACATGTAATAAGTCATTCACTAAAGGAAATTGATTAATAAATTTATTTTAGCTGTGACTTAAGGTTGGGATAAAAGAGAGTGATCCTCTCTTTCTTTCTGTTCATAACACTTAGTTGTTAAGTGTAGGTTAAATAAAATAGAAGAAAATATTAAGTAAAATTTGCAAATAAATTAAATCATTTAAAGTGAAACCACCTTTTTATAATTAAATATCCTTCATACTTAGAAAATCTTAACTCTAAAGCTTCATACCATACCACATAAGCCAACATTAGATTAAGTCACTTCTAACTTTATGTTGGGCGTGTGTGGTTTGATGTATGCTTATTTTATGATGTACTATAGATTGGATGTTGGTGTAGCTAGACTGATGTTAGATCATGATTAGCCTAATCATATTTTCTGTAGGAGATTATGTTTAAAGGGATCTTAAAATAAATATAAATGCTCTCTTTTGCAGGTTATTTAACCCCTAAGCAAAATCTATGTTAGGAAGGTGGATTTGATTACCCATATGTAAGGTGTTAAGTCCAAATCATTCATATAACTACTTGGATTGTATGGTGTGTTTAGCTAACACTTATTTTGCAGGTGTAGTTAGATTTAATTTTTCATTCTTTTAATGTAATTATGCATTAGGAATTTGGTTAAGTGTTATGGGGGTTAAGGTTGAACATTGGCCAGAGGGTTTAATCCTTGGGTTCCATGTGATCCTAGAAGCCTACCAAATCAAATGGAGCAAATCAAATGAAGAAATGGAGGGAGCATGAAGACTTGAAGATCCCCCATAACACTTATCATTTTGTAATTTATAATTATTCTTTCATATGCCGAGTTGTATAAGAGTAGAGCTCAACTACCTATTTCTTTTTAGGATTGTATGGTAGTACCCGACCGCACCGGCTTATTACTCTTTCACGTTGAGTTTATAAATTATTTGATGATTCGTTTACATTGTGCAATAGAAATGGCATGTGTTTTTCTAGTTTCTTCATGTATGATGATTTATATGTGTCGCCTCTTAGGCTCTTAAGGAAAAATAAGTCTTTTTAACCCCAATCACAACTCATAACTAAATTTTCTAAAAATAACTCATAATCTCACATAAAGCCTAGGCATTAAATCAAGATGAATGAAAGATTTAGTAACCCCTTAGCTAGATGTTGTGTGTTTAATATTATGCATGCATCTTTTGCCACTCTTGTAAAATGAGGGCCCCCATTCTTGCACATATGGGAAATGCTTGACCTGTGAGGGCAACTCCTACTGATGGTACTTCACCCTCTTCTTTCTTGATTTGGCCCATGATTTATTTTTAACATGCATTTAGGCATATAAAATCCTAAGGTCTATGTTAAAATAAAGAGTCAAAATCAAATAAAAATTTAATAAGATTTGCATTAGACTAAGTCATTACTCATACCACTCATGCTTGAGTCTCTTAGGGAGTGAGTTTAAGAATTTTAGTTTCTTTTTAAATAATAACATCCTAACCATCTTGCAAAACATCTGACTTGACCACATGGTTTGAAATTGAGTTAGTTGTGCCCATTAGTAATTCCGTGGTTTACCTTCTCTTGTGGAGGTAAATAATATACCCACTTTTGCCTAAGATTTAGGTCGTGCTTTGGTCCTCGCCAAAAGCTCCCTAGATTTAGGATCTGAGGTTGTTGTTTCCTTTGGGGCTACAAGCATAAATCCCACCTCTTATGTATTTTCACAATATCGTATTGTGAGGTTTTAAGTCATATATTTCTAATAAAATTTCAACTCAAATATATAATTTTCTTCAATTTCAAACATATAAAGCCCAACCATGGGATAGTTTGGGATGCTCATTAGGCTTCCTAGTATCATGAGCATCCCCTACTCATCTTCTTTTGGCTTCAATAATAAATCTCTTTTTTATCTATCCCATTTGATCTTTCAAATATAACCAATTTATTATAGTCCTATCTTTGAATTCTTTGGAGACAATAATTGTCTACTTTAATCGAGAGTATTCCTAAGGAACTCACTTTTCTTAGGATATAATTAACTATGGGGGCTTGCCCATAGGGAACTTTAGAACCGGTTCAAATAAATCATACTTTATTCATCCATGTAAAGTAAGAAAAAAATCTCTAGTACATTCAAAGACCCATCACGCCCTAGGAGTCCTTATTAGGTGATTAGGTCCATCGTATGGTAGTGATTTCTATTTTTTGAGATAGTATACTATTCCTTGATGTCATACCCGATCACCTCAATAAGTATACCCTTAGATCTGCGTGGTGTCATACACATACACACACACATCACAAAACCAAAAATAAACACCACATAATATCAATTATCAAATGAGAAGTCCCTCTTACAAAAAGATTTCTCTAAAATGTCTTTCTTATAAAAATTATCCTAACTTTCAAATTATTTTAATAAGTTTAATCACCTGATCCATTTTAGAAAAAAGATTTAAAATCTCATATTTAATTTAATAATTAACCAAATATATTCATTTTTTAAATGCATTTGATATTATTAAATAATCCCTTTCTTTCGAGCTTTGCAAGTTTGAAGAAGGGCATCTAAAAGTTTAACAATCATGTCATAATTTAAATAAGTTTAAAATTAATAATTAATCACTTTTAAATCAATTAGAAATCTTTTAGCACACTTTTAACTATTAGGTAGGTTATTGATGGATTAAATTACTTCTAGTTTAACTTATAGTTTTTAAAATTATTTATTTGTTTTATAGAAGTATGACTAAGTTTTTAAAATATAGTTGTAAGTAGAAATGAGTGAGAATCTATAATACTATATCTTGTTCTTAAATCATCTACTAGAAAAATGCTGCAATTATTCTAAATGGTGTTTGTTGATATTATTTTTTGAATGATGCTAATAGCATTTCTAAAATCAGAAATTAAAACACCTAATCCTAGATTTAGAGCTTCCTAATTTAACCACTTAGATCACTATGCTTATTGAATTAGTGAATTCTCCTAGGGTTTGACTCAACCTAATGGGATTAGGTGGGTCCAAACCCAACCTACATCTAAACAAATAGTTAATTTGAACATTCTCTATTGAAAATTAAATCTAATTGAACTTAAGCTAAGGTAATTGAGATGGCTAACCCAACTACCATACTTAAGCTCAAAATCACTCAAACCCAAAAAAAATCAAATGAAATCAAAACAAACTCAAACCAAATCAAATCAAAATCATAAAATTCATGACATGAATATGAATGGAGTCAAATCTAAATGAAGGTCAAAAGTAGTCAACCATTGAATATAGGATTAACTTATGGGTCACTAAGTCAAAGGTCAACCCATCATAATTTAACCAAATTAAATTATTCCAAAGACTCAAAATTATTAAATAAATATGTTTAAACATGAATTAAATAGAAAGTTAAACTTAATAAGGTTTTAATTAGGCTAACTAGATTATTTGGTCTAAATGGGCTTAAATGGACCTTATTGAATTCAAATCTAAATGAAATTGTAATCAACCCAAATTAATTCTTAAAAATTATTTAAAAATAATTATTAAACATAAATTAATAAATTTTTGAGATCAATTTGACTAATATAGTCATTTGACCGATTAGACCAATCTTAACCTATTAAGCCCAAATTGGGCCAAAGTGGATTTTATGCCCAGAACAAATAAAATTCAATTGAATTAAATCATTCCAAATACTTTGATAAACACAATTGAAAGCTAAATACATTATGATTGAGTCAAGATGGTCATTTGACTCAATTGGAATCAACCAAATCCATTTAAGCCATAATGGGTTAAGTGTTGAAATAAATAAGCAACCAATTCCAAATTTCATGAAGCTCATTAATTAAGGACATCATAAATTGTTAAACAAACACAATTGCAACTTAAATCTAAATTCAATCCCGCAAATGGAATAAGCTAGATCAAGCCAAAAGAAAGTGATGCTTAAGTAATATCTTTCAAGCCATTTGAACGCCAACATGGATTAGTCACCTTGGAACATATCTAGATTCATCTTGAGATGAGTTTAGGATGATTGGAAGCTAAGATTAAGCAAACTAAATGAGCTCAAGTCCACCCAAACAAAGGAATATACCATGGAGAAAGAGAAGGAAGCTTGGAGACAAACTCCTTACCCAATCCATTCCCTTGCCTCCACTTCTCATACTATCTATCTTGGACTGTTCCCAATTAGTGACCACCCCTTGGAGCTAGCCTCCAAGGGTGGCACACTGCCGGCCATAGTAGGCTTCCCATTACATATAACTCTTGATCAAGAGTGCAAAAGGAGGAGAGAGACTTTATCAAGCAAGTTTGAACTTTCCAACATGTTCATCAAGTGAAATGAAGAAGAGCACACCCTTTCCATAATCCCCACATCGTCGGCAAGCTGGAGTTTGACAAAATCCATTGGAAAATAGATGAAGCTTGGTCTATAGGCTGATTCACAGGGAGGCAATCTAATTCCTCCTTCTCAGCTTGTTAGGTCCCACAAAGCTTTTTGAATCATTCCCACCACCGGAGATCACCACCGAGAAGGTATATAATCAAACCGACCCATTAAGCATTCAATTTTGGTCTTTTTCAAAATAAACTTGATCTTAAGTAAGATCAAACCATATAGATGCATTCCATTTGAGTCCTTGATATATTTGTAATTGAAATTGAGTGATTTTATCAACTAGATTGCTAGAAATTACTTTGATTTGATGGACAATGTTAGGCTTTCTCCATCATTAAAGGAGATATAATCTCCGCTGTCCATTCCTTCTATTAGGAATAGGTAGTTTTGATTTAGTCACATGATCTGATTTAAATCCTATAGAAATTGCAAAGTAAATCCTAACCATTCGATCTTTGATCGGATGGTCATAACTAATACTATGTGGCCATAGCTTTTTAAGCTGGATCTATGTGGATCTAACTGGCTCAATGGCACCATACAACATGGCAAACAATGTTGTGTTAGCGCCACATGGTGCCAACCATTTAAAATAGTAAAATTTGATTTTATGATTTAAAAAATTATTATAAAATCACTAGAACTTCAAAAAATTATTAAAAAGTTAAAATACTCACCTAAAAGTATAAATAAGGACTCTATAGATTCATCTCACTAAGAGGAATCCATTAAACCAAAATCTCCAATTTTGAGTTAATTTAGATTTAAATAAAAATAATCAAACTCAAATTAAACACAAATCATTAATCTAGTCAATTTTAAACATTGGGAAATTGAAATTAAGGCTAAAACACACCTTAGATAAAATACAAAATTTCCAAGTCTTAGGTCTTAATTTAATGAAATAAAATAATATTAAAAAAATAAAATTAGAAAAAATTTTATAAAATTAAGTTAAATCATCATAATAAACCCTAATGGACCTAAATAAATCATTAAAACTCTTTGGACCTTATAATCAGTGAAATGACTTAATTAAGCAGTTAATTCAATTAATGAATCTGAATTTCAAAAAATCATAATAAATCAACCAAATATCTATAAATTTCAAATAAACCCTCAATGGATACATCTTTTAGAGAGGAATATAGAAAAATTAAAATCCTTAATCACTTAATTTGAGTTTTAATGAAATAATTAAAACTTAATTATCCCTAAATTATGCATCTCATTAAAGTAAAACTTTAGAGAACTTAGCAAGGAACTCCATGCCATAAAAATTTCAAAGGCAAATGATATTTCGATTGGTTGTTATCAAATTTCTAATCCTTAGTTAATTTATATGAAAATTTTAAATCAAAAAATTTTAAAAATTATAGAAATTTATAAAATAACTTTAATTTACTTTTTCTAATACCTGAACACTTAAGAAAAATTTCTTAAGTCTCTTAAGTTAAATAACTCAATTAATAAAGTGCTTAGGGTTTAAGGTTTAATAAAATAATTTAAAATATAGAATTTAATTAAATCTTAAATCACTAAATTTAGTTAAATAATTAAAATTCAGTATTAACCAATCTATGAGATTCACATTAAAACATGGAATTCATTAATATAAAGTAACCTTTAAACTTAAGAATAATATAATCCTAAGTATATAATAAAAGAGAAATTAAAAATAAAATGATACATTAAATTAATTAGATGTAAGAAAACCTAAAGAATTGAAAATAGCTTAGATTTAAGTTGGGTGCCTAAAGTCAACCAATTTCTTAGGTTTCTTAAATTAAGATGAGTAAACAAAACTCCATCATAATGAACTAAACTAAACTTTAACATGTAATGTTGCATTCAAACTATGAGTTAGATAAAGAATTCCCTAAATAATAAAATTAAGACTTCCTCCAAATTGATTAGAAATAATAAAATTAATTTATTTAAATTCATGCATATAAATGTTAATGAAGTGAATGAATGAAACCATAACTTGAAATCAATTATGTTAATCTAAACTCATTAACATACATGAAAATATTAATGAAATTAATTAAAATCAAATAAACTTAATGATAAACTGAAAATATATAAATAAATCATGAAATTAAAATATAATGGATCATTTAAATGATAAAATCAAAACCAAGCTTGAATTAAATTATTAACTTAAGTCAATTAAGTCAATTCAAACCAATAAACATTAATAAATAAGCATAAACATAAATATTAATGTAATGAATAAACAAGATTAATCTGAATTAAATAAACAAATAAAATCAAATTAATAATGAACCAAATCAAAAAGGTCAAATATGAAATTAAGCTATAAAACATAAATTAAATAACATTAGATATAAATGAATTAAAATCAAACTTAAAATGGAATTTAAATCAAACTAAATTCATAATAATATGAACATTACTCATTAAGATTTAAAGAAACATAGTAAATATTAATCAAAGATAATAAATAAATTAATCATAAATTCAATCTAAAAATATTTAATTAAATTAAAGGAAGTGAAAAGAAGAACGAATCTTAATCAAATTTCCAAATAAAATTCAAAATAAATTTAAAGATACCTAAGGTTTCAACTATACAATAGATATGAAATTAAATTTCTCTTTCTTCAGGCATAGTTCACCATCTTAGAATGAATATTCATCTTAAGATGAAGATCTCATTAGGGTTTACAATGTTGAATAGAATGTATTCCACCCAAACTAGAATTTATTTTATTCTTCAGTTTTGAAAAGTTAAATTCTTTTTTAACATAAAAATGAAATAAAAAATGGAAATGAAATCATAAATCATCTAAATTGCTTGAATTGGAACCACCTAATGGAAAATTGAAGAAATTTTAAGAATAAAAGAAATTAAAATAATGAAAATAAAATATTTAATAATTAATAAACATATGGTATATAATCTGGACACTCGAAGTCATAGGGCTACTAGTTTGAAGGAGGTCTTGATACTTTGAACTTCTAACAATGACACATACCTATAAAGCAAAATTATGAAAATGAAAAATCTCAAAAATCAAATTAAACTAAACTTTGAAAATCTAAATTGAAACTTGAACTTAAAATGCATAGTAAATCATACCATACAAACCCCTACTTCACACACTAGATTATTAGGTCACCGACCTTAGACTTATGTTAGGTTGATCTATGATGTGAAGTGAAATATTATTATTATTTTGTGGTGTATTATTTTAGATTGGAAGGCTATGGTTGTTTGCTTTAGTCTGGATGGTAGGACATTCTTTCTAGTCTAATGTTATTTTTATAGGGACTATGTTAAAGGGATTGTCATAATAAAATTTAAATAATTATTGTTTGCTTGTAGGTATGCTAATAAATCCCTAAGCATAGCTTAATATGATAAGTGGGCTTGGCAAGCAGCTAATGCTAAGTCTATATATTTAGAATATAACTGCTGGTGTACTGTGTGTATTTCCTAATATCTATTTTGTAGGGTTTAGGAACTTATTTTGAATTTTTAAATGTAATTTGAGCTTAAAATTAGGTTAGAATCTATGGAGTCTATGAATAGCATGAGTTAACTCTACTAGCTTGTTGTCCCATATGAAGCCCATGGAGGTCCCTAAAGAAAGAGACGACCCTTGAGACATAGATCTACACTTTTAGTTCTAGGCTAGGCTATATAAGGGCATAGCTCGATGACCCATTTTTCTTTTTCTTCCGGGGTGTACAACGATACTCAGCAACACTAGTCTATTCTTATTAATTAAATTAGTGTAATTTATTTTGGGTGCGTAATAAAAATCATCTACTTTTCTAAGTTTTTTTGTATTGTATTTTTGTACTGAAATGCTAGGATGTTAGGGTCTTAGAAAAAATAAATTTTCTACTCAACTTAAAGCTAAATAACTTAAATAAAAAATAAGAAAATTCAAAACTTTATACATAAAATAAAGCATTAGATGTAACTTAAAAATAACTAGAAATGATTAGCTTTTGTGAACCATATTAGCATATTGTTTGAAATCTTTAAATTGGGTGCTTCACCCATTACACATAAGGGGCATCTGACTTTTGAGGAAGACCACATTCTTGAGAAGTGTGTCTTCTTATTTTGATTTGGCCCACGATCATTTCTAACTGCATTTCATTGTAGATATAAATTGCATACCTCAAAGACCTTAAATAAATTATGAGTCAAAACATTTAAAAGCTGAAAATTATTACAATAATTAGGTGCATATCATACCTAACATGATCCTAGGGATTAGGGAGTGAGTTTAGTTTCATAGATTCTTTCTTAAAATGTAACAACCCAACCATCTTACATACATAAGACTAGCACCATGGATTTGAAAATCCACTTTGGTGGTGTTAACTGGCAGCTCTTCCAGGCAGGTGATAAGTCCAGAAGAGTTGGTGATAGGTTCCTTTCCTCAAGTGGGAGAAAGAGCTAATGATTCTGTTGAACTAGGTTGAGCCTCTAACTTGTGTCAGAAGTACTTGTAGACTTAGGTTTTGAAGCATCCTTCTACGAATAAGTCTTCAACATTAGTCATTTCTATAGTCTTGTATTGGTAGAATCTAAGTCCTAATTTTTTTTTAATGAAATATCAACCTAATTCTCAATAAATTCAATATCAAAAATATAAATATCAATTGTATGATAGTTGAAATGCCTACTAGGTGTCCCAATATCTATAGGACATTTTCTATTTTATCCTAATTAGCCTTGAAAATAACTCTTCCCCCCCTTTGAAGTGTTTTCCCTTTTAAACTTCTAATTTAACCATCCTTTAGAATCATCTTTGAAATCCATAGAAATAAGAGCCCGCTGACCTCACTTCTTAGACCTAGGACTCATCTAGGTCTAAGATGTCCTTAGAGACAAAGCACTTCTAGTGTCTAGGTGGACACTAAACTAAAGCCTAGAAGACTTACAAGACCTAAACCATATGACCATAACTCGACTTAAGAGGAGTAAAACCCCACCTACCCTAAACTCATTTTAACCATAAGACCAAACCAATACCAAAGCAAGTGTCAACAAACTCAACCTCAATCGATACTAATTTTTCCAAAGCTCAAGTTGACTTGTCATAATTCAATTTAATTAAATGATCAAGTTGACCCAACCTAGCCCATTTGGGCTTAATAGGGATAAACCCAAAATTAATTCAATCAATTACAATTGAACTAACCCAAACTCATTTGAATCCCACTTGAACTTCATTGAACCTTGGTTGCAAGCCAATTGAATCTAATTCAACCCAATTAGTCTTTAGCCCAAACTGACCCATTTGAACCTTATAGGACAAAAATTTAATTTAACTTGATTCAACTTGAATTAATTTAACATAAGACCTCATGATTACCTTAAACACTTGATTGAATATTCTAATCCACTCCAACCCATCTAATTTCATCAATTGGCCTAATTAACCCAACTTGACCCATTTGATCGAAAAGGTTCAAATGAGTCAAAACCTAATCTAACCCGAATTGATTACAATCAAAGTCATCAATCAACTCCAAATTCATCATTAAACATGTTCCAATCTTCACATAGCTTCAATTGAACCCAATCAAGTCAATTGACTCATTTGACCTAATTTGGCCTAAATGACCAAATTAAGTCAAATTTTAATCCTACTCAAATTGGATCAAATCGATTCACTCAATCCATTACAAATTAATTATTATTTGTCACTGATCACCCAATTGCAATCAATTGAGCCTAACCAAGCCAATTTGACTACTTAACCCAAGTTGAACAAATTTAACTACTTAACCCAAATTGAACCAATTTGACCTAAATGACCAAATTGAATCAAAATCTATTCTAATCCAAATCAAAGCCTGCAATCATTCCTAAATGATCAATCAAACATAAACCAACCCTTCATTAAACTCAATTTAATCAATTTGACAAAGTTGGTCAACTTAACTCATTTAGTCTAAATGAACTCATATGAGCCAAATCAAAATTTACTCCTAATTGGATCAAACTAATAGCACCAACACATTCCAAATAATCATTTGAACACAATCCAATAGCTCTCTTGACCCAATTTGTTCAATTGGTCAACCTAACTCATTTGAACTCAAATTAACCTATATGGGTCCAATTGACTCAATCACAACCAAACAAAGTCCAAACCAACCAAACTTCGCATAACTCATCCTTAGACCCCCCATTGACCAGCCCAAGTGGACCCAACCCAAGGTAAACCTAGTTAAGTCCAATCTAAGTGAACCAAGAGTTTCAAATAGGGCAAAACCCAAAATAAGAAGGTCTAACCCCTCTCCCTTGGGCAGCCACCTTAGTAATACTTGAGCTCCCCCATGCTGACTAGACTTAACCCAAAGCTATTGGGCTTAGCCATTGACTAAGGTGAGGCCCTTTTCACCTTGGCTAACACTTAGCTCACCCAGGGACTTGTCCCCGTCTCCACTGGCCACCAAACTCCACCATCCACTAGGAGACCTCCACCTCATCAATCCCATGCCATTTTTGGCCACCTTTACTGGCCAACTTGCTGCCACAACTTGAACCAACCTCTTTGGTTGGTTCACATGTGGAGGAGGGTATACACCTCATCTCCTATTCAAAATTAGTACACACATTCCCCAAAGCATGAAAGGTAGTCCCCAAGCATCTCCTGAATGATTCGACCACCCTATTGCTAGTGAGACCAGCTCCTCCCTCAGCTCAAACCTCCACACCGTCCAACCCCATCTAAACTCCACAAAACTCAAATTAATTTCACTCACACCCCCCTCACTCCGATGAATCAAAATGAATCGATTCTCAATCCCTCCCCTCACTCGGGCGAATCAAAATGAATCGATTCTCAATTGATTCGATCACCAGAAGACCGAGTTTGACTAATCCTGATGAGCTTCACGGTGGTGTTTTGTTTGGTGCAACCGACATGGAGGAAAGGGAGGATCTTCTCGACAAGGCTTCACCTCTTCAAGGAAAAGCAACCTCAGTTGATGGACTGCTGGTCTTAACCTCCAGCTAGGTAATTTCTAGCAAACCACAAAAAAAACCATTGAATTTCTGGTGCATTGTGAAGTAAATCAGTGTTTCTTGGGAATCTTTCGAATATTTTCATTATATATATATATATATATATATATATATATATATATATATATATATATATATATATATATATATATCAAACTATAATATAATACTCACCATATGTATAAGTACTGGGTGGCATAGATCTATCTGGGAGGCTGTTCTTAAAGATGATAGTAGTGTTATTGATGACCTCCCAATCTGATGGATCATTTCTCTCAATTTCCTTAGCATTGAGAGGTCTCACCCTCACAGAAACATATATCCTCTCCTCCTTTCCGCCACCGCCATTTCCTGCTTCATCTCCATTGCTCGACCCCATTCCTGCAAAAGTACAATCATAAGCCCAATTTGATGAGTTAAAACTATGAAAAGAACAGCAACTACAGAGGAGAAGATAAAGACAGAACTATAATGTAGCACCTCGTAGAGGATATAGAACACTAGTTCGACTATTTCATGGCATTTCGTATATCACAATTTCTTCAGAAAAAAATATATAAATAATAATAATAATAATAATATTAAAAACTAAGTTTAGATTTTTCTTCCATAAATGCAGCTGTTTTTCACACACCAATTTGCCACGCAGTTTCCATTATATTCTTTATTATTTCTCTGAAATAATCAACAGAGCTAATATAATCTAAGACCAGAATGGACGAAGAGGAAGAACAAGCTAGGGCTACTGCATCACAGACGAGAAGAAAGAGAATGACAAGAACAAATACAATGTGCGATTTCTACCTCCAGTAGAACTCTCCGGCGCCGGCGAGCTCCTCGTCCTGAGCCGACGTTAGAAAAGGAGAGGAGAACGAGCTTTCTTCATTCAGCGATAGAGCATAAAAAGTGGAAAAGGCAAAACGGGCTTCTTGGAAGAAGAATCGCTATGACAGATCTGTCCTCCCCATTGCGTGGAGATATTTCCCCAAAAGAACTTTTTTTTTTGCCATTTTGCCAGCAAAAAATCGATTCTTTTTAAGAGAAGATGCCATAATTTTGTCACCAGAACCCATTGGTCGGGTTCGGAATCGTCTCCCCAACCTCTTTCGGATAAAGCCCGCGCGGCGGTTAATTTGATTATTTTTAATTATTTTTCTTTCGAAAAATGGGAATTTTAATCCTACTATTCAGGTGATCTGTTGGGAGTTCTTTCGAGCGATGAAATGCGAGCCGTAGAGTAACCCAGCTTGCGAAATCAAACGCGGGAAGGGGATTGAGCGCGGCTTTCCATGTGGGTTCTCTTCGGTCAACGCTGGATCCCAATTGGGATAGTTCTACCGTCCAGTGAGCAGACTCATTATATGCCCCAACTCTGTTTATTATTTATGGATAAATTAACATCAATTTTGAGTTTTTATATAATAATTTTCATGAGAAAGCTCCCATGAGAATAGCTTCATAAAATAAATTTAATTATTTTATTAAACAATAATATGAAAGATTGCTATCTCCAAATTTCAAACTCTTAAATAATATTTAATATGAATGCAATGCATAATAAATTAAAATTGTGCTAATATTAAAGCATATTGGAAGATTTCAAGATATATTTAAATTAAAATTTTGATCATAGGATTAATAATTGATTAATCACAACATTTTCTTTATAATAGGCCTAGCAATTGCTCTTCAAGCATATCTGTCTCCTCTCTCTCTCTCTCTCTCTCTCTCTCTCTCTCTCAAGAAAAATGGATCCCCTTGGCATTTAAGCCAGCTAAAATCGTCCCAAATCTACCTCGTCGGCGCCGCCCCAACTTAACGCTTTCCGCCACCGTCTCTGATAAATCCTATTTCGCCGTGGCCAACGCCGATGTATCTTCCCATCTCCTCCGCAGCCTCCCCAGCAACCTTCACCCTTGCGTCAAAACCCCAATCCTCCGCCACCTCTCCTCCCCCATTCCCCAAACCATGGCCCCTTCCCTCTGCCTCGCCGCCTCCGAACTCGTCGGCGGAAATCCTAACCTCGCCCTCACGCCCTGCTCCACCTCATCCACGTTGCCACCCACGTCTACACCGCCGTCAGGAACCACCACCCCCTCACCGAATTCTCCTTCGGAACACAGATTTTAACCGGAGATGGACTTCTGACTTTGGCATATGAGATTGTGGCTCGAACGCCTGCCACTGATGCTGACACCGCCACAAGGCTGCTGAAGGTTTTGATTGAGGTGGCGACGACGGCGGCGGCCGTGGCGTCTGTGGATGAGCAGCAGGGAGTGGAAGCTGGCGGCGTGTGCAGCAGCGTGTGGGGTTATATTGGGAGGAGGAAATGAGGAGGAGGTAGAGAAGGCGAGGAGGCTGGGTATGTTCGCCGGAAAAATGGAGTTGGCCATGGCGGCGGTTGAGTTAGGGTTGGGATTCGAAGAGGTGAGGGCCGGGTCAGTTAGGCGTCTGCTTCAGGAGATACTTGGCAATTGAATTTTAAAATATTTGCGTGCATATCATACAATTCACATGTGCACCATTTTTTTTAAAATAATAATAAAAAAATTTACATATGTAACACTTAAAATTATTAATATTTTTTTAACTTTTCAAATATATATATATATATATATATATATAATTTCACATCTAAATTTTATTATTTACATTTTGACACTCTAAACATCAAAAAGGCTAAAAACGCCCCTCATAAATATGTAATATTGATAGGCTGAATGATGAAACTTAGGTGTGAAATATATAATATTAATAATTTTGTGTGCAATGTAGGTAAATTCTCCCAAATAAAAAAATTATGTTAGTGATATTTTTATGTAATATTAAATATTAAAGTGCTATATATAAAAATATATATATATATATATATATATATATATATATATATATATATATATATATATATATATATATATATATATATATATATATATATATATATATATATATATATATATATATATATATATATATTATGATTTATTTATATATAATCAGTTAATTTTAATGCAATATTTATTTAAGACTTTCTTTTAAACAAATTTAAGTAATAATATCATCACTTAAATCTTTCCAAAAAAAAAAAAATCTAAGTTGGCTTATTTTGATTAACATTTTATCAGAATGAATTTTATATTTATTAGTTTTATTTATAATATTTATGTGGAATATTATAATTAATATAAAATTATTATATTTAAAGGGCTTATGAAATTTAATGAAATAGCTCTTTGATAGAAAAGTGTGTTCCCTTTTGGTGAGCAATTTCTTGGCATTGAGACTAATTTGATGTTTTTGTTTGACTATTATTGTACTAATAGTGAACAAATTATTGGTAAAATTGACTTTAAGTTTGACTATTATGACCCTCCATAAATATTTAAAAAAGTCAAATCCATTATAGCAATATAAAAAAAACTTATAATCTAATTAATAGAATTTGAAGTAGAACTCATATATAAGTTTCTTCTAAAGAATCATTTTCACCTCAATGATATCATTATTATGCTCATTGATTTTCAATATAGAAGTTTAAATTGAGTGCTTTTTTTACACTCAAGAAGCACTTAATTCATGTATGAAATTATGATCAATATTTGATTTGTGTTCTCTATGTTTTTAACTTGCACCATGTATAAATATTTATTTATAATTGATTTTATGCCCGATTTTTATTAATAATAAATTATTAAAAATATGTAAATATTTCTTAAAAAGTTTCATATATTATGTTATCCTCATTTATGCGTGTGATTATAGATAAAATTTGAAGAATAATATTATAAATATTAATATGATTGGAGATAGAATTATAGTCTTAAAGGTTGTTGTTGATACTAAATTATCAATATTATAATATTTATGCTCCTCAAGTAGGTTTGAATGTAGGCTCAAAAAAAAAGAATGATTTAGAGGGATTAATATAAAATATATCTTTTTAAGAAAATATATTTACTAGAGGAGATTTAAATGAACATATGTTGGTAGAGTAGTAAATGATTTTAAAAGTATTCATGGTGGCTATGAATTTAGAATGATTAATGAAGAAGGCATGTCTATATTAGATTTTGCTTTAGCTTATGATTTTATAGTTGCTAATACTTTATTTAAGAAAAAAAGATGAGCATATTATTACTTATAAATATGGATCTATTAAAATACAGATTGATTATTTTTTGATAAGAAAAATAAATTATTTAGATTGTAAAGATTGTAACGTTATTATGAGTGAAAGTTTAAATACTCAACATCGATTGTTAGTTTTAGATTTTAAAATGAAGGATTGTAAGATGAAAAGTAAATCAAATTATTATCCTAGGATTAGATGGACAAACTTAAAGAATAATAATAAAAATATTTTCAAGAGCAAGTTACAAGAGCTTAGAATTTGAGATGTTCATAAGGAAGCTAATGTTATGTAGGAAAAAAGTAGTAAGTGAAATTAAACAAGTTGCAAAAAATGTGCTTGAAGAATTAAAAGAGAAAACTTTTTTTAAATAAAAATGGTTGGTGGAGAAGTAAGAATGTGCAAAAAAAAAAAAAAAGAAATAAGAAGCATTGTTATAAAACCCGGTTTAGATGTAAAATCTCAGAGAATTGAGAAAGATATAAAATGACCCGTAGATATTTTAAGAAAGCAATATATGATGCAAAAAAAAAGTTTTTAGTGATTTATACAATAAATTGGATACCAAAGAAAGTGAAAGATGTATGTATAAGTTAGCCAACCAAAGAGATAGGAGAAGTAAATATCTAGTTTAAGTGAAGTGTATTAAGGATGAAAATCATAAAGTATTTTTCTTAGAAAATGATATTAAAAATATGTGGATGAGGTATTTTGATAAATTTTTCAATAAAGGATCTGAAAATACGATTGATTTTAGCAACTTTAATACCCTAAATAAAAATAGAGAATTTTATTTTTATCGTCATATTAGTAAATTTGAAAGTTAGAGGAGCTTTAAAGAAAATGAAATGTGAAAAAACAGTATGACCTAATGATATTTGAATAGAAGTGTGGAAATATTTAGGAGATCAAGGAATTTCTTGGCTTACAAATCTTTTTAATGTTATTTTAAAGACTAAAAAGATGTTAGATGAGTGGAGAAAGAATTTGTTAGTTCTTAATAAAGGTGATTGTTGACCTCACTTTTGGAGTGAGTTCTTAATCTCCTTATCATAGACTTAGGAGTCTTTCAGACACTAAGACTTCCTTAGTCATAAGACACTTCTAGTGATTAGGTGAACACTTAACCTAATCCTAGAGACTTAGAAGGGTTAATCATAGGATTAAGTTAAGCCTTAGGGATTAAGATAACCCTCCTACCCTACAACCCACATTCAATCCAGATTCACTCTATCAAACCTAGTTAAACTCAATTTCAAATCCAAATCAAATCCAAATCCCAAGCCAAATGATTGAATGATCAAATGCAAACTTGAAATCTTTCCTAAGTCCTTTGAATGAGTTTCATGAACTTAGCCAAAACTCCATCTAAATCAATCCAAAATCAATTGAGTTTTTTCATAATCAATTTATATCTTCAATTATCTTCCTGAATATAAATCAAATCTACATTCAAATGATCAAAACTAAATTAAACTAAATTAAATCAAATTGAAACCTTTCCTAAGCCATATGAATCAACCTTTGAGCTTAGCCAAATCTTAACCAAAATTACTTCAAACTCAATTGATTTTCTCATGAATCAATCATATCCCCAATCATCTTCACAAATATAAATGAAATATACATTTAAATCATCAAAAATAAATTAAAATTAAATGAAAATCCAAATATAAACCATTTAAGCCAACTCCATATACTTAGCCAAATTCCATTCAAATTAAACCCAAATTCAATTGATTTTCTCATGAATCAATTATTCTTTCAATTATCATCCCAAATATAAATGAAATCTACAATCATCAAGTCAAATCAAAATCAACCCAAGTCAAACCCAACTTAGCCCATTTGACTTGAAATTTTTAAATGAACTAAAACCCATTTGAACCTAAACAAATTACAATTGGATTTATTTATCAATCTCAAATCCATAAATAAACTCAACCCAAAACCAAGCAAACTAAATCCAATTAGTTCACTTGACCCAAAGTGGCCAATTTGATATATATGAACCAAAATCCAAGTCAATCTAAATCAAAGTGAATTAAGCTAATCCAAACTTCATGACATGACTATTGATCACCCTACGATGATCAATTGATATAAATTAGGTCAAACCAAGTCAATCCAGCCCTTTGACCAAATCAACCCCTTAACCCATATGAACCTAAACTAGCCAAATTATAACTTAAGCTAAATCTATTGAAACTCATGATTCATACCAACCCAAAATCAACACTTGAACATAACTTGACCTTCAATTGAGCTAAACTAACCCAATTGGCCCTCTTGACCCAAGTTGACCCAAATTGACCTAAATGACCAAAATAGGTCAAATAAAAATATAATCCAAATCAATTACAACCAATGACTCAAGTTCATTCCAAAGCATTTGAACTTGACCAAAAACTGAGCCCAATTATTACTATACCTAAATGCCCTATTGAACCCAACTTGACCTTAAGGGTCAAACCAACCTAAAACCCAATCCAACCCAAATTAAACTCAACCAAAGCCTATAACATATTTGAAATGATCAACCAAACCCAAGCCAAGTCATGACCTAAGCCAATTTGATCAATTGGGTCAAATTAGTCAACTTGACCCATTTGACTGAAATGAACTTAAATGAATCAAAACCAAACTTAAACTAAATTGAACCAAACCAAAGATACCAATACAATCCAAATGGTCATATGAACTTGACCCAACCCTTGGTTTGACCTAATTTGACCAATTGGTCAACTTAACTGATTTGACTTAGTTTGACCCAAATGAGTCAAATTGAACCAAATGAACTCCAAATCATATAAAATTTTCCCAACCCACTTTTGACTCATTTCAAATTTGCTTAAATCAAATCCAATGCCAAATGACTATTTTACCCTTGGGCCAAGGGTATCACATGAGATAAAACACCCATATAAATGGTCATTCTTCTTCCTTAGCCACTTGACACTCATCCATTACTCCACCTAGGCACCTAGGACACTGTTCACCTGACCCAAGGAGTGGTTGGGTCGACCATGACCCATGGAGAGGTGAAATCACCTCCCCATTCCCATTGGCATACTTGGAAAGCTCAAAGACTCCCACAACCCCCTTGGCAGCCACCTCTACTCCTTCCTTCTCTCAAGCCAAGCCACCTAGGATGATTCCCTGCCTAATTTGAGCTCCCCTTGGTAGCCATTTGATCAAAATGATGATGCCATGGTATGGAATGAGGGGTATAGCCCCCTAATTCTCACTTAAATCCATTCACCTGCACTCCACACAACCCTAAAAATGAGAGACGCACATCCTAGAGCCATTCCCAAGCTTTCCAAGTGCTCCCATTTCTCCTCTTCTCGATTTTACATAAAATCAAAATAGAGCACACCCCCTTTGATTCCTATTTGCTCAAATCACTACCAAAGTATAATTAGCTTTGCACACACCTTCCTTAGAGTTAGGTGAGCAAAAATGAATCATTCCCCGACCCTCGACCAACAGACGATCGACTTCGATCAAAGCTGACCATCTACATCACGTGCATTGGCCTTTCGAGCAAACCACACCAAATCAAAGCTCGTGTCTCTCAACAGGGCTTCGTCTCTACTAGACAAAGCTTCCTCAATCGATTGGAACAATGGGCCTTTCCTGAGGTATGCCATTGGCCCGACCTAGGTAGTTTGGTCATTTATGAAGAAAAGTTGTATGCCATGAGATTTCACCCATTGAATCTCTTCATTTTGCTTCTCTAAAGGTGTGAGATTGATTTAAGCTTGAGCTTGGGTGAGCTCAGATCAAGCTACAAACGATGGACGATCTCTGTCTCTCGCCGCTCGGAAGGAGATGGATCATGGGTCATCCGTTTCACGTGATTGGAACGGACGGTCTTGATCAAATCAAGCTTGACTCATCCGATTAATCCCTTAAAAACTACTGGATTAATCATGATTGTTTGATCTAAGATTGGATGACACATAAGCGCGTCCAGTGACTTAACTGCGGTGACTAAAGAACCAATCCCACGGTGCCATGTGGAGCGTAAAGCGTCGGGCACCATGTGGCGATGGGATTAAGGTTAATCAAGGCTAATTAAATGCATTTTAATTATTGAAACTTCCAAAATTCACCATAAATTATTGAAAAATAAAAAATATATATAAATAAATATTCATTTAAAGGTATTTTAGATGAGAATTTAATAAAAATATTCTTAATTGATTTTAGACAATAAACAAAGTTTAATTAAGATTTAATTAAAAATTTAATTAGCCTAATTACTCTCTAATCATTCAAGTGATCAATCCCAAAATTTTTGAGATTGTTTAAGAAGATGACCTCTGCCTCATCTAATTTTCTTGGGATTTATTACTTGCTTAATTAGGAAAATTGATTAATTGACCCCTAATTACTCTCCTAATCTAATTAATGGTTAATTAATCCTATGAACAATAATCAATTAATTGATTAAGTGGTTAATTTTTATTTAACAGTGAATAGTCTCACGGGATAAGGTTAGGGCCTCTTTCCTAATCTATTTTCCTAAGTTCATTTCATTAATCAAATTATTTCAGGCTTAATTAATTAGTTAAACTACCTAATTAATTAAATTAAAATCTTAAACCATATAAAATTCAAATCACTCTAGATTTTCATTAAGTCTTAATTTAGTGTTCAATAACCCACAGAGAATCTGAGAAATTATAATTAGCCCCATGCTTAATTAACCATTAATTGTGAACCAATTGCATTAAGCCATTTTTCTTTTCTTAGGATTGTTACTAATTTTATTTTCAATGTCATGTTGACACACAATTATTTCAGTAAATATGCTAAGATGATATAGGAAATAGTTAATTAATGGATTTAATATATATCACAACCTAATTAATCCATAAAATTATCTTAATTACATTTTATTGAACCAAGTTAATTCAAAAATATGAGAGTGGACTAAGATCATCAAACTTCTCTTCACATTTCTTAAATCAAATCAAACATGAATTCAAAAATGATATATAAAAAAGCTTTGGTTTATCTTAAATGAATTTATTTGATATGATTGTTCTTAATAATTAATTTAATTGAATGAAATCATATGTTTATATTTATTTATTTCTTTCCAATCATGTTAAATGTTGTATGTCATTTGAAATCATGCATTCATTTTTTTTGAAAGTTAAATTAAATCAAATAATTTTTCTTTATGTAAAGCTTGCATGTGTTGACTTAACTTAATATATGTGTGACTATTATCACCACTAAATCCAAATATATTTTTCAAAAGTTTACAAATGAATAGTAATGAGTATCATGATGCTAAATGCATGTGCTTATAGCTTAGACATGTAAGGTAAAGCTTTCTTTTCCTTCTTAATATGTAGTTTTACATGTATTTGAATGTTAATAAGTATATAGTCCGAACATCCAGGGAACACAAGGCTTTAGTTATCCTCAAGGAGGTCATTGACTACCTTACTTCCCTGGTTAATAGCGACACACACTTATTTGATTTCATTTACATGTGTTCATACATTAGAATTTGGATAAGATTGCTGACCTCACTTATGGAGTGAGTTTTGAATCTCCTCATCTTAGATCTATGACTCTTATAGACACCAAGAGTTCCTTAGTCTTAAGACACCTATAATGATTAGGTGAACACTTAACCTAAATTAGAGACTTAGAAGGTTTAGTCATAGAAGTGAGTTATGCCTTAGGGACTTAGAGAGACTTGCCTACCCTATAGCTTAAACTAATTCATGCTTTACTTCTTAAATCAAACCTCAAATCCAATTCTAATTCCAAAATCCAAAATTCAGAATCAATCCCATGATCAAATCAAATTTCCAAATCCTCCATAAGTCTTATGATTGAATTCCATGGCCTTACCCTTAGCCAAGTCCAATTCAATCCAAATTCAATTAATTTTCTCCAAGATCAATTCAATCCTTCAATCATTTATCAAGTTCAAGTCCAAACTCAATTCCAAATGATTGAAACCCAAAATCAAATCCAACCTCCAAAATCCTTTAAGCCATATGATCCATTTTCATAAGCTTAGCCAAAATCCCTTTAAACCAAATCAAAATCAATTTATTTCATTTTAGATCAATTATTCCATCATTTATATTCATAAATATAAATGAAATCCAAACACAAAATGAAAAAAAACTAAATCAAACCAGACCAAGACCCTTCTTAAGCCATATAGACCCACCTCCATGAGCTTAACCAAATCTCAACCCAAATCAACTCAAAATCAATTAATTTCTTTATAAATAAATTATTAATTCATTTATATTCACAAATATAGATGAAACACACATTCTAATAATCAAAACTAAATTAAACTAAATCAATTTTCTTCTAAGCCCTTTTGACTTACCTCCATGAGCTTAGTCAAATTTGCTTCCAAATCACTCCAAACTCAAGTGATTTTCTTATGAATCATTTATATATTCATTTATATTCACAAATATAAATAAAATATAAATTCAAATAACTAATAGCACAAATTGATTGCTGTTGGATTTATATTTCAATTCTAGGCTCATATATAAATCGAACCAAACTCGAATCAAGCCCAAACCATACCACTTGACCCACTTAGGCTCACTTGACCCAAAATGGCCTAAAGGATATTTTTTAGCCAAGTTCTAATCCAACCCAAATTAGATTGAACCAAGTCCATCCAAGCCTCATATCATGATCAATAATCACCCTAGAGTGATCAATTATGTTGAATTGGGTCAAACCAACCCGTAGCCCAAATGAAACTTAAACCAGCCAAAATTCACCATACACCAAATTAATTGAAACTATTGATTCACACCAACTCATAATCAATGATTGAACATGACTTGACCCTCAATTAAGCCAAACAAAGTCCAATTGGCCATTTGACCCAAGTTGACCCAAATTGGCCTAGAAGGCCAAAATGGGTCAAATCATGATCTAACCCAAATTAATCGCAAGGTCATTCCAAATTCATTGTTGAACTTGACTAATTTGATCAATTAGACCCAACCTAGCCTAATTGACCAACCTAGCCCAAATTGACCTAAAATATCAAATTGGTCAAAATCAAAATTAAATCCAAATTGATGTAAATAAAATCTACAATCATTTTTAATTAATCAATTGAACTTGAACCAACACCCAACCCAAGCCAATTTGGCTAATTTGGTCAAATTGGCCAACTTAGCCCATTTGACCTATATAAATGCAAATGAGCCAAAATCAAACCTAAGCCAAATTGATTGAAATCACATGAACTAAATAATTCAAATCATCATTTGAACCTAACCCAAGCCTTAGTTTGACTCAATTTGACTAATTGATCAACCTAACCTAGCTAGACCCAAATTGAACATATATGACCAAATTGAGCTAAAATCCATGAAATTAACCCATGACCCATTGGAGGCTGATCAAACCTGACCCAAACCCACCTTGGATTAGCCTAAAGTCAGCCAAAAAGCTAAGTGGGTCCAATCCAAGCCATTGCCCATTGGTCAAGCCCTCTTTACATAGTATTTCACTTAAAAATGGCAAAGTCTATCCTATCACTTGGCAGCCCTTACTCTCCCCATTTGGGGTCTGACTTAACCTCCTAGCCCACCTTAAATGGGCTAGGACTTGCCATGGGCCAAAGGGAGGTGAGTTAACTCACCTCCCATGCAAACTGGCCACCCAGTGGATATAAGGAAGGAAATCAGACCATATCAAGCCTTGAGCCACACCCACTCCTTCCTCCAACCAAGATGAGTCATGTGGACATGATGGCGACCACTCCGATGCTGTGGTGGTGGCTGGCTGGCTGAAAAATGGGAGATAATACCATCCGTCTACCTCAACAAATTAAGGGATATACCCCCTCAATTCAATCTAGATTTTACTGGTGTTCGATTCCTCTAAGCTCCCAATAGAGAAACGAAACTCCTTAGACTTCCCAGAGCATTTCCAAGCCTTCCCACTTTAGATTTTCTCCTCCCGTGCATTATTAAACATGGGGATCCCAATTTAAGTTCCCTCATCTCTTAACCAAAACTCAATTGCTCTTATACACACCTTCCTCGCATGTCATCAAAGCCACCCAAATCATTTCCTAAGCTCCAAAGCCACTGGAGGATGACAAACTTCAATTAAAGCTGAAGCTCCAAAGCATTGTTCTTGGCCAATCGAGTGATCCACTTGGAACCAAAATGAGGAAAATCCATTGAAACTAAGCTTTAGGTAAAAATGGGTTGGTATTTTATCAAGAAAAATTGCATGTGAGATGATCCTAGATGTTGGATCTTCGTGGATCCCTTGAGTGAAGGTGTGGGGTTATTTTGGAGTGAATCCGAGCTCGGGTGAGCTCGGATTGAGCGATCCATGGCGGACAGGCTCCATCGTTTGTTACTCGTAGAAAGAGAGATCACGGGCCATCCATTTCATGTGATTGGAGTAGATGGCTTTGATAATATCATGCTAGATCCATTGCTTGATCCCTCCCTGTGAGTTTGATCATGGATCTGGATGGAAGAAAGCGCATCTCATCCGCTATAGTTAGTGTATGTGATTAAATAGCTAATCCTGCGGTGTCACCTGGAAAGCTCATCGCGTCAGCGCTCAATGCGGTGATAATGGAATTAAGGCTTAATTAGGTTAATTAATTACTTTTTAAGGCTGAAACTTCCTTAATTCATAGCTAATTGTAGAAAAATTCAAAAAAAATATAAATAATGGCTCATTTTAAAGGTATTTTAGAGGGGAATCCATTAAAATTATCCATTAAATAACCTAATTACTCCCTAATCAATCATCCAATTAGTTTCAAATTTTTTGAGGTTACTTAGGGGGATGACCTCTACCTCCCCCATTTTGCTTGGAATTTATTGGATAATTAATTAGGGAAATTGATTTATTAAGCCCTATCAACTTAATTAAGGATTAATTAAGCATTTGAACAGTAAATTAACTAATTAATTATACTCATTTGGACTGATTAAAAGTAGGAGGTTTAGGGAATGTGATTGTGACATTTTTATAATCTTTTCTCTAAGTTTCTTTTACTTTTCAAGAAAAATTAATTAGGGATTAATCAACTAATTAATTTCTTAATTAACTTAATTAAAATTTAAAATGGATCTAATTTTCCTTAATTAATTCATGGGTAGGTCTTTAGGTGTTTAATAGCTTAAAGAGGTTTAATGAAATTATGGTTAGCTCACATGTGTAAGAAAATCATAAAAGTAGTTAATGTGAGTTCCTTAAGCTTAATTAATCGATGATTATGAGCTAATTGCATTAGAACCCTTTCATTTCATAAGATCATTTCTATTTACTTTTCAATTTATTTGCATATTACATTGGCTCATAATCATTTGATTAATTACCTTAAGGTAATATAAGTAAGGGTTAATTAATTAATTTAATTCATACCTTAACTTAATCAATCCCTAAAGTTGACCTAATTACTTTTTATTAAATCAAATTAACTCACACATATAAGAATGAGATTAGGATTAGCAAACCTCCTCTCACATTTCTTAAATCAAATCAAACATGAAATTAAAAGTGACTTTAAGAAGCTTTGGTTTATTTTAAATGATCTTATTTAGTATGACTGTCTTAAAGAATTAATTAGATTGAATAAAATTACGTGCTTATGTCCCTTTATTTCTTTCCAATCATATTAAATGTTGTATGTCACTTATAATCAAGCATTCATTTTGTTTTTCAAAAATAAATTAAATTAAATGATTTCCTTTATGTCAAGCTTGCATGTGTTGATTTAAATTAAAATATGTGTGGCTATTATCACTATTAAATTAAAATTATTTTCAAAAGTATATAAATCAATTATAATGTATGGAGAGACAATAATTATAAATATTCATAAGCATGTTGCATGTATGGTTTATAATAATGTGTGATATGGAGTTTTGTTTCTTTATTCTACATGGATTTACATAAAGTTTGAAGATTAATAAGTGTATATTTCATTTGAAAAGGATATAACGTTTGTTTGGATTCATTCATATGTACATCTATGTTAAAACTTAGATAGAACTTTAGCTCACATATATAAATAATTCAATTAAATCAAATACAAAATTTGAATGATTTTTCCATTATTGTAGTTATTTGCACATTCATATGTATTTAAGAATAATGGGTATATCTAGTCTGTACATTCTGAGGATGCAAGGCTTTAAGTAGCCCCAAGGAGGTCTTTACCTCACTCCCCTGGATTAACAATGGTGAAGTATCCACTTAAAACTTTTATACACTTGTATGTGCATTTAATTAATTGTGGTGTTTATTTTTGATATATGTATGGGGGACACCACACAGATCTGAGAGTGTGCTTATTGAGGTGTCATCAAGTATGACATCAAGGAATGGCGAAGTAGGGTTTCTATTAAACCGAGTTATAAAGTTCCCTATGGGGGCAAGCCCCCATAGTTAATTACATCCTAAGGAAGGTGAATTTTTTAGGAATACTCGATTAAAGTATGCAATTATTATGTCCAAAGATTTCAAAGATAGGACTATCAATAAATTAGTTATACTTGGAAAATCAATCGGGATAAATAAAAAAGGAGAAACTTATTATTGATGCCAAAGGAGATGAGTAGGGAACACTCATGATATTAGAAAACTTAGTGAGCATTCTAACATATCCTATGGTTAGGATTTATATATTTGAAATTGAGGAGAATTATATGTTTGAGTTGGAATTTTATTAGAAGGAAGGCATAATCCCATAACAAGATTATGGAAATACTAAGGGGTGAAGATTTCTGCTTATAGCCTGAAAGAAACATCAACCTCGGATCCTAATTTTAGGGACCTTTAGCAAGGGCCAAAGCACATCCTAAATCTAAGCGAATATGGGTATATGATTTTCCTCCACAAGAGAGAGTAAACTATCCAACTGCTGGACTTATAATCGCTTAGAGTGGCAGCTAACTCATACGCTTTAAAACTATGTGATCAAGTCATATGATTTTGCAAGATGATTGAGTTGTTATTATTTAGAAAGAAATTAAAGTCCTTAAACCCACTCCCTAAGAGACTAGAGCATGAGTGATATGAATAATGACTTAGTATAATACAAATCTTTTCAATCTTTATTTGATTTTGGACTCTTTATTTTGGAAAAAGCCATAGATTTTTTATATGTCTAAATGCATGATGAAATGAGGTTATTAGCTAAATCAGAGAGAAAGAGGTATTTTTCACCATAGAGGAGACCCTCAAAGGTCAAGTCTTCCCCTATCGTGCATGGATGAAAACCCTCTCTTAGAAAAAGTGAAACAATATGGATGCATGATATTAAGCATACAATATTTAGCTAAGGGGTTGCTAAATCTTTTAATTATCTTGATTTAATGCCTAGGCTTTATGTGAGGTTATGAATTGATTAGCAAATTTAGTTATGAGTTATAGTTGGGGTAGAAAGTTTATTTTCTCTAAGAGTCTAATTGGATCCAAGCCACACATTAAATTACCATATAAGTAAGAAGCTAAGAAGAGGCATGTTGTTTCTATTACACAATTGTAAACAAAATATCAAATAATTTATAAATCCAACATAAAAGAATAAAATATCGGTGCGATCGGGTACAGCCGTACAACCCGAAAAGAAAAATGAGTAGCCGAGCTTTACCCTTATACAATCATGTATATGAAAGAATAATTACAAATTATGCAAATAAATAAATGTTATGGGGGGTCTTCTTATCTTCATTCTTCATGCCTCCACTTCTTTTCTTCATTTGGATTTTCTTACTTTAAAGGCATCACATGACCTCCCAGGACAAAGCCTTCTAGCCACTGCTCATCTTAATCCCCCCATAACACTAATCCTAATTCCTAATGCAAGATTACATTAAAAATAGGTAAAGTAAATCTAACTACACCTGCAAAAAAAGTGTTAGCTAAACACACCATACATCCCAATCAGTTATATGAATAATTTGGACTTAGTACCCTGCACATGGGTAATCAAGTCCATCTGTCTTAATTTAGATTATGCTTATGGGTTAAGCAACCTACAAAAGAGAGCATTTATATTTATTTTATGCACCCCTTAAACACAATCTCCTGCAAAAAATATGATTAGGATAATCATGGCCTAACATCGAGTCTGAAGCATATACCCTAATATCTAGTCTAAAATAATACATAATAAAACAAGACATTCATCACACCATACACTGCCCTAACATAAAATTAAAAGTGGTGACTTAATTCAAAAGTATGTGTATTAAGGCTTGTGTGGTATGCCTTAATTAGGCTTTGTTATAATTTTCTAAGTATGAAAGAGATTTAATCATAAAGGATGGTTTCACTTCGAGTGATTTAATTAATTTGCAAGTTTTACTTAATGTTTTATTTTATTCCATTTAGTCTACACTTAGCAACTAAGTGTTATAAAGAGAAGGAAAGAGAGGATCACTCTCTTTTATCCCTATCTTAAGTCACCTCTAAAGGATATGAATTAATCAATTCTCTTTAATGAATGGCTTATTACATATTTTAATTAATCATAGGTTTAGGTTCACTTTAAATAATCTCATTCAATAAGAAAGACATCTTAAGATTAATTGAAATTAATTACTACCGCATAACACATGTCTATTCATTTCTTTCCATCATATGTAGCATGCATATGACTAAGTCCTAAACATATCTATACATGCAATATTTGTTGGGATACTTAAAGTTTATATTTTCTTTTTGATTGAATTATTTTATCATATTAATTTAAAGCTCTATCTAGATTCTTATGCAAAATACATAGAATGTGCATGCCATTGTTAATTAGGAAAGTGAGATAATCAAAGACCTCCTTGAGTATTGATGCCTAAATATATTTGCATTCAAACACATGTAAGTTTGCATACATGAATGTAAGAAAGAGAGCTTTTGATCACATGATTAATTAATTCTATCACTTAAACAATTGCAAATACATATGTTTTGGTAAAAGAAAGGGTTTTGACTTCATAATTAAGTACACACACATGTATGTAGAGACATAAGCTAGTACATGCCATTGTTAAAAGTGAGGTAATTAAATGGCTACTTAAAGCCTCGTATTCCTAGGATGTATAGTCTAAATATTTACTTTCTTAAATACATATGAATGTATACATAACTAAAGGAGAGGAAACCATGCAAAAGTTGTACTTTATTTGATTAAAAAGATTTATGTATATAGAGCAAAGTCTTATTTAAATTCTAATATTGAAATATGTAAGAATGAAATCAAATGGAGTACATGCCATTGTTAAACCAAGGAATTGAAGTAATCAAATGACCTCCTTGGGGCTAGCTAAAGCCCCATATTCCTAGGATGTCTAGACTAAATACCCATTAACATTCTTACTTATATAAACAAATATATGAATGAAAGAAAAGAACTTTACTTCATACACTTAAGCTATAATCATTTGCATAGCATATGTAATCACTTATTTACAAGATTTGAAAAATATATTTGGATTTAATAGTGATAATAGCCACACATATATTAATTTAAATCAATACATGCAAGCTTGACATAAAGGAAATCATTTATGTTTAATTAATTTTTGAAGAAATGAATGCATGATTCAAGTGGCATATAATAATTTTTATATGATTGGAAAGAAATAAAGAGACACAAGCATGTAATTTCATTCAATCCAACTAATTCCTAAGGATAATCATATTAAATAAGCTTATTTAAAATAAATCAAAGCTTCTTAATGTCACTTTTAATTTTATGTTTGACTTGATTTAAGAGATGTGAGAAATATGTGCTAATCCTAATCCCATTCCCCATATGTGTGAGTTAATTTGATTTAATAAGATGCAATTAGATTTATTTCATGGATTGATTAAATTAAGCATGGATTAAATCAATTAATTAAAGCCTTACCTATGTTACCTTAAGGTAATTGATTAAATGATTATAAGTTAATGTAATATTGCAATAAATTGAAACGTAAATAGCAATGCTCTTATGAAATGAAATGGGCCTAATGCAATTGGCTCATAATTATTTATTAATTAAGCTTAAGAAACTATTTTAATTACTTTCATGATTTTCTCACACATGAGAGCCAATCATAATTTCATTAAACCTCATTAGGTTCTTGAACACCTAAAGCTCTAACCAAGATCAATTAATTAAGGTTCCACATGATTATGCTTCAATTTGATTAATTAAGTAATTTGATGAAGGATTAAGCTTTGATTAATTTAATTAAGGAAGATGAACTTACGGAAATAGATTAGGAAAGATGCCTTAAGCTTATCTCTTGAGTTCACCCACTGTTAAAGAACACTTAGCCACTTAATTAATTAATCCATCACTGTTCACATGATTAATTAAATATTAATTAGATTAAGAGAGCAATTAGGGCTTATTTAATCAATTTTCCTAATTTGGCAAGCAATAAATCCCAAGAAAATTAGAAGAGGCAAAGGTCATCCTCTTAAATAATCTGAAATTTTTTGGAATCAATTACTCCAATGATTAGAGAGTAATTAAGCTAATTAAGTTTTAAATTAAACTCTAAGTAAGCTTTATTTTTTATTCAAAACAAATTAAAAATATTTTTATCAAATTCTCCTATAAAATACATTTAAAATGAGCCATTATTTGTACTTTTTGGATTTTTTTTATAATTAGTTATGAATTATGAAATTTTAAGCCTTAAAATCCATTAATTAACCTTAATTATACCTAATCCCATCAGCGCCACATGGTGCACTGATTCGACGCACTTTTCATGTGGCGTTGTGGGATTGGTTATTTAAGTTATCATATCCGCGTGCTGAGTCAACTGGTGACGGGCGAGACATTGATCTCTGCTGTCCGATCTTAAATCGGACGGTGTAGATCAAACCTGTGGCCTAAAGGGAAGAAATGAGGGAGATCTAGCATGATATGATCAGAGCCATCCATTCCAATCATGCATAATGGATGACCTGTGATCCTCCTTCCCCTGAGCGATAAATGATGAAGCTCGTCCGCCATGGATCGCTCGATTTAGATCCACTCCAAACTCAACCCACACCACACCGAAGGATCCAACAGCTAGGATGAGCTCAAATATAAATTTTTTTCATATAGGACCAACAAAATTTTTCTATATCTATGATTTTGAGGAATACCTCACCGAGTTAAAGGCGGGTTAGATGGAGGTAGCTTAGTAGTAGAGATGAGGCCATGTTGAGAAGCAATCAAGTCAATTCCACTTGGTTCATTCGGTGGATCAAGAATGGAGGTCTGGAGCTTTGGTCTTGATCGAACTGCTTGCTCTGGTGGGTCGAAAGCTTTGGAAATGAGTTGGGTAGCCTTGGTGAGGTATGAAGATGGTGTGGGAATGAGCAATTGAAGTTTGGTGGCGAATTGAGAGAGGTTGGATCGAATGTAGCCTCCTCTATTTCAGTTCCACACTAAATGTGGGATGCTTTGGATTGCTCCAGAACTCACAAGGAAGCTCGGGTTGGTGTTAGGAAGGTTGCACGAAGTGAATTGGTTCCATTCACATTCGATTTGGGGGAGTATACCCCCTTGATTTGCTAAGTTGGATGGACGGGATGGCTTCCTATTTTTTGGCCAACTAGCCACCGTCAGAGCATCGGAAGGGTCTTAATTGGGTCCACGTGGCTCGATTGGGTTGGAGGAACTCAAAGGATGTGGCTCAAGGGCTGATTTTGTTTTCTTGATCCCTTGGGTGCTCGGGTTGCATGAGAGGTGAGGTGGCTCACCTCTCTTTGGTCCATGACCAACCTAGCATAGGTCAGGTGGCTTAGGTGGGTTAGGTGAACCCTCATTTGGAAGTTGGATGGCTGCCAAGGTGATGGGAGAGTGGACTTTGCTATTTATCGGTGAAATCCTATGTGAAGAGGGATTAACCAATGGATTATGGCTTGGATGGGGCCCACTTAACTTTTAGTCTGATTTTGGGCTAACTTATGGCAGTTTGGCTCAGGTTTGGTTAGTCATCAAAGTCCTATGGGTTGGTTTTATGGGTTTGGCCTCATTTGGTCAAATGGGTTCACTTGGGTTCATGTTGGGTTGGGTTGACCAATTGGTCAAATTGGGTCAAACCAAGGCTTGGGTTAGGTTCAAATGATGATTTGAAGAGTTTTGGTTCAAGTGGTTTCAATCAATTTGGCCTAGGTTTGATTTTGGCTCACTTGGATTAAAATAGGTCAAATGGGCTAAAGTTGACCAATTTAAGTAAATTGGGGTTGGTGTTCATGTTCAATTGGTTAATTAAAATGATTGTAGGCTTTGGTTTGAATCAATTTGGATTTAATTTGGATTTTGGACAATTTAACCCTTTAGGTCAATTTGGGCAAGGTTGGGTCAAGTTGACCAATTGGTCAAATTGGGCTTAATTATAGCTTTGGTCAAGTTCAGTAATCAATTTGGAATGAACTTGAGCTATTGGTTGCAATTAATTTGGGCTAGATAATTATTTGACCCATTTTGACCTTTTAGGCCAATTTGGGTTAACTTGGGTCAAATGATCAATTGGACTTGGTTTAACTCAATTGAGGGTTTAGTCATGTTTAATTATTGATCATGAGTTGGATTGAATCAATGGTTTCAATAAATTTGGTGTATGGCGGGTTTTTGCTAGTTTATGTTTCATTTAGGCTAAAGGTTGACTTGGTTTGACCCAATTCAAGGTGGTTGATCATCCTAGGGTTATTGTTGTTCGTGATATGAGGCTTGGATGGGTTTGGTCTAATCCAATTTGGGTTGAATTAGAACTTCACTCAAAAAGGTCCTTTAAGTCACTTTGGGTTAAGTGGACCTAAATGAGTCAAATAGTTTAGTTTTGGCTTGATTCAAGTTTAGTTGAACTTATATATATGAGCCTAGGATTGAAATATAAATCCAACTACAATCAATTTGGAGTCTAATGGATTTTGGCTCGTTTGAAGTTTTTAAGCTAAAAAAGCTAGCTTGGGCTTGACTTGGATTGACTTGAGTTTGGTTTGATAATTATAGGTTTTATTTATATTTGGATAAATGATTTAAGGAATGATTGATTCAAGAGAAAATCTATTAATTTTGGCTTGATTTAGATAGGATTTAGCCAAGTCCAAGGTAATGGATTAAAAGGCTTGAATTGGGTTTTGGTTTAATTTTGGACTTGGTTTTGGTCATGTGAATTTATATTTCATTTATATTTGGGAATATAAATGAAGATATAAATGATTCATGAGAAAATCACTTAAGTTTGGACTGATTTGGACACAAATTTGACCAAGCTTAAGGATGTTGGTCAAAGGCCTAAGGAGGAAACCAATTTAGTTTGATGTATTTTTGATCATTGGAGGGTGGGTTTCATTTATATTTATGAATATAAATGAAGGAGTAATTTGTTTATAAATAAACCAATTGATTTTGGGTTGATTTGTATGAGATTTGGCTAAGTCCATGAAGGTAGGTCCATATGGCTTAAGAAGGGTTTTGATTGGATTTGGATTTAGTTCAATTTAGTTTTGGCTATTTGAGTTTATATTCATTTATATTTGTGAATATAAATGAAGATATAAATGATTCATAAAAAGATCAATCAAATTTGGGTTGAATTGGGTGGAGATTTGGCTAGGTTTATGGAATTCAACCATAAGGCTTTTAGGGGGATTTTGATTTTAGATTTGATTATGGGCTCTAATCATTTGGGTTGGAATTTGGATTTGGATTTGGTAAATGATTGAGGGATTGAATTAATCTCGGATAAAGTCAATTAAATTTGGATTTATTTGAATTTGGCTAGGGCTAAGTTTATAAGATGAAATCAAAGGGTTTAGGAAGAATTTTGATTTTGGATTTGATTATGGGTTTCAATCATTTGATTTGGAATTTGGATTTGGATTTGGTAAATGAATTGAATTCGAGATTTAGTTTGAGAAGGTAAGCATAGGTTGGGTTTAGGCCATAGGATGGGCAAGTCTTCTTAATCCTTAAGGCACAACCTAACCCCTATAGCTAACCCTTCTAAGTTTCTAGGCTTAAGTTAGGTGTTCACCTAATCACTAGAAGTGTCTTAGGACTAAGAAGCTCTTAATGTCTATAAGAGTCCTAGATCTATGATGAGAAGTTGAGAACTCACCCCAAAAGTGAGGTCAAAGGAAGGATAGGTGTGTGTAACAAGGCACACTGCATGTATTGGTGTTGACCAAAATGATCGACAACATCCAAAGGATCGCAAGTGCTAATAGAGACAATCTATCCCTAAACCTGAGGTGTAGACAAAATCATAATCTTAGTGCAATGCAACTCAACTTATCCCAAGGACAGAAGAGAGAGAGGAAAAATCCTAAAGGATTAAGTATGTGAACCTTTCACTAGAGAAGCAAGTTCAAGTTATCCATGGAGAGGATAAGGGTTCGAGTTTGACTGCAAATATGATTTGAGAAGAAAATATTCGACGAGGATTAGGATTTATAACCCATCGGGGATGGGCGCATGAACCTTCCACTAGGGAAGCATGTTGAAATTATCCACCAGAGATATAAATTTGATTTAGCTTGATTTGTGATTGTGTTCTAGGCTCCTCTAGTGGGCTAAATCACTTCATGCCTTGCTGGGGAGAAGTTTGATTTGATTTAATTGGTGGGCATCCACTAGGGATGAGGATTTAATTTGATTTTCTTATGATTTGGGGCTCCACTAGGGAGAGGATATGATTTGGTTTTGAGGACACATTTGCTGGAGATATGAGCTCAGATCTGCTGAGGATAAGGTGGATTTAATATATAGATTTCTTTGATTTTGTTTGGGGAAGTATCCACTAGGGATAAGAATGGATGGATTTAACTTATACGGAAGGATGGTGGATTTAATAAAATGGACCTTGTGTGATGGATCCACTAAGAAGGGGCTATATCAGCCATGTCTTATCTCAGATTTACAAATCCAAAGGGAAAGTCTACCAGCCATGAGGTAGGACTAACCAACCTGAGGGTTGCCTTTTGTTGTGCAGTGGTCAAGTCAGGAAGAAAGCTTGTAGACTTACATTCTCCTAAATGAGGAACCACTGGGGTGATCTGCTGGTAGCACAATAAATCAAATCTGACCTAGGGCGACTATTGGGTGAATGCTGCTGTGGACTCATATCAACCCAAAAATAGTCAAAATAAATTTCATTTTAGACGGACCCTGTTGGCATGAAATGGATCCACTAAGAAGGAGCTAATATCACCTAGTCCTATCTTAGATTTATAAATCCAAAGGGATAGTCTACCAGTCGTGGGGTAGAGCTAACCAACCTAAGGGGTGTCTTTAAGTGTGCAATGGTCAAGTCAGGAAGAAAAGTTGTAGACTTACATCTTTCTAAACAAGGAACAACTAGGGTGATCGGTTAATAACACAATAAATTAAATGCACAATCAACTTACATATTCCAAAGCAAGGACGACCGCAGGGGTGACCTATTGGTGGCACAATAAGTCGAACCCAACCTAAGGGAGACTACTGAGAGAGTGTCACCTGGGGACTTATCTCAACTCAAAAGTAGTCAGGCGATTCCTATAGGGAGTTTTGCTAATACTACCTTAAAGATAGGATGCTTGCTTGGGAAAAGGTACTGGTGGGGGCGTCCTCCTAATCCACAAGAAAATTTATATTTTTTGTTTATATATTTGCATGGACCTTATTAGTGTGCAAAGGACCACATTGAGAAGGGGATTATATCAGCCTAGTCCTATCTCAGACTTACTGGACCAAGGGAGAATCTGCATATCCGTAAGATCAATTCTCCAACCACAGGGGTGATTAATAGGAAAGGGGGACTGTCTAATCGAAGAGTAACCCGGGTAGTGTCTAAATGGGGTCACTAAGGACGTGATCCAAATACAGTGCCCATAGGGGAGGTGCCGCTAGGGGCTTTATCTAGGACCTTGTAAAAGAAAGCCTATAGATATACAGTGGCCAACTTTGGGAGAAAGCTTGTAGACTTATATATGCCATGAGTGGTATATCCATCGGGTGGGTCACTGTCAATATTGCGATAACTAACCAACCTAAGGTGCCCGTCAGTTTGCGATGATCAATCTAGGAAGAAGGCTCATAAACTTACATCTTCACGGACGAAAATGATCATCATGATAGCCTATCATCGACTGAACATATGTTATCCAACCTAGGGTGACTACCAAGTGGAGAGTCCTGTGTAAGGACTAAACCCAAACTTGAAGTAGTCAAGAAGAAATGGGCCACTAGGGACTTTTCCTAAGCCTCAAATATACTCGATCCAATTAGTGCATGATGGCTACTTCAAGAAGAAAGCGCGTAGACTTACATCCTCTTAAATATAGTCAACATGAGATAGCTTACCGGCCGCATAGTAAGGCCTACCAAACTAACAAGGTGCTCGTTGGTTTGCAATGTTCAAGTAAAGAAGAAAGTTTGTAGACTTACATCCTCTAAACAAGGAACCACTGGAATGACACACTAGCAGGGTAGCATGTTAGCTTCGACCTAGAGCTAATGGTGAGAGTGCCACAGGGGGCTTTATCCCACATCAAAGTATCCCGAGAAAAAAGATATGTGTTTGTTTTATATGTGGTTGTGTGTAGTTTATGTTGGTATTGTGTTACTAAAAGATACAATGTCGTTTGGGTTCTTCACACCTACCTTAAAAATATCATAGCAGATTCACAAACAAAGATGTTTCTTAATACATGAAGAGATGGAATTTGAGATGAAAAGAAGTTTTATTAATAACTATTTTGAAACAAAATTTATGGATAATATTTCTTTAGGTAGAGCCCATTGATTGAAAGCATGGGCACTCTCCCTCACAATTTATAAGCTGATAAGGTCCTCCTTGGTAGGCCTTCTCTATGGCAAAATGGCCTTCCCAAGTGGGTTCAAACTTGCCTCCCATCTTTCAATGGACAACAATTAGTCTCCTTAGAACTAAAATAAGCTCTCCTACTTGAAAAGCTCTAGGACGGACCAACTTGTTATGAGCTTGAATCATTTTGGATTTGTACAACTCGAGGTTCTAGCATGCCCGAAGGCGTCTCTCCTCCAAACCTTCGAGCTCTTCTAACCACAACTTGGCGTTCTACTATGTTATGATCTTACTACCCACATCTATTCTTAGTGATAAGAGTTAGAATTCTAATGGTAGAATTTCTTCAGACCCATACACTAAGGAGAAAGGGGGTAGATTGAGTTGAAGTTCTGTATGTGGTGCGGTAAGCTCACAAGGCTTCAACTAACTGCTCATGCCACTGTCACTTGTTATTGAGTGTCTTCTTTAATATCTAGAAGAGAGTTTTGTTGAAGGCTTGGCTAAGAAATTTTCCCTCAGGTAGTAGATGATATAATATCTCCAATATATGTTGTATCTTTGGGCAAAGCCATTGATTTTAGTGCTCTTAAATTCAGTACCATTATCAGATATAATTCATTGTGGCACCCAGAACCTATATACGATATAGTTCCTGAAAAATCGGAGCATATGCTGAGCTGTGACCTCTCTAAGTGGGATTGCCTCCATCCACTTTGAAAGTAGTCAGTCACTGTTAGAATGAATTGATGACCCTTAGAAGAAGGAGGATCGATCAAACCCACTGTGTCGGTATCCAAACACTCAAATGGCCATGAGACTAGGGTAGGGTGTAGAATGTTGGGTGGTTGGTGTAAGACCACATCATGTACTTGACATTGGTGGCATCTCTTAGCTATTTCTATGCAGTCCATGATCTTCAAAGGATAATAGTATCCTACTCTCTTGATCTTAAGTTTCATCTTCGAACTGGATTGATGCGCACCACATAAACCTGAGTGTACCTCGGTCACTATCATGCATGCTTCATGGTTGTCCAAACAATGTAACCGCATATGATCGAAGGACCATCGGTACAAGGTGCCATCTACGAGAGCATAAGAAAGGGCTCTCTACTTCACTTGATGTGTTAGCGACTTCTCTTGAGGTAGTTTGCCTATATTTAGATAATCCATGAATGGGTGCTGCCTTAGCAACTTTGAGGACCTGCTTTGCCAAGGGAGTCATCTAATGCAGCAATATATAATATCAATGGCTTGCCCAGGATAGGGGCTACTAGAACTGGCAGTGTCATTAGGTTATGCTTGATGTCTTCGAAGGTATGTTAACACTTGTTGTCCCACTTGAACTTGGCATCCTTTTTGACAAGTGCTAAAAATGGTTGGCATCTTCCTGATAGGTTGGAAATGAAGCATCTTAGATACACCAACCGCCCTTGAAATGATCTGAGTTGAGTTAGAATTTTAGGGGTGACATTTCTAATATTGCCTTGATATTCTCTGAATCAATTTCTATTCCACGATGCCGGACAATAAACCCAAGGAATTTCCTTGAAGCTACTTCGAATGCACCCTTCAGGAGATTCATTTTAAGGTTAAATTATCTTAACCATTCAAAAACTACTCTCAAGTTAAAGAGATGGTATTCTTTTCTTTACTTTTGACTACATGATCATCAACGTAACATTCGACTTGATGATGAATGAGTTCATCAAAGATCTGAGTCATGACCGTATGTATGTACCATTTTTTTAAGGGTGAGGCATAGCAAAATATTCTGATCGGGGTTTGAAACATAGTGTTTCTTTCATCTTCAGAGGACATCTTTATTTGGTTATAGCTAGATGAGCCATCCATGAAGGAGAAGACTACATGATATTAGGCAATATCCACCATCAATTCTGGGATTGGTAGTAGAAATTTGTCTTTTGGACATGCCTTATTTAGATCCCTAAAATCAATGCATATGCGAATTTGGCCATTCTTTTTATTAATTAGAATGACAGAAGCCAACTAGGTAGGATATTTTTCTTCCCTGATGAAGTCATCATCGATAAGTTTTTTCACTTCAAAAATGACCCACTGTTCAATGTCTAATTGCATGCGCCTAGGAGCTTGTTTGATATGGTTAGCACTAGGCTCTATTGCTAGATTTTTGGACAGCTACGTTAGGAGATAAACTAGGTATCTCTTTGTAACTCCATGCGAAGCTGTCCTTAAACTTAGTAAATGGCCTAACTAAGTCATCAGTTTCAGTATCACTCAATAATGAACTGATGTATGTTGGTCGCAGATTGTCTTTAGTTCTTAAGTTGATTTCTTTGAGCTCATCGATGGTTGACTTGATCTCCTCTTTGAATTTTGGCGGTGCATCCTTGACTTCAAAGTCATGTAAATCATCTGAAGTTTCTAAACACACCTCCTCATTTTTATTAGCATGATTTGAAAATAACCTATCAAATTCCAAATGATTGGTGATGACTAGGCAATGATTGTCATCATCGATTGGACCCACTGTACTGAATCCTAGTCCTGGACTTGATTGAGGATGTCTATTTTGGTTGCCCCATAGCCTTTCAAAGTAGTCTGACCTATGTTTAGACCAAGTATGTGGGATTAATCCCTTCTTTGTTAAATTAAGAACACAAAGCGAATACCAATTAAAAGGTAATTATATTAAATCTTTAAATGAATCATCCTCTAGTTCTACATTAGTTTCTTGACTTGAGGATGAAGTTCCTAAAAAGAACCTCTAAGTCTTCCCATCTGTGGATGACTTAGGGGCTTCCTTAACTACCAAACCCTCAACTTTTTGTGAAGAAAGTGGGGTTAGAGCTAATGTTCCCAATTGATGTCTGACTGTCTCATATATAGACTTGGATATATTTATCCATTACTTTGGAGACCGATCTTCATCACTGTCATGCTCAAACATCACCTCGAAAGGGACCTACTATTGAGAAGAGTTGGTTGATGTGCTAACCACATAAGACTCATCATCTGAACTAGATTCTAAGTCATTTGGATAGCATGTGTACTTTTGGTGGTTGAGACATACCTTCTATTGGGTGGCTAATAGAGAGGCTTTCCACCTCGGGGGCTACCTCAAAACTATCCTTTGCCTATGCCTAGTGGAGGTTGGGTCATCCTACCCATATGTTCAAATGGAGTAACGAACCACATGTAGAATCTAATGTTAGGCTCTATATCTTCTCCTGAGTCCATGTCTCGCTCTCTTTTATTTTCTTTTTCTTTCTATTTTTCCTTTTCTTTTTTTTTCTTTTTTCTTTTCTTTTTCTAATTCTTTTTCTTTATCTTTTCTTTCTTTTTGTCCTTCATGGGGATCTTGACTAGATTCGAGAGAATGAACTTGTTGGTTTTGGAGAAGAAAATTGGCTGCATCCTCATATATCCTGACCTCATGAACTGTGAAGGTTTTGAGATCTTCTTTGATGTAATACTTAATTCCACCTCTCATGAACTTCATGCACTGATGTAGAGAGGATAGAATTGTGTTGTTCTCATGTATCCATAGTCTCCCAAGCAAAGCATTGTAAGATATATCCAAGTCTATGATATGAAACTTGGTTTCAGTCTTCCAATCATCTATCTCTAATGGCAACACTATGGAGCCTAAGGCCCTCTTGCCTTATTCATTGAATCCTCTCAACATCTTTCCATCCTTTTGGAGTTTGAAGATGTTGATTCTAAAGTAGGCAAGGGTTCTTAAACTCATAATGTTGATTGATCAACCGTAATCTTGATAACACCGCCATAATGTCCACAATGATATAAAGAGGGAGGTTGTGCTTGGTCATTCCTAGAAGCAAGTATTCATCACTGAATGTAACTTCTAAGATGCCATTTGAGCTGTGTGCCTCCTTTTTAGTAGCGGTCGGTTGAGCTAAGTATATCTCTGGATTAAGGAGAGCCTTGACTAGAGATTCTCTCATCTCTTTGGATAAGACAAGGGCATCATATATGCTTAACTTATCTGATAACTTTCTAAGATGACCTAGGATGTTGTAATCAACTTTGACTTGGTCTTCCATAAGCATATACATGGGTGGAGCATCCTGTGGAGGGGCTATCTGCTAACTAGAACTAATGACATTTTTACCCTTATCTTGAGGTGGTACCTTACGAGATAGAACTTTACCACTATGCATGTTGACTTCAGTGTCTTCATGAAATGATGAACTTATGGAAAGTTCTACCTTCTCATCAAGTATACCTACCCTCCTATGATTTTTGAGTCAGTTGACTCCAAGTCAGTCTCAAGAGGTGAACTTGATTGATTCAGAAAAGGAAAGTTTGATTCTGAATCAGAAGAGAGTGGATTGGAATGACTAGAGCTACCATTATTATTTTCTAGAGTTGGAGAGTTTTTAAGAGGAATAAAATCTAGAGTATGAGAAGTCAAAAAGATGTAAGTGAAAGCTTTATTCATTGATTTCTTTTTAGGTGGAGGTACATGCTAGAAATATGATAAATAAGTAGATTAAGAGATTTAATGCTATTGATCCCAGATACAATGCTCCTACTAATAGAAGAGGTGCTAGTGGAGGAAGAAGTAATGGCTATAATTATGGATGGAGTCTTTGGACTGACGGTGGTTGCACCTCTTGAACTATCTCTGCAAGTAAGTTGAATTTCTACCGTGGTCGCCACCTTCTTCAAGTTGTCTTTGGCAACTTGCAAACCTTCCTTGATGTTGGAGGTTTGAACAACCTCAAGCACATGTAAAGAGAGTTTCTTGATTTTAGAAACTACTTTTTTAGAGGTTCGAAATTATGCAACATCTCAACCTTCTTTTATCTTAAGAGGATCGAAGGTTTCTCCAAGAATTACCTTAATAGAAATGGAAGGTTGTTCTAATAAGTATTCCTTGGGATAACTACAATGCCTGCATTATAGCTACTCAAGCTAGTATTTAAAAGTAATACAATCCTCTAAGACATGACTAATCATGCGGTGGTAGGGGCAATAGTTAGAATCATTACTCTTGCCCACTTCCTTCGGCCTTTGGTCTTTGGTAATTGAAAGTAAGGTTTCTTTAAGAGATTCTTAAAGATTTTTCTAACTACCTCCCTCTTGAATGAATATAGCTTATTCAATCTATTAGCATGAGTAGGTGGGTAATAGCTAACTAGCGGTGGATAGGAATAATATTGCTGTGTATGCTGATGAGATGGTGGGAATGGCTATTGTGGCGGCTGATATGACAACCGAGGTGGTAGTAAAGGAGGTGGCAAAAGGTTGCTAAGCTCAGAGTCTCTCATACTAGACTCTGGCTGGCTACTTCCCTCTATCCACTGACATAACTATCTTTAGATTCTTCTCAAACACCTTCTGTGGCTTGGGCCGACATGATTGGTCCGGGAAGGGAAACTGTTTGGCTTCCTCTTATAGGCTAGCTACCTTGTTGATTATTTTCTTAAATGTCTGAATGGTAAATCCCTTAAGCATGAAGGCAACCAGGTCATGAATATTCTTGAGAAAAATCTTAATGGCAAGTAATTCGGATAGCTATGGCTCGTATTTCATGCTCAGGTTGTACCACCTAAGAATATAATCAACAAGGGACTCATTGAAACTTGTGTAGCTACAATGAGGTCATATATAGCCACTCTTTGATGAGCTCCAACAAAACTCTTGATGAAGAGGTGCTCCAACTCAGTAAAAGTCCCTATCGATCCATTGGGCAGTTCTCCATACCAATCTATGCAACCCTTACTAGGATGCTAACAAAGAGACTGAACAAGAGTGCATCACTGCCACCAGCATTGTAACAACCAGCTCTAAAATGTGCAATATGCTGATGGGTTCCCACTGCCATCAAAGATCTTGAAGGAAGGTGGCATAAAACCCTTGGGGTATTGAACTACATTGAATTCCTCTGGGTATGGTCTACCCTTTGGAATGGATGAGCTCCCCCTGGCTTGCGCCATCGCTTCCATCACCTGCTGCTTTACTATATGCTTGATATACTTTGCATGCATGGAGGTTCCATCTGTGACCTTCCTATGCAAGCTATCAACATCATCCTCTACGGGAGAGCACCTAGAATGATCTAAAATATACCAACTTCACGTCATTTGTCATGGGAGAAAATGTGGCGGAGTTAAATGCTAAGACCATTGCCATCAACTCCTCAATTTTCTTCTCGATCTTGTTAATGTGATCATCCCTCTGCCTGAGCTGGTGGAGGAGGTGCTAAGCTGAGTGAGAAGTGTTAGCTTCCTCGAGCACGATGCCTTCTTGGCTAAGCTGATTCTGTTGTATGGATCTTTGTGTATCAACCTTGCGGACCTTAGCTGTGTCACCCAACATGTCATCCATCAAGATCAAAGTGGACCCTATCCTCCTTCTGATATGAATGGTCACTTTCAAAAATCTATCTTTTCTCGACAAAGTAGTCTGCTAATATGTTATCTAGTGACCTATCTACTATGCCTTGCTGGAATGGTATGAATACTTGCTGTCTACTATCCATAGGACTGTGCTCCTCTGCCTCTATGCAATGGACACTGCCTACTGTCAATACTTCCTCTCTGGGAGGATCAACTATCATGGAGACTATATCTATGTCCACTCCCGTATCTCTCTTTGTCTGTGATGGTGGTGATGTGACGACAATGCTCTTGAGTGCCACTCTTATATGACCACAGCTGAGGTAAAGGGTCGAGCATGGGAGCTCAATCTCACCTCAATAGGTGGAGTGGATGGAGTGGGATCCTTGGGCCATAGCCGGATCAACAATGGGGATGGTCTTTCCCCGGAAGGGGGTTTCTGAAGGTAGGAGTGGTAGATGCGGTAAGCTGAACGGGTGATGGTGGATGACGAGGGGAGCGATCATAACTACCTCTCAGGAGATCTCTCAGCATCGGGTTGCCACCAAGAATAATACTATCTGAATAATTGGCCTTGATGGGAAATCCATCAGGGAGGAGGATGCCGACTACCTAGCATGCCTCCATCACTCTCTCTTGTTAGCTTGGGAAGATACTTGAGCCTCCATAGCTCTCTCTGTGTGGATCTGACCTCTAACACTTTGAGGGATCATGGATCTTAAGTCAAATAAGGTACTAGATTCTGAGCGTCCATAAGCTCTGTCAACCTGGCATAGAATAATCCTAAGTCTGGCATAGGACCTCCTATGCTCTCTAGCTGGTGTCTCATAGTATGCTAATGGTGGAGGCGATGTGGCGATCCTCCTGTAGTCTTCCTCTCCATCTAAGGCTGAGAGGGGTGGAACTACTCTCAAAGTTGAGAGGTCTCATGGGAGAACCCCATGAAAAAGTATGGGAATCTATTTAGTTGACTACAGTTTGAGACTTGATTAAACCCATTTTATTTGATAAAAGAGATCGATCTATATAAGGTTCTTCCTCAATGAAATTCAATGGGGTCCATAGAGACCATATCTCGTCCATAGGCTCCCAGTGCAGGACATGTGGGAAGCGCAGAGCTGGCTGGTGATTTGACCTTTCTATTTTTGTTGCATCATTGGGTGTGGGTGAGAAGAGCAGAGCGGGAGTTAGAATCTATCTCGAAGGTAGGGGAGAATATCATAGAGGCCAAGATAGCCTTCCCCTTTGGGGTGACTAAAGAGAGGAGGTAGCTCTCAAGCTATGGTGGAAGCCCGAATAAACCCATGTGGAAGCCTGGTACATACATTGACACTAAACTGGGTGTGGGAACCACTGCGACCTTCCTCTTCAACAAGGAAAACTCAAAACCAGATGGGATATCCATGCATATGAGTGGCGTCTATCCCGACACCTCCTCCCTGCTAACAGTTATGAGGGCTATCCCCTCACAAGTAATGTGAGCCCCATCAAAGCTACGACCAAAGTAAATCAGGTGTGAGACATTAGTTGTGGTGAGATTGGCCTAATCCAAGGCAAAATATACACCAGAGGGGAAAGAGAAAATAAACTTGCTAGGAGCCATGATCATTTGATTTGGAGGTGAAAGATTGTCTTTGAAATGTGCATTCATTTTGGTTTTGCCTTGATATTTTATTTTCAATCATTGACTTCTAAACTTGAATTTGAACCCACACTTAACAAATTTAGGTATACTAAGTGGGGTTCATTGTATTTTTGGAGAGATTTTTGATGATTGGAGAAGAGACTTTGCCATATGATTTAGATTTAGAACCCATACTCAACCAATTTAAGTAGATTGAGCGAGGTTCAAATTTTTGGAGAACTTTGGAGATATATATGTGTTGTATGTCTTATTTTGAAAATTTGATTTGAAAAACTTTTACTTAGCAAATTTAGGTATGTTAAAAAGGTTTTCAAATATGTGTTTGAAAATTTTGTGAAAACATCTTTGTTTGTGATGATTGGTTATGTGTGTAATATATGTTGAATTGATTTGAAAGTGGAGCTTCTTACTTAACAAATTTGGTATGTTAAGTGGAAGCCAAATGTGTTTGATGTATGCGTTGATTTGAAAATGAGGCTCTAGCTTAACAACTTTGGTATGTTAAGTAAGAGTTAAGTGCATTTATGATTTTTTGAAAGTGAGACACTTTACTTAATAAATTTGGTATGTTAAGTAAGAGTCAAGTGTATTATGATTTGAAAAGGGGCTCTTACTTAACAAATTTGGTATGTTAAGTAAGAGTCAAGTGTATTGTGATTTAAAAATGAGACTCTTACTTAAAAAATTTGATATGTTAAGTAGGAGTCAAGTATATTGTGATTTAAAAATGGGGCTCTTACTTAACAAATTCAGTAAGTTAAGTAAGAGTCAAGTGTATTGTGATTTGAAAATTAGACTCTTACTTAACAAATTTGGTATGTTAAGTAGGAGTCAAGTGTATTTATGATTTTTAAAAATGGGACTCTTTACTTAACAAATTTGGTATGTTAAGTAAGAGTCAAGTGTATTTAAAAATGAGACTCTTACTTAATAAATTTGGTATGTTAAGTAAGAGTAAAGTGTATTGCAATTTTAAAATGAGATTCTTACTTAACAAATTTGGTATGTTAAGTAGGAGTCAAGTGTATTTATGATTTTTGAAAATGAGACTCTCACTTAACAAATTTGGTATGTTAAATAGAAGTCAAGTGTATTTATGACTTTTGAAAATGGGAAATCAATTTAACAAATTTGGGTAAGTCAAATGGAGTCAAAATGTATTTTGATGTCAAGATTTGGAAAAGAAAAATTCTATTTGACAA